>CM077306.1:74390000-75590000 GCA_039655065.1 Glossophaga mutica
TGCCACTGAATTGCTCCCATTTTCCATTTACTGAGGTTGTCCTAATTGTCTCACTCCTTAACAACCTGTAATTATTAGAATCTGTGTACTTAGTTCTATAACAGAGATTTGGCTCTTTAAGACAGAAAACTGTTGTTAGTTTAATGTGCATAGTGGGGAAATTTGGTTCTAAACATCAAATATCATGAGGTCAGGGCATATCCATCGCATGCCAGAGGGGATGGTAGCACTCCATCACGCTGGAGACACTGGAGGTCAACTCTGGAGCCCTGTGTGGTTTGGAAGGAAGAATATCAGGGCAGATTTTTGAGTACTTTCTGGATCAATATGCCCAATACAAGATAAAGAGGTCACTTGTCAGAGATGAGAGTCTCTGGAGAACAGGGAAGTCAGGACTCCGGGAAGCTTCAGAAATGATGTGCCTGCATCCCCGTGTGGCCTGCAAACAGATAGACATTGCTCTACCTCCAACTGGTGAAGTTTCTTTGCATTCTGTTGTGTAAAGAGAAAGAAATAAGGTTATTTTTCTAAACAGACATTTGTTTCTAATGAGAACTATGACTGAATGAAATAAATGTGTAGTTAAATATGTTTGCATTAAACACACATTAAACACACATTAAACGGTATTAAACACACTATGATATAACTTTCACTTAGCCATTATTTCAACAAAAGCTTCTTGTACAGCGCAAGGCCAAGTTGGAAAGAAAAAAACTCTCCTTGCTTCAAGGAGCTTGGAGTATAAAAGATGTAACTATGTAAGTGGCATTGACTGGAAACACTGCCCACATTTTTTTCTCATTTCCCTACCGTGAGGATAAAGAGAAATTTTAAAAAATATCTAATAATGTGCATCACAGAGTTCTTCCAGGAAAACTGTTTGGACTGGGAGTCCATGATTATGGGGGCACAGAGTCATAGGTTCCAATAAGCTCTCTGAAAAGTTTTGAAAGGGATCCCGCCTTTCTTATGTTTTAGACAAGATCAAATAAATGTTTCTCGCCCCCTTATTTCTGGATATCCATTGCAGCATGCTTTTAAAATGTATTTCCTGATACGTCTGTTATATATCCTTCCTTTTGTGAACAGGCAAAAAAAAATTTTTAACTGTGTTCACTAAGCATTCAGACTATGTTCACAAAATATGGTATGTATATACATACAGTTCATTGTAACACAAGGTAGTAATAACTTCTGCACTAGTTTATGAGAAATGTCTCTTATGTGCTTGCAATCCAGGGAAAAATGTGTTATGACCACAGTTATTTCAGTGTTATTGGGCAGTTAGAATCTATTAAGGATCTTAAAAAGGCATATATCTTGACACTGAAATGTGCAGTTATTCTTATCTCTATAAAGTGTCACCGTGTAGGCAAATGGTAGGGAAGGATAGGAGGAACATTCCAACACACATAAACGTGTGCGCGCGCGCGTGTGTGTGTGTGTGTGTGTGTTTGAAATTGGACATATATTAGCAATGCAGAAATGGAGAATATACGGCAAATTAAAACCAAGAAAAAACGCATTACATGGGCATATAGCAATAATAGTTTCTTCTAGAAAAGCAGACAACCCTGAAATATATTGGATTCTATCAACACCATGTAAATTTAAAAATATAAAATTCATATACACACCACAAATTTTAATTATGGCAATGTGTTTGGAAATCATTTTATTCAAGATGGCTGTGAGATTTAAATTAAATGAAATAACATCATGAGAGCATAAAGCAGAATTCCTGGGACATTGTCATCTTTCTTTTCTTCTTTCATCTATGTAATAAACAGATAATCATTACTTATCAGAGAAAATATTTTTAGTAATACAACGAACAAATAAAACTTTTTTTGTTAGGGCATACATGTTTGCCAAGAATAGAGGAAAGGCAAGTGTGTTAGACATCACTGACATTCCCTTGGAAAGTTAGTGCACCTGCGTCATAAAGCTACACAGGTGATTACCTCTTTCTGCCCTAGAAAGTGATCCAGGAAATCTTTACAGAAAACCGTTTTAGCTCTTTCTATTATGTCCACCTGCATGACCTGAACAATAGGAAGGTAAAGGACAAGCAGAAATGCCTTCTACTATCACAGGAAGAAAAAATAAATTCTATTTTTGTTACAAATTCTTGAGTTAAGTAAACATCATAACACCAATAGCTTATCACACACTGCTAGCAAGTACAGAAAGGTGTCTACAATTTTTAGTGAGAACAATTAATAAGGTGTCCACTCTCATCACCCTTCTGACCAACATCCCAGGCCTCTCAACAGGCTCAAATGAAAAAGGACTTACTTTCCTAGGACAGAAACCAAAATGATGAAGCCGTGATACTAAGTGAAGAACAAGTTGATATCAGACTCTTTTCTGAGCCCAACCACTAGTTTCCATCTAATTATATAAGGAAGTAAAATCTAAACAGTAAAATAGAAAAAAAAACTCACAATAGAAAATTATTATATCAGAAAAAAAGAAAAATGAATTACTAAATAAGTTTAAAAAATTGGTTCCTTATACTTTGTGCTCAGGGATTGAAAAGAACTTACAAAATAACTATTCTTAAAGTAGGCTTTAATGAATGAAGAAGTGTTTTTGGCAGATAAAGTAACATAAATTGAATTGAATTATTATATTCAATTTTTCTAAAAGTCAAAAGAGAAACTGATGTAAATAAAATTTATATTCTTAGCCTTAAAAATAAAAGTTAAAATTTTGAAGATTAGTAAAAATAGTAATAAAATTGGTTGCAAAGCTATTTGTTGTAGGTTTACTAATAAATCATAAGCTCTAGGTTAAAATATTATACAGCATTTGAAAGTAACGGAAGCTATGATTTGATATGGACCATCTCAACTCACAGCTCATAAGAATAGAATGTAAATTATATAAAACACAATAATTTCATTTTCTTAAATATCAACATAAAATTATATTAAAAACTTACTGATTAAATCATATTAAGAATTATAGAATGGCCTAAAATAATATGTCAATGAAAATAAATATGAAAACAATGTATTTTAGTCATTTTTATTAATTTCATTGTAATAAAAATAAAATGTTTCTGTAGAAATATTGACATTTATTACAAAATATCAAAATAGAAAGATCCCATAGTGAAATACAATCATGCTTTTATGCAGTAATAGTTCACATACTATACTACAGTTCCAATAATTCTTCCTCTGTGTGACTTAGTGTGTGTAAATACTGAGAGTTTAAAAAATTCATCATAATATTTTAAGGACACTAGCATATTTCTTGACACGTTGCATGATATAAAACAAGGATTATAGTAAGACAATTTCTGAAGGTCTAATTATACTTTCAAGATTATTTTTTAATTTCAATAAATGTATATTTAATGCCACACCTTGCTTAGCAAAACCTGAAATAGATTACACTGTGAATATATGTTGAATAAAATGATTTCTCATTTATAGAAAATAGTTTTTGTATTTATTAAACTTTAAATAAATAAAAGTCCAAAATTTACCCTGGAGGCAATCTTTCACAGTGTAAAATGAGTTTTTGCATATATATATATATATATATATATATATATATATATGCAAATGAAATGAATTTATATAGATATATAAGTCTATAAACTAATTTCATTAGTAAGTACTGATGAATTCATATGTACTTTGTGTATATATATATATATGCAAATGAAATGAATTTATATAGGTATATATAAGTCTATAAACTAATTTCATTAGTAAGTACTGATGAATAGGTATCTATATAAGTTAAGTAAGTACTGATGAATTAGTAAGTACTGATTAGTAAGTACATTAGTAAGTACTGATGAATAGGTATCTATATAGGTTTCTATATATAAACTAATTTCATTAGTAGGTACTGATGAATTCATATGTACTGATTCCCATAAATTTCAGTTTGTTCATAAATATTTTAAAATATTCCTGGTGGGTACATAAAGATACACCTCAACTTGGAATGAATATATGCTAATCAACACACAAAATGATACAGAAAATGGTTTCTATGCTGGAGGAGGTGTCTTCTTATACATAACAGCATTTTGTCTACACTGAAAACATTTGGCTTTGAGGTTTACTGAAACCACACAGAATGGTCTTGTCATTATTTTGGGGACGTACTAAAATATCTTTGATCACTAAATATGTAGCTGCAAATAACAACCAAAATTCTCCTATTATTTCTTTCTTTATGTAGTCAATAGAGGCTCATTTAATTTAAAAAGAAGATTTAAAATAATACAAAATGAAGCTTGTTTGTGTTAGAGTACACATTTGCAGAAAATATGAGAAAGGTAAGTGTGTCAGAAATCAAGTTTTCTTGGGAAGCTAGTGTGCCTGAATCAATTATAAATAAAACACCCTAACCACACTAATAGCAGCTTATGATGTCACTGAGACTTTGATGTTCCCAGATATCTATCTGTGAAGGCCAGTCATTCCCCTCTGATCACTGCTTTGGAGTAGTGGGGGAATTGTGGGTACTTCCCACTCAATATTGCAGAGTAGGTGCCTCCATTTCTGCTTACATTTCTGTCCTGGTAATATCAGAAAATTATATTGTAGTAGTGATATCAGAAAATTATATTGTAGTAGTGAGAAACAGTGACATGGAGAACTACACACTAAAATTTTAGGAAATTATATGTGTATCAAAATTTTTAATTTTAAAAACTTTTCCACCATGAGATTAATTTAACCAATGTATTTAGTCATATTCTTGGAAAATAATAATCATAGAAATTCTACCAATAAATGCCTTTTTCAATAATATATAAATATTATTTCAGTACTATTTATCAGATTAATATTTTCCAGCTTCAAATCAGCCCTTCTGAATAGTAGGGCTAAAGAATAAAGTTCTACAGACCCATTTCTGCAAACCCAGTGGGGTCTTACTAGGTTTTCTCAGTCAGGGTGCTAAAGAGTGGCTGAACACTTGCACAGGGAAGAAGAAATGCCTCTCACTACGTTGCTTCCTATTCCTATTAACATGGTGACATCCGCTGCTCCTTATGTTGGCAGTAATGGTGAGTTCTAGATTTCGAAATTTTTCCCCCACATCCCCACACCCAGTATGTGACCTTTCTTCAAAAATACTAGCACTAGCTGTCTAACAATCACGTCTCAGAAATACGATTTCTACTTCTGAAGAGAGCTTCTCTGAGGTTTTTGACACACAGGAACCAACTCCACAGCTCCTCTCCTTCTAACTCCTCTCTTTAGGAGTCTGATTTGGATTTATTACTCTCTAGCATGCTTATTTAGGAGCTTCCGAGCCAGGCGGCCTTTTTTCTCAAAGATGACTTTCAGGTCTTCAGCATGAGTCTATGAATGTCTGTACCATCTTCTCTTTGTTCCCCAGTCCTAGGTGTGGCAGCTCTTTTCAGTCATTTCTATCTCTGCATCACTTCTGTGTTTGTGTTCTACTTCTTTGTACTCCAAAACCTGTCTAAGCAATTCCTTATGTTAAACTCTTTCTGTTAAAACAAGTTATGTTGTTCCAGCTTTTCTTACATGACCTTGGTGTGTAACACTCCCACCCACATTTATAGCTAAGCTTTTGTAATGAATAATACAAATGTGATCTTTAAATGCATATAAGAGCTGATATAAAAGAAAAGACCCTACAAAACTAAAATAATGTAGTAAATGTAGGGATCCCGGGTAATATGTGCCCAAGTTAGATTCCATCCTGAGGGCATCTTTCAATCCCTGGAGGTGTTATGTTTCCACTTTGCAGGTTGCTCAAGAAACAGAAAATGAGACATAAATCCTAGGGGAAAAAAATGAGGAAAGAAATCTAATGGAATAATCCCCCAACATAAGCCAAAGACTAGATAAGGGTGAATGAGAAATAATTCAACCTGGAAGAGAAGGTCAGCAAGAAAAGTTGTCTGTCTCAAACTTGACATTGGGTGTGGAGGAGACACTATTCCCTTGAAATTCATAAACTGGGTTCAATATTTTTGTTCTCTAAATTCATGGCTGATAGTCTGAGAAGTCTCAAGTAAATACTTAAATTTCATATGGTCTTGAGACAGTGGTACCCGTCCCTCCCTGAAGGAATGATTGTGAAAATATAGATATTATGTAAAAAACTCTATTTCAATCCAGATGACAAACATTTATCAAGATATGCCAAGGAAAATATCAGCCATAATAAAAGCATAGCACACACGCGCGCGCGCGCGCGCGCGCACGCACACACACACACACACACACACGCCACTATGAATGACAACCAGCAGCAAGGACAGATATTAGAAAGACACCAGTAAACATTTCAGATACTGTAATTATCTGATATACATTATAAGACAATTATACACAAGATATGTCTAAGGAATTGACATAGAAGCTTAAAAAATTTCATGATGTAGGCATAAAAGGCAGAAATAAAAAATACTTTTCTTACAAAAGAAAAATCATTAAAATTAATTTTAACTACTCAAGGAACAAAATAAATCCAGTGAAAATCAGCTGGAATGTGGGGGATTGGGGAGGGGGGGAGAGAGAGAGAGAGAGAGAGAGAGAGAGAGAGAGAGAGAGAGAGAGAGAGAGAAGAATCTAAGAGACATGGAGGACAGAATGAGATGGCTCTAACATTTCCACTCCTTATTGGAAATAAGGAGTGATATACTTATTTCCAATAAGGAGTGATAACTAGGGGCAAGAGGCAATATCTAAAGTAATCAGGGCTAATAATTGCACATAAATTGTGAAATACACAAACCCACATATTTAGAAATTCAAATTCAAATGGAACCCAAGTAAGATAAATGAAAGAAATTCACACCTAAACAGTGACCATCAAATAAACTTAGATGGTTCTTAAAACACTATTACCACTAACACTAAATTTTTTTAAGAGAATCAGAGTGAAAAACAAAATGACATTTAAATTGATGACCAGCATTTTATGATGCTGAGATCAAAAAGAACAATGTGACACAAAAATAAAACCTGAGCCATCTCTAACCAAATACCTAGAAAAAGCTGATTTTTAAGAACCAGTGTGTAATAAAAGTATAAAACACAAAACAGAAGCCAGCTGACCACCAAAAGAATTTCCTTAAAATGATTTGAAAAGAGAGATCATGGGCAAAAATCCAGATCAAATAAGAAAGAATGAATGGTGCTATTGGTAAACGTATGGGTAAATTTGAAGGAAGTTTGGTAACACAAAACAATTACAACAACATCTGATTTGAGGGTAAACAAAAAAGACAGAGGGATTGCCGACAGGAGTAATACATGTTTTTGAAGTTAGATGATTCTACTTAAAGTACTCTAAGTCCCTTATGTTGTTCAGATAAAGATAATGGGATGGCTAGTTTATATATCAACATGATTGGGCCATAAGTTGCCAGGTGTTTGGTTAGATATCATTCTGGTTGGACCTGTGAAACTGTTTCTAAGTGAGATTAACATCTGAATTGTTGGCTGAGTAAAGCAAAGAGCATTGTCCTACTTAATATGGGTGGGACTGGCCCAGTCTGTTGAAGTCCTGATGAGAACAAAGGTTGAGTAATAAAGAGTTTTCTTTCTGCCTGAGTGTCTTTGAACTGGGACCTTGGTATTCCCCAGCCTTTTCACTTGGACTCACACATCATTGGCTACCCTAGTTCTCAGGCTTTTGAACACAGATTAAAACAGCACTGTTGGCTGTCCTGAGTCTCTATCTTGTCATCTGCAGGTCTAGTGACTTTTCAGCCAATGTGATCAGAGGAGCCAATTTTTTAATAAAATTTTAATGTCTTTATACACACACACACGCATATACATGTACATGTATGCATACAAACACACACATATATACAGATATCATATATATTACATACTTGATAAATATATTTATATCTTTTATTGGTTCTGTTTCTCTGGAGAAACCCGACTTAACCATGTATACATATTGATTAATTTTAAAATCTGTTAGGTGTGCCTATCAAATAATTAGAAATTAAAATACAGACTATATAACTTCTAAAAAAGTAAAGGAAAAGTTAAATGAAAATTTAAAATGTCCAAAAGAGATGCCTCTCCGTTGAAAAAGGGGATAAGGGTCAAAAAGAAGCAGAAACACAAGACAAATAAAAAATACATAATAATTTGATGTAATTTAATCCAGGCACATCAATAATTAAAGGTAATATAAATGGGATAAGCATTCCAATAAATAAAGAAAGCTTGATACACCTAAAAGATAAGAACATAGAATGACTTAGGTTAAAAACATTAATAAACATAGGTCAGTCAATTACTAAAATAAATGGGAATCTGTATTAATATCATACAAAATTGAGTCATGACAAAAACCATTATAAAAGACTGAGGAAACTTACATACTGATAAAATTTTAATTTAATAGATGTTATAATAATTTTAAATTATACATATAATGTAACTTTAAAATGTATAAAATAGAAATTGATATAATTATAAGGTGAAATGGAATCCTTTGCTATTATCATGACATTTAGCATAGTTCCACACTAATTAATTAGACAAACTGACTTAAGTGACTAATACAATAGAGGTGAACAGGATAAAGAGTATGCATCATAAAATGGAGGTTCATAGATCAAAGTATCAAACATTGGATCATATATACTAATATCATACATATGAAATAATACCAGAGGGAACATATGCTTTATTTACAAATTTAAACTGATTGACATACAGAGCACCTTATTTGATCACAATGGCATCAAGATAAAAATTTAAAAATATAATAACAAAAAACATGTTAGAAAAAAGAAAAACATTTTAAAATTATGATTTAATAAGAACAATAATATACTTAGAAATTACTGTTAACTAATGATTACAAGCATACTATGATTAAAATTTATGAGATACTGTTAAAACAGATGTTACATAAATATTTATTGTCTTAAAACCTTAGAATAGAAAATGTTAAATATTCAGAAAATAACAAAGAATTGAATTTTTAAAGAAATTTTGAAATAAGCAACAGAATAAAATGTGCAAGAGTAGAATAAAGAGTAGAAAATGGTGAAATTATTTTCATTTCACAATTTAATGAAACAGAAAACAAAATATAAAAATTAGTTAACAGAGGAACATATTCCTTCAAAAAATCAAATATCAAACTTTATTATATTAATAAAGAAAATGGAAGTAAGAAAAATAAATAATATTCACAATAAAGAGATTTTCTAACTACAGAAAATGCAGATAAATTTGATAATACGAGGGACAGGAGTGTCCAAACTTTTTGTGTCCCTGGCCACATTACAAGAACAGTTGTCTTGGGCCACATATTAAATACAGAAACACAAAATGTGATGAGCAAAAAATAGGTTTTAAATAAATTTACAATATTGTGTCGGGCCACATTCATAGCCAGCCTGGGTGGCATGTGGCCCATGGGCTGTGGGTTGGACACTCCTGGCTTACACAATGAAAATAAAAGTAGGATGAATAATAATTTATAAAAATAAAATATACCAAAATACTGAGAATACAAACCTGAGCATTCACATATCTATTAAATCAATTAAATCAGTAGTTTAAAAAAACCTTCCCATAAGAAAATACTGAGGCATAGACAAATTTATAAGTGAGTTCTATCAATTTTTCTAGGAATAGAAAAAATAATAGAGCAACTCGTTTGTATGAGGCTAACTCAATTCTATCCCAGTTCAGATACAGAGAAGTAAATAAAGTGACAAAATAATTCCAGTCATGAATGTGAAAGCAGTAATCTTAAAATATTAGCAATCCCAGTCCAATTGTGCATTAAAAGTGGAATGCATCATATCCAAATTGTTTCTACCTAAAAACTCAGGGTTGCTTCAATAGCTAATGGTGTAATGATGTAATTCACTTGAGATCAGTCGTATGATATCTTAATAGATAAAATTTTCAATAATGTTGAACAGACAAACATGATTGATTTTTAACAAGTTATAAATGCACTGGAAATCCTCTAACTTTACAAGTTATATATTAAAAACCTGCTCTAAGCATTTATTTAACAATGTAATATGAAATCTCTAGTATCAAAGCTGAGCACATGAGAACTCATGAGGGGTTAAGGCTCTAAAACTCCTTCTGGACATCTATGAAGACTCGCATCACAGTGCTTGAAATCTGGCTTCCTTGCATCTTTCTATAGGAAACTGAGAACCCAACTCAGAAGGCCTATACAATTTAGTGTCTTTTGAGGTAAACTCGAGCAAAGGCAAAGGAAGGAGTAGGCAAACTATTTGTTTTTCCTATTTCTTTCCCCATCAAGACATTCTGAGGTCCAGTGGAGAATTTCAACACATCTAGAGATATCCTGCATGAGTTTCATTTTGAAGTTCTACTCAATATTCTCCCACTTCATTTGCTTATACTCCACTCCTGTCTCACTTTTCTTTTGCCCTCACTGGTACTGCTCATGGGATTACATGCTAGCCCCAAATAAAACAGAATACATGCTTTTCTGTTTTCTATGGCATCCAGGAAAGCCATTGTTCAGCAATTAAATAAATTAAATGTGGTATATTTATATAATGAAATACTATAGTACAAATAAACCAAAAGAAAACTTTAGTTTCAAGTATAAACATAAATAAGAAAAATGTACAATAAACAGATGAGTTAAAGAAAGTATGCATAGTATTCCTTCAAATATATGTATTTGCAAAATAAATAAATTTAAACAATGTAAGGTTTACCAAACTAACTTCATAGAAGAAACATATTTTAAAGCAAGGAAATGATTAAAACAAAATTTATCATAGCGGCTATTCTTTAGGGATGAGGAAATTATGAATAATGAAACAAAAGGACTTTTAAGATACTAATAAAGTTTATTCCTTGGACTGAGTGTTAATTTTGCTATATTTGTAAACTATACAGCTATGTTTTATACACTTATCCCTTATTCCCTTAGGATTATGTATCCCCATGCCTTCTGTCAATTAACTGAAATTTCCTGCAAGTTGTTTTGAGGGGAGTTTCTCTGGCATGGGCTACAAATCTACCTCCATGTCTGGCAGGCCTACCTATCTGCCAGGAAGTTGCCCTCGAAAACATCCCTTTAACAATGTCAAATAGGAATTGGTAGATATCTCAGCTTCCATATCTCTAAAGTGAGGTAATTCTAAGGTGGTTCTACAGATATTCCATCTGTATCCAGGAGGATTCAGCCTGTTATCCAAAGTAAACCTCTCCATTTACCTACAATGTATTGACTCACTTCCTGTGGCTACCAGGCTCCAAAACACCCCCCACTTCAAACAATGGAAGTGAAACTGCAATTTGAAGCCTATGTTACAGTGACCCTTTTGCTTCCTTTTTCCCACTTTTGGAAATCCTGAGATGACATGCAACATAGCTGACTGTACTAATGCTGGAAACATCGTATTGAGACACCGTATGGAGAGGTCAGATAAAAAATAAGAGGCTCTAAGATTAGAGACAAGCCAGCTCCTAATATCCAGCCGTCCTGCTAACCCAGCAGAAGTCGCTATTGACTGTAGTTCATAAGAAGTCCCAAGTGAGACCAAGAAGCTGGTGTCAGTCAACACAGAAGTATGAGATATAATAAGTGGTTGTCCTTGTAAGCCGATAATCATGGAGTGGTTTGCAACGCGGTAGCAGAAAACTACATCTCTCCTCCTGCTCTGGAGTTCTCATTCTCACGCAGGTGCTTCACCTTACAACCTCCCAAATAAACAAGCTACACTGTAAATGTAGTCTTAGAACATACTTTTGCTGGAGCCCCAACCGAGATAATGTAATTAACAGTTCGAATGAATTAAAATCATTATAAAATAAAATAATTTGCCCTGGCTGGTGTAGCTCGGTGGATTGAGCGCGGGCCTGCGAACCAGAGGATCAAGGTTCGATTCCCAGTCAGGGCACATGCCTGGGTTGCAGGCCAGTTCCCGGCAGGGGATACACAAGAGGCAACCGTACATTGATATTTCTCTCCCTCTCCTTCTCTCCTACCCTTCCCCTCTAAAAGATAAATAAATAATAATAAAAAAAATAAAATAAAATAATTTCACATTATCAATTTGTCACACGCATGCATGCACACAAAAACATGTGGAATCATTATCTGATTTGAGTGGGAAATGGAGCTTACTGAGTAGAATTTATTTACTAATGGTTACAAATTCAGATAATGTCATTGTAATATACTGTGCAAAAGGGTATGCGTTACGGATATTTCTGTTCATTTTTAAGTTAGCATTCTTCTTCAATCAGCAGTGATAGAAGCAGGATTCAGCTATTGGAGATATGTTTTTATTAATTTTCAAGTTGACTGTCTTAGTCCATTTAGGCTGCTGTAAAATAATGCCATGTATTGGATGGCTTATAAACAAAAGAAATACATTGCTCACATTCTGCAGGCTGCATGAGATCAAGGCTTCAGCATATTCAGCTCTTTGGGATATCTTCTTAAGGGCACTGACCTCATTCCTCCACTCTCATGATCTAATCATCTCCTAAAGGCCCCACCTCCAGATCTCATCACAGTGGGACGAGGTTTCAATACATGAATTTGGGGAAGGGCGCAAGGACCAAACATTTAGTCTACAACACTTACTTTCTTTAAATTGTATATGAATAAAGGGTTATCATACTGAAGGTTTATATGTTATGGAAACATGGCCATAAGAAAAAAAAGCAGTTCAGAAAAAATTATTATTTTACTTTTGAAATCCATAAATTAGCTCAAAATTTTTTTCTTGAGATCAATTTAAAATAGGACAGTCTTCCATTCTTATGAAAAAGTCACATGTAGACTCTCCAGGATAGAATAACATAATAGATAATATCGTATTGTCCCTTTCAGCCAATAAACAATACATTAGGTCATTTTCTCATCTGCAAATTTACATTTCTTTAATTTTTCTCATTACACATAATAAAGGGTATACTCAGTAAATAAATGATTTACTTATTAGCTGGGTTCAAGGTTCATAATTATTTTTTAAGTTAGAGAATTTAACTATTATAGTTAACTATTTTACTTAACTATTTTACTATCTGTAAAGTATTTGCTATAGTCAATATATTTAAAAACAAAATTATATATTTTATTGTGAAATAAAATTAATTGTTGTAAATCTTTCTAATTTACCTAAATATGCCATTCATCACATATATCTTTAAAAGTCTATATAGAATTCAGGTCCATTTTAAAGTATGTTTTCCTATAACACAGTTTGGAACTTGGACAGCTGGCCTTTGAATTGTATAACTTATAGAAGAAAATCAGCATAGTCTTCTTTCCTTGGGAAGTGGAGCAGTTAATATTCAACATGAAATGTCTAATCTTTAAATACATTATAATCTAACTGCTTAGGATAATTTTTGCTTTAATACCTTAAGAGTCTGCAAAGCCTGAAGGATGGGATTATTAAGATGGAATTTTAATGTCAAAATTATCAGAGAAGTGAACATATTGCTAGTGTTCATAAAAAATTGTATTCAATTTCTGTATGATTTGTTCAAATAAGAGATGAGAATATATTTGATTATAGCTAGTAAGTAACCCAAAATTTGATCAGAGGACTGGAGGTCACTGCTACATAAGGGCTGTCAATCTCAGAAATTAGACTATTAAATATAAATTCACTCTCATATATAAATGTACCTGCAGAGATACATATAACAGTGTAATCATGAAGTAATAAAACTGCTGGAATATTTTGTATGAAAGTAGTAAGAAAAGGAGAACATGAAAATAATAGAAAAGAATGTAAATAATGATCATTTTTTTTTAGAAAACATACTGCAAAAATGTAGAAAACACCTCCCAGTTTTTATTTTTTAAAACTTTGGGATAACTCAAAACTAAGATCTACAAAACAGATTTCTAAACTTCAACCCTATTCTACTTAGCAGACCTTTATTAGTGTTCAGACTAATCTATGATACAGAATTTACCATGGAAAGCCAACTAATACAAGATAACATTTAACTGCACTATTTTTGGTAATTGTTTTAAGGCAAATACATACTTTGCAGTATTTTTTATAAGCATGCTTGTCAGTTTCTAAGGAGAATTATCCCTGTAGCAATACAAACTTTCTCTTCTACATTATCAAATACCTACAATGATGTGCTCATACATAATCATTTACAACTATTAATAGAAACTATAATAAGCAATCAGTAGTCATTCAAACTTACAATTATAATTTTTATTCCACTGAGGGGGTGATGTGGAAACTTGTCTTATGTATTGGCCTTAAGAAACAAAAACTCAGTAGGTACCCTTCTTAGAACAATGCACATTGGTAATTTATGGATGTTCTTTTATATTCTTGTAGATATAAATATACAGTTACATTTCCCTTTTCCCCAGTGCTACATAATTATAACTTGTAATATGTAAATATTTATGAATTCACAGGATGTTTGCTAGGAGAGAAGAATGTTATACTTGCAGATTTGTCTGGTATTTGTAGAATTCAGATCTTATTATTAGGCTTTATGTTGTATTTCAAAATGTAAAAATACATTGTTGTAGCTTTGATTTGTCTAGAAAATATACAGTCTGCTGATTCTGTTGAGATTTGAGGATTATATCAACATCATTTGTTATAAAAATAGGCATTACAAAGTTGGTTGAACATTTGACCCCCTTTTATATAAGTAAATGGAGGCCATAATGACCTCTATTGCATATGATAAAATATAATTCTAACATTAATATCATAAGGTATTAATAGAATCTATAAAGCTTCAAATATCATCTGGCGATAATGGCTATTTAAAATGTAAATTAAAGGACACTATCAAGATTATAGATTGCCCTGGCTGGGTGGAGTTCAATCAGTTGGTTGGAGTTCAACCCATACACCATAAAGACTGTGGGTTAGATTCCCAGTCAGGGCACATACCCAGTTTGCGGGTTCAATCATTGGTCAGGGCTTGTACTGGAGGCAACTGATCAATGTTTCTCTCTCACATCAATGTTTCTCTCTCTCTCTCTCTCTCTCTCTCTCTCTCTCTCTCTCTCTCTCTCCCTCTCTCCCCCCCTCACCCCCCCCCCCCGCCTGCGCTCTTCCTTTCTCTATTTAAAATCAATAAGCATAACCTTGGGTGAGGATTAAAAAATAAAAATTATAGATTGAAGGCTATCTATCAGTCCACTAAGGAAGAGCCCTGGGCTGACTGAGAATATATGCCATAGTTTGAGGATGGGAGCCTGGTGACACGTATGCTGTGTATTTTTTTTCCTAGTGTCCAGTCTAAGTTAAAGATCATTAAAAGCTGGTTGAAAATGAAAATTTCAATCTCTAAAACATCTCGCTGAGTCACTAGGTCTTCTCTTTAATATTTGTCCATATACCTGCTCAACATTTGATTCTTTCTCTTTTGAAAAAATCTAACTTTCTCCACCAAATCTTAATCTATTACTCATTTCAAGCATGTAGACTCTAGATATTGGAAGAGTAACAATTTTAGATATTTCTGCCTATTCTACTAGCTGAATCTCTGTGTCTTCTGCTCACAATCCAAAGAAGTTTTCTAAGTGATTGATAATACTCTACTCCTCTGGGGTCCCCCAAGAATTTTAGAGATTTGACCAAATGCCTATTCACATAAAAATATAGGGTTTGTGAGACGTTATTTGATTTACCACTCTAACAAATCAGAGAACTAAATCACAATATATCTTAGTAACATATCAAAATGTTACCAACACACATACCTGAAAAGCCATGATACAGTTTTTGGAATAGACCTCATGTTTATTGAATCTAGAATCCACACATCCCCTTTTCAATTAATAAAAACACTTATCTAATTTTCTCTTTTTTTTCCTCCTATCTTCCATCATTTCATTATTGTTACTTATGGACATACTCAACTGCATACATTTTTTTTTCAATGTTCTCATAGCAGTCTCCTCTGCCTAGAAACAATGTGTTCTTCTGTTTGGTAGCTGCTCTTCTCAACATCGCTCTCCTTTCCTGGGATTCACACTTTACCTGACACGTTCCCCCCTTTTTAACTTCAAGATCGTTTTAAACATTTCTCTACAGAGATATTCTGTTGTCTCTCAATAATCACTACTAAAATGAAGTTTCCTTGTGTACTCATTCTGGAGTATGCCCATGCCTTTCCTCATATCTTCCCCCAGGTAGGTTTTCTCTGTCTTTCTTTCTCCAAAGCTCCAGTGTCCTTTCTTTTGCCTCTGTCACTTATTTCCTGAGCCCACACAGCCCAGCTCGCTCACTTCTTTCATGGTTCACTTCTACCTCTGTGACTTTCTAAATAAACTTTCGTTTGTTAAAAAAAATAATAATAACTTTTTAAAAAACTAGTTAAAACAGTTAACTATTGGGTCATGTATACATGTTAAATTTTTATAGGTACTCCCAAAGTCTAACAGATTATATTACTTTATTCTAGCTATAATTATATATTGATGCTGAATTCTTTTGTCCCACTCTTAAAAATAAGATTGAAATAATTACTTTTATTGTTGTTATATATTAATTATACCAGGTATGCTAAGATATATTTTTATATCTATATCTTTTGATTCTGTAAACAACTTGAATTTCCATTTTGTTTACTTTCATGGTTGTAATCAATGAATCAATTTTTCATTATTCATTTTTAAATATATTTTATTGATTATGCTATTACAGTTGTCCCATTTCTCCCCCATCATTCCTCTCCACCCTGCATACCCCCTCCCACCCACATTCCCCCCCTTTAGTTCATGTCCATGTGTCATAAGTTCTTTAGCTTCTACATTTCCCACACTATTCTTGCCCTCCCCCTGTCTATTTTCTACCCACCGTCTATGGTACTTATTCTCTGTACCTTTTCCCCTCTCTCCTCCTCCCATTCCCCTGTTGCTAACCCTCCATATGATCTCCATTTCTGTGGTTCTGTTCCTGTTCTAGCTGTTTGCTTAGTTTGCTTTTGTTTTAGGTGTGGTTCTTAATAGCTATGAGTTTGCTGTCTTTTCACTGTCATATTTTTGATCTTCTTTTTCTTAGATAAGTTCCTTTAACATTTCATATAATAAGGGCTTGGTGATGATGAACTCCTTGAACTTGACCTTATCTGAGAAGCGCTTTATCTGCCCTTCCATTCTAAATGACAGCTTTGCTGGATAGAGTAATTTTGGATATAGGTCCCTGCTTTTCAAGATTTCAAATACTTCTTTCCAGCCCCTTCTTGCCTGGAACGTCTCTTTTGAGAAATCAGCTGACAGTCTGATGGGAACTCCTTTGTAGGTGACTGTGCCCTTAGCCCTTGCTGCTTCTAGAATTATCTCCTTCATTTGAATCTTGGCTAATGGAATTACGATGTGCTTTGGTGTGTTCCTCCTTGGGTCCATCTTCTTTGGGACTCTCTGAGCTTCCTGGACATCCTGGTAGTCTGTTTCCTTTGCCAGATAGGGGAAGTTCTCCTTTATTATTTGTTCCAATAAGTTTTCCCAGAAGGGGAAGAAGAAGAACAACAAGTGGAAAACTTAGTGAAAAACTTAGTGGAAAACAAGTGGAAAAATTTTCCATTATTCTTCTTAGAACCACTCTTAAATTCATAATATATTGTTATATAATTTTTATTGCTCATGGGTTTCTCTTTTCATGTTTTGTTGATCTTTAAAAATATTTAATATTCAATAATATATTTAGTAAGCTCATATATAGGTGCACAAGATAAACTTCATTAATTGCAAATTCAATCTACTTGCTAGTGGCTGTCCTTACAGGTACTTAATTGATTCAAGACAAATTTGGGAATAAAAAATCACTTTAATGCATATAAATCTAAATTTTTGTGAATAAGATAACATTATGCATTTAGACTTTACCAAAAAAAAAAAAAAAGTCTACCTACTTTTCATACACTCCTACCAAACTTTCGTAGCATAACTCTTATTATCTTTATTATAAGAATGAGAAAACAGAGATTCAAAGACAATGTGATTTGCCAAAAGTAATAATTTATGGAGAGATAGTAGTATCCTTGGGATTTTAACTCCAAAAATAATACTGTTTCTAGTTGAGCTTGTGGTTCCTTAAAAATATGAAGTATTACTAAATTATTTTTCTCTGTCATCTTTCCTGTCCCAATCAAATGTCTTCCAACAAAAAAAAAAAAAAATCCACTAATTAATTCTATTGAATTAAGACTTTTAACATCTCAGAGTCCTCTATTCAAAATTCAAATACCCTTGGAGATTTAATAATCAAGCTGTTAAGTAATTAAACCTTAGTAAGAGTTAGCTTATCAGATTGCTTTTCATCAACCACTAAGTGAGAAGCAATGGAGCACAAAGTAGAAGAGATGGGATGGGCTGAGAATCAAAACACAAGCAGATCTAAAGGAGAGTGACAGAGTATTGCCCGGGTGGTACCATGAAATTCTGGGTACTTGGTATAAATGGTGAGTATGAGTAGCAGTGCTATTATTTAGATACCAAGAGAAAATCAATTATTCTGTGAATTTGTCATATGATTGGTCTTAACTGCAGATGTAAACTAACAATAATCCTATATTAATTGAGATTCTCTCTCTCTCTCTGTTTTTTTATCTTAGCCTATAGTTTGAAACTATGTTCTTATTCTCTACACCATATTGGTAAAACTAAGTTGACTTTCTCTGCCATACCCTTCTCTTCTCCTGTCATACATTTCCAGAGATTTCAACTCAAAAACAAAGAAACAAACAAAACCCCCATTCACTGAATCTCCTCTGATCATCTCCATCTCTTATCAGCCCTGGAGGATTTGCTCACGCCCCTGTTGCCACCTCACTGTAAGGTACACAGTCTCATGTCCGTACAGTCCTGACACTGTTCTACAAATATTTTTTGTATCTTCCTCCTATGTGTCTCATACTTCTTGATGACAGAGGCTAAGTCATATTTATCTTTGTATTTCTGGTATTTGTCAAAATGTTTGGACATGTGGTCAAGACTATAGGTACTTACTAAATGTTTACTGAATTATGAAATTAACTACATGGGCAGATATGTCAATATAAATGTAAATATACATCTATATAACAAGTATTTCCTCCTTTCCCACCCAAGCTGAACAGTAACCTGTGTTTTGTCTATTTTCAACTCGCTTCATTGTTCTACAGATTAATTTTTTTCATATTTTTAAAAGCAATATATTTGAATCCAGAGAATACAAAAAAAAAAAAAGTTTCACCATAAACACATAGCAACCTGGGAATAAAGTGAAAATAAAATAGAAACCAAATTGTAAAACTTAAGCTATATATAATTTTTCAATTGAAGAAACACAATAGCTTTTGTTTAAATTATGAAAACTCTTTAATTTACATTACAAGCATGGCAATAAAATATTTTCTTTTTTATCCATGGTGCTTAACATTATACATATTAATCAAATTGATTCAATGAGACTATCTGTCAAAATTAGAAAAAAAGAGGTTAAACCAGTATTTTGTATACCAAAGGAAAAAAGAAACTATCAATTTACTAATGGCATTTTAAAAATTTCTTTTTATTTTTGAAATATTTAACCGATTTCTCTGGAACAGTATAGACACAGATCATGTTCCATATGGTGTGTGCATAGGGTAGGCCTTCCAAATAAAAATGAACTATTCATACATTTTTGTGTTCCTTGGTTTATCATAAATTATAACAGCATCTACCCCACACATGCTAATGCATAATATGACTTTATACATTTGACTCTCCATTTTTTCTCTCTCAAGCTCAAGTTCTATCATATTGGCAGATCTGCATTTAACATATGCATTGGAAGGCCATTTTTGCTTCCATGATTCTTGAAAATTTTACAACTTTTGACCAAAGAAAATGTGAAATTGTTTTTGAGTTTCTGCCATGAAATATCTAATAACCCTGTCATTCTTCTGAAAATACTGTGTTAATACATTCTGACAATGTGTAAAACATAGTGAGAAGAGGAATTTTTGCTTCCCATGCAGCTTTCCTCCAAGTGGTAGAAGAAATAAAGAAAAAGAGAGAAAAAGACCTCACATTTAGGTCAGATAGGCCATTTCCTCACAGAAGGATAACTTCTGAAACGTCCATTCCCTCTCTATAGGGCAGGTTCACTGTAAAGGTCTGAGACAAGGGTAATTCTACTGCTGTTCTGGCAGCACAAACAACAATTTAAAACCTGCTTACTTTTAAATGTTGACAGCCAGATTTTTAAGACCTTTCCTTTATCTCTTTTTCACCTAGTTTCATACCTTTTGATAATAAATATATCTCTGTTCTTCTAGGTGTTTTTAATCTTAAAATGCTACAGCATGATGGTACAGCATGATGATCATTTTCAGAGGATTAAAGAATCATGCATAAATGATATGTGTGTATACACACAAACAGTGGATTTCTTATTCAAATATCAACGAGCGATGCTAGTTAAAACTGAAATATAAGGGAAGTCATGAAGATCAACCATCCAGTTGTTCATTATCGAGGCTTTGATAGTATGATGACTCATTTAACAGCTATGCAATCTTTATTAGCGCAAGAAATGCCATTGTCACATATATACCTTTCTCAAAAATTCTGCAGATACAAAAGAAAATCTTATTCCCTGGGGAAACCTTAAAAATGACAAATAGTAATTTTCCTTAAGATGGATCTGAAAGCTTTCGGCAACTACTAATACATACACACAGGTGGAAATCATGGTCTTTGTTCTCCTCCACGTGACAACATTTATGGTGACATTTCTCTAAAAGTCATGGACTCAGAAGAGCCTAGGAACCTAGAATCAGAGCTTTTATAAAAGAAAGCTTTTGGCTGCAAGGTAGTGTAGAGAAAGCTGGTGGATCAAACCCCAGAGGGTTGCCTTTGAAATTAAATGATGCAGTGGGCCCAGTCAGAGCTGAGGTAGTGCGTACCGTGCACTTCACAGTGCAGACTCTTCTGGAGTGCAAGCACTGTGATCTGACCAGCTTCCTCACAGACTTAGCAGCTCTGTAGAACTCCTTAGCAGCGTAATCATGTATATAGCAAAATACTTAGCAGTTTTGTGAAAGATAAAAAAATGGAAGTTGCTAAATCTTCTTTCCAAATAAGCCCTAATGAGCACCTCAAGATACTGCCTGTCTGAAGAGAGGAAGGATTAATGTTTGAAGTCATTATTCCACCTAACTCCATCAATTTTATGTCACCAACACATCAAAAAGTGCGATTTTCGGAAAGCCGTTTTCCTCCCGAATCTTTTCATTGTGATTTCACAACACAACTGCCTGCTTAGGCCCTCTCAGCACATTGCACCCTCTCAATATATGCACTGTTTGGACACAATACATTCCTGTTTTCACTTAATTAATACATCACAAGGAGCTTTCTAAATTACAAAGCTCCCAAATCTCACAAACAAACAAGCTTAGTATATTATCCCAGAGCCATGTTTTCACTGCCTTTTTTCTATGTTTTCTTTTATTTGTGTAAAATACAATTTGACTTCCTTGCCACCCGTAAGAAAACTTGATATCCAAATAATATTAAGCATAATTCAAAAAGAACAAACAAAAGTAGAAAGAAAACATTTACAGCCAACCATTATTTTTAATCCTTCACATTCTTTTCCCCATCTCTTAGCACCTTTCATTTAGCACATCTCTGTGGGAGATGATAATTCTTGTTTTTTATTTTCCCTCCCATTGAGAAACAGTCACGAATAGGCCACATCCACAAGATGTAATACATCTCTTTCTAAATACTAAAAGGGAAAGAAGTCAATTCTCCTCTTAACTCCACCAACTTATTACTATTTAAATTAATACGGAAAAACCATAACAAAGTCACAAGCAATGGTTATTTGTAAAATCTTTTTTCAGTAAAAACTGTGCTATTATAATTTGCATGAACATGATCATGTTTTCATAAGCGAGGACTAGATAAATGTTGCGCATTAAACGGAACACCCTTTAAACACATGCAGAGATAATTTGAAATATAATATATACATGTGAAGATTTTCAAAAGTTAAATAAGTTCAAAACCTCAATTAAAACAGCAATGGTATCTTAGTCAAGCCAAGGAGCATATAAGAGGATCTCATTTCATAATTGTCTGATTTTATATTAAATCCTATATATTTTTCTTGGGAAACAAATACTTTTCGATTATTCAGAGAAAATTTCAAAAGGCATTATTAAGGATACAGGATAAAGATAGTATTATATGTAAAAAATAATTCAAATCTTGATAAAAACCTAAACTTTTCATTAAAGCTAAATTAATAAGTACAATTAGGTAGTTAACATAGTTAAGAAGTTGAAGATATGAAATATATAGCCTGTAATTTCAATTTGAAAAATGCTATTTGTAATATTTTAGAAGAAAATGGTTTAGAAATTCCATGTGTCCAAACTAAAAGTTATTCATGATTTTATTATGAACAATCACATCAGATTTACAGCTTATGTTTAACAGTATAATTGCCCTTCATAGTAGCATGGATGTTAGAATTGTGTGTGTGTTTGGAAAAATATCTCTCTAACAATGTTTATCTTTTGTCTTTGTCATCCTTTCCAGAAAATTAAGAAAGCTTTTCTTCATTCATTATACAAATAACAAAGTGCACAAATACATAAAATCTCAGCAGCAGACTTCAAAAATATGTACATAAAACCTTCATTAACATATAAGTCACACACTAGTTTGAAAACCCTCAAGGAAAAGACAGAGAAGTAAGGTGAGTTCCAGAGTACACACTACTGCAACGATGACATCTAGTAGAAAGCTGCTACGTACCAAGAGCTGAGGATAAGCTGGGGAAGAATTCACTACTTGAGACCTTTTCACTGTCCTTCAGTGTTTAGACACTGCTAGTCCCATCCTACTATAGAACAAGCAGCCATGCTGGTTCACTGTTGCTGGAGCTGTATAATAACACCAGTCCATCCTCAAACCCAGCTGTCAAGAATGCTCCTAAAATACGTACAGACATCGGCCTCTGAGGGCTTCCTCCTTCAATCACTCAGCTGCACCACGTGCTAGGTAATTATTAGAAAGTTAAAACTCAAAGGAAATTATTTTGGAAAGAACTATATATATTCAGGGTAGAGGCATTAGGAAGTTGCCCCGGGAACTTCCACCTGGTGGGGTATAAAAGAGAAGAGGTAAAACATACTCTGTAACAATAGGTCTTTGCCATGAAATTCCCTACCCCGCCTTTATTTCCTAAATTCTTCTAAAAGGGACAAATCCAAAGTTTAAGTTCTGCCCTCTTAGCCACAGTTCAACATCTGGTATCACAAAACTATATATCACAGAGCTAGAAAGCATATACCTAGTTATATATAAAGCATACAATATGTAGCTAAGACTTCCAGGGCAGTATGAAGCCATAAAGTAAATTAATGAGGCAACTCAGGATCACAAAGGTTTCACAATTGAAGAGCACACTGAACACCCTAGTGCAGAAAATACAGACTTAGTGATGCAGAAAAGACAGAATTTTAAAACAGACAATATTCTTAAAGAAAAGAAAAACATAAAACAGCATCAGGTGACTTTAAAGATGATATAATCAGAGATCTTGGCATTTAGATGAAATAACTATTGAAATAAAGTATTTAATATATAGTTTGAATAGTCAAATGGCATAGCCACGTGACAAAATGTGTGGACTAAAAAAATCAAGTTAATGAATTTGCCCCAAAATGGATCAGACAAAATTAAAGAAAATAAAAGAATTTAAAAAGTAACTAGAAATAGAAGTATCAATGTGGATGACCAGAGTTCCTGAAAGAAAAAATGTAAAGGATAGGAAATAATTTAAAAATAATAACTGAAAGTGTCATAACATGAAAGGAAGATTAAGATATAAAATGCAAAAAAGTCCCATAGGCTATAAAACATGATATACAAGAAAAAAAATGAAGAAAACACAAACCTTTTTAATACAGTTTGAAAATCTTTTCAAAATAATTTCTTACTAAGAAATAATCTTACTGAAATAAGATTCCTAAACAGCAGTAATAAAGCCAGAGATATCGGCATACATTCCAAATACTGAAGCAGTATAACATGGAACGTAGCATTTTATATCCAGAAAAATAACAATTAAAAGACAAGTGATAAATACACTTACATAAAAGTTTATTCAGAAATGTAAGTATTAAGAACATGTAGTTCTAAAAATCATTTTAGAGATATTATTACAGAGTGGTGTTACTAATTTGGAAAATTTAATACGTTGAAATAAGACCTGATTTTAAAAAATATACAAATAGCAACCATAATAATGCAGAATTTAACTTTTAGAAGGTATTAGTAGGAGCAGAACAAAAAGGGGATAAGGAGGTTATTAGGAGTGAAAGTTCTTGCTTACTTGGGGAGAAACATAAATATTAATATACTTATTAAAATGATATAGAGAACTAAGCATAGATTTTTAAATGTAAGATATAAACAACTGAAAAATAAAAATAGCATGTATAATATTCAAACATTTGTTTATTCAATGACAAAAATAGAATAAAATATCAACTTCAAAGTAAATAAAATCAATTGAAAATTGAATAAAAGCAATAAAATGTCATATAACTAAAGAATTTAACATACACCTTTTAGAAAAAATTTTCAACAAAAAGCATGCAAGTATCTAAGAAATGCTAAAATCATGAATACATATATGTCATAGTGGCATATGTACTAAATATATATATACATATATTTAAACATACAGAAGTATGCATAAATATGTAAACATAAATCTGGGATATACAACTTCATGTATAATGTTTAAAAATGTGTTCTTTTCTGCTCTCCCATAATTTATGTTATTCTTGTCATGCATTTTATTTCTAAATACTGTATGGACTCCATAGTATATTATTACTCCTTTTGCATTAATAAATTTCAAGCAATTAAAGTTAATAATGTTTTTTTCTATTTATTTTCATTTTAAACATTTCTGCTACTTTTCATTTCTTTGCAAAGATCAAGATTTTAATCTGAAATCCTGCTGTTTCTGCCCTAAGAACATTCTTTTGCACATCTTATAGTGCAGTCTTCTAGAAATATATTAATTCATATTTTGTTTATTTGAAACAAATATTTCCTTTGATTTTGTCTTAGATAAAATTTTACTGGGTATAGAACCCTTATCTGACAGTTTTTTTCTTTCAGTACTTTACAGATGCTATTCCATTGTTTTCAGACTTGCATCATATCTATCATTTATATGTAGCTCTCTCTCTAGTTTCATATCACTGATAAAATACCTCTTCTGTTTACTCATGTTTACACTAGATCTTAAAAATATTATCCATAGCTATTTTAAATCCTGGCATAATAAGTTTAATATCATGGCCATTGCTAAGCCTCAAAAATAGTTTATCTGTTGACAGTGACTTGTTTTTCTTTTTTTTTTCTTTTTTTATGTGTGCCTTGTAATTCTTGATTAAATATCATTTGTAGAAAAATGGTAAGGACTACAGTAAGTACTACTTTTTTTTGGTCAGAAATGAGCACAGGTTGTTTTTTTTTTTTTTTTTTTTTTTTGTCAGATACTTACTATGAAGCATGAGTCAATCTAGTTAGGAGTTGGTTTAGGTTTGGGTTCTTTCTCATAAACACACAACAAACGCACATACCACATTGCATATATACCATCCCATTAGTCAAATACTAAATATTAAAACAGAAGTTAACTAGAACATATGAGCATATGTGTGTCTGATGTTAAAGCATAAGCTTTCTTCAGTGATCAAATAAAAGCAGAAAACACAAGAAATTATATTTATTTTGACTATCAATAAATATATCTTCATTATTAGAATATGTCAATAAAATGAAATAAGAATGACAAACTTTCAATAGACATGCAACCTAATGAACAAAGAAAGAGGATACCTAATAGAACAAAATTATTTTTATAAATCACTAAGGAAAGCACTCCAAAAGAGGGTATCTAAATACTTAAGAAATGTTATGTATTATACATTGACTGATTTAAATTTCCCAAGGTAAAATTGTGAAGTAGATTAGATTTTTATAATTTAACTGAGATTTATAAAAATAAAGTACCTTGCTCCAAATTGTACATATAGTGATTACCCTATGACACATTTCATTTCCAAAGAATTTACTTTCTTCCACACCAATGCTCCTCTAAGTGTGGTCTCTCCATCAGCAGCATTGGTATCACCTGAGAACTTCTTAGGAAGGCAAATTCTTAGACCCCATTCCAGACCTACTGATTCAGAAACTTCAGGGTCGAGCCCAGTAATCTGACAAGCACTCCAATTAATTCTGATGATTCTAAATTTGAGAACCAACAATTTGATTCTAGACCATATTAAAATCTGTCTAGTTATTCATATGTATTCATATATATTCATATATTCATATTCATATATATGAATAACTATGTATTATATGTAATCATGCATAAATATCACCTGGGTGTGAAAGTGATTTACAGACAGAAATAACTGTCAGAGTTAAGGGGGAGAAGCAATGAAAAGAGGAAGATCACTCAGGGCACCAAGTGTATAGCTTTAATACTGATCTCCAGAAAAGAGATGAAATCTTAACATATTCCACCAGGCCTTCTAAAATAACACCAGATGGTGAAGGAATTTCAAACATATGTGCTTCTTTATTCTACTTAGACAAAAAGGGGTAAATTTTGTGCCTAGTAGAAATTTCCTTACAATAGGAGTTTAAGCTTTTACTAACACTATAACCCAGTCATTAATAGTGTACACAAGTAGTTTAAGATCAGTGTATCAATGTCCTCTCAAGAGGACAGTTAAAAATTCTGTGAACTTGAGCCCTGGCTGGTGTGGCTCAGTGGACTGAGTGCTAGCCTGTGAACTGAGAGGTTGCTGGTTTGATTCCCGGTCAGGGCACATGCCTGGGTTGCTGGCCAGGTCTCTGTTAGGGGGCGAGCAAGAGGCGACCAATTGATGTG
This sequence comes from Glossophaga mutica, assembly GCA_039655065.1. Lineage (NCBI taxonomy): Eukaryota > Metazoa > Chordata > Mammalia > Chiroptera > Phyllostomidae > Glossophaga > Glossophaga mutica. The sequence goes on from CM077306.1 coordinate 74,416,921, forward strand.
TTTCTCCCACATCCATGGTTCTCTACCTCTCTTTCTCCTTCCCATCTCTCTCCAAATAAATAAAGAAAATCTTTCAAAAAAAATTCTGTGAACTTGATCAAGGTTCATGATTACCCTGTACCTAGATTTCTTAACCTGAAAACTAGAATAACACTATATAATTACTTTTGTTATAGGAAGTAATGAAGGCATAAAATGAAAGAGATTCTCCCAGTAAGGGAACTAATTTCTCTCGGTCTAAAACATCTTCACAACTAGCAATAGACACCTCCAAGCATAAAACATCTCCAATCTCTAAGTAGTAATGTACTATTTTGAGCAATTTGACCATAAATATACATTCTAGAAAATGTGCCTCTGATAGAATAATTGTGTCTTTAATCATCAAATCAATTGATTTCCATTAAAACTTCAAAGTTGTTCCCAAGTAAAAGAACTGCCTCAGAGACATAATAAACATCAAATTTAAGAATCATTCAAAGAACATGCAGACGTTGTTGAAATATAGTTTATATGCATTTACTCTTCTGCAGGTGATACAAGGAAAGTTAGTTAAATGAGCAATTGATCCACATAATCTTGGCACTACTATTAAGACAACGGAGACTTTAAATCTGTTTTCCCCCTCCTACAAACACGTTATTTCTTAATACATAGTGGCCCTTACAAAGATTTTTTTTAATTGACTGAGTTTTCCACTAACTGTACGGCAATAGTAAATGACAATACTAACCGATTGTGTCAAATAATTAGCAGAACTCACCAGCTAGAAGAGCCGCAAGATGATTCCATCTTCAAAAGACCTAGTGCATTGTAAGTAAGCTGACCTGACTTAACCTTAAGTATTATAGCATCTTTTAAAGTAACTCCACTTCCTGCTGTTAATTACTTCTTTAATGGACTGGATAGTTGATTAACTTATCACTACTGGCAATAAGTACCTGTTCTAAGTAGGGGGGAACTAATTGAAGCAGTGGTCCTTGAATGCTGCCTGGCTGCAGCCCAGCAGCTGGATGCTTGAGTTTGGGGACAGCTGTGGGACTTTAAAGTTTGCACATTAAATATAAAAAAGCAAAGTTATACCACTGTTATCACTTATTGAATATTTCAAAGTAAATTGCACTAAACTGTTACCTATAATACTTGGTTGAGTCTTTCTTTTCCAACTTAAAGCTACCCTCACCCTATGAGTCTTCAATTTAGAAATATAGTGTTTTACAAGATAACAGCAGTTACTGGCCTCTGACTCTCTTGCCAGTTATAACAATCACACATGACATTACATGCAAAAAAGAGACATGCACATTTAAGAAAAAGATTATGAATATACAGGACCTTGGCAGAAAAAATAAAAGCCTCCTCTTTTATTCTAAGTATTTGTGTAATGTTTAGAATACTTACTCCATGTAGAGATTCTGAAGATCATATTAAATATCATATCTTTCTCATTCATTTGTTCTGCACTTTCCTTTAATTCATCTCTATTTCAGCCATATATTTTACTAGTCCAACAAAGAGATAATAGTAGTATTGCATAATTAGGAAGTAATTAATCAAGTGATGATGTTCTCATAACTTTGTAAAAGATTTAGATTTTATTTGATATTTAACAGCATTTATTGGAAGTTCAAAGGTTGAGAAGACTGAAGAACTGACAATAGAAGCACTGCCAAGTCTTCCCAGAAGAAGAATTTTTCCTGCAAACTCTTGGAATCTTTTGTCGGGCAACCTGAAGAGGCTTTGCTCAGGTAGCCTCCTCCAGTTCCTCACAGGATGGGAGCCACTACCTTTTCTTCCTTTCAGTTGTAGTTTTGATTGAAATTTAATGAGGCAAAAACAAAGTGCTAATAAATAAGAATTAAAGTAATTAATGAACAATAATCTTTATACCTTCCACTTCTATTTAATTTAAGGGCTTCATGGTGCTTTAATGAAGCCATGGAGGTAACTGCAAGCTTTTAAAGGCATAACCTGAATCAGTAACGGGTATGCTCCCAGTTGTGTAATACAGAAGAGATCTGGAAGGCAAATGCTGCAATTCCTGATGCCAGTCAGCTAAAACTATGAGAACCATACCAATTAACTCAATAGTTAATATGATGACAGCAAAATACCATATATTGAGAGACTATTTATTATCACAGAATCTTTTGGGCACTTTGAATATATTTTCTTACTTAAGCCTTAAAGAAATGGTATGAATTCTTTTTACAGCCTCTGAATCTCAGAATAGTTCAATATTTTGGGATTACACTACTAGTCAGAAATGCAGCAAAGAATGAAAGTCAGTTCTTTTGATCCAATGTCATTTTTACTATTTCACTTAAAAAAAAAAACAGGTTGAAGGATTCATTTAGCTTTTTAACTAGCTTTCAGCATGTTTTGTGAAAACAACGAAGGACCAGTAGAGCAAAGTTCTAGTCTCATTTTGTTTTAGCTAGTGTGATTTTAAGAAAAATGCAACATACTATCTGATCTTTTGTTTCCATCATCATAATGTAAGTAGAGTAGAATCTCTGTAACATAACTTTGTTAGCTTTAAAATTTAAACTTATAAAGGCCTGCTTTAATTTATATTTATATATAAGGAAAATGTAGAAGCAAAATTTATTAGGAGTCCATAAAGCAAAAGAGCTAATTTTTAAGTTCATTTAATAATATAATAATATATTTCCATTAAAAAGATTACTCCATGGATCAACAATATTTATTGAGATCCTCATATGTGCCAAACATTATTTAATGACTTAGTTAAATAGAGTGGCAAATAAGGAGCAAGGCAGCTGCTTTGCCTACGTTTATTCTATTTGGATGGGAGAAGGGGTTTTGAAGGGAAAGAAGAACATATAAAAAGCGTGTAAAGAAATGAATAATTTCGGACAGTCACAAGTGACACGTGGTCACAGAAGTCTTCTCTAAAGAATGGCATTTTCCTGGCTGGTGTAGCTCAATGGATTGAGCACGGGCCTGCAAACCACAGGATCGCGGTTTGATTCCCAGTCAGGGCACATGCCTGGGTTGCAGGCCAGTTCCCAGCAAGGGACCCACGAGAGGCAACCCTACATTGATATTTCTCTCCCTCTCCCTCTCTCCTACCCTTCCTCTCTAAAGATAAATAAATTTTAAAAAAAATCTTTAAAAAAAGTTTAAAAAAATTAAAAAAAAAAGAATGGCATTTTATGTGAGATATAAATGTTGATGGAGGCAGCTATGTGAGGTGATAGATTAATGTGAATTTATGGCCATGTGAAGAGTATTGTAGGCAGAGGAAAGAGCACACACAAAAGGACAGAAACTGGAAAGAGAAGGTTGGTTTGAGGAACTTTGACCGAACCAGAGTGGAAGGTGGAGAGCCATATCAGAGTCAGTCAATGGGTAGAGGTAGATTAAGTTCTTTCTGCCCTGGTTACTCATGCCGATGTCCTTTGGTAGTACAATTATAATCTTTTTTTTTTAATTTTTATTTTAATTGCTGTTCGTGTACAGTTTTCTGTTTTTTACTCCCACCCCAGGCCTCCCCACCTCCCTCCCATTTCCACCTCCCCTAGTTTTTGTCCATGTGTCCTTTATACTTGTTCCTGTAAACCCTACCCCTCTTCCCCTGAAATTCCCTCCCCTCTCCAATCTGGTGTCCGTCAGCCTGTTCTCAATGTCAGTGTCTTTGGTTATATTTTGCTTGTTTGTTTGTTCGATTAGGTTCCTGTTAAAGGTGAGATAATATAGTATTTGTCTTTCACTGCCTGGCTTATTTTGCTTAGCATGATGCTCTCCAGTTCCATCCATGCTATTGCAAAGGGTAGGAGCTCCTTCTTTCTTTCTGCTACATAGAATTCCATTGAGTAAATGTGCCATAGTTTTTTGATCCATTCATTTACTGATGGGTACCTAGGTTACTTCCAACACTTGGCTATGGTAAATTGTGCTGCTATGAGCATGGAGGTGCATAGGTTCTTTTGGATTGGTGTTTCAGGGTTCTTAGGATATAATCCTAGCAGTGGAATTGCTGGGTCAAAAGGTAGATGCATTTTTAGTTTTCTTAGAAAATTCCATACTATTTTCCATAGTGGTTGTACCAGTCTGCAATCCCACCAACAGTGCACTAGGGTCCCCTTTTATCCACAACCTCTCCAACACTTGCTGTTTGTTGCTTTGTTTATGATGGCCTTTCTCACTGGTGTGAAGTGGTATCTCATTGCAGTTTTAATTTGCATCTCTCTGATAGCTAGCAATACTGAGCATCTTTTCATGTGTCTCTGGATCCTCTGCATGTCCTTCTTGGAGATGTGTCTGTTCAAGTCCTTTGCCTATTTTTTTTTTTTTTTTTAATTGGGTTGCTTGTCTTCTTAGAGTGGAGTCATGTAAGTTTTTTTAATATATTTTGGAGATTAAACCCTTGTCTGAGGTATCATTGGCAAATATGTTTTCCCATACAGTTGGTTCTCTTTTTATTTTAATACTGTTTTCTTTAGCCATGCAGAAGCTTTTTATTTTGATGAGATCCCATTTGTTTATTCTTTTCTTTATGTCCCTTGCTTTAGGGGACATATCAGTAAAAAAATGTTGCTGCATGAAATATCTGAGATTTTCCTGCCTATGTTCTCCTCTAGGACTTCAATGGTATCACGGCTTATATTTAAATCTTTTATCCACCTTGAATTTATTTTTGTGTATGGTATAAGTTGTTGCTTGAGTTTCATTTTTTTGCACGTAGCTGTCCAGTTCTCCCAACACCACTTGTTGAAGAGGCTATTTTTACTCCATTTTATGTTGCTGCCCCCTTTGTTGAATATTAATTGACCATAGAGACTTGGGTGTATTTCTGGGCTCTCTGTTCTATTCCACTGGTCCATGTGCCTGTTTTTATACAATTATAATCTTAACACATTTTATAGTTTCCTATAGCCAGGTGTCATTTTAAACCTAATTTATCAGTCTTAAACAGAAAGTGATACAAAATATATTTAAATTCATTTATTACTGAATCCTTACCTTAGACTACATGAAAAAGTTAAAAAACTTCCACTGAAATAACTCTCAAATTATGTGTGTGTGTTCTTATTCTTCAGAGAAACAAAACACAAAGGAAAATATTACTACAGTAATAGTGATCTAGAAATTGCAGACTATTAGATATATTTTCTATTATAAAAGTTATGATATTATCTAGATTTTAAAAAGAAAAAGCATGGTTGGAGGCAGGGTAGGATTTTTAAAATCTTCAGAAAATAGTTTTTAAGTGGTTTTCCAAAATGTTAAATTTGACAGGCAGTAGTTCAAGAAATCTTTAAAGGCAATTCTAAAGGAAATTAGAGTTGGCTTAATAAACATTTTCATTAGCTCAATAGATTTCCCTAAGGACCCAGTGTGGCCAACCTATATCTATGCTTTTTCCCACTTTTCTTCCCACTCACTTAAAATGTGATTAGCTTTCAGAAGACACAGAAAATGTGGAAATTAATTTATTCAAGATCATTCTAAATCAGGTATTGTGACTAGTCTATAAATATCCTTAAGTTTGTTTCAACTATTAAGTAATACTTTTTTTAGTATAAACTGATCAACGAGATTGAAACATTAGTGTAAATATTAATCAAACCAAGACTTAAAATTATTTGTTTGTTTGCTTGTTTGTTTGTTTGTTTGTTTTCAGAGAGAGGGAAGGGAGGAAGTGAGGGAGAGAAATTTTAGTGTACAAAAGAAACATCAGTCCATTGGCTCTTGCATGGTCCCCAACCAGGAACCTGGCTCATAGTCCAGTCATGCATCCTGACCAGCAATCGAACCAGTGATATTTCAGTGTGCAGGACGATGCCCAGACCACTGAGCTATACTAGTAAAGACTCAAACCAAATTTTTAAATATCTAGACTGGTATTCTCCTGAATCAGATAGTGAATTGCAAAGTAAAGTAATTGTTTATACACACACACACACACACACACACACACATTTGTTTTGAAATAAAATATTCTAATATTCTTCATTTGATCAAATTCTTCTTTGCTAACACAAAATTAACAATGGAGATTTGAAGTCTCAAATAATCATAGCTGTTCTATTCATTAAATCATAATCCAGACCTACAAGGTCTGTCAAGAAAGTAGCCAGCCATGTACTATGAAAAATAGAGACATTTATTGAAGAAGATACAAGAAATATTGTATAGAGGACAATGACACCTCAGTTCCAGTCAAAGTTATGATTTTCTTGAGGAAGCCTGGTTCATAGGTAGCAGTTTGAATCATGTCACTAGCAACTACAGCACGATGTTCCTTCTGCCCTGGTGGCAAAAGCTGCAGAACAAATTTTGCCACAGCACATTTCATGCCAAGATCCTGTATCACAATCTCAGACCTGATGGTTTTGAATCTCCCTATAAGCTTCTAGTTCTCACATTGTCGGTCAACGATCTTTGTTGACTGCAGCCTGTACGTGTTCAACATTCTCAAGTGTTCTGTTTTTTGCAGGCATTCCAGAATGTGTATCACTTTCAACAGATTTTTCACCATTTTTGAAGCATTTGTGCCACACTTTTATTTGTGCTTCACTCACTTTATCATCCCCAAAGGCCTTCTGAATCATCTTAATAGTTTCCGTGGAGGAATGTTAAGCTTAACACAAAATTTGATTCAGAACTGTTGCCCTACTCACTCAATCATTCTGAATGTCACAGCCACACATTACACATGCTCACAGTACACATGGTGTCTACCACCCCCACTGACTAGTACAGTGAAGTTGTCATTGTTCACACATGCACATTCCAGTCCACTCTCCTTGGCTGCCAGGTTACATCGATGCTGTGCAAACTGTTCTTGTTATATTAACAATGGATGGATTTTTTTCTTGACAGACCTTGTATGTTCCCAGCAGTTAGGACTTTCTTACTAATAACAGGATTATTATCTAAGTGAAAAGACACAGACCCCCATCAGTTTTGCTACCTGAATTCCGTAACAAGAAGGTGAATGTTACACCTTCTTATATAGTTAGTAATTTACTATTTTAACATTTAAAACTTAATTTTAGTATTTAAACAAGTAGGAATTCTATAATTTACCTTCTTTCTATAGTTTCTGCTTCAAACATGATCATCAAAGCCTATCTAAATGGATTTAGAAAAATTATAAACTTCATTTTTCAATTTAGTTCTATACACAAATGAGAGACATTTGATTACAATTGTTTAAGGTTGTTATTTAGATATAGTTAGGGTTATATTTTCTTTTTCTTAAGATTTTATTTATTTATTTTTAGAGAGAGGAGAAGGCAGAGAGAAAAATATGGAGAGAAACATCAATGTGTGGTTGCCTCTCATGTGACCCCCACTGGGGACCTGGCCTGCAACCCAGGCACATGCCCTGACTAGGAATAGAACTGGCCACCCTTTGGTTCACAGCCCACATTCAATCTGCTGAGCTACACAAGTCAGGGCAGGGTTATATTTTCTAACCTCCTGTCTCAGTCACCTTGGGCTGCTATAGCCAAAGATGTTTATAAGCCCAAGATGGTTTATAAACAGCGGAAATGTATATCTCACAACTTTGAAAGGCAGCAGTCCGAGGTCTGGTTTGGTGAGTTCTGCAGTGTTTTCCAAGTTGCAGACTGATGACTTTTTCTTGTATTCTCACAATTCAGAGAGTAGAGAGAGAAATCAAACTCTCTCTGATTCCTGTAAAAGCATTAATTTAATTCATAGGGACTCCACACTCATAATCTTTACCTAATCCTAGTTACTTTCAAAGAGCACCACTTCCTAATACTATTACATGGGTGGGTAGGGTTTCAACATGTGAATTTTGGTTTGAAGGGACACCAATAGTATGTCCATAATGCTTCCCAAGTCTCAGCTTGGCAAAATCTCTTCATTTTCCTACTCAGCTCAGCATTGCTTCTTTTTTTTCCACAAAATCTCAAATCTTTCATTCTAAGTCCACAGATAAATTTCTGCACAGTGTTTGTGCAAACACCCACTCATACTCTGTAAAACAAAGGGGAGGAGGTCAGTCCACTACCATATCAACTTCTGAACACATGTTGTCCTGAATCAGGACCCCATCTGAGATCAGAGGTGCTGGTGGCTTGGCTTGACATAGGTCACTTCTGGTGCAAAGTAAGCATAAGACTGCATGGCTGGAGAAGGAGAAGAAAGACACAACACAAAGATTTTGAAAATCATTGGTATTTTTGTCTTTTTATAAAATTTCAGAGAAGGCTTTGGTTCATTGTATTTGTACTCTTTTAACAAAGAAGAAATATTTTATGATTTGGGTTGGTAATTACTACAGATATTTTATTTGGTGGGAGTTGTTGCTTTCACCTGTTTTGCTTTCAATAGACAGGAATTCTGCTAGCAGATTAGCTTCAATTTGATGGCTAAATCAATGTCACACTTTTGAGAAGATCATATATATGTATAAAATATACAGCAAATACTGTAGCAGAAAGAAGTCAATATTTTGCAATGTTTACTCCAAATCTCTCTCTCTTTTTCTCTGTCAAATAAAATATTAACACTCCTATTCCTTTCTCCATCTGACCTCCTCAGAAGTAATTACTATGGTGTGCCCAATCTCATTCATAATGTACCAGTTTTATAAACATAAGGAATATGCAGCATTGCCATTTTCTTATTAAATGTGCATAACTTCTTTTTTCAATTTGTGCCACTAAACTTAATTTTCTGAATCATATGCATGTTAATACCTGTTGATTTAGTTCATTTTAGCAACTATATCTGTTTTAATGTATAAAAAGCACACTCTTAAATAAAGTGTATTTTACTAAATCTTGAAGTTCACGAAATATGTTCTTTTAAAATGATGCTTTGAAGTAAGAATGAAAGAGCAATGCAAATAATTTTGAGGTAGTTTAATTAACAAAATTATAAAATATGTATGTTCAGAAATGTATCAATGAAATCACTATGAAAACCTCAAAACAATTAGTCAAATTCAATTGTCTCAAATATTACTATTTAATATCTAGTTCAAGCACCCAGACTGTAAACCCTCCAATTTGGTTACATATGATAGGCATTAAGTGAAGGCAGAGACCATTAGCAACTTCCTGATGGAATAATAACTAACCATAACAAATATTAATATAAATATATAAACATACTTTACTTAAAGGGATATTATCTGAATAGTGTCTTAGTAGACTTAACATTTTAATGCAATTTTGCATCTACCAGAAGAATAAAATCTCTGGAAAAGAGATATTTTTCAGTAAGAAACACTTGACTTTAAAGCCTTAAACCTCATATTATTAAAATTTTACTTTGGACAAGTTATATGTTTAAGTTCCCATTCATCAAATATCCCTTATTCCTAGATCAGAGTATATAAGCACTTTAAATGCACAATTTATAATTCTCATACAACTTTATGAGATAGGAATCACTATCCTTATTTTTTAGTCTCCAATGAGAATCTTGGGGTTCACAGTTTTAAGTATTTTGCCCCAAATCCCACCACCAGTAAATAGTGGGAAAGGAAACAAACTAATGTTTTGACTTATGAACTTTTCATTACCTAAACATTTAAGTATGTAGTAGATTGAATAGTTTCCCCAAAATTTCTGTCCCTTGGGAATTTTGGAATGTGACTGTACTTGAAAATGGGGCCTTCACAGTTGTAAATAAAGATAAAATAATTCTGGATTTTGCATGGGTTTTAAATTCGGTGACAACTATCTTTATAAGAGGAGGAAGGACATAGGTAGGTCAAGTGAAAATGGAGGCCAAGTTTGAATACATTTCTGCAAGCCATTAAATACCAAGGACTATCTGAAGCTGAAAAAGACAAGAGAGGATTATCTTCTAGAGGTTTTAGAGAGAGAATATCCCTGCCAACACCTGATTTCAGTCCTCTGACCTCCTTAATTGTGAGAGAATAAATTTCTATTTTTTTAAGCCACCAAATTTGTGCTCATTTGTGATGGCAGGCCTAGAAAACTGATATGATGCCATTATTACAACTTTATTGGCAAAGAGGGGCATAATATATGTACACACAGTGTTAAATGACAAGCACTTTTTAGGTCACCAGGACCATACTGGGCATTCAGTGCCACTATGAAACAAGGAGACTACTGAAGTCAATGAAAACATCTACCTCATCTTGAAATTATAATTAATATAAGGTAAATACATTCACAGAAAGAGATTCTACAGTGTTTTTCATTAAATTGTTGTATATATCGTCTATGTATTTTTTTTCCAAAGTAAAGAAAGTTTGCTTGGTTGATTTTGTCAACACAATGAATATCTATGATGATATGTAGGAGGAGAAAAAAATGACTATTTCTACAATAACTTAGAAAAAACAGAGTTTAAAGAATATTTGTGGCAATTATACATGAACATAGTAACTAATATAGGAAATAGAATAGGTTTCAGAGAAAATTAAAAATCCTGTGATTCAAATTTTTTCCAAATATTTTAAATTTGAAATAAAATTTTACTGCAAATAATTTTAGAACACTTTTATGACAACCCCATGCCAAAAAATAAAAATAAAAATAAAAAACAAACAAAAAAACCTTGTTTCCTTTAGAAGTTATTTTCAAGTCCTCTCTCTGGACAACTGTAGAAAACCACTAATTCATTTTCTTTGGATGGACTTGTCTATTCTGGACATTTCCAGAATCATATATGTAGAATCATATAAAACGTATTCTTTTATAACTGGCTTATTTCACTTCACATAATGTTTTCAAGGCTTATCCATGTTGTAGCTTGTACCAATACAATACCCCTTTTTATTGCCAAATACCATTCTGATGCAGACTCTGGCCAGCAGTGTCCACGGTGTTGTGGATGAGACAAATTCACATGGACTACTGAAGTCCTGTGGAGAAAAAGGGACGCAGGGCCACTCTCTAAGAAAGAGAGCAACCTGGACAGGCTTTTATTGTTTTCGAATAGCATACATCAAAAAAGGTTTTCATTCATTATGCTCAGGTTTACTTTAGGTGATTACTTTTTACAGAGAACAAAGGAAAGGATGTTATTGATTACTTCTTACAGATTAACAAAGAAAAAATGTTGCAAATGCAAGGGAACAATAAGATTGATTGGTCTGGTTACACTCCTTCCTTGGAAGAATTAGCACAGACATCAGGAGGTTACTTTAAAGATATGCAGTAAGTATTTGCTGCTTCTACTCAGGGTGAGGGAGTTTTAGCAAAAGCAGGTCTCAAAGCAGCGTAGGTACAAGGCAGGCCTGATTTCCCATGGAAGAACCAATCCATGGGCTTGGTTTCCTGTGTGTTGACACATGCCTATTGGTTTTCCAATAGGGCTGGGCTACATTTGCCATTCTATGTGGAGAGATTCCCTATGTAGTCCATCATATAGATGTAGATACTACATTCAATATTTCTGTTCATCAATATATGAACATCTGTATTGTTTCTACTATTGTCTATGATGATAGTGTTGCTATGACAAAAAAGTATATGAAACTGAAATATGAACTTATTTAAATGTTTTGTCAGTGTACTCAAAGTATTTTTAAAAGTTGAGTTTATATAACAGTTAATACTGGAAAACTACTTTTCTTTCAAATGTACAAAAATTTGGTAAACGTATAGAAAGAAATGGATTTATCCAAATACCCTTGATGACTACCTTTAATTATTTATATTTTTAACATTAAACTTCAGCTTTAAGTGGTTTTACTTATTGAAATTATGCATGCAAAAAAAGTTTATGCTGTCAGAGACACTAGAGGCAGCATAGAAGCCCAAAATACCCATAGCCAACAATTGTCTCCCTGCCTCTAAAAATGTGTCCTGAAGAAGCACACTTTCTTCATAGCTTAATGTCAGGAGGGCCTGCCTTTGCAAGAGAGCTAAAGAAGATTCTTTCAGACCCCCGGTTCCTCCACCCTCTGGTTTCATGAAGTCATCCAACCCTTAGATTTCCATAGGTTTTAGGAGCGTATGCATAGTTTTCTGCTACCTTTCATCTTCAAGTTCTAAATGAGTGTCTTATTCAAATTTTAGCAATATTCTGCCACAATCAGTGCCTTTATTAAATACATCTGCCAAAAACAAAGGACCATACAAATGTTAAAATGTACAGAGACTGTGCATGCATGTGGGTGTACATGTATAAGAGAAGTGTAGGGTGATAGTTCAGAGAGAATATATTTCTCATCAGATAGAAAGCAAATAAAATATGTATGCTTTCTTTTCCAGAAGTTTAAAATGTAGTGCTGAAATTAGATTACAGGGGTGTACGAAAGTAGATTTAGAGTTGTGAGTATATGAAACACAGTTTATTCTTGTATTATTATTCATTAATTATTGTATTATATTTGTGTTATAACTGTAGACTTACTCTTGACAATCCCTGTGATGTGTTATTTTATGGAGGATATGGACATAAATAAGAAACATAACAAAAAGTTATATCAAAATTTAGAAATAAGTCAGAATAAAATCTATCAGATTTGTAGAACCTCGACCTATTCTTAGATTAAATAATAGGCCAGACTAAATATAGGTGACACCCCTCCAAATAGCCAAGTTTAATGTGACTTCAAGTTAGTTATTAAAGTAGAGAGAATGTAATAAAATACATATATTCATGCATATTTACACATATATGCATATTTTGGAATCTAGATAAGGTATAAAATCACACATTAGAAAAAACAAATTGTTCTTAGTTACTTTCATCTCTATAATTCCAGTAGAATTTAGATTGTACTTCCAAAGTCAAAAAGGTATTAATTACAGAAAGGATGCATTTCTCTTTGACATTTTTACATATATTTAATATAAAAGATACACTATTATCGATGGCATAAAAATTTTATTTGGGATGAGGTTTTAATGTCTCTTCTCATTTAATCCTATTGAAAACCAAAATGCCTGAAGACCATTAAAATACTTAATGCTTCTCAGGTTACATGTTTTTAAATTGAGGCCCCCTCAATGAGTTATAATAAATTGATAAGAATCTTGACAATTAATGAACAATTATAGGTTTGTATTTATTTTTCCTTTCATAAGGTCAAAAACTTGCATTAGATACTTAGTGGTGTCTGTTTTTTTAAATATTAATAATTAATGTTGTAAGTTATATTTAAACAGGGTTAGTCCCCCACATATTAAAATTTAGCAGATAGAATATATTGATGCAAGTAGACATAGATAATGAATTTTAAGTCTGCATAGGATATCATACCTTTAAAATGATAAATGCAAATGCTTTGTCAAAATTTAAAACTAAATGTCATTTTACTTCTAATAAATGTACACAGATATTTGGAAGAATTGGTGTACTTCCAGGATACAGTGAGGCCAATAAAAAGTCATCTGAGACCATGTTTCACATTTGTTTCTCATGTTTTGCATTGATATTATTAGTTATTTCATAGCAACAAATACCATAAAGCAATCATGAAGACTCAGTACTGAATATTATTTACTGATATAATTGCAACATGGTAAAGCTTAATTTATTAAATTGGCTTCAATTTCCTCATCAAAATCAACTTTAACTTTACTTTGTATTATCATATATCTATTTTTTATACTTTATTTTATAGATTTTAAAACTGAAATAATGAAAGAAGAAATAGAGGTTTGTTTCCATTCTTATGAATGAATAAAAAATGTGAAACTCTCTTTGAATTGTATAAAATTAGTATAATTTCAATCCTTAAATATAAGAAAAAATCTGAGAGAAAACTGTAGCTCAATCTCTAATACTAATAAGTGCTTGAAACTTAAATAAGATAGTGAAAAGTGATTCTCAAATTAGGATGATCTCATTACATTCAATCCGAGTTTAACCTAGGAATATGAAGATGGCTTAACGTAGAAAATTTATTAACAGATTTGTAACAGGTTGATTAAAATTGTAAAAATATTTGAATAAATATAAAACTCACACTTGATAAAATTGAAATGTTCCTAATAAAAAATATGTAAATAAGAAAGAAATCCTTTTAGGTGATAAAGACAACTTATTCTAAACCAAGAGCTTCATTATATTCATAGTAAAACCCCAGAAGAATTTTATCTAGATGTGCAAAATGAGATCCTCATTATCACTTTGCTATTCAATACTGTGCTGGCTGTTCTAGTGGATATAATAAAACATTGAAAAAGAAGTATGGATACGAATTCTAGAGAAGCAACAAAAGAGCCACTGTTATGAGTCAAAGGGGTGGCTTTTCCTCAGATTTTTTTAATGGCTCAGAATAAATTTAAATTATCGTGCTTCTCACATTTTGCAAATATTTGAATATGACTAGTTCATTTTAAATGATTACCAAGTATTTAATATAAAATGATGAGAGAGGTACCTGTAAAAAGTAAGGTTTTTATGTGATATCTTATTTTGTCAGATACAGATTCATATACTGTCAAATTTATACCCAATACTGTATCATTAAATTCTTTATTTTAAAATAAAGAATCTTTAGAAGATATTGTGAAGTATATTTGCCAATTGTCAACACAGTGGGGTAAAAGTTGGTTTACAGTTGTAAGTATGTAAAAGTTTTTATTCTTATAGTCTTATTAATTTATTTCCATAACATATTTGTAAACCTACTTATGCCCCACCCTATATTTCAAAAGTTTTTTTAATGTAAAATTAAGTCTATTTCACATTTTTGGTTAAAATATTCTTGATTTTCTGAATGATGACAGCAGATGATTATTTTCATCTTGATTTTATATCCACACATTGCAACGTGAGATAGAGTGATCATCAGGTAGATGACACACATGTGTGTGCAGACAGGCATGGGCACTGATACTTTATACCGGTTTAGATCCCATTTTTGTCTCTATGCTCAATTAGTGTATGAACCATATGGTAAACATAGCTTTTACCGCTGGTTTTCATGGACCAGAAAGCTCAACCTAACTAAAAAGCCAGGGAATTTGTAGTGAATTTTGTGTAATAAAGTAACAACAACAACAAAATAAAACAATGTATTTGGTAAAGTTTCAATGACTTTACCAAAGCAAAGCAACTGTATGAAAAGAGTTGTACCTTATTAATTTATCACATGTTGTGGGAATGCTATTTTAACATGCTGTGGCTTCCACCAAATGCCAGATGCCAGAAGATCCAAACAGGACAACTGTTAGTATCAAAATACTGTTTCATGCAGAAAAGTTGGAACAAATATATTATCCTAAAGCCATGAATCAATAACAACAACAAAAAAAATTAATTCATGACACTAATCAAATACTAGCAATGACTGCATTATTATTACTATAAATCGGTTAACAATATAATTCTTGAGCTAATATGTTTTGTAAAAGTAGTAATTCCATGAATCTAATATTTTGTCCCAGTAATAGTTATATAATTAGATACACTTTTTTTTCTATTGAAAAATGCTTGGGTTCTTTTTCTTTAGAAGATATTTTAGAAATATACTTCTTTTCCACCTAAGCTGCCACACACAAAAATAAAAAATAAAAAAATATTTTTAAAAATCTTCATTTTTGCCAAATGATATCTAAGTATAAATATTAAAAAAATAATTATTACCATATTTTAGTATGCTCAGGTAAAAATTTTAGGGCATGATCAAACAAGAAAAAGCCAACATATAAAACCAAGTGTTGATGGCAGAGATTATTAATTGGTGTCATTGAATACATCCACATGGTAAGTATGAATGTGGTGTGGGTTATACCACTGAAATGTAAATCTAGCTAAAATCTTAGCTGTTATCACCTGGGGGACAGAAACTATTATAAAATAATGTGAAATAGAGTCCATTGACTAAGCTAGTATTCAAAAGTGGGCATTGTGTTATTAGAGTGAACTTCAATAGGAAACTCAAATTTTAATCTAAACCAATTATTTTTCATTTACGTACTTTAGTTAGAAAAACTGGCACTTAGAGATAAAATTGTAAACTCTCTTTATCTGAGAAATTTGTAAAAAGTTTATTACTTAACGACCTTCATAGTTGAATTCATATTTATCAGGCTTAATGTGGAAGGACTGATCAGAAAACGATGCAAACTTTCTCTCAGCATCTCTAATTCTATCTACAGACCTAACATGTATATAGTGATGATTCTCATATTACATACAAGGCAAGGACAGTCCCAAATTTGGATGAAATGTAAATTCATTGAATTTCAAGGTGTTTATATTTATATATATATATATATATATATATATATATATATATATATATATATATATTTATACACACATGTATATGTACATATACACACATGTATCTATTTAATAATGCATAAGCAAACTTTAAATAATTCTGAAAAATTCTTTAAACACAACAAAGAAATCACTCTATGTTATTTACAAGCACACAGACACACACTCATACATTCTGCAATATCAAAATACTAGGGACTTAAGGTGCAGGCTCTCTGAGTTGATGTTGAACCTAAAAGGTGAATGATTGGAACTTTAATTACTTTGCTCCGTCATGCTTGTAGCTATGTGTCAACCTAGGCCGACACAAGTGACGTGGAACAAAGGCCATGGCTGCTCTGACACAGCAGCACATTTCTAATAGCTAATTAATAAATGTATTGGATAGAATTCATGCTGGGAACTAAAACTGTAGAGATTTGGGATCTATAGATGTTTTATGTATTTATTATATCTATGTGCTTTTGTATTAATATAAAATATAGAAAAATAAGTATGTAAATTTAGATTAATGCATATTTGATATATATACATATATGTCAAATATATGTTGAAAGAGAAAAGTAGAATTTCAAAATATAAAGGAAAGAATAAACAAATGGGATCTCATCAAAATAAAAAGCTTCTGCATGGCCAAGGAAAACAGTATTAAAATAAAAAGAGAACCGACTGTGTGGGAAAACATATTTGCCAATGATATCTCAGATAAGGGTTTAATCTCCAAAATATACAAAGAACTTACATGACTCCACTCTAAGAAGACAAGCAACCCAATTTAAAAATGGGCAAAGGACTTGGGCAGACACTGCTCCAAGGAGGACATACAGAGGATCCAGAGACACATGAAAAGATGCTCGATATCGCTAGCTATCAGAGAGATGCAAATTAAAACCACAATGAGATACCACTTGACACCAGTCAGAATGGCCCTCATAAACAAAGCAACAAACAGCAAGTGTTGGAGAGGTTGTGGAGTAAAGGGGACACTAGTGCACTGCTGGTGGGAGTGCAGACTGGTACAACCACTATGGAAAACAGTATGGAATTTTCTAAAAAAACTAAAAATGGATCTGCCTTTTGACCCAGCAATTCCATTGCTAGGACTATATCCTAAGAACCCTGAAACACCAATCCAAAAGAAACTATGCATCCCTATGTTTATAGCAGCACAATTTACAATAGCCAAGTGCTGGAAGCAACCTAGATGCCCATCAGTAAATGAATGGATCAAAAAACTGTGGTACATTTATACAATGGAATTCTATGCAGCAGAAAGAAAGAAGGAGCTCATACCCTATGCAACAGCATGGATGGAACTTGAGAGCATCATGCTAAGCGAAATAAGCCAGGCAGTGAAAGACAAATACTATATGATCTCACCTTTAACAGGAACCTAACCAACAAAACAAACAAACAAGCAAAATATAACCAAAGACACTGGAATAGAGAACAGGCTGACAATCACCAGAGGCGAGAGGGGAGGAAATTTCAGAGGAAAAGGGGAAGAGTTTACAGGAACAAGTATAAAGGACACATGGACAAAAACTAGGGGGAGTGGAAATGGGAGGGAGGGGGGAGGGCTGGGGCAGTGGGCTGGGATGAGAGTAAAAGGCAGAAAACTCTACAAGAACAGCAATTAAAATAAAAATTAAAAAAAAAAATACCGTGTTTCTGAAAAGTCATTCCTCTCTGCTTTCTGCACTGCAGATTCCACCACCCAGTTCTTTAGCACATATCCAGGGTTAACAGCTTAAACAAGAGGGAAAAGCACACACTGAAACTATAAATTACGGGTCAACACAGGCTGCATGAAATCACAGCTGAAATTAGAAAATCTTCAAGAACTTTGCTGGAATGCTCAATGAGAAGGAATAGCCAGCACCAGCCAATGTTGATTGTCTGTAAACAATGTACAGTATTTATTGCCTTACGGCACAGAAGAACCTGAGCATATGAGCAATGTTGTTTTTCTTCACAGCATTTCATCACTAGTTTGTCTTTGTCACTATGTTCAGTTCACTAAGCCTTTTATAAAGCACGGAGAGAGACGAGGTCCGTCTTCTTCAGCAAGTTCTCCGGCATCCTTTCCAGAAGCACCCTGCAGCTGAGAGAGGAGGCTATCCCTCGCCTACACCCTCTTGGGCTAGAGATCTCAGAGTTAGCTGCTCATCTTAATTTGGAAAAAATAAATTAAAGAATACTTCTATCATTGAATTCGACATAGAATAATCAATTTGATAAATTCTTAATGACCATCTACATTTTGGTGACAATCCTGAATTTCATAATAATGATTATATAAAAAATATTTCTCAACCAAATAAACTGAACCTATTCTTTGAAAAAAAGATATTGTGTTTCCTATCATTGGTGGTCACACTAAAAACAGAAAAAAAAATGAGTATTATGTTTAATTAGGTATATTTACTGTTTAGTATGTTATTGCATATTTTAGCAATTTTTTTTACAAACATATGGATTGTTTTCTTATCCCTTCAAATATAAAATGCCTTCTTATGAAACTCTTTCTATGTAATTCTCTAATTTGGTCCTAATTTCCTGGACACTGGAACTTGTGTACGTCTATGTTTTCTAGCCTTTCTATCTTTTCTTTTTGTATCATGATAAAATAACTCAAGTACCTTTTTGTATAGCACAATCAGCCCAAAACTTCATCAAGTAATTCCTAGGAGCTCTAGGGAATTCAGACATCTCCTGAAGATAGATATATATTTCACTTCTGGCTATGAACTGCCCTTCCCAGGCTTTTCTGCGCCACTTAAAATGCCTGCATTAAATGACACCTTGAAAACTTAATATCATATAGTCACCCCAGAAAATATTAAGGAATTAAAGTGCAGAAACAAAATGTTGAAAATTGTCTACAAATTTCCACTCCACTGTAGTTCATTGTTTTTTCCCTTATATTTGGTACATGCTTGTTGGCTATATATTTTTTCCCTTTATCTTGCTAGACTCTTTCCTCCATGGGCACCTTCACATTCAGTTCCTCACTTCCCTTGGTCTCCTTCTGCAGACTCTTACTATAAGATGTTAAAGATTCCTTCTTAGCATACAAATTATCTGTCTCCTGAGATGCCCATTTCACACTATTCAATTGGTATAACCTCTCACACTATAATGAAAAAACGTATCAACCTCTTATAGTGATATGTCATTTTTCTTACTCAACAAATATTTAGGCCTGCTGCCAACACAATACAAAGGTACTTACTTGGCTTACATATGCATGACTAAGAGGGTTTATCAAAATGATTCATTTCAAAGTGCAAGAGTCTGACACAAAAGACCAATTTCAGCCTTCTGATTTAGAACCACAGGAAGTAATGTGTGGAAAGATCAAATGTAGAAGATTTCCCCCCCTCAAATCTTCTAGTCAGAAAGGTCAAACAAATATTGAAGCACCTTAATATTTAAAATAATTAAATGTAATTAAAATTAGAAATAATATTTCTCCCATTTATTTTAGTTAATAATTTAAAATTAATTAGAAAGGAATCCTATTCCCAGTTATGATGGAGTACCTTTTCTTAAAAAATAAAAAAATAAAAAAATAAAAAAATCCCTTCCTAAAGCAACTAGTAAAACTGGGTAAAATACAGAAAAACAAACAAATCAGCTCTTCAAAGTAATTGGATTGTAGGGGCTAGCCCCCAGGTAAGATTGAGAAACAATAGCAACCAGAAAACAATTGAATGACCTTTATAAAGTCATGGAAACAATCAAAGTGTCTTTTGATAGATGATTGGACAAAGAAGATGTGTTAAATATACACTATAGATTTTTGTAGATAGATATATATATATATAAATTTATACATATATAATTTTTTTTTATTTTCTAAATTCATAACTTACAGCCTGAGAAGTCTCAAGTAAATAACTTAATATAGTCTTGAAACAGTGGTACCTGGCAACCCACCGAAGGAATGATTGTAAAAATATAGACATTAGGTAAAACACTCTACTTCTTGGCCTGGCTGGTGTGGCTCAGTGGATTGAGTTCTGGCCTATGAACCAAAGTGTCGCCAGCTGTATTTCCAGTCAGGGCATATGTCTGGGCTGTGTGCCAGGTCCCTAGTAGGGAGTTCACGAGAGGCAACCACACATTGATGTTTCCTTCCTTCTCCCTACCTTCCCCTCTGTCTAAAAATAAATAATAACTACAATATTAAAAAATAAAACCTATGTGATCTTATTAACCAATGTCACCATAATAAATTTAATAAAAATAAATAAAACAAAAAGAAAAACAAAACTAAAACAAGGGGCAGAGGAAATGTTTTGAAGGTGATGAATATGTTTATTACCTTATTATATTGGTGGTTTCATGGGTTTAAGCATATCTCCAAACTCATAAAATTGTATGTATCGAATATGCCCAATGTTTTTGTATATAAATTATATCTCAAGCAAGCTGCTATTATTTTTTAAAACAACAGAGTTAAGAAAAACAAGTAGAAAAGTCTAGAAACACAATGAGAAATACTGGCAATCATCTGTTGGGAAATGACAAAATAAACAGACAAAATTTTAACACATACACAGAAACAAAACCCCATAATTAACAAACCCGACCTAAAATCGCAATGGCAATAAATAAGAAAATGTTCTAGAATGAATGTTACTGGAAATAAGACATATCCAAACTTTTGGGTTTTACTGAAAGCCATGCTTATAGAGAAAATGATAGTTTTAAATTACTGCATTAGAAAACAAAGAAATGAAAACTATCAATATCCTAACTATTCAACTGAAGTAACTAAATATATATACATATATATGTGTGTATATAAATATAAGTGCATATGTGTATATATGTATATGTGTATATATGTATATGTGTATGTATATATAAACTTACATGTGTATTCTTATATGTGTATACTATACATATATTTATAAATATTACAGACTAATATATATAATTTTATGTGTATATTAGTATATGTATTTTATATAAGTATATAAATTTTATAAATATATATTATATATGAATATATTTATATAATCTATACATGATCATATAAATATATTAATATATATTTTATATTTATAAATTATACATGTATAAATATAATTGCACATACACACATTTATATATAGATATGTATACTACAGACACATATAATTATATATGTTATAAATAAAATTATATATATAATTTTATATATATTATATATATAACTGGGGAGATGTGTGTGTGTGTGTGTGTGTGTGTGTGTGTGTGTATCTGTCTGGGAAAATGTCCAGATATTGAAATATAATGAAAACAGTATGAACAACATTGGTGTAACCTGGCAGCCAAGTTCAGTGGACTGGAATGCACATGCATGAACAATGACACCTTCACTGTACTAGTCAGTGGGGGTGATAGGCACCGTTGAAGGAACATGCGTACTTTGTGGCCATCACATTCAAAATGACTGAGCAAGTAGATCAATTAATCTGCACCATATTGTGTGTTAAGCTTGAACATTCCTCTGAGGAAACTATTCAGATAGTCCTGGAAGCGTTTGGGGACAATGCAATAGGTACAGTGAAAATAAAAGTATGGTGTAAATACTTCAAAAATGGTCAAGAATCTGTTGAAAGTGACCCACATTCTGGAAGACCTGCAACAAACAGCACACAAGAGAATGTTGGATGTGTACGGGCTGCAATTGACAAAGATAGGTGACTGACAGTTAAAGAACTAGAAGCTGATCTGGGGGTTCCAAAAACTACTGTGTCTGAGATTTTGACACAAGATCTTGACATGAGATGTGTCATGGCAAAATTTATTCTGCAGCTTATGCTACTGAGCAGAAGAACATTGTGCTGCAGTTGCTAAGGACTTGATTCAAACTGCTACCAATGAACCAGATTTCCTCAGGAAGGTCATAACTGGAGATGAATCGTGGGTCTATGGCTATGATCCTGAAACAAGGGCCAGTTATCCCAATGGAAGTCTCCTGATTCTGCATGCCCGAAAAAGGCATGGCAAAATCACAGTGAGATCAAGACCCCTCCAGGCCAAACAATTAATAAGGATACTACCTCAGTGGTCTTCATCAGTGGAGAGATGCAGTACAATGAAAGTGGCCACAGCTATGGCAACTGGTGATTGGCAGCTTCATCACATCAATGCACCCACTCACATATCACATCTCATGCAGATTTTGGTGAAACATCGAATCGCCCAGGTGACTCAGCATCCCCTACAGCACAGCTTTGGTGCCCTGCATCTTCTGGCTTTCCCCAAAACCAAAATCACTTTGAAAGGAAAAAGATTTCAGACCATTGAAGAGATTTCAGACCATTGAAAACAATGGGGAAGTTGATGGCAATTGGGAGAGCTGTGTGAGGTCTCATTAAAGACGTTTACTTTGAAGGTGACTGAGGTACCATTGTCATGTGTACAATGTTTCTTGTATCTTGTATCTCATTAAATAAATGTCTCTATTTTGTATATTACAAGGCTGGATACCTTCTGGACACCCTCCACACAAAGAGGAAATAATTAAGATAGCTGAAACAAATAAAACAGAAATTAAACAAAACAAAAGAAGATATTGGTAAAGTTATATTTGGTTCTTTGTAAATAAGCTACTAAAAATACAGATCTCAAATTGCCAAAATTAAGTATAGAAAACAGGATAAAACTACTTCAAACCAATAGAATAAGTAAAATTTGTAAGGTTGCTATATACAATAGCAATTGTGAACTATATATCTATACTCTAGCAAAAAGTAATTACAAAATTATATTTGAGGACACCACTTATGACAATTACAGAATAACTAATAGGAATATTATAACAAAAAAGTCTATTTAAAAAAATTAATCCTTACTCAGGGACATGGTTATTGATTTTTAGAAAGAGGGGAAGAGAGGGAGAGAGAGAGGGACAGAAACATCAACATGAGAGAGAAACTTGTTCAGTTGTCTCTGGCTAATTTCCCGACTGGGGACTGAACCTGAAAACTAGACATGTTCTCTGGAAATCAAACCCATGACCCTTTGGTATACTAGACAACATACCAACCAACTGAGCCACACCAGCCAGACCTAAAAAATAGGACTGCCTATTTTGTTCAAAAGGAGAATGTTGATGAGAAAATTTACAGTACTTTTTAATCACCTAAATGTTAACCTGTGGGGTTTTAAGTTTCAATAAATCCATTGCACCAATTTGTTCTTCTTCAGATTATGCTTTTGCCATTGAATTTAAGAAATTTTTGCTAGCCCAAGGGAATAAAACTTGTCTGTTATATTTTTTATAGAAGTTGTATATTTTGAGTTAATTTTTTTTGTGTGTGTAAATTATAAATCTGGTATGCTTGCTAAAAAGAATATGAAGCCCTGGCTGGTGTGGCTCAGTTGTTTGGAACATTGTTCTATAGACAAAGGTTTGCAGATTCAATTCCCAGTTAGGTCATGTGCCTGAATTATGTTTGATCCCTGGTCCATGTGACACATGGCATCAGCACATGTGACCCCCAATCCAGACACCTACCATCCCAGTCCCAATCCTGGTCTGGGTTCACACAGGAGGCAATCAATTGATGCTTCTCTCTTGTATCAACTTCTCACTCTCCCTTCCTCTCTCTCTAAAAGCAATGAGTAAAATGTCCTCAGGTAAGGATTAAAAAAAAAAGAATATGGAACCTCACTTTTTTCTGCATCATTTGTTGAAAATGATATATTTTGACCACAGTATTTTCTTTCAAATATGTCAAAAAATGAATTGCCTATAAGTATGTGAATATGTTGGTGGACCCTCTATTCTGTTTAATTGAAATATATATTTTATTATGGCAGATCTACACTTTATTGAAAACTGTAGCTTAAAAATAAAACTTGAAACTAGTTAGTGTTAGTCCTATAATTCTGTTGTTTTTTTTTAATTAAATTCATTCGTGCGACATTGGTTAATAAGATTATATAGGTCTCAAGTGCACATTTCTATGATACATGATATATATTGCACACATGGCATTGTGTACCCACCACCCAATGTTAAATCATCATTCTTCAGAATATATTTTGCTCCCTTTACCCTCTACCACCCCTGACGCCCTTCCCTCTGGTAACTACCACACTGTGATCTGTATCTATAAGTTCTCATTTGTTTGTTTTATTGCTTACTCATTTGTTGCTATCAGTTTTATATCCCACATATAAGTAAAACCATATGGTTCTTAACTTTGTCTAATTTATCTCACTTAGAATGATATTCTCAAGGTCCATCCATGTTGTTGCAAATGGCCGTATTTTATCCTTTCTTATGTATAAGTAGTATTCCATCATATATGTATACCACATATACTTTATCCAATCATCTATAAAAGGACACTTAGGTTGCTCCAATGTTTTGGCCTCTGTGAATAATGCTGCAATAAACATAAGGGTGCATATGTCTTTACAAATAAATGTTTTCAAATTTTGGGGGTAGATACCCCCTAAAAAGGGATTGCCAGGACATATGGTAAGTCTATTCTTCATTTTGTGAAGAACTACAATACATAGTGGCTGCACCAGCTTACATTCCCACCAGCAGTGGATGAGGATTCCTTTTTCTCGATTATTTCCGATACTTGTTATTACTTTTCTTGTTGATAATAGCTATTCTGACAGGTAAGAGGTGGTATCTCATTGTAGTTTTGATTTGCACTCTCCTAATAACTAGTGAAGTTGAGCATCTTTTCATATACATATTGTATGTCTTCTTGGGAGAAGTGTCTGTTCAGGTTCTCTGCCCATTTTTTTTAAATTGAATTGTTTGATTGGTGTTGGGTTGTATGAGACATTTATATACTTTGGATATTTGTTGTTCTTTAGATGTTGTTTTTGTTGTACTAGGCTCTTTGCATTCCCTTATAAATTTTAGAATCAAGTATTTTAGAATATTGAGATGGCTCAAGTAACTTTATGAGGGACACTTAGCTACTAGAATCAGTTCTGTGGCTAGAATTGGTTTATTTCTACCCATAGCCCACTTTCTGAGTGCTTACTGTGTGACAACATTGAGTTTAACACTGGGTGTACAGAAATGATCAAAGTAGACCTTCTACATTATGAACATCTTTCTGTATGGTTGTGGGTTTATTGCTATTTGGAAGAGCAAAGCCAAATTGTTCAGGCCAGGGCAGTGTAGTCCCCACTATTTTCCAAAGCAGCAAGATGCTGCAGTGCTGTGGACTAGGATGGACTAGGACTAGTTTTTTCTTTGTTTTTTTTTTTTTTTTTTTTTTTTTGTGGCCAGGGGAGGGTATTATTCGTTCATTAGGGAAATTCTCCTGGACCATTCTCAGCCTTCTACACTAATTTCTTACCCTATTATAATTCATTTTCACAGAGTTAAAACATTTTTAAAGGACTTCACTCCTGGTAAAGTTTGTTATTGTGGAAAATTTTGTCTTTGTTTGCATGTATGGCTTTTCATGTAATACCTTTCCTCTTCTTCTTCCTTTACCACTTAAAAGTCTTATTTAAAGTTGCATTTTTATATACCAAAAATGAACTATCAGAAAGAGAAACTAAGGAAACAATCCCATTTACAACTGCATCAAAAATAATAAAATACCTAGGAATAAATTTACCCAAGAATGTAAAACACCCCTGCTTGGAAAATTGTAAGATACTGAAGAAAGACATGGAAGAATATACAAGTAAGTGGCATCACATAGTGGTGCATACCATTCTTTCAAATTAATGTTTTGATAAATCCCAGAAGTGGAATCACTAGATCATAAGGCAGTTCCATTTTCAATTTTTTGAGATAACTCCGGAATGCTTTCCACAGTGGCTGCACCAGTCTGCATTCCCACCAACAGCGCAGAGGGTACCCCTTTCTCCACATTCTCACCAGCCCTTGCTTCTTACTTTATTGATGACAGCCACTCTGACAGGTGTGAGGTCATATCTCATTGTGGTTTTAATTTGCGTTTCTCTGTTAATTGGCCAACTATATGTCCTCTTTGGAGAAGTGTCTATTCAGGTACTTTGACCATTTTTTCAATTGATATTTTTTGGTGTTGAATTTTGTAAGTTCTTAACAATTTTGGATATTAACCTGTTATCAGATATATTGTCAAATATGATTTCCCATTCAATAGGTTGCCCTTTCATTTTGTTGATGGTTTCCTTTGTTGAAGCCAGGCAGAGGAGAAAAGTGCCATATGACTTCACTCATATGTGGAATCCTATAAACAAACTGAACTAACCAGCAAAATTAAGACAGACTCATAGATAAAGAGCAGGCTGACAGCTCATGGGGGTGTGTCTTGGGGGTTAAGGGATCAAGCAAAAAAGAAAAAAAAACTCAAAGACATGGAACAGTGTGGTGATTTCAGGGGCAGAGGATGGAAGTGAAAGAGTGTATAAGGGGGATAAATGATTATGGAAAAATTATAATGACAAATTATTAAAAATAAAAATGCAAGTAAAATGTCACCGAGAAACAGGGGACAAGAGAAGGAAATGGAACTCAGCTGTGTGAATGCTGCACCATTAATTCAGGATATCACTGGGGAAGAAACTTTAATGATGTGTATGTGTGTGTGCTTACTTTGTGCTTTGCTATTTCTTGGTTGTTGGATTTTTAAAGGATGTATTTTTAAACACCACACAATTAATAAAATAAGCATATGTACCCCAAGTAAAGAAATTCTTGAAGCATCTGTTGCTAAGCTTTCTTAGCTTAATTTTCATTTTTCTTGTAGAAAATTACATTTTAAATTTTTCTATTTTAATCAAGGTTATGGTAAAAAAGTATTAAAATTTAAACCAAATGATAATAAGTTTAATTTTAAAATAATTAGTAATGTGGTAAATATATAGAATGATAAAAATATATATCTAGAGAAATTAAGCAGCTTGTAAAACCTCTCATTAATGACAATATTGGGAACTGTTTAAATCGTTCGACTGTGTTGAAACAGAAGATATGTGTTCAGAAAGAATACCTTCTTACTCTTTGTGTGAATGATTAGTTACCCATATTTGAAAAAATGCAACAATTCATCAGGGAATTTGAGTTATCTATTTAAAAGCTATACTATATTATAGATGTCAAGAGCACCTTGAATTAACTTCTTAGAGTGTAAAGAAAATACATGAAACATCAAATTCAATATGTTGCCTATTTAAAATATTAATAATGTACCAAATAATACACGCTTACCTAAGTAATGACCCACATTTGATGCCATTTTAATAGCAAAGGGAAATGAATAAGCTTGATTATTTCAGATAACCATAAATATTTGAAAACAATTACAGTGTGTATAAGAAGATCCTCAACTGAGCTTCATTCCTGAAAATAGGTTAAACTGATTAGGTAAGAAGGTTAAAATTGAAGAAACATTGCCTATGATTAATGTATGATATTTCATTCACCCCCAAAATAAACTAGTTATGAATAAAGGAATTATTTTTAAAAGGATAAAGGCTGAATAACGGCTAAACTGAAAAAGAAAACCATATTTTGCACATACAAAATTACATAGAATTATAAAGGAATGAGGAGGTTCAAAAATATAGAAAAAATACCTAGTTAATTAAATAAATACCTGTAATACTACTAAGTGCAACTAAATGGCATAGGGAAATGATAGAATGAATTTTGATTATCTGATACTGCTTAAAATGTATTAGAACCTCTGTTAAATTTTTCTCAAAAGATTTGTTGCAATAACTGATAAAGTAAGGTTTTAGTAAAATGTTTCAATACGTAATAAAGAAGAAAGATAGAGTTCTTCACTACATCAAGCACGCTGGGATTTCTTACAGAATCCAAAATTTCAAAAATAATTTTTAATTAAAAGAATAATTTTTAAGCTCAGATAATACTGTAGTTATATCAACTCAGGTTACCATCTACTTTTTTTTTTTTTTTTTTTGTCTACTGTCTCATCACCACAAGCACACGTGTTCCGTTACAAATAAAACCAGAACACAAACGTGGGGGTGATGCCGCGGAGTGCAGCTGGGCGTTTACTGTGAACAGGTGGTGACAAGGCAAAAATACTCACTGATACGGTCTCTAAAGTAGCATGTCCGCAATCACTGGAAATAAACCCAAAGGAAGTTAAGTGAATTTCAGCAAATGATAGTGCTCCATAGAGACTCTGAAGTAAATGTACCATAATTTCTGAGAACCCAATGAGCTCTCAACAGACCATTGAGGTTATATGGTATGTCCTAATTCTCTTTCAGCTCTTATAGGGCATTTTTTAAAAGTAAACAACATAAATTTACCATCTTAACCATTTTTAATTCACAATTTAGTAGCATTAAATATATATTCACATTGTTGTGCAACAGATTTCCAGAGCTTTTTCCTTTTGTAAGACTGAAACTCTGTAGCCATTAATAACTCCCCTTTTATTCTTCCCTCCAGCTCATGGAAACCACTATTCTACTTTCTGTTTCTATGACTTTGACAACTTTGGACACGTCATATTAGTAAAATCTTACAGTATTTTTTTTTTTCTTGCAGACTGGCTTGTTTCACATAGTATAATGCTTTCAATGTTCATGCATGTAGCATGTAACAGGATTTCCTTTTTACCTCTGAATAATATTCCACCGTCTGTATATACCACTTTTTCTTTATTCATTCATTGGCTGATAACATGTGGGTTCCTCCCTCTTTTTGTTCCTGTGAGTGTTTCTCCTGTAAACACATGTGTGCAAATATCTCTTTGAGACCCTGCTTTCAACTATTTAAGAAATGTACCCAGACTGGGAATTCTGGATTATATGTATGTAAGTTCTATTTTTAATATGTTGCTGAACCGTCTTAATGTTTTTGTTATTAGCTACATCATTTTACAAACTCCCAACAGAATACAAGAGTTCTAATTCCTCCACATCTTCACAAGGTGCATATGTTTTTTGATATGGGAAATTATGTAATAAATGATCAAAGTCAAATGAGAGATCTCAGCATCCATACAATTTATCTAAACTAGGGTTGAGCAGGCATGCATATGTGTTGAAATAGCCTTCTATGAAATGTATATCAGATATACTTATATATGAGCTAGTTAATTTATTATCCAAAATTCTTTGGGATTTCAAGTTAGAATGCGATCCTAATGAAATACAGGAAGGATGTTTTTGAAAGTTGCAGACTGATACAACAACTACGGAAAGCAGTATGGAATTTTCCAAGAAAACTAAATATGGATCTACCTTTTGACCCAGCAATTCCACTGCTAGGATTATATCCTAAGAACCCTGAAACACCAATCCAAAAGAACTTATGCACCTCCATGTTCATAGCAGCACAATTTACAATAGCCAAGTGTTGGAAGCAACCTAGGTGCCCATCAGTAAATGAATGGATCAAGAAACTGTGGTACATTTACACAATGGAATTCTATGCAGCAGAAAGAAAGGAGTTTCTACCCTTTGCAACAGCATGGATGGAACTGGAGAGCATCATGCTAAGCGAAATAAGCCAGGCAGTGAAAGACAAATACCATATGATCTCACCTTTAACAGGAACCTAATCAAACAAACAAACAAGCAAAATATAACCAAAGACACTGAAATAGAGAACAGGCTGACAGTCACCAGAGGGGAGAGGGGAGGGAGTTTCAGGGGAAAAGGGGAAGGGTTTAGAGCAACAAGTATAAAGGACACATGGACAAAAACTAGGGTGGGTGAAAATAGGAGGGTGGTGGGGAAGGTTGGGGCAGTGGGCTAGGATGGGAGTAAAAGACAGAAAACTGTACAAGAGCAACAATTAAAATAAAATTTAAAAAAGAATAAAATAAAATAAAATTCACTATGAAAGTTGTGAAGGTAAAAGGACAAGTGTTGAGGAATAAGGGAATGGTCAGGAGGGTGTACCATAATGGGAACTTCCACAAGATACATACAGTATAAGAATGCTGGGAGCATTGCAGTTAATAAAATAAATAGTGTAGGCTTGAAATGGGATTTGGAAAAGATTAAGGAACATGTTCATTTACTTGACAGTGTGATATGATACAGACATAAGCTTTAGAGCCAAAAACACTGAGTTTTGCCACCTGATCAATGTTTTTATGACATTTAACAAGAAAATCAGTCCCCTTAATCACACTGTTCTTACGTGGAATTAAGAATTAAAAAAATGTAGATTTGTACTAAGAATTAAATGAGAAAATCAATGTAAACTAGCTTAGCATGCTGTCATACATAATAGCTGCTCTATGGCTCTTATTTGCCCCCCATTTATGTTCTGGTATATTCTTACTCTTCCATTTCAATATCCAATGAGCCCTAATCTGCAGCTTCTGGTTCAAAAACCTCAATTAAAAATATTCCTCCAGTATAACATAATATAGTACATTAGAAGCAAAAAAATGGTAAAATAACTGATTCTGTTTCCCCTGCATTGGCCACAAGGATTACTATGGTCAGATTTTCAGCCTTCTGGCTAAATATATAAAATATTATCAAATGTTCTATGGTACTTATTTGTCATGGTTTTATTTTTTTTATTTTCTTCTATCCTTACTTAACCTTTCTTCTATGTTTATTTATTCATTTTATAAATTATGACTGACACATAACACTATTAAAGAATCAGGCAGAGGTAAAAATGAACACTGTTCAATCAACAGACACATTTAAATGATATACTAAAATATAAAATATAAAAATCTAGGCCCTTATTGCTTTTGTACAACTTCTGTAAACTTTCAGCCAAATATTCTTTCTTTAGTATTTATTTATTTACTACTTTACTCATCAGTTCTTCTTTCTTTTTTTAACCAAAGATGTACTACTGGTACAGACAAGAGCTTCAGTCATGTGTGTGTTCAAGTTCATGTGACATGCACCTTTGAATACATTGTCTGTAACATGAAGAAAACATCTGCTCAAAATATCCTTAAAATAATCAGGTGATTAAATTGAATGATGCCACATGCTCACCCAATCCATGTCACTGTTTCCTTCAGTCTATGAATTTTTGGGAAGCTTCAACCTTTCATTACCTAACAAAGATAATTAACAATAGAATAAAAAATGGAAAGTAGTAATAACATATTTAATGAATAAAAGTTTATGATTTTTCCTGTGCATTTTAAAACATGCTATATTTTCCCCTTTATTACCAACATTGTATTTTAATAACAGTGCTCACACACTTTAAAGGTTGCTGCATAAAAACAAATACAGTCATCAAATGGATAAGTTATTCTAAAAATAACCATAAAGAAGATAATAGCTCAGGTTGCTTTTTAAATCATGCAAGCAACTTAGTATATATATTCAGAGATTTGGTAATCATCATCAGTTCTATTCATCACACTTCAAAAGTGGAATAAATAATAAGTTAAACTGACATTTATTTTCTTATATTCATAAAGAGGAAAATAATAAGTTATCTACTTGACAGATCTTGACCATTGTCAGAGGCCCATCTGAATCTGTGAACACATAGAAAACTGTCTACTCAAACTAAAAGACAGTTCCCTCATTATCTCTTATTTTCTTCAACACTGAAATTCAATGATGGCATGGATACATGCATCACATTATGAGGTAGAATGCTCCTTTGCCAATAGAAATGTATCTCAATATTATAAAAGTTTAAACTAATTATTGTAATTCAAAAAGATTATTCACATTCAAAGTAGGAGCTGAAGTTATTTTACTTTTGTAAACTCTGTTTTGAATAATAAGTTTCATTAAAATATAGATAGATTGTAATGTCACTGGTTGTTATACATCAGTGAATACCTAACCAAATTAAAACTTTTGGTAAAAATCTCACTTATCACTTGGTTCAGGCTGCTAAGGTTGGCTGCCCTCTTGTAATGGGGAAGAGTTGCACAAAATGTTTACTTCGATAGTGGTCATATCAGGTTAAAAGCAAGAATTGTGGAGGAGATTTGGAATATCCTGGAAGCTTGATACCTGCCAAAGAAGTAGAGGAGAGGACAGCTCCTCTCAGATAAACCAATAGCTAGTTCATTGCTGTATTAAAATAGTTTGGCTGATAAAATCAGTGCAAGTGACTTCCCTGATAAAGAAAATATCCACTCTTAACATCCAGTTTGACATTTTCAACCTAAAACTCTTTTTAAATGAGATTTAAAGAGAAGAAAACTGAGTTTTGATTTCTTCTCTTTAAAGCAGAGTGGAAACCAGCAGTATCTATTTCTATATAATTATTGTGAATTTATACAGACATTGGAATGTTTAAAGTTGTCCCAGAAGATCCTGAGCCTCTCTCATTTCTTTTTGAATTCTTGTTTCTTCATTCTGTTCTGGATGAATGTTTATTTCTTCCTTCTGCTCCCAAACATCGATTTGAGTTCCTACTTCCTTCCCTGATGTTGATTCCCTGTATATTATTCTTTATTTCACTTTGCATAGCTTTCACTTTTTCCTCTATTTTGCAACTATACTCAACCATTTCTGTGAGCATCCTGATTACCAGTGTTTTGAACTCTGCATCTGATAGGTTAGCTGTCTCTTTGTCACTTAGTTCTTTTACTTGAGTTTTTATCTGTTTTTATTTGGGCCATATATATATTTTTTTTTTGTCTTGGTGCCACTATTATGTTGTAAGGGGCAGAGCCTTAGGTATTCACCAGGGTGGGGCAACCCAGGTTGCTGCCCTGTGGCACTAATATTGGAATCATAGGAGTGGCAGAAGGAGAAGAGGAACAGGGAGAAATTGAAAAGTTATTTGAAAAAATAATGAGAGAACATTTCCTGACTCTGACAAAGGAAATAGATTTCCAGGAAGTCCAGGAAGCTCAGAGAGTCCCAAAGAAGTTGGACTCAAGGAAACACACACAAAGGCATATCATAATTACATTACTTGAGATTAAAGATAAGGAGAGAATCTTAAAAGCAGCAAGAGAAAAGGAGACGGTCATCTACGAAGAAGTGCCCATAAGACTATCAGCTGATTTCTCAAAAGAAACCTTACAGGCAAGAAAGGGCTGGAAAGAAGTATTTGAAGTCATAAATGCAAGGACCTATACTCAAGATTACTCTATGCAACAAAGCTATCATTTAGAATGGAAGGGCAAATAAAGTGCTTCCCAGATAAGGTCAAGTTCATCATCACCAAGCCCTTATTATATTAAATGTTAAAGGGACTTATCTAAGAAAAAGAAGATGATCAAAACTATGAACAGTAAAATGACAACAAACACAATTATCAACAAGTGAACCTAAAAATCCCTATACATACACACACAAACAAACTAAGCAAACAAGTAGAATAGGGACAAAATCACAGAAATGGAGATCACATAGAGGGTTATCAGCAGGAAGGGAGGGGGGCAGAGAATGGAGGAAAAGGTACAGGGAATAAAAACATAAATTGTAGGTATGAAATAGACAGGGAGAACTCAAGAATAGTATAGGAAATGGAGAAGGCAAAGAGCTTATATGCATGACCTATGGACATGAACTAAGGCGGGGAATGCTAGAGGGAGGGGGTGTTCAGGGCAGAGGGGAATAAAGGGAAGAAAACAATGGGGCAACTGTAATAGCGTAATCAGTAAAATACATTTAATCCCCCCCAAAAGATAATGGAAAATTAAATGCATATTTGATACTGAAAAAGAAAAAAAGAGAAGCTAAGAAAACAATCCCATTTATTATACTATAGCAACAACAACAAAAAATAAAGTACTTAGGAACAAATTTAACCAAGGACATAAAAAGCCTGCACCCAGAAAACTATAAAACACTGAAGAAAGAAATTGAGGAAGATACAAGTAAGTGTGAATCTATACAAATTCACCATTTGCTAGCTTCTCTGTGCCTAAAGTAGATATTTGTAGGTATGAGAAACAGAAAGATTACTGGCATAGTATAAGAGGCAGTTGTCCTATGATGATGAAGAAGTGTTTATGTGTGTTTGACTGGATACATTCTTCACTTTGTTACCATATGTGCAACATGGTCAGATGGTTAATGAGTTTTCAGGGCTGAAATGCATCTGGTCCAACTTTAAACTTATGGTTTATAATACTTCACTGGAAAGCATGTAATTAATCTTTCAGTGGATAATCTACCATAACTCCTAAACTAATTAAGAATAGATATTTTTAACAGGATTTGAAAATTAAGTTTTATATAGGTTAAGGGGGAAATAAGCCTCCACATTGATAGAAAGGTGGTATAACATCTCAGAGAAAATTGACCTACACCCTCCATCCTCTTTCATCCAATCCTGTTGATAGAAATGTGCCTCTTCATCGACTGCGTGCTGTTGAGTAGTCTTTCCCTTAGGAAAAGAATAGTCTCTTATTCATCTTTGAAGTCTGAGCATCTGGCATAGAGTAAAACTAGAAAAGGTTTTATGTTTCTATCAAGAGATTTATCAAAATATTAAGGGAGTTAATTCAAAGAGATTATACCTTAAAATCTATAAATGTAAACAAGTATGTGGACAAATTTATGTACATGTTAATATATAAATATAAAACACTATTGTATAGTATATAGTTTAAAGATGAAGAAATTAAGGCACAGGAATTTTCAAAACACATATAAAGTCCGGCTGATATTTATGTTTCAGTTGTGTTTCAAATGAAGAGAATTTATTGCTAAAGCTCAATTTTTCTAACAGAATGATATATGAGCCACAAAATAGTTCCTTATGTGGATATAACATGATTTCTTTAATCTTTCTAATTTTCCCAATCACGTTGGATTTTCTAAATATAATTATAAATAATAAATATGTAATAAATTATAAAGTATAATTCATATTCTAATAAAATTCCCACAGGCCGTATTAGGAAATCATATGATATGTGCCTTTCTTCTTGCTCAAGTACAAAATTTCTTTGTAAAGCATAATAATTTACAATACCAATGGCATTGTAAAAGTTGCCGATTTTTACTTGCTAATTACATTTTTGCTTTCATTTTATATTCATGCTATTTGAAAATGTGTCTTCTTGTATATAGTGTGTTTCACATCAATTTGTATGACCAAATTAATTATCAGTGACACTAGAACTTCATTATATTATCTGTAAATTTGACCAGTTTTTGTTTATTTTTAATGTACAATTTTAAAAATAATGTTTGGTTTCAAATCAGTTTGCTTTTTTTAAAGAAATCTATTTTGTTTAAGCTCAAAATATTTTGACTCCAGAAATTTGAAAATAATGTATTATTATTTTCTATTTGAATTACTTTTCTGTTTCTTTAATCTAACAGAAACACATTTGGGATTATTGGATAAAATCACCTTTTTTATTTGAATATAGGTCTTGAAATTATTTACCCTCTTTTGGTTCTTAGGAGGTTGCCTACCACAATATCTTGCACAGTCTCTACAAAATAAAGCATTCCTAACAAATATTTGTAAAATTTGAATTACATGTCTGACAAATTGAAAGTGTTCATTAAAAATATACTTATCAATTTATTTATTCATTTATAGGTAAATTATTAATATAACAAACAGTCATTTAAAACCAACTTCTGTCAATCACAATGATGTCTAAGAAATAAATATTGTTAAATATATGTATAAATATAATTATACTATAATTATAGTAGTGTCTATGGAATATATACAAAAACACATATAATTAAAAATTTAAGTCACTATAGTTACAGACTCAACTGGGGGGAATTGAGAAAATTAAAATCTATACCATACCTCAGTATTCAAAGTAATTCCCAGCTACTAAGATGGTATTAGATATTTCCAAACCTATTTACTATTTTATTAAATCATCAAATATAAAATGTCAGAATAATAATATATATTGTTATTAACATTTCAAGTTTTTTTAATCAAAGTTACTAGAATAATGGAGTATGGGTAGAAAAGCTGAGTCTACCATCATAAAGTCAATTTACTGTGCAAAGAATAATAGAAGATCTTAATCTGTTCCTTTATACTTAGAGAATGCTATGGTAATAGCAAGGGTGTATGATGGGAGAAAGACAAATGTCACAGAGCTCTTTCTGGCTGGTAGAGATGTATTTGGGTTATTACTCTTAATTTTGTTTATCTTCTACTTATATTACATTGAAGCAGTTTTGGTTTTTGTATGCCACCCTCATTGGCATCCCAAGAGCTCATTTTTTTGTGCCTTATGAGATGAGGATCTTCTTAAAGTAGAGACTTCACTCTGACCTTCAAAACAATAGTTATTGAGTGATTTCTCCGATCTTATTTTCCTTTCAAAATGCCAAAGTGACTTTTAGTGAACTATACCAATTTTTGTTTCTACCTTTATCAATACTATAATTGAAATTAAAATAAAAAAAGAAAAATATGTGAATTCTTGACTAAATAACTGCAGTTTATTACATACCAACATATCATTCCCTTCTCTTATCTTCTTATTTGCCCTGGAATGACTGTGTTCAGTTATTTTAATGATATAAATGTCATGTTTAAAAAAATCTACTTTTTTGACCTTCTAATGTATGTACAATACTAATGCCTTGCCATGAAACCAGAGGCTGCCTCAAAACTCTTCTTATTTAAATCTTTAACTAAATAAAAAATAAATATCTCTGCTTTTCTCTACCATACTTAGCATATGATTTCTCTTCTTTTTGCAAACTTATGAAATATATTCAATATCAGTACCCTAGTTTACACTTTCCTTAATTAGTTTACAATTGTTTTCTAACATAATTTAATAATTAATTAAGCAATCAACTGAATCCCCCCAAAAATGTTAGGTAGAGATATCAAAGTGAAAAGATGATTAAATGCATGATGATATACAGATTGCATGTGTTTAGCATGGAAGATATAGTTTGAATATGTAGTTACTTCCAAATAGGAGACAGTAGCAACATCATATACTATGTTAGCAAACAATTAGAGAATGGAACAAAACACCTAAATACCTTATAACATTTTAGGCATTGAATCACAAGCACAATAGGACTATGGTTACCTTCTCTCAGAAAGGAAACAGATGGTGCTGTCCTTTTAGCTGCAATGACTTTCTGATTGGAATCAATGGCAAACTGCATCACTGGTAGAAAATAATTTAATAGAGACCATCATTTTGGTTGATATAAAAGGGAAGAATTGGGAGCTTTGAAGAGGCAATGTATATGTAATTTTCAGGACCCAATGCTGCATCAGTGGAAGCTATGCAAAAGGAAGCTCCAAAAATCTGTAAGTTATCCCCTATGGTTTGGCTAAAGACAAATATTTGCATGCATAGGTGGAATCTCTACAAGGCTGTGCAAAGAAAAACTTTACAGTTATCTGGGAGCTGTAATCCAGATGATTCTGCAAGCTCTAAAAGACCAGGGGATTATCAGTTCTTACCAACCAAAGCAAACTTATTTTTGAGTGACAGTCTATTGAAAAGACACCTGATAAGAGTATTACATAACAGTGGGGCAAACTATTATTGGGGTAAAGGCTAATAATCTAGAATTCAGCAAGTAAAGGGAAAAATAATAACAATACAGAAGACATAAACAACAACACACTCAACCAAATTGATCTATTAGCATTTATGAAACAGCAATATATATCCACATACATATAAACTATAAATATATAAACACATTTTTATTTAACACTTAATGAAGAAATAATGTTCATTCCACAGTCTCTTCCAACAAATAGAAACAGAGGGAACATTTATGTCATTTTATGAGGACAGCGTAAGTCTGATTAAAAAGCAAATAAAGACATTACAAGAAAAGTAAAATATAGACCAATATTTCTTCTATGCCCATTGATGTAATAATCTTCAACCAAATATTAGAGAATTGAATAAAAATATATGTTTGCATAATAATCAAGTTGAATTTTTTTCAAGTATGCAATACTCCAATAACTGAAATTCTATCATTGTAATTGACCATACCAACAGGTTAAAAAAGAAAAAAATTACAATCATGTAAGTTGATAAAATACAAGGATTTGACAAAATCCAAAATGTATTCATGATAAAAATTCTGGACACACTAGGGATAGAGAAGCTTCTCAACTTGATAAATAGCTGTAGAAACATCTGCAGCTAACATCTGTTTGACAGCACGAGACTGACCACTTTCCCCATAAATGTGGATGTAGGGAAGGATTCTCTCCGACTGCTCATATTGAACACTGTATTAGAAGTCCTAACTAGTATAACAAGACAAGAAAATGAAGTAAAAGTTACTGAATGGATGAAAGAGAAGAGGCTTTATTCACAAATGACATAATTGCCCATCTAGTAAACCCCAAAGAACCTAAATAATAGATAACAGTCTCCTGAAATAACAAGTGAATGTAGCAAGGGCACAGGACTTAACAATATACAATAATAAGTACTTTCTTATGTAATGACAATGAACAATTGGATATTGAAATAAAAACAAATAAATTAACATGTCAAAAAATAGAAACCTTTAGCAATACATCTAATAAAATACGAACAGGATATGTATGAAGCAAATTACAGAACACTGATGAATAGTATAAATTAAATATCAATAGTCTATTCTGATATTAATTAATTAAGATAAATTTCTTCCACAAAAGAGTCCAAATAATTTCTATAGTTACTCCTTAAAAGAAGATCATGTATATTTTACTCCTTTTCAAAAGCAAAATATTTAAAGAGAGAAAAAATTGTAAACCTACAGTAGAAAAATTTGACAAATACTACCTCAGGAGACCAAACTTCACATGGGGATGTCATACTGATATCATGTGATGAAGAAGACACTGTACCTGTGGTCTTCCTGCCAAATGTCCATCACTCCATCTAACGTGAAAAAAATGTAAGATGAAATCACAATTAAGGAACATTCTTCAAAATACCTGACCAGGACTCCTGCAAACCATCAAGGTCATTAAAATAAGGAAAGTTTGTTAATATATCATAGCCAAGAGGATTTAAGGGGTGATGAAGACTAAATGAGGTATCTTGTGTTGAATCTTAGAACACGAAAAGGACATTTGGTAATAAAAAAGAAATATAAATGAAATATATACCTCAGTTAATAATATATCAATACTGGTCCTCAAATGTGACAAATGCTCTATAAAAATACAAGATATCAATGTTAATAATAGGGAAAACTGACTTTGAGGTATCTGAAATACCTCTGTACTATCTAGCATCATAAATTTTCTGCAAATTTAAATCTATTTTCAAATAATATTAATGTTAGTGTATTTTTTCATTTAAACTACACATTGGGTCCTTGTCTTGCACAGGAAAGATCTACCACAGTGGGTCTCCCAGCCAATTGGAAGGATCATTTCTTTTTAATTATTGTTGACATATAATATTACATAACATGCAGGTGTAAAACCCCATGATTAGACATGCATGTAACTTACTAAGTCATCACCTCAATAAATCTAGTACAAGTACAAGTACACTATTATTGATTATATTCCCTTGGCTGTAATGCACATCCCCAGGATTATTCTGTTACTACCAATTTGTACTTCTAAATCCTTTTACCTTTCCCTCCCATCTCCCCCAAATACCTCCATCAGGCAACTGTCAAAATGTTCTCTGTATCTATGAGTCTACATCTGTTCTGTTTGTTTATTTTCATTTTTTTTTAAAGAATTTATTTATTTATCTTTAGAGGGGAAGGGTAGGAGAGAGGGAGAGGGAGAGGGAGAGAAACATCAATGTGCGGTTGCCTCTCGTGTGTCCCCTGCCGGGAACTGGCCTGCAACCCAGGCATGTGCCCTGACTGGGAATCGAACCGCGATCCTCTGGTTCGCAGGCCCGCGCTCAATCCACTGAGCTACACCAGCCAGGGCTTATTTTCATTTTTGATTCCATATATAAATGAAATCATCTGGCATTTCGCTTTTTTACTTATTTCACTGAGCACAATACACTCTAGATTCATCCATGTTGTTGCAGATGGCAAGATTTCATTCTGTTTAAAAAATTTTATTTAATCCTCATATGAAGATATGTTTATTGATTTTAAAGAAAGAGGAAGAAAGGAATGGAAGAGAGAGAGAGAGATCCATGTGAGAAACATCAATTGGTAACCTCCCATACGTGCCCTGACTGGGGATTGAACCCACAACCTTTTTGTGTGTGTGTATGGGAAACACTCCAATCAAGTCATATAGCCAGGGCAAGATTTCATTCTTTTTTATGGCTGAATCATATTCCATTGTGTATATTCAGCACTTCCTCTTTACCCATTCATCTACTGATGAACACTGAGGTTGTTTCAGTATCTTCACTATTCTAAATACTGCTGCAATAAACATATGTATGTGTATGTCTTTTTGATTTAGTGTTTTGGATTTCTTCAGATAAATACCCAGAGGTGGATTTGCTGGGTCCTTTGTCTCTTGTTATAGTCTTTGTTTAAAGTTTATTTTGCTTGGTATAAGTATTGCTACTTTAGTCTTTTTTGTTTGTTTTCACTTTCATAAAATATATTTCCCACTCTTTTCCTTTCAGTCTCTGTATGTCTTTCAATCTGGTATGAGTCTCTTGTAGACAACATATGCAAGGGTCTAGTTTTGTTCCGCTATTGTATGCCATTTGATTAGACCATTTAATCTATTTGCACTTAAAATAATTGTTGCTAGATATGTATTTATTGCCATTTTATTATTTATCTTTTCTTCCTTAACATTTCTTGTAATACTGGTTTAATAGTGATGAACTTCTTTAGCTTTTTCTGGTCTGGGAAGCTCTTTATCTGTCCTTGATTACTCGACACTTTGCTGGGTAGAGCAATCTAGGTCCTTGCTATTAAGATACTCTTTGTTTTTAACCTTTGGCATTTTAATTATAATGTGTCTTGGTGTGGATGTCCTTGGGTTCCTCTTGCTTGGGACTTTCTGGATTGGTATGTTCATTTCCTTCACCAGATTAGGGAAGAATTTTTTGTCATCTTTTTTTTCAAATAGGTTTTCAATTTTCCGTTCTCTCACTTCTTCTGGTACCCCTATAATGGGAATGTTGGTACTCTTGAAGTTGCCCTAGAGGCTCCGTATACTGTCCTCATTTTTTGCATTATTTGTTGGTGTTGTTTTGTTGTTCTGCTTCCTTAAGAAAAAAACTGGGTGTTTTCTGCTTCCTTATCCTCTAAATCACTAATTTTATTCTCTTCTCCATGTACTCTACTGCTGATTTCCTGTGATGTATTCTTCATTTCAGTTATTGTATTCTTTATTTCTGATTAGTTTTTATGTTTTCATTCTCCATTTTTGTTTTTTCTTTGTTGAACTTCTCACTAAGTTCCTCTACTCCTCTAATTTTATTGAGCATCCTTATAACCAGTGTTTTAAACTGTGCATCTGGTAGGTTGCTTGTGTCAATTTTGTTTAGATCTTTTTCTGGAGTTTTGTTCGGTTCTTTCATTTGGGACATGTTTCTTTTTCTCCTCATTTGGCAGTCTCCCTGTGTTTGTTTCTATGTATTAGGTAGAACTGCTACATCTCCCAGTCTTGCTTGAGCGGCTGAATGTAGTAAGTGTCCTTTAAGACCCAGTGGCACAGCTTCCCTAGTTACCTGAGCTGGGCACTCCAGGTGCAAATCCTGTATGGGCTTTGTGCACCTTCCTATTGTAGTTGAGCCTTGACTGCTGTTGGCACATCAGTGGAAGGGATTCACCACCAGGCCGATGGGCTTTGAAGACTGCCCATGCCATCATGGAGGTATTTCTGCATAGAGACCAATCTCACAGAGCAGAACTCACTTTATTGTGGCTCAGGTACCTGCTGAGTTCATCCCTGAGTCTGTCACTGGTAGATGTATTTGGGTGGAGCTTCAACTTTGTCTGCAGCTGTCCACTGAGTGTGGTTGCTCTAGAGCCTCCTGGGAAGTGCAGACCAAGGTAAGCCACAGCCTGTACTCTCTCTGGAGCCATCCAGCATAAGCTACAGAACAATCTGCAGATGACTGCTAATTAGTTTAGGCTTGGAAATGCCTGGAATATACCAAGCTGCAAACCAAGGCCAGCTGCAACTAGTGCCAAGTGGAGCCACTTAGAAAGAGGTAGGGGACAGACTGAGACCAGATGCTGTTTGTTTGAGATTTTATGAAAGTTTGAAACATGGGTCAAGACAAGAGGTTTGTATGAAAAAGCCACTGAAAATGACTTGCGCGGGCCTACAAGTTAGATGGGCAGGGTCTCAGGGAATCACCAGGGAGGGGCAAAGAGTTTTAGCCAGTTTAATGGAGACAGATATGGCACCCTCCTGTTGACTCTGTCAGGGCAGTGCTCTGAAGAGAAACAATGGCCTCTGCCAGCATTTCTGTCCTGGAGAAAGCTGCCCTCCCAGCTCTCACCCTGGTGCCAAACAACTGAAATCCTCCCGTATGTCTCTGGTGCCTATTGAGCTGCTTCCCTAGCCCTAGAGTCCAAGTAAGTCTGTATGTGGGATCTCTTAATGGAATGCCTTGCACTCCAGAAGCCTCCGTCTCATTTAGCCACAATCTCTGCTGGTTTTTGCAATCAGAAATTAGGGGGGCTTGTCTTATCGACCCTGCAGCCTTGGGCTGGGGGTCCTGGTGTGGAACCAGGATCTCTGAATTCTCATGTGGGACCTCTACCATGGAGATATCCCTTTCAATTTTTATTTGCTGCATGTGGGTGCGGGACCACCTTTTCATGCATACCCACTGCTTCTACCAGTCTCTCTGTGGCTTTGTCTCTGTATCCTTAGTTACAGAACTTACATTCAGCTAGATTTCAGGAAATTCTGAATGATGGTGGTTCTGTAGGTTTTTTTTTTTTAAGGTTTAATTTGTTTATTTTTAGAGGGGAAGGGAGGGAGAAAGAAGGAGAGGAACATCAATGTGTGGTTGCCTCTCATGTGCCCCCTACCAGGGACTTGGCCCACAAACCAGGCATGTGTCCAAACTGGGAATTGAACCAGCAACCCCTTGCTTTGCAGGCCTGCACTCAATCCACTGAGCCACAGCAGCCAGGGTGTTCTGTAGTTTTGTTGTAAATTTCATGTGGTTCTGGGAAGTTCAGACTATTGCATTTACCTACTCCATCAACTTGACCAGAAGCTTAAAATCACAAGTTAGTTTGTTTTAATAATTAAACAATTTAATTTAACACATTAAAACAAAAATTTCCACCTCAATGAATGCAGAGAAACCATTTCATAAAATTTAACTTATTTATACTATAAACAAACAGAAAAAGAGGACTCAAAGGGGACTAATAGTTTATTAAGTTCAACAAAACACAGAGCTTACATCATACTTAATGGTAAAATTCTGAATGCTTTTTGTCCCAAGGATCAACACTTCTGGTACTAAACTGTAGTTCCTGGCTTTAAAAAACTTGCTTTATTCACATAGGACATAATCGTTTACATAGAACATTCTAAAGACTCTACAAAACATCTAGTAGAACTAATAATTGTA
This sequence comes from Glossophaga mutica, assembly GCA_039655065.1. Taxonomy (NCBI): domain Eukaryota; kingdom Metazoa; phylum Chordata; class Mammalia; order Chiroptera; family Phyllostomidae; genus Glossophaga; species Glossophaga mutica. The sequence goes on from CM077306.1 coordinate 74,460,441, forward strand.
CCTAATATATCAAAAGCAATAATATTCAGACAATATTCAAAAACTAATAACATTCCTATATACTAGTAAACAATTGAAAATTAAAATGAAAATCCCATTAAAATATTATTCAAAAATTTTTTAGAGATAAATTGAACAAAATATGTGCTGGATTTAAAAAGTGAATACTATAAAACACTGCTGGGAGAAATTAAATAATTGAGAGATGTACTGTGCCTGAGGACTAAAAAGACTCACTACTGTTAAGATATTAATTTTCCCTAAATTGATTTGTACATTTAACCTAATTCCAATGAAAATTTCAGCAGAGTTAGTTTTCAGGAGAAATTTACAAGCTTAAATGATAATATACAGAAATGTACTCAATCAAGAATAGCCAAAACTATTTTACAAAAGAAGAATACAATGGAAGCACTTACCTAACATCAAGATGTATTATAAAATTATAATAATTAATAAATTGTGTCATCAGCATAATAAAAACTTATATATCCATAGTATAAATTAGAGATTCCAGAAATAAAACCAACAATGTATTATCAATTCTGATCTCTACAATTGATATCTAGAGTAATTATATTTCATGACTGAGGTCTATTACCTGTCAACCAGAACAGGTCATATAGCCCCAAATCACTAAAAGAAGTAGAGAAGTACATACAATTCTATCCTGTGCCAGCAGTATTTGGATAGTAACCATAATAACTAACACAAGTGAGGTTTGGGTGGAAGTCAACTAGATCATGCAGTCTGCAATTTCATTATAGGTTTTTCTTTTTACTCATTCATGAAGTTTTTACTTCCTTTGCATTAGGAGTGCATTTCCCTTCGATTCAGGAGTAATATGCATGGGTAGGATGCATAGAAATGTTATTTAGGTCACTGGTTCTAGTGATCACATACACAGTTCTTTACACCATCTTCCATGTTCCCATAGGGCCCTCATACTTCCTAGGTATGGTTCTTAAACCATAGAAATGACACATTAGCATGATTTTCCCCTCAGCATCTTCTCTGCAGATATCCTGTTCTGCCTACTTCAATCACTACAGAGAGTGGCTAGTCAACTCCCTTGTTCTTATGACTCTAAAGAAAAAGTCAGTGAAATAGACCTGCACTACAAGAGTTCCATCACCAGAGATCAATTTTCTGATAAAAATTTCAGATGCCCATAGTCTCCAAATTCACTACCATTTTGCTCCATATTTATTTATACCAGGCAGGAAAATAACAAAATTTTATTTCGGTGTTGGAATCTTATTATTTCATTTTTTGTTTTTATTTTGTGTTACATTAACTAAAAAAGGAAAATTTAAAGGGAGTAAATAGAATAAAACCATTTTATACTCCTATGTTTTATGACCACTTCTCTAATTCTTCAACGAAAATGTATTTCTAACTGTTCAGAGACCGAAAATGTTAGAGGATTTTGCTGTTCTTTTTCCAACTTGTCCTTCTCCTTTATCCCCTTGGTTGTATGAATATTTTCTTCAAAATATTAATGCCATATCCTTACCTTTCTTCTTTCCACTTCAGATCTCTTTTTTTCTTGCCTTCACTCTTTATTTGCTTCTCTCTCTTCAATCGTTCACATCCAATTCATTCCACGTACAGCCAACACTGAATTTTCTCTAAACAATGTTCCCTGAGACAAATGCTATTCATTGCCTAACAATCTTGCTTTACCCCAAGCTTACCTGGCAAGAACACTAATTTAGTTAAAACTTATTCTATATGAATATAAATGCAGATGAAGACTAAATATTAGAGAAGCTTAAATGTTTGTCTTAGACATTTAGTCTTCAGAGACCATCATACACACACAAACACACGTGCAATATTCTCTAATGTCAGTCAGAAGAAAACTACCACCTCTTCACTCTAATGGCATTCTCTCGTTCATCTATAGTATTTTGAAATGAATTTCAATGTCTATTTTATGTGTCCTTAATGTCAAACACCATGTCTTTTTATATCAATATCCTACAAATATCTGATTCAGATATATTAATTAATTAAGTAATGATATAAGGGAAAATATACTACTGATGTATTACATTCAATATTGTTTAAAATTGTAGTACATGAAACATAATTTATTCTTTATAAATAATATGATTTGTTTTATGGTTTAGTAATTCATTTACAAGTTATTTCAGAAAATACAATTTCTCCAATAATTAATGCTGTGAGATAAAAGTTGTTACCCATCCTTCTATTTCCCTCTTGATTCTTTTTTAAATTACTCTGCATACTGACCTAAATGACCAAAAAAAAAAAATTCTGTAAAGGTTTTCAATTTTTCTAAAAATTCCTAGCATAGAGCCATAGAGTTTAATAGCTGCACACCACGAGTTTATTAGCACTAAATGCTAACTTCATTGCCTATAAGTACACATATCACTTAGTTCTTTTAAATTATTACTATTTCACATATGCACTAAAAATATAGTTCAGTGGTGGTGTGCATATTGTTTAATTAAATTCTCTTCAGTATAAACCCATTTAAAATATCCTTTTAATAATTTAAACTAAAATAGGTATTTATAAATACAATTTTGTATTTCTTTTATAGTTCAAATGAGATTGTTACGTATTTCTCTTATAATTATTTTTCCCATTTTTGTTTTTGCCAAGGATCATTTCAAATTTCTGGTATTTAAGAGGTTTATCAACTGTCAAAGTGTTTTATAATTTATGATCTTTAAAGTCAATCCTACTATATTTTTTCCACCATTAATAGAGAATTTTGTTACAAATAAACAGGATATTGATCTGTTTTTCCTCCCCTCTTTTTAAATATGCCTTGTCTTTAAGTTCAGTCTTAGAAATACATCAGTAAATACTGCAATGACTCAGCACTTCCAATAAACCATCCACATCCTAATTTCTGATACTGTGATTTCCTGAAACTAAAGTTTTATGAGCCTATTAAAATGCAATATTTTAATAAGAATAACATTATAGGTATCCAACATTCAGCAAATAATCATAGACTATTATGTCAGACATTGTTATCAACAGCCTGTTCTTAGTATATGAAAAGTGAGAAACAATATTTCTAAACATTTTCTAAGTGATGGCACACATAGAAATCAAATAATATTGTGCAGCTCACTAGAACTGTTACAGAACAGATGCGGGCTGAAGGATATAAAAGACCCCCCTTTTTCTTCAGGGGTTCTTCCCCACCTACTGGGTTCGTCTCGCCCACCGCCTGAGGGAAGACGTCTCTTAATACCAGAGATCAATGAAAAGGAAAGGAATATATTATTTATTTGAAGTAATACAAACTAACGTTCTCCACAAATGCACACAGTCCTCCTGGCACCCTCCACATGGCAAAAGGGAGCACTTCCAAAACCTCATGGTTCTGACTCTCACCCAAGCTGCATGGCCCCAACCAAGACACCAAAGCCGTGTGGCCCTAAACAGATGCCTGGTCCCAAAAAGAGAGATGCCAAATGGCTGTCACACCTCTGTTTAAATCCCAGTGCCAATCTTCTTCTGCAGCCTCATTTCTGGCTCCTCCCACAATTGGCCACAGCTGCCAGCATTCCGGGCAGGTGTGGAGCCAATTATCCCCAAGCTCTTCTGGACCCTGTTACGAATCCTATTTGGGGCTCCCCTCTTGGCTGCACCCTGTTACAGAACCACTGGTTACTTGAAGAATTGGATGCATAGATTCAAAGATGGTAGTGGCCAGCTGGGGTTCCCACTACCCAAATCCCTATCAGCTGCCTCAAGGACTGAGTGGATCAAAATTAAGGCACAGCTGCTACCCATTCAGAGCAAGATGGTGAAAAGCTTGGACTCAGGGAAGCTGAGATCAAAAATGCACCAGAAAAGAAGGAACTAGGCATAGAGATGCGAAAGGCAAGGGAGACAACTGCTACTGACAGTTCTGACTCAGCTGTGACCAGTCTCCTACACACAGCTACTGAGTCCATAATTCCTTACCTAAAACCCTTGGTGTAAGATGTCTCATATAAAATAATTGTTCCCATTTTAAAAGGAAATTTGGTGTATATTTACCGTATATTACTTAATTCTCCAGTGAGATTTGCAGCAGTATCTTTTAAACACCTTCACACAAAATAACATAATTAAAGGCTATGAATAATCTTTTGTCAGTTCAGGTCACATTTTGATACCAAATAAGTTCATGTCAGTTGTGTTCATATGGGGACAGCTTGCCACCAAATGAGTTCTGAAAATGTATCTGATTTTAATTTTTTATATTTTTAAGATTTTATGTATTTTTCAAAAAAGGGGAGGGGAGGGGAGGGAGAAAGATAGGGAGAGAAACATGGATTGGCTGCCCTTTGCATGTGCCCCAAGTGGGGACTGGCCCACAGCCCAAGCACGTGCCCTGACCAGGAATCAACCAGCAACATTTTCCTTTGCAGGACAGCACCCAACCAACAGAGCCACACAAGTAAGTGCTCATCTGATTTTCAGAACTGTTTTGATTTCAGCATTATGCTAAAGATTTGGTGAGCCTGTATAATATTAGATACTCTATTTGTACTTGCTTACATTATTATTTGTACTTATTATTTATACTTACTACTACATTCTGTTGTGATTTGAGGTGAATTTTAAGGACAAATAACTGAAAGGTATATATAGGACTATGGAGGGATTTGGGATAGCAAGTTATCATATGGCTTAACCTATTGATAAAATATGAAACAATTAAAATAATTAAAATATATTCTATTTAAGGGTCTCAGTATCTTGAATTCAATTATTCCTTCATATTCATATTATCTCCTGTTTTCCTAAAAGGTTGTATTTAACACTTGCAATGAACAGAGTGATCTATTCACTGTGACTGACAAGTCATTTCTTCTTCTGACATGAACAGCACCATCTCATTTAAGAAATGAAATGCATAAACTGATTACTCTAAAAAGAGAGATTGTTTCTGTAGCACTCTGTTTTTGTTGTTGTTGCTGCTGTTTTTAACAGCACCTTGTAATGGTCTGGCTTATTGCTTTGAAGCAATCTACTCTAAGGGCACTCTGTATCAAAAGGCTTCCGTACATAATGTGAAAGTTTCTTTAATTGTGAGCAGAACAGTAGTAGTAGTTAGGGCTTTATTACTTAGTTCTAATTTGTATTGATGGCCTAAAAAAAGTAGCATGCTTTGCAGTTCTATGAAAGAAAAGATTATAAATGGAGATTAATTATAATTTTGCTAGCTCAGTACTTGTAAAACTAAAGCAATTTATATTCTTTCTCTTAATGATCTCCTTTCCTGATTGCAGTAATGTAATCTAATTGTGATTATGATAGTATCTGAATCATGTGGGCCTCAATGTGATTGAAACTACTCTTTGCATTAAAAAGTAATTTTGGAGTAATGATGAAAAGTTACTGTGGAAAATTGGCAAGTAATATATTTTACTCTGTGCCTTAAGTTTCTGCTTTCATTTTTGATTATATCTCATAGTGTGGATAAGTATGATATTATATCAAGGATTTATTACATGAAAGCCTTATCGATGATAAGTATGAGCACGAGTATCAGGGATCAGCATGATAATATTAAAATAGTAAAGACATGGTTGAGTCAGGGAAATGACTGAGAGTTTAAAATGCCAGGATAAGGCTTACTGAAACTAGAAACCAAATAAGGAGGGGGAGGCTTCAATATTGCAAAGATATGATAACTAGTGAAAAGAAAAAAAAAAAAAAACTGAGTGTTTTAGCTGACACAGCATTTAATGTTTGGATAGACATTCAGGAAAATAAGGATAGTCAGGTATTTTGTGAATGTTGAAATATACCTCCAGGACATGGAGAGAAAATAGAGCAGGAAATGTTTTTCTTCTAGATAAAATTTCATTTGCAGGGTTAAAACTTGTTCGGGGGAAAAAAAGTACATCTCACATTTGTGCTCAGTCAAAGAAATGATTTGTGAAATCATTCCCTAGAATTCGAAAACCAAGTGAGTGAATATTTAATGTTTGAGAAATACTTGTTATTGAAACACCAAGGCACATATTCACAAAACGTATATTGTGAAAGTCAAGAAATCCAAAAGAGGTTATCCTGGAAAAAGATATTTTGCAAAGAATGGAAAAATTACAAAATTATATTTATCAGAATCTTATACATGACGAATTTGTGGGAGAAAAGTATAATTCAAAGGACCATGATGTATTTAATATTGATTTAAATTATTATGAAAGGAGAAAGCTAATAAAATTTTGAAAGGGACCATCTAAGGAAAATATATTTAACATATTCAAAAACATCTGATAGATTACTTGTCTCCATTTTGTTTAGTTCTTTTTCAGGAGTTTTTTTCCTGGAGTTCTTTCATTTGGGCCATGTTTCTTTGTGTCCTCATTTTGGCAGCCTCCCTGTGCTTGTTTCTGTGTATTAGAGAGAGCTGCTTGATTCCCTGTCTTAGTAGCATGGCCTAATGTAGAAAAGCCACTGTTAACCATAAGTTGGATGAGGTAGAGCCTTAGGTAATCGCCAGGGTGGGGCAACCCATGTAAAGCAGGTTGATCGAGTCTCCAACACAGTGTTGCTGCTCTGTGGCTTTGCATAGGGGAGAGCTCAGAAAAGGTACAACGGCCACTGCCTGTCCTCTGGAGTTTCTCTAGGAAGAACCTGTCTCCCGACACTCACCCTGATGCCATCTACTTCAGTTTCTCCCCATATGCCACTGGAATCCTTCAAGCTGCTGCCCCAGGACTAGAGCCCAGAAAAAGTGAGTACGAGTAAGTCCTAAGTCTGTTGCAGGCCCTTTAAGAAGAGATACTTAAGGAATTCCCTGGGTACTTCAACAGCATAAAAATGTCCAATCAGATATGAAGGTTGCACTAAGTGAAATAAATAAAAAAATTATAGTGAATGAACATTGGAGTGGGTGAAGCTGAGAATCAAACCATTGATTTGGAACATAAGAAAGAAAAAATCACTCAATCAGAACAGCAAGAAGAAAAAAGAATCCCCCCTCCCCAGAAAAAGAAAGATAGGGTAAGAAGCCTCTGGGACAACTTCAAGTGTACCAACACTCAAATCTTAGGGGTACTGGAAGGAGAAGAAAAAGAGCAAGAAATTAAAAACTTATTAGAAAAAAACAATGAAAGAACACTTCCCTAATCTGGTGAAGGAAATAGACATGAAAGTTCAGGAAGCACAGGGAGTCCCAAGCAAGATGGACACAAAGAGGACCATATCAAGATACATCATAATTAAAATGACAAGGGTTAACGATAAAGAAGTAATCTTAAAAGCAGCAAGAGAAAAACAAAGTGTTACCTACAAAAGAGTTCCCATAAGATTATCAGCTGATTTATCAAAAGAAACGTTTGCAGGCTAGGTGGGACTGACAAGAAACATTGAAAGTGATGAAAAGCAAGGATCTACAACCTAGGTTAATCTCTCCAACAAAACTATCATTTAGAATTGAAGGGCAGGTAAAGTGCTTCCCAAACAAAGAAAAGCTAAAGGAGTTCATCATCCCCAAACCATTAATATATGAAAAGTTAAAAGGATTTAAGAAAAAGAAGATCAAAACTGTTAACCTTAAAATGACAATCAGTTCACAGCTATCAACGATGGAATCTAAACAACAAACTAAGCAAACAAGCAAAACAGAAAATCGTAGATATGAAGATTGTTTGGATCGTTACCAGTTGGCAAGAGGAATGGGGAAAACAGGGGGAGGTGCAGAGACTAAGAAGTGTAAATCGGTAGTTACAGAATAGGCAGGGGAATGTTAAGAACATTATAGGAAATGCAGAAGCCAAAGAACTTATATGCATGGCCCGTGCATTTGAACTAAGGGTCAGGGGTTTGCCAGAGGGAAGGGGGAGTCCTGGGTAGAGGGCGGCAAAGCAGGGAAAATTGGGACAACTGTAACAGCATAATCGACAAAATGTATTTTAAAATATCCAAAAACAGATACTAAATAATGGACTTGAATTGATAATAGATAATAAAAAAGAAAAGCTATCTCATGGAAAGCTATCAAAATATTTGAAGGACAGATTAGCTCATTTGTTGTTGTTGTTCTTTTTTTAAACAGGAAATATTTGCTAAACCTGCAAGTTGTATGGATGCACTAAGAACAGCAAGGAGGTAACCTCCCCATAACAGTGATCCAAGTTCCAAGTGTAGGACGGTGAGTCTTTCCAACCATTCTGCCGGGATGACACCACTAGGGGAAAGAAATAAACAAGAAAAAAAATTTCAAATTAATTTTGTAGTTACTACTGACAGAAGAAAAAAAAACCTTTTTCTCCATCAGTCTGTGAAGATCCACTTTAAAATGTTGCTGACAGAGCAGGATGACAGCTATCAGACATGAGGTGGGTTATAGGGTGGAAGGATCAAGCAAAAAGGGAAAAGGACTTATGGATATGGACAACATAGTAGTGATTGTTGGGGGGAGAGGTGTAAGGGGAATAAATGGTAATGGGGAAAATGAATGAATGAATGAATGAATGAATGAATGAATGAATGAATAAAATATCTCCTGCAGCATTGATGCAACTCAGAAGAGGGGGGATTGCCTATATATAAATGACTCAATGAACATTTATTTCTACTAGGAAGAAGCACATTAACTCTTTCAAGTCACTTGAGTCCATTTACAAAATTGCTTTTTTTTAGCTCAACAAATTGTACTGAAGAAGTAATGCAACTCCATGAAGTGCATCATTTACTCCCATTCTGTCTTCGATGCTTATATATAGATAAGTGTTTTGTCAATTGCCATTTGTGGACTCTCCCTTTAAGGGGAATACACTGTGAAATAGACACTCTCCAGGCTCAGTTAAGAAGTGAGCATCTTGAGTCTCTATGGTACATTACGGCCAGTTATAATAGGCCAGGGAGAGAAGTGTGCCTCCTGCCATAATGACTATAATATGATGACCCTGTGAACACATAGATGCATCAAACTGTAGCATTGGAACTTTTGCAGTTTTTCTTTATCAGGGAGAGTATAGCTGTAAGAAAGTCCAAAATAGACAATGTGTTCGTTGCTTCCCTCCCTGCTGTGAACTTTTTCCACATATGGAAACAGGATGAGCACACTTCACCTTGTTTCTGCACTCTCAAATGAATTTCAACGTATTCACACTTCAGGAGAGAAAATCCATCTTTTTGTTCTGCTATAATATGGATCTGTTAGCCCACATTTTTCCATCCTCTCACAGAAATCTATAGAAAAGTTATCTAGTAGAATAGTTATTAGACTGTTAAGCAAGGACTATAGACACATTATGCCTTTGGTGGGGGTGCTATTGGTTTTGGGAAAGTCTTGGCTGGAATAGTTCATTTATGTATTCCCACACTCAGCAAATGCATGTTAAGTGCCTGTAATCAACAAACAATGAGATGAACTCTGGGGAAACAAAGATGATCCTACCAGAGTGCTGGTTCCTACAGCCCACAAGCAAATGGAAATACCTCACTGTGTTCAGTGCCCTTTAGTCTATCAATTTCTTAAGGTAATGAAAGAGATAGAGGACACTAGGTAAACACAGAACGAGCACATCTGATGTACAGTTGGGGCTGGGAGGGCCTTTTTATACAAAGGGACTGAATAAAAGGGAGCTCCAAGGCCCCATTTTATTGCTTCAGTATGTCTACACAGAAAAGGAATTAAAAGAAACTTTTAACAATCATAAAATTTGTTGAGTAAGATTGTTGTATGTTACTGATTTTCAAGAGGACACAGCAAGATAACAATATAATTCCTTTTTTTTTTTAACATTGAACACTCTCTTTCCTCTTCTCTTAAACAGCTGTTTTATTTTGTCTCCGGCCACTTCATGACTGCCTATTTTCAATAATATTTTTCCTTCAAAGTTAGTTATGGCCACTGACATGTAGCATATTTTGAGAAAAATGATGATTAAGAAATTACATTTTCTTTATCTATGGCAGTGATGTTCAGCCCAGACTGGGCTGTAGAATCACCTGGGTAACTTTTCAAAAAATACTGCTGCTCCATCTACAGTAATTAAACCAGGAAATTAGAAGAGCCGACTAAGTGAGTAGAACGGACCAATAGGCAGAAGGACCATGTATATTCGCATTGTCGGTTGCAGGACCTTGTCAGTCACTCAGGGCAAAGCAAATTCAGTCTATGTAACAATGGGAGTGTGGTGGTATCTACATCTATTCCGACTTGTTATTTTTTTGTGTAAGAACTTTGTTGGTAACCTTAGGTCTAATCCTTCATTCAGAAAATGTCTCAGCATTTCATTTTATATTTTCACCATATTATTTCTTCAAACCTATTATAATATAGTTAAATCTTGATTAACTCTAGTCAGTAATCTCTGTAGTCTGAATATTAACATGTTCATTGTTTGAATTTAGGAGGAAAACTGCTTATTAAAGTTGATATTTTTAATTCAATCTGTATGGTATTTTTTATTGTCATTTAGTCCCCTTGTATGCCCATCCCCCCAACAATCAGCATACTGTTGTGCATGTCTATGAGTCCTTTTCCTATTATCCACAGTGTGTCGATTTTAGTTCCCAAAGGCTTAAAATTGTGGAATATATTTGGTCAATCAGAGTAATAACAAGTATTATTTATTGAACTTTGTTGCAGTGACTATGCTGGGTATTTTTCATGCATAGCCTCATTTAATCCTCAGAAATGTTTGTTGTCATTTTACGCACAAGGAAGCTGTATCTCAGAGAAGTTTCACAGATTTTGTGAGGCAACACAGCTTATGCTAGCCCATGTCCCAGCTCACAGTATGTATGACACCAAAGCCTCTATCCTTTTCACCTTTCCATGCTCCCTCCCTCTACAGGGAGCACTAGAACTGTCTTTAGAAAAATCATGTAGAAATTTCCTCAAAAACTCGGGCACTTTTCTATGACAAGGGACATATAACTGCAGTAATAATCACAGATCAACCCGGTTGCGTTTGACAACAGCCCATGAAAACAAGACCTCTTAAAGGGAGATTAATGCCACCGAATTCTTTCAACTCAGACCTACACCTGTTTATACAATTGGCCTTTCACACACCAGTTGGTAAAATCCAGCCTCAGGAGAGAGAGACACATGCAGTATTTATATTGTTGTTGAAAGTTTCACAACCTTCAAACCACACAGGTTGGAATTGAATTTGAAAATCTATCTTCTGAATTCTTTTGAGGCTGCACTTGCTCTGTGAGAATGGTTTGGCTACAGAAAGTGGTTATGCTGTGGTCACTAAAAAAGGCTAAGTTATTTTCTGCTTTATGTGGAACAGAAAAATCACTCACCATATTAAAGCTGTTCAAAATCATTATCGAAAAGGATAGAATACTTCCTTAGCCTTTAAAACATTGCCCCTATCATTCTGACTGCTGAAAGAACACATAAAATAAAAAGAAATGCCTAAATAAAAGGGAAAATTAAATAGTTTCTTGAACTGATAGACTTAGGTCAGGAACAAATGGCTGATCATACTACCCTAGCATTATTTTTCAACAAATGGAAGATAAACTAGAGTATCGTGCTGTTGTTACTGAGGCATTAAACCTCAGTGTTTAAGTTGAGAAAGAAAAATGGATTTTTGCATTATTTACAAAAATATTCAAATTCCTAAAGAGTTGATATCCCTTACTTTTAAAACAAATACCAGATATCATTTGATTAAGTTTGGACCACCTAGTGCTTTATTCTTCTGAAAGCTGATACAAATATTAGAGTTAACTAATTCCCAAACTGCTTAAGCAATATAGGCTGTTAGAGTTTGAAGAACCCTGTAATGACTCCATTGAACATTTTTTACATATTTTGTTTTTATAATAGTTGATCTTGTCTTTTGCCATAAGATGAGTAGTAGCTTAAAGTACTTCCCAACGTGGCAGAATTGCAGGAGAAATCCTATTGCCAAAAGCTAGTTTCTTAGCAACAGCACCCTCTCAATGTGTCACAAAGTCTGAAGCCCTTTGGCCTCTCAAAGGAAGTTCCTTAGGTGTCTTTTACACATTGAACGCTTTGTGATAGTTGAGGCCTGCTGGCTGTCAACTCCGTCCCTTAAGGGAACTTGACAGATCTTAAAAAAAATCAATTTTAAGCTCACATGCCCCAGTGGGTGCCAAAGCCACTTCAGAGAGCCTGAAAGATGGCTGAGTCGACAGGATTTGACTTCTAGAGGTAGAAAGGTGACAAACTCTATCATGAGAAAGGGGCAGCTTGGGGCCTCAGAGGCCTAACCTGCTCCCAGGATCTGGGGCCTAGTGTTGTATTGAACCTATTTATCTCTTTCAGGGGCCTAAGGTACCACAGGGAAAGAAAAGTTGTTCAAAAAATGCTGGCAGAATTCAGGGGTGTAAATGATGAATTACTTTTCATCAGCTGAAAGGAAACATACTCCGGAACAATACTGAAAGGGAGCAGGAGCGGCTGACCCCCTGCTTCAGAGCAGCCAATATCTTCATTCAAGAAGACAACCATGAAATTACACAGAAAATGGGATTGTCATGAACAGCCCCTTGAAATCTCAGTATACAGTCATTACTGCATGGGAAAAAGCCTTCATCCACACATCATAACTTGTAACAGACAAGGAGGGGGAAAACGAACAGAAGAAAAAAGGTCTAGGGAGTTACCAGTAGGAGTGTAGAAAATATTTGTTGATTCAAACTTTCCCCCATAGCTTTCTCAGTACTTCTACACAGCTTTAACAGTGTATTAATTTTATGCTGCTTATTAATTTCTTTTTATAACCAATTTCAGGAGAGTTTGTATAAATTTTAGAGAAGTAATAAGCAGAGAAAGAACTATCTTTATATTTATAAGGTTGTCACCCTACGAGATAATAATTAAATGGACCAGTATCATATGTCCCCAAATTATGGCTTAATTACTATTCTAAAACTCAATACCTTATATTACTTACCTATTATATAGAGCTTGCTTAAATTCTTCATTTTACTGTAAAATTTTAGAAGATCAACTATTTTTACATTTATGTTGAAAAAGTTTGAGTCCAAATATATGAGGGTAGAATATGAATATAGCATTTTTAGTAGGATGGATTGACTATAAAATTTAGGGGATCCAAAAACATTAAATAAAAATGTCTCTCATTCTGGCTACTATTTCCACTGAGTTTGAGTAAGTTTACTGTAGTCCTTTTTGTTTTGTTTTTCCTTAAAAGATTAGTTATTATACTGTTTTCTTCCTCTAAGTTCCTCTGGTACAAATGACTAACCCTCATGAAAATCTGAATTACAGATTTTTGTCACAAGTTCAGTTACAAACAAATGGAAATACATGATCAATTCATGGGATGCATTTTTTCCTCAGGTGGTAGGAATTAGAAAGCAGAAGTGCCTATTTAGACCAACCAATTTCCTGGTAATGTCTTGGAGACTACTGTTTGGAATTTTAGGGTGTTCTTGATAGACTTTTATCTATGATCTTTTCCATAAGTCTATGTTAATAAAAAGTGTTGTATTGATTGGAAGAATAATAGTTATTTCCCCCGCTTACTTATAATTCTCTTAAACAATTTAAAGCATAAAATTAGCTGAAAAGAAAGAATTTCCCAGCAGTTCACTTCAGACAAGAAAGTCACTCCCACAGAACAGCATTTATCACATTGTATTCTTGGGTGTCTAAGAAAATATAGGCAGGAATGTCCAACCTGCAGCCCACAGGCCACATGCAGCCCAGGATGGCTGTGAATGTGGCCCAACACAAAATCATAAATTTACTTAAAACATTATGAGATTCTTTTTGTGATTAAATGTCATAAAGTATTTAACATGTTGTCCAAGACAACTCTTCTTCTAGTTGTCAAAAGGTTGGACACCACTAGAAAGGATAGACATATGATACAAAACTATCTTTTGGATTTTTATGTTTGGGAAATGCTGCCCTAGTATTATTGAAGAGTTTGCTAAAATATACCTAATATTAAATAAATTCTTATTCAGGGTATAAGATACAATGAAGCTCCTAAAGAAAAAGAGATATCCTACATACTGGAAGCCACTATTTGCACCAAACTGTAGAGAAGATTGTCCAGAAAATAAGAATATAAGTAGAGTGACTACATACTCATGCTTGACCTTAGAAGTACAACCACATTCAAAGAGTGATAATTGTCAAAGTTTGGATGGTTGTCAAAGCTTTTGCAACTACTTCTGCTATTTTACAAAATGCAATTTACCCAAGATATTACAAAAGGAGTATAGTAAAACAGAAATTCTGCCCTAATTATAAGTTAATTTTTATTGTAATTTAAAACTGTTCAAGATCTTATTTTAAAATTTGAAAGCCTGCGGGGCTATCCATTCACTTCTCTTGTCTATTTGTTAAATCAAAGATATTGGTTTGACCATCTCTGTCCTCACTCTCGTTTTATTTTCCATGCTGACATACACCAGGCAAGCTTTCCAAATCATTTTCTGGAGCTACATTCACATAGCTGGATTAAGTATGGGGAGGAAAAGTATAACAGTTTAATTTGATTGCAGTGTAATTTTCAAAGATTAGGCTAAATCTTAAAGTCTCATTTTAACAAGCATAGTTTTCTTTTTTCCAGATCTTGTTTAGGAAAACTTTAAAAAATATTACATGTGCATTTCTGTGTGTGCACATAAGTACATACAAGTTGTAACTTCAAAATCACCCCTCTTATTTTGCCCCTATTTTATTCTTCCATGCTTTGTGGTAGTTGTAGAATTTCTAATTCTCAAGGCAGAATTGTTTATTCTTCTTAGAATATTTTTGACTTTAATAAATAATTATTTGCCATATCCATAAGGTATTTTCAATGGCATATAGTGATTATGATTATAAAACATTATTAATATCTTTCATTGAAAGACTGCAATTCATAATTGCAATAACTTTTAATGTAATTTGATGCCTCATCTCACCCCCCAAAAAATCTAAAATTAGTTCACAGTTCTTTTCTTTCCTGTCACATGTATGGTTCAATATGTTCAAATATATGATTAAATGTTATTCATTTGACCCAATGACAGCAAAAGTATAGGTAAAATATGATTATTAAATAAATATTCTCCAGGAGTAGATACACATTTAAACATATAACCTTGCTGACATTTAGTTTGTTTTAGCATTTGGCATTCATCCGTCCTCTAATTATTTTTATTTTAAAAAATTAGGTTAGAGGAACCAAAATAAAGTTCTTTGGCAGATAGGAATCCTGTTTACTTTCCAACTCTGAACTCAGCAGGTTAAGTAATTGGGCTACAGAAAAGTTCCTCCATTTCTATTTCCAGCTGGTGAGACACAAAAGGCAGGAAGTTATCTCATTAATGGGGCACCAGCTTTATGCAAATTATAGTAACAAAAAGGCTTCCCTTCATACTTTTTCATAAATTACCTAATAAAGTGGGAATAAATGGCCATATTCAAGAGCCTTTGTTGTATTTTTAGCACAAGACTCTTTCTGTTACTGCAAATATGACTAAATGCGCCTTGTTCAAAAGGGGTGTTTATGAAATAAGGCCACTCAAAAGCTTTTATTCCTTAACAGCCTTCAGTTACTTTTATGGCACAAAATTAACATAATTAGTCACAGAGAATAGATGACATAAGCAGTGTGCCATGCACAAAAGGGGAAAGCAGTATCTAAGGAAGGTATTTTAAGAGATCAAAAATTTTCAAAGTGCTTAATACTAGAAGGTCTTTTTTATTTGTGCACAGCCTTAAGATACTTTTTTTTAACTCCGTGAAATTCACATAATGAGATGCAGTAGACAGATGACATTAGCGATGTGCCATTAGAAAGAGGTCAGTTTCCTCTGAAAGATAGTCACTGTTCCTGCTAGTCATTAATTTGCAGCTTCAAAGCACTGAGCATATGATAGCCTGGCATGTTAAGCAAGTTGCAGTTATCTTTAAATAACCATTTTTTTCCAGTTATTAGAAGCTAAAGTTTTTAAACTACTGACTGAAAGCAAAATTAAAGCACACAGCAGTGTAAGGGGAAAAAAGGCTAAGAAGGAAAGGCTAGAAGAAGATTAGAAAAAGGAAGTCAAATATATTTTACAAATGAAGTTGCTGTGGTTTTCCCTGGGGGTGGCCTGCTTTTATTTCAGTGCTAGAATTTTGGATGTAGTAGTGGGCCTCCAAGACTGGAGCATTAGTGGGCGAAGGAAACAAGTGGGAATTTTTGGTTTCTGCGTCATTATGGCACATAGTACAAGGCTAAATAGCAAGTTGTGTGGTTATTTATAATTCCACTGAGGGGAACAGTGCCTTTTTAAGCCTGAGGACACTATGAGGTACTAGCTTATCAAGGGTTAAGAACACAGGGATTCCTGTTATGCAGGTACTGATCAAATAAAAATGCATGGGGAAATAGATCAGATTATCTCATTTTAAATAGAAGATCAGTGAGATTTCTTTGCTTTGGTTTGTAAATAAATTCCAGGACAGAACACAGAAAACCAAAGAATTAAGACTTTGCATTCATCTGATTTCAAACCTATCATTACAAGACTCTTCTGTTTTAATGTATTTTTAAATAATTCACTTTTTTTTTCATATAAATCCATGAAATGGCACAATGCTCACATTTCAAATTCCCTTGGAGTTTATTTTTCACTTGAAAATTCTAGAAGCACTGCATAGGGCTTTAGAAACATTCTGCTTTATAACTTCATCTCCCACTACTCAAAATACAATTTAGTCACCAAAGTCTCTAGTGTGTACATGGTGACTGATTTTTCTGCAGTATTTTTAGCCTGCATGTCAGTGGAATTGCAAGACCAAATGGCTTTGGTGAACCCTAAGTACCGGCATGAAAACGGCAAACTGTACTGGCCAACATTTTGGAACTACTGAAATAAACAAAGTATTTGTTTTTAAGCCAGCAATAAATAAGAAGAAGATTGATGACTATCAAATAATGTTGTCACATCTGCAGGGACATTTTACTGTTAGGAATATTATTTTAAACAGTGTCCATGTTGCTGGAATTGCATCTTTGCTGTACGTGCATTACCTGAGGCTGTACAGGCGTGGGGAAGATTGCATGGAGCTGTGAGGAGAAGGAGCAGAGCCCTGCTGCAGACGGATGCTATAGCGATGGTGGCACTACGTGGCCATGGCAGGGTGAACCAGCAGGGCTTATGAGGGAGCTCTGACATGAAAACCAAGGATTAGGAAGGTAACGTTAGTTCTAGGGAACACAAGGGTACGTTCAGCTCAAGTGGCTTGCTTACTGTGGAGGAAGCAAGTAGCAACAGATGTGCAGAGAAGAGTTTGATGCTTCAGTAATAAACACCTTTTGGTTATTTCTATCTTGCTATATCAAAGAAGATATCATTGAAGGGCGACTAGGAATTTATTTGAGTGACAAAACTGAGAAGCATGTTCAAACAGTGAGAGTCTGGAGACCTGGAAGGGCAAGGGTCATGCAGGTCAATGTCGGTTCACCACCAATGGAGCTGGAGGCTTAATCGGTAAGAGAGATCTGGGATATGCTAGCCCAAGAAGTTTGAAAATAATAACTATAACTGTTTAAAAAGTGAATAATTTTAATTATTATTTTAATACATCTTATACAATTTCAGGCTAACTTGGACCACCTTTAGATATTACTTCAGAGTTGGAAAGGAAGTAACAATAACAATTTTGCCTTTTTTTAGCCTTATGTGTGCTAAACACTGTAATAAGCACTTTGCAAGGACTCTCCCTTTAGCTCTCTACAATTCTACAATGTAGATATTTTTATCTATATTTTTCAGATGGGAAGACTGAAGCTCAAACTAACCAACTTACCCAGCATCACAGTTTAAGCAATATCAGCCGGATTCAAAGCCAGTTTTGAATAGAAAGGAGTATGGCCTTTCCATTGTGTTATACACAGAAACTGTACATTTAAGTAAGAGATTAGAATCCTCTTCCACTAACTTTTAAGGAGTGCCCTCAAGAATGTGAGTATGAATGACAAGAAAGAACATGTGTATAGTATAATACTAGAATTTTTCAGACACTCAATTATTGTGTTCACATATAACTTTTCAAGTTTAAAGTTCTTTTTGCGTTTGTAAATAAAATTGATGCATTTGTAAATAAGATATATCTTTAAAATCTCAAGCTATAAAATAATACTGAATATATATTAATGGCAAAAATAAATAAAAACAACCCAATACCAGAGAAAATACATATCTATAATGTAGAATAATTGAAGAAAATTTCCCACTGAGTACAAATGCTATAATTGCCTTTATGTCATTGTTCCATTCCACAAAAAAAGGCTGTGTTTAGCTATGTAAAGGAAACAATGATGGTTAAAACTCTATTTTTTTCTTGCAAAATGAATTCCATCTGCTTTTGTCAAGAATAGTTATAGTAGAGTGACATACTTATTAATCTAGCTGGTCTAGGTAAGGTCTAGCTCACTTTAATTAAAAAGGTGAATTTCTAAGAAATTGCATGTGTACAGACACACGAAAAGCACCTTACGTTTTACCCTTGCCCTTTTATTTTAATCTTTAAGCTTTCTATATTGTTATTTTAAGTACATGTTAATAATATGCAAGCTGAAGCTTTAAAAAATTCTCTGAGATGTGGTTAATGAAGAGAAACTGCACCGTAAATTGGATCCAAAATACGCAGTCCATGCAGAGGTAATTTTTCTTGAACTACAATATTTTGCAATAAACATTTTTTAGCTTGTTTGGATTTATTCTCTATTGTTTATAAAAAGTACCATGAGGCACTACTGCATGAAACAACTACATGTAGTAACAGGCAATCTTAGTTTAATAAGATTCGT
The DNA here is from genome assembly GCA_039655065.1 of Glossophaga mutica. Lineage (NCBI taxonomy): Eukaryota > Metazoa > Chordata > Mammalia > Chiroptera > Phyllostomidae > Glossophaga > Glossophaga mutica. The sequence continues at coordinate 74,479,202 of CM077306.1, forward strand.
GGGATAAAAATAGATTTCAGATCTCTCTTGTGCTAAGAGAATGCAAATACTGATGAAACTGCACACTAGTGTTTTCCATAATTTAAAGTTTGTCACATAGTATAATGCACTTGCTCACTTTCCCCTGAGTTCTGCCAGAGGATTCAGAGTGGCTATGCCCGTTTATGATCAATAGAGACAGAATGTTCTACAAGGTATTCTGGGAACTGTAGTTAACCGAGAGCATTTTTCTTTCAAATGCATTTGTTAAAACAATGCCCAAAAGAGACATGATATTCCAGCAACTGTCAGGGTTTCTATGATAAACTCTGCATTTTTCAGAGGGTCGTAACTGGCAGTTTGGCCATTGCTAAATGGCACCATCTGTAGTTTAGCCTGCAGGGTTGCACAAACCGAGATGCTGTCACCATTTAGGAAAGCGTGTCTTTTTAAAGATTTCATGCAAGCCTGGGTTAAGATAGACAAGAAGATAGTTGGTCTTTACATTGATTTTTATTTTAGGCTGAAGTATCAAGCATAAAGATGTGTATGGAGTGGGTGGGAGAGACTGTGGCCAGTTTATCTCTGTAAAAAAAAAAAAAAAAAAAAACAGATTATTTTGCGTTTCCGCTTGTTTGACTTTCTATATTATATTGGTATTGTTTGGGAGTGGGTAGAAGGGTTACCAGGAAAAAACAAGAAAATGCTGTGCTTCTATTATTTGCTAGAAGAAATAAAAATCCTTTGGATCATAGGCTAGCTCGGGAGGCAGAAACTAAAATCTTGTGGAGGACAGGGATGCATGGAAAAGGAAAGAAATGGTATTCCGGCCACCTGGGCAGCGGTGTCCAGCTAAAATGATCAGGGAGTGGAGAGCTCTAGCAAGATGGCTGCCGCACCCTGTGTTGCAAGCTAGCCCTATATTTTTTCCAAACATGTCAGAAATATTGATTCTTTAACAGTGTCACATGTCTTATTTTTAAACGATGGAATCATAGTCAAATTTAAAATAAATACAGTCCTGTGTCAATAAAAATAACCACTTCTCTAAACCAGATTCAGCTGATCTAACTTAATTTAAAACCTACACTCTAATCTTGTATCTTTATGCCATAAAGTATCAATGTTTTTTTCCCAAAACTGTAAGGGTAGAATATCAGAAAATAATAAAATTTGATATTGTTTGGTTAATCTGTTTCTGTTTTAATTGAATGCATATGAATTATTTTTAATAATTTCCTCTTAACTTTTTATTTCTTTATATGTATATTTCTGTAACTTCTGTACTTACACTTTAATTATATCATATGCCATCAGTACTTTTCTATTTATTGAGTAATTGTTTGTTTTTCGAAGTGGACCCAAATCCATACATCAGAAACCATCATTGTGGAAGAATTCATATCACTAAATCCAAGGGGAAGGGTTGTTGAGGAACACATATGAAGAACTCATGGACAAAGTCAAAATGGGGAAGCAGTAAAGGTGGGAGGTGGGGGGGGCGGGGGGGAAGTGGTGGCAGGAAAATGGAGACAACTATATTTGAACAACAATTAAGAGAAAATAAAAAAGAAAGATTAATAAATAAATCTAAGCCAAATAGCAAGAAAATAAAGGAATGTGTATTGATTTGTGAAAAGGTTATGTATAGGAACCCCTCTGGAAATTGAACAAAAGACAGTGATAATATTGGCAAAAACTAGCCCTGGCTGGTATAGCTCAGTGGATTGAGCGCGGGCCTGTGAACCAAAGGATCTCAGTTCGATTCCCAGTCAGGGCATGTGCCTGTGTTTCGGAACAGTTCCCAGCAGGGGACACATGAGAGGCAACCATACATTGATATTTCTCTCCATCTCTCTTTCCCTTCCCCTCTAAAGATAAATAAATAAAATCTTTAAAAATTGACAAAAACTGGCCTCAAAAAGAAGGTAATCTCTGACAATGGAGTGCTCCTTTAGGCGCTTTGCCTGCTGAGGTGTGAAGTATGATAAAAAAGGCATTGTTTGGAAAACAGCCAGAAAGAGAACTATTGCAATTTTGGAGAAGACATAAAGTGAGAAATTCTTTTTTTTTTCCTACCAGAATACATATGCTCATATAAAGATGTGTAGGATTCTACTTTATATATAGAAAAAGGAAAGATGAAAGCATAACCAAGAACATTTTTATTATCTTGATTGTATATACCAAATATTTACAGTTAATGTAAGAATGGCTATTCCTCTATATGTGTTTAAGCTCTACCTACCATTTTCCTAACTCTGGTCATTTTATTTGGAACAAATGTACCATACTAGCGTATCAAATGACAAGCTATCTCACAGGAATCAGTTTCTACTTTAAAATGATTGAATATGTTTAAAATCCAAATTTGTTTCCTATTTGGCTTTTTAATAAATGCTTGTTGCCTTAATTTGTTTCCTTAAAAGTCTGGTGGTTGCTGAAAAGAAAAACGAAAAGTGCATGTACTCTTCATTGAGGCAGAAAGGGCTCTAATCATAAAGTTTCCAACCAGAACAGGGTCACCTACACTTAAATTTTCTGTAAACAAATAAGTGCTGAGGTAGCAGATAGACTTCCTTAGTGCATTTTTCCCTAGTAAAATCAGTTTGAGATAAATTACAAAATAAATAAATGTCAAATAACAATTCCCATGACTAGTATTTGAACTGAATTTAATGATTATTATGAAGACAAAGCTGTGATAGGCTTCTGTGTAGAATGCTTAAAGGAGACAATCTGGAATGATTTCAGCTCCAAACCATTTAAACAAATGAATATATTTCTTAAATTGCCACATCAACCAACCCTGAGATCTAATTATGGCCAGCAAAAGGGCTACAGATTAACTATTCCAAAGCCTAAGCCATTATTTTTGGTTGACATTCCTCAACATTCAGTTAATAAATCCAAAGAGGATTTCACTCATTCAATAGTCTAGGTTTCCACTCTACAACAGGAAGTTGCATTGCTCTAAGCTAGATGTTTTCTGAGGTCCTCATTCTAACTCTGGTCTTGTTGGCCATCAATGTTTTAACCATTTACCTGGCTATAATGATCATGGTTGCTTCTTAGAATAGGAATTTAAAGCACCTAAAACCCTTCATTTAAAAAGTATTTAGTAAGAAAAAAATTAGTAAAATACCCATCCTGTATTCCATAGGGTAAAATGGCCTAGAAGCATGTGACTCCATAGCCCCAATGAGCCCAATTGGCTCATTTTGAAATCATGTGTCTCTGTACTGCTCAGCACATAGCAGGGCAGTACCCTTGAACCTGTCAGAGAAAAATGTCTTGAATTCACTAATTATCAAGAAGAATTTTGGAGAAGCAATATATGGAAGTATTTGTGAATAGAAGAACATGTTTTCTAAGTTCTAAATTGTATTTTGGAATTAAGAAGCTTATCCTTTTGGAAAGTTGTGTACCTGCCAACATTAAATCAGTTTCTTGGTAGACTTAATATTTGTTGATATTCTATCCACTTATTTTGAGGAAATCTTTAAAATGTTATTATAAACTTGGAGCTGTGTTGGCTATCTACAATATATCACACAGTCATCATAATTTAGCAACTATTTCCCAGAAGGGAAATTTCTCTTGGCTTGGGGGATATAGTTGTTATTTACCTAACCATCACTAATTTCATTTCCCCTTTTTCATTGGCTACCAAAATGCTTGGGGCCATATTTAGCATGAACTTCTAGGAAATATATAAGGTTTCATGACTCTTTTCTTTCTTAACCTTCTTATTGGCATCAACTTTCCCTCTTAAACTTTGTCTTACTTTGTTCGCCTATTCACTTTTTTTTCTTTTTGTCATACCACTTTTTAGAGACTATTTGTTAAAAAAGGAATCATCAAACACCTTTGCAGAGTCCAGACTTTTTTCTAAAAAAGTTCAATGTGTTTGTCAATCACTGGTTAGTTCTCATAAATTCGTAAGAACACAAAAGTAACCATATGAAGTAGGCAAAATAGTAAAAGAGTTTTGCACAATCAAACATATAAAAAGTAAGATATTCAGACAAGTAAGTATTGTGGTACTCTTGTTGAAAATACTAACTCCACTCTTGTTAAAATAAAATGTGGAAATATGTATTAGATTCATTATAAGTCTATTGCATGAAATAGAAGAAAATAGGCATATTTTAATAGTTATTAATAGCTACTCTATTTGACTCAGTTAAACAGGTAATCTTCATCAATCACATAAAATTAAACTTTTCATGATTGGGCTCCTGTCTGTCTTTTAGCTCAATGATTATGTTGCTGTAGAGGCCTTTCTTAGTCACTAAAATGCTAAAATCCTTACCTACTTGCTGCCTTACATTGCACTTCACCTTTAGCAAGGTATTCTTTTATTTATTGCTTTACTTGTTTTTTTGCACTTCTCTACTACTCTGCTTTAAGAACCAGCAGGTGTAAGAGCTTGTCTGTCTGGTACATCTACCACTGAGTCATTGTTACAACCTAATGCTGGGCACTAGGCATTTGGTGACTATTTCTTAATTAAATAGAGAAGTAGAATCATATATCAAAAAGTGAGAAAGTAGGCAAATAAAAATTGAGTTGTCAAAATAATTGTTCAACAAAGTCGGTAATTCAATATGCTGCAATAAATACTAACTATAACTATAATGTAAAACAATATTTGGTGAAACAATTATATTTTTCAAAAATATAATTGAACAATTACTAAGCTGGTAAGAAGCTGATTATAATTTAAATAAGATGATAACAAATGAGTTACCATATTGTCTACATTTTCACATACATGAAAAAAGTAACAAAAGTAATAACTGCTTCATATATATAAGGTTTTTTTCTCTTTAAAATCTATACTCACCACCAAAAAATGTTTTTGAATACAATTACATTATATGCATTACCATTAGATTTATTATCTAAGTTTACCCTTCTAACTATCTCTCTATATACAGCCAGATGTTATTATAAACATTAATGAAGTAATAAGTTGTCCATTCTGAAATTCTAACAAATTGGGGTGTTTCAGTAAAGTTTGGGGAAGAAAATGCATGCCTTTAATCCCATATCCTTCTCATGAATCTAGTTCATTGATGCAAAATATTAAACCATTGAACAAGAAAATAGATTCTATGCAAGAAGTAGTTTCTTTAGAGGTAGAAAATTTGTAGGACTGGAGACTAGATTGTCTGATGATAACATTCAAAATAGCCTTTGAAGAAATAACAGGAATATTTAATTCTTTCCCAAAAGAAATTGTAAAGAATAGCACATGATTTAATGATAATCTAGAGGCTAATGAGAGTTGACTATGGAGTAAAAATTAAAAGAATTTTTAAAAGTACGTATAATCTTTTGTCTATTTTCCTTTATCAAAATAGCTGTTAAAGTTATAAGGGAATGTGTATATATATTTATATTCTACCTCAAATATTTTTGGGGTTGTAAACAATTTTGCAGATTTATGTGTATGAATGTCTTTTTGAATTGCCACATTGACATAAACCTCCCTTTTCCTTCTGGGTTTAATAGAGTAAATTTTCTAATAAAAACAAAATAAACTTTGCAACAAGTGAAAGGCAAAGGTGTTTTTCATTTCAATAATATAAATATACCTTATCTCTCTCTTTAAATATTGTATGCCTTGATTCTGTTCTTCTTTTAAGTTTACATATTCATGTGATAGGAGTAAACATTATCATATTATTAAAAACAAGATTAAATTATTTGATGAAATTTGAAGTTTAAGTTGCAGTAATGTGAGAATAATTATTTTTTTCCATTCCTTTATTTGGCCCTGTTTAAATGATTTAGAAGCATTTTCAGTTTATGTACACTATATGCCAGTAGGCGGTGGTAGTATTTTCTACAAGCACTACAATTCCATTTTCATGAGTAAATAACCCCCAAAATAGAGATCATTTTCAGATCTTCAGAAATTTCTAGGGAGGTATAGAGAGTTCAAAGATAATCTTTCCCAAGTTATATTCCCAGACTTCATTTAAAAGTAAAACTAAGCATTGTAATCAGAGCATCAGATTTTTTTTTTTTTTTTAGGGGGGGGTGTGCAAGGGAATGCCTCTAATAATTTGGTAGGCTACAGATTTAATTCCATAGCATTGACCATTATATTTTTCTTTTCTAACAGATGCCAGCCATTAAATTGGAAAATTGAAATTGAAGATAAAAGGTGGGATATGCGTATCCAGCTAGTGGGTGTTATTAACCAGATTTTCTCCTTCATCATGGCTCATTTGCATTGTGAATACTATGAAAAAGACAGCTTTTGTGGACTCTTTGCTGGGTTTATTGCTCCTATAATGTAATGCTATTCAAAAGGTCTGATTGTGTATTCAGATATCACATACATATTGCCCTGGGTCTGGGATTTCCTGTTCCTGTGAATGATAAAGATTCTTTCCTATTTAACATACAATTCACTCATTGTGCCCACTTATGTGAAAGAGCACTTCTGTGGGATGTTTGTAAGCAGGGGAAGAGACCAAGAAATGGGAAGATGTGGTGTGTTTTGGCAAATTATACCAAAAAAATGTACATTTAGTAAGGGGATGAAGAGAAGTGAACAGTGGGGTTTGTCCCATGAAGAAATTGACTTCATTTTGTGATGGGATAGTTTGGAAAGTGATTTGGAATTTAGGGCCTCAGGAGCTGCATTTTTAAAGAGGTTCCCTGCCTTTGACTTAATCCAGCTTTCAGGAATCTAAAAGACCCCTTCCAGTTCTCAGTCCAATTTTATTTTTAGAAATCAGAAACTTAAAGAATGTTCAGAAACCTGATTCACATTTAGAAAGCCAAGATCTCTTTAAGTGTGAATATAAAGATGGGAGGAGAATAGTTTAGAACCATGTTCCTTTCAGAGGCTGGTCTTTGAACCAGTAGCTTTGGAATCACCTGGAAGCTTGTTAGAAATGCATAATCTCAGGCCCCAACTCCCTCCAAACCAACTAAATCAGAACCTGCAGTTTCACAGTACCCCAGGGAAATTTGTATTCATGTCAAGTTTAAGAAATGCTGACTTAGAAGATACTAGTTAATAAAACCAACTTACTCTTTCCTTAGAGTGAAGAAAACAACCATTGAATGGTCTTGTTTTATATCATACATCTTAACAGAATATCCCATCTAGTACATAAATGTCAGTCACTCAAGGTCCAGATTTTCCTATCTTAACTATACTTAAAGATCAGCTTATACTGTTATAAAGGATTAAAAAAAAAGAAAACTGGACAGATGGCCAAACAGAAGAAAAAAATCAGGAGGGTGCTGCAATTTTAGGGATGACTGAATCTTAAAGATCATTTAGTTCCTCATTTCCCCTGGATAGGCAGCCAGGGGCAATGACCTTACATATTATGCTTCCATCAGGCCTTGGTGTCCTAAAAAGCTTCACACGTAAAAAAAAAAAAAAAAAACTGGTGTTGCAGCTCTTCTGAAGCTGAAAGTAAAAATTCCCGATAAGATTAAGCACCAAAATTTTGGAAATGTAGCTATCAGCAGCAGAATGGAGGCAAGTTAAGCTTCTGAGCTCCAGTGAGTTTTCAATTGTTCTACAAGGTTTCCTGTTAAAATGAGTCTGAAAGTGTTTGAAATATAGTAGAAGCATTTTAAAACAATTTATTCAATTATTACTATTAGAAATGCCCATACTTTTTTAAAGGTGAATATAACCCAATGTTACTGTATCTATCCCTATTTATAAACCTCTTGTGCAAAAGAAATGCAATAATAGTATTCTAGTTTCAATAAGCTGCATGACATAAGAATGCCCCAATTTATACTAAACAGGGATTAATTCAATTTCAAACTTTATGAAATTTACATTGTTCATTAATTTAGAATTACCATTAACAATAAAGCTTAATCCAAATCTTGTTTAAGGTATGAAAAGAGATTTAAACAATACATCAAAACAAATACAATCCAACCTGAGGTCTGCCAGCGCATGCAGACCAGGACAGCTGTGAATGTGGCCCAACACAAAATCGTAAGTAAATTTACTTAAAATGTTATGAGACTTCTTTTGTGATTACATGTCACAGTGTATTTAATGTGGAGCCCAAGACAACTCTTCTTCTTCTAGTGTAGCACAGAAATGCCAAAAGGTTGGACACACTTAGTAGTAGATCTTTGAATAACATCATTTCCTTGTAATTTTGATGAGAAAAAAAAATGAATTCCCAGACAGGGCCATTGTCTGTGTAGAACTTGTAGGTTCTCCCCTGTCTGCATGGGTTTTATCCTGGGACTCTGGTTTCCTCCCACAGCCCAAAGGCATGGGTGTGAGGTAAACTGGCATGTCTACATTACCCCAGTCAGAGTGAGTGTAGGTATGTGGGAGAGTGGGACAGCATTGGACGGGCATCCGTCTGGGGTGGCTTCATCTTGTGCCCTGAGCTGCCGGGATAGGCTCTAGCCACCTGCAACCCTGACCTAGAGTAAGCAGGTTAGAAAATAAATATCTTATTTGTTTTTATTAATATTTCTTAAATGTATGTATAGCTCACATTTATTTCAACTTTTATTATTAGAAGTGTTTTGGGTCATTATTTATAAGTTTGGTGATGTTTTGGGGACTGGAAATATTTCACAGGGATTTAACCCTTGTTTATGTCAATTGGCCTATAGTAAAATTGGTTTTGTTATACATTGTTTTACTTAAAGTCAGTTTCTAAGAATGTTTCTTTTTTTAAAAATTTTTATTTTAATTGTTGATCTTGTACAGTTTTCTGTCTTTGACTCCAACCCCAGCCCACCACTCCAGCCCTTCCCACCTCCCTCCCGTTTCCACCCACCCAGTTTTTGTCCATGTGTCCTTTATACTTGTTGCTCTAAACCCTTTCCCCTTTCCCCTGAAATTCCCTCTCCTCTCCCCTCTGGTGACTCTGAGCTGTAACCGGAAAAGACACTGGCATTCCGGCTGGCTGCCTGTCACTACCAAATCCAATAGGCAATAACAGAGATTGAATCTTTATGGGGGCTTTATTCAGATGGCCGGCGATCTGAGAAGATGGCGGCTTCATACTCTAACAAACCATCTTCCCTTCTCTTTCCTGGCCAGAATTTTTATAAGGGAGGTGGGGGAAGACAAACAAGGTGCAGTGAGGGCTTTGAAATGCAGGGAGGATTAGGTGAGCGAAGCTGCAGCATTTGTTTTTTGGGCAGTGCTGTCCCCAAGGCGAGGGGGAAGGTCTGTCTCCTCGTTGATACAAACGCCCTGATGCTTCCAACTTGTCCCCAGGCAGTAATCTCTAGCCAGCACCCCAGGGGGCCGGCTGTTTCCCAGGAGCCAGGATGGTCCTTATCTGTAGTTTCTGAAACAAAAGCTTTAACGTACACATTACTTGCTAGGTTAATACCTTTTTCCTTAAGCTAAAAATTTCCAGGTCTTGAGTCCCCTATCACAATGACCCTAAATGAAAACATAATGTATTATCCAGTATTCTAGTACCCAAGATGAGATGTTTCAGGTAGACAAGAAATGCAAATAGTTACCTGTTGCTTTAATTTTGGCCAGAACATTTGCAGTAACATCCGATTCTGATTCCAATTACATTTATTTACATTCAATGGTAGAGAGTTGCTCTCTAAAATTAATTTGAGACAGTGGGAGTGTTTTAATTAGTTATTTCGCTAAGAAAAAAGTTTAGTAAGGTGGACAAATTCTTAGTATTCAACAGAGTCATTACAATAGGTTGTTTACACTATAGTACTCTTTCTTATGGGTTTTTGTAGTTGCCAACACCACTTAGACAACTTGTCCTACTTCTCCTACAGGGAACCTTTCCAAATAGTCCATCTATAAAGAAACCCTTCTGGAAATAACAAATTGTAAACATGGCATATATTTTATTTTGGGACCCTGAAAAATTCAAGGATATGTAAAAATAATATTTAAATGAAGATTTAAATCAAAGGAATTGAGTTGTTTGTCAAGTCACTTGTTAGTAGCGAACCTGAGCAGAAAACCCTGATTTAAACTCCCACGTTTGCTCTTTTTCTCCATATCAAAGTACGAGATTAGGTGCAGAAAGAATAACTTCCTGAACATGCTTTCCCTTCAAAGAACTCAGGAGAATCAGGATGTCTCCCTGCCCCAGGTCATTTTCCTCTGAAAGGCAGTTGATGTTTCAAGGCCTGACCAGGCAGGCACACCACAGTGCCCACCTAAAATAAGGAAGCACGGTTTTCCTTAATATTGTCACCTTGAATTTGATTCAAACACAATTCACAAAACACACTTAATGCCAGTGGATTATTCAAGGCTCTGTACCTTTTCTTACTTTTTCAAGTGATGAGAGATATAAGAATAAAAGGGGAGTTGATATCAGGTTACTTTCACAAAAGCACACATGATACCATTGATAAAATGTTATTCAGACCATCAGTTTATGCTTTAATACATTTTTACACATACTATGCAATAAACTCTTTAACAAAAATAATTGTTGGATAAAAAATTAATTATCCACATGAGGTGTCTGCTCATTTAATATATACACATAAATACTTATATATTTCCACACATATTACCGTCATATATACAAATATACACATATGCATACATTGATTCTCTTATCCACCACACATGTATTGAGATTCATTGCAGCCCTCTACTAAGTTCTCTATGCTGAGGTGGACAGGAATTCTCCATTTACGAATGTCTGCAAATTCAGAAGTGATAATATGCTCTTGGAAACTATTTTAGGAGAAAGAGTATATTAGGTCCTAAAAAAACACTTGATGATTAATCAGCAAAATTACTAATAGTAAGCTTGTCCATAATTACTGCTTCTCACTCCAACATTTAAACTTCATTATTTTCTTTCTTAAATCCATATTAGTGTTCAAGAAGACTTTCTTTAAATATAAATGCCCAGAGAGATTTTTTTAAACTTCATCAGTTAACATATCTCAGAATTATCTAACAACAGAATAAGGTGACCCTATTATATGATAGGGTGCCATATAATGCCACAGAGAGATGACAGAGGTAATAGGAAATGAAGGAAAATGGTGACTAAGTCAAACTTCGTTTCTTTCAGGATAACCTGGGTTTGGGCTGTGAACATTCAGAGCCTTATTTGGAAGTTTTCTTTAAAACTATTTGGAAATTTTCTTTAAAAAGTCCGTTTCAATGATTATGGGGCTCACTTTAAACTTCCGATGGGACAAATGGAATCATTGTTCTTACACTGAGAAGGTACAACTTGCACTGCAGGGACAGTGCTAGGCAGAATGTTGTTCTTCAGCCTGAGTGAGGTCTGCCCCTAAACCCGTGGAGCAGAAATTGGCATCTACAAAGTGGGTGAAGGAGGCCTGGGGGCAGAATCACGAGATTGTGAATAAGGTAAGTAGGCCTGAAAAGTCACTGTTAGGAAACAATGAAGTCATAGAACTGGGTATTTGTGTAGCACATTATGTGGGAGTAGGAGGAAAGGAGTCTCTTCATCTTGGTCAGGAACCAGATTGAGCATGTTTACAAAGCCAAGTTCAGTCATCTAAAGTGAAGAAGTTGGGGCTGCTTTTGGGGCCCAGTTGCTTTTTCACACATGATGTAGTTTATACTCTGTTCCTCATTGAAAAACAATAAACTGAGTTGGAGAAAAATTCTTGCCCTTTGCCCCTTTGTATTCAGCTAACTCTATTTTCTTTGCTTCCCCATTATTTTTGCCTCCGAAGAGAAGAAAGTGGTGATCTTTATATTGCACTCAAGTTCATCACTGACTCAGAGAATAATTAGAAGGTATCATAGCTAATCATCCTCAACTTCAGGGAGGAGTACATTAACTGTACTATTCTCAGAGATTTAGAAATGCAAATTTTTCCCAAAATTATCTATGAATCCAAGCAAGTGAAAATTAGTGACCATATACTATAGCCATTTAAAAATTTTCCTTTCTTCTTCATCAAAAGAACTGTATTTGTTTAAACTATAAAACATGGTGTTGACAACAAAAAAGAAAGAAAAGAAAAACTTCACTTGTGTGAAAACATTTTATTAATTATAACCATTTAACAGTGTACTGTGTGTATGTTTTTCATTTTCTAATCACTCTGATATCATGTGACCATAAGTTTAAAGACTCCTTAAAAATTATGTTTAAAAAATATGTCTTCCTCTTCTGATTATAAAAATACTGGATTCTAACTATAGGCAATTTGAAAAATATAAAGAGAAATGAAAGAATAGTCTGTAATGCTACTGTTGAGAAAAACCACTATTAATATTTTGACACCTTAAAAATAAAGCCCAAAGCACATTGAGGTACATGTAAAATTATACAAGATTATTATCTAATTTAACTGTTTTTACATTTTTTTTTTATGTTTTAGGATGTTTTGGCATCATTTTAGTTGAGTTCATGCATGGGCCTGACTTCAACAAATTATCTCTTTTATGGATGAGCACTCAGTTTTCAAATGGTTTACTATTATAAATAATACAACAAACATGTTTATGCTTGTTGCTGATAATTTTTAAAGGTAAATTTCAACAAAAGATACAAAAGTTTAGGCATAACAATGTTTCCGAATACTTTTCCATATAGCTTATAAAAAACAAATATTTTTACCAGTGGTTTAGATATTTTTGTAACCAAAAATGTATTTGATGTGTAGTTATTGAATTGTAATGAGAATAGAATTTTAATAATACATGAGTTAACTCTTTTTTATTTTGTGAATTACCCGTTCATTTATTTTGTTCAATATTGTATTAGTGGTCTTTTTGTTGGACTCAACAAACTATAAATTAAAAAGAATATCAGAAGACTATTATACAAATTATAAAATTTGCTTTAGTTTTTATTTACTTTGAAACTTTAATATATCACTTTGACATTTAGAAATTCCATTTAATATTATAAAATCTGTTGATTTCTTATTTCTGAGTTCTTCCATTAGAAATTTAGAAATATTCTACACTGTCATAGGTTTTATTTTATCTAAACTGCTTCTAGTTAATGTTTTAATTAACCAATAGGAAAATCATTTTAACATTGGATAATGACATATACTTGTTATGTAGAAATATTTAGCTAATATTTCAGCAGTATTTAGTAAGAATTCATGCAAGAAAATATCGAATCATGATGTCAGTTTAATCCTATTCCAAATTCTTGTTTTGATTTTTTCTGAGCCTTTAATCTGATATCTTCACCTATTTTTTTTTATTTTATAACTATTTGCACACTTTTAGATATTAAAGTTGAACAAAACATTTTAATAATTTATAGCTCAAGATTTTGTCAGTTCCTTTTTTAAGGTGTCATGAGTGGGTTATTACATTAATTAGAACGTCCTTGGTTAATGTTTACAGAGCATCTATTTAGCCTTTTTGCTATGTTACTTTTTTCATATTATTCATTTTAAAGGTGATGTACTTTACTATGATCAAATGTGTAACTAATACAAATTTCAAGACTAAACTTTTGAAAAGACACATCAGTGAAGTTATGTGCCCATTGCCACTCAACAAGCCAGTAAATTATAGATCTGGAATCAGAACTCATGTTATTACAAATTTCTAGCCTGATCCTTAACCCACTGAAACTCAGAGCTGTATTGTTTATAGGCTGGGAAAAGGTCCCGCTGTGGGGCCTCTGGCTCACAAGGCACTTTTCCTGCACACTGTAGAGCCTCCCTGTTGGCTTGCACCAGTGTCTTAAAGCCTCCATCCCAGAAAGACAGGGCACGCAGAAAACACCCTTGCCATGCCATCTTATCTTTGTGAGATGGAAAATGAAATAATGCTTAAAAATCTCTGTTGAGAATGCTACTATAGAAATAGACACTCTCTCAGGGGGTAGGCAGAGGTTGAAAAGGGCAGGTTCCTGGAATGTTATGGGGGTCTAATGATATGCCTGTGATATAAAACAGTTACTGATGTCTTCCAAATGGGTTATTGTTCATGTTTAAGTGATTACAGCCATTATTTAAGCCAAACAAAATATTTTCTTTCCATGGTTTACTTTAACTCAGGCTAATCCTCCTTTATGCAAACCTGTCCAATTTTGATTTTTTTCTTATGTGGGTATTTGATTATATGGGAAAAATTTACTGGGTGAAAACATTGTGCAAAAACAAAAACAAACAAAAAATAACAATGCAGGCAAAGACTGTGTGGTGGGGGGCAGGACTGACTGCAAGTCTCCTCAGAGAAAAATGACATATCCTACAGGGCATCAGGAGCCATTTCTTGCCAATAAAATTTCTGAAGCTGTGGAACCATCTCTAAAATAAATGATTGAAACCTCTTGTCTGGGCCACTTACAGTTGCGCCTAATAAAGCTTTTGAGAACTCTATACTGTTAGTAAGGGAAGATGACCTAATAAGTCCAGTCCACTGATTCTGGGGTAGTCCTGGTAAGATCTACTCATGGAATAACTTCATAACTAAACCTAAGAAATCCTGAAAGCATTATATAGATTCATGTCACCAATATTAGATGACTATTAGATACATCTCTGTATTTTTAAAAATACTTCGTTCTCAAAAATGTGTTCATCTTAGCACTGGAGAAAGAAATAATTTGAAAAATAATGTGCAAACATAAAACAGTGATTTATCAAATTATAATACACAACAGTCCAGCTGCTTGTTTCTAGCTGTTGGTGTTGTTATTTCACAACTAAAGAGCCATGTTAGAGGCCCACTTATTATTTTATCAAAATAGAAATAAGGGAGGAAAAAGAAACACTCTGCACTGACAATTTGCATATCACATTTCAACATGATGTAATTTAAAACAGCTGATCTATTAAACACAAATTAGACTTTATGAGCAAATAACCAAGTCTACCTTGACTTTAGCATTGCCTCTGGCGCCTTTATAATGTGAATATCTGAACAAAATTATAGGAGTCTCCACTTTGGTGCCTGGGAAATATATTAACTAGTTGATATTCAAGTCCAGGTTTTCCCAATATAAAAAGTTAGTGCTAATACTTGATATGGGTCTGAATGAACCTTGTGTAGTTCCTACAAAAAAAATGGAATTGGCAGCTCCCCTCTTTTAACAAATATCGATTTCTTTTCTAAATTCTTTTATGTTCTAAATTAACCTGGAAATTTTTACCTTGACTTCTTTTGTTGCAATGAGAAATGACACACCAAAACTTGCCTGTTTAACTATCACGTGGGGCAGAATTTCGTCTCTGTAATCAAAAGCTCAGAGCCCTATAGAGAGTTTCTAAGGGGTAAAAGGAAAGAAAATTGGAAGGAGGAACTGAAGATATTTTTCTCTTATGAATTAGCACAAATACAGATTTATGGCCTACACATGTGTTTTGTTTTTACTGATGGTTGTAACTAGGGACACCTGTAAGACAGAGCCAAGGGGGAAGAATTAAAAATAAATGGAAGAAAAGTGTAGAAATACACTGCAGTTCAGAGCTTGATTTGAAACCTAGTATGTGGGACTTTAAAAATCCCTCTCTCCTGGAAAACATTTTATCATTTAGCTTATGTAATTTAGCACACAGCCTGAAAGCTGAAATATAACAATGTTGTTTTTTTTTTTAAGATTCTTTCAGTATTTCCAACAGAAATGTTGAGCTAACTGTAGAATCTGTGGGATCAGTTAGCTTATAAGTAATGATCCTTTATGCTGGCATTGGGAAATCCTTGTTCCCACAGCTAGTTCAATAAAGCAATTAATATCAATAAATGCTGAAGAAAGCAAATCTCTATTCACTTTTGTCTGGATTAGTTAACATGAAAAAAATCCTATCCCTCTCCTAGAGTATTTAACCTTTTCATAGGAAAACATTCTAATGAAAGGTAAATACAGAATGTTTTTGACATATGTTCCTCTTCTTATACACTTTCTACTTTTTCATAAGATAATTGACCTTTTTTCTTCCTTTAGAAATTTTCAGTTTGGTTTTCTTTTTAGGCCTGGTTTTTGTGACAAACTTGCATTGTACTTGTATTGTACTTGTACTTGTATTGTAAACATACCTTAGCTTTTTTCTAGTTTCCTTGTTTATTTTCTGGGTAGATGGTTTTATTTAAAGGACAAATAACTTCCAATCTTCAGATATAATGTTTTTTTCTATTGTGCAATGCATACACTTTTCATGCAGAATAGCTCACATGTACTCAATTTACAAGAGAGTGTTTGAAAGAAGGAAATTTTCCGTGCTGCAGCATGTTTTAGTGACTCTTTTAAAAACAGTCTGCACAATGAAACATGCTTTGTCAAGGTGATGGGTGAGGTACAATAGACCCCATTGATTGATACAGATTTGAGCATTCAAACATAATCAGCATTCAGTGAACCAATGTCATGGAGTAGCCCTGAATTTTCACTACATTTGGCTAGAATTTTTGTGATTTCACACACAAGCAGTAAAAACTTGAAAGATATCCTGTATCATCCAAGAAATGTGGTAATAAGGTAAAAGTTGAAATGCACCGTTGGTATAAGAAGCCCATACCTCACACTTGATTTATAACATACTCATTTTCATCAGAGTTGGAATAAGTGACAATATGGTGATAACATTCTGCAGGAATTTAAGCTGCCAATACTTATACCTTCATTTTACTAGCAAGAAATTTTAAAATAAAATTTCAATGTTGCTATAATATCACACTCATTTGCTAGTTCCCCAAAACTGACAAACTCATTCTGCTTGTTAATAAATTTGAGGACAGATAACTAACACTAAAATGTACTTAACTAAATGAAGGTAAGTTTTCATTTTAGTTATAGCAAAGTTATAAACAGTTAAAATTTGTGGTGAGGTGCCTATTACTAAGTAACAAACAAGTAACAGTTTAATTTTGGAGTAGTTATCTCAAATCAGTGCCTTAAAATTCAAAAATATAAAAGTAGGCAATATTATTAATCTCATTACAATAGGTTAAAAATATAGTTATCCTGTTTATGAGGATTAAATAAGCAAGAAGATAAAATTTTTGCAATGACTACATTTAAAAATTATATTAGAGTAAAGCAAATAACAACTTTTTTTAAAAAAAAAGAAGGTAAAGATTTATTTCTGCAACGTTAAAGAATAGATTTTATATGGTGGAAGAAGTCATCGTGTATAGAAAAATGAAAGGACTGTTAGCATTTATTGTTTTAAACTTTTATATTAGCCACTTTAAAATTATTTTTGTTTTCAATCCAAATAAAAAGTACATTAGAAAATATTTTACATATAAATTGAATTATATTCAAAAGTGGATAATATTCTTGATGTTTCTGTGAGGGGATTAAGTAACACAATAAAGCACAATGTGTATTACCCAAACTTTTCAATTGAGATGACTATAGACTCTTGTGCCATTGTGATCATTGATGTGGACAGACCTCGTGTGTACTTTACCCAGTTTTCTCCAGTGGTGAAACTTGTGTAACTACAATACAATCCACTGATTTTGATCGTTCTTAGATATAGCAAGTTTTACTTGTACTCATTTGTGTGTGGGTCTGTGTTTTTAATTCCACTGAATTTTGTAACTTTGTAAGTTCACATTATCAAGGAACTGAAGCGTTCTATCATCCCTCATGGTTCCCTTTTGTGGTAACACCCTCTTCCTTCACCCACTCTCAATTTATTTCTAATCCCTGACAACCACTAATCTAAATGCCGTTTCTAAAATTTTGTCATTTTAAAAATATTGTGTTAATGGAATTATACTGTATGTATCCTTTGGTAATGGATTTTGTCACTCAGCAAAATTCATTGGAGAGCCATCAAAGTTCTTGTGGGTATCAGTAGTTTCTTTTTATTGCTGACAGTATTTATTCCATGGTGTGGACTCCCTACAGTTTGTTTAGCCATTCGCCTGTTGAAGAACCTCTGGGTTGTTGTTTATTTCTTCCCAGTTTTGGTTATTATGCCAAGTATTTAGACATTTCCCTTTTGCCTTTCTTTTATTAAATTCTTATATGATCCCATTATATTCAGAGAGCATATTCTGTACAATATTTTTAAATGTGGTAAATCTTGCTTTGTAGCTTAGGATATGGATGCTAGAAAAAATGTACACTCTCCTGTTGCTGGGTAGAATGATATAAATAGATAGATGAGAGATCATAGATAGAGATACACATAGATAGATCATTAGATCATGTTGGTTATTGTATTGTTCAGATCATCTACATTTGTGATGATTTTCTGTTTAGTGATTCTATCAGAGGCTGAAAGAAGAATTTTTAAGTCCTCAACTATAATTGAGAATTTGTCTATTTCTCCTTGCTGGTATATCAGATTTGGGGTTGTATTTCAAAGGTTTCAAGTTGTACTTAGTGAAGAGGAGAAGGGAAAGACAAGTCTACTTAAGTTTATCTAGGTGGGATGTACCATACAGTTTTTTTTTTTAACCTTTAGAAGACTGATTTTTTAAGAAAGTTAATGTAAAAATACTTCAACAGAGTATATAGCAATGGTAGAAATAATAGAATGTAAGGAATAAGTTGTTGGAGAAATAACAATAGGTCTGATGCTGAATATGCAAAACTAATTGAAAACAGTATTTCAGAGTTACAAGCAATGTTATACTGTAAGTTAAAAAAAAAAGCCCATGTATCATATACATAAAAAAGTACTCAGAAAATTTATATTTGACAAGATATGAGTAGTGTACTATTTGTGTTAGTTTGAGTAATTTTCTTAAATCTTTAAAAGCCTGGAGAAAATAAACTGAAAGGAATTAACTACCAGTGCAACATTATTTTTTGATTATGTAATTGTTACTTATTGCCAGTTTCAAGAATAATTATTCTAAACAGTTCAAAAATTCAATAGACCAAGAATAGTATAGACAACATTGACTTAAAGAATAAAAGTGGAAAATTAACATGAAGGACATATGAAGATCAAATAAATCTAAAGAAATTGAAACAAGTCAGAAAATATGATAATGAAAAAAATAGAGGAGTCACATACATTGTGTGATTAAGTCATACGCAGTTATATGATGAAGACAGTACTGAAATTTAGTGACAAAATTATTTAATAAATAGTGTTGGGTCAATTGAATATTCAAATAGGAAAACAAAAAACCTGACTAGCATCTCACAGAATAGTTGACAACCAATTTCAGGTAGATCATAATGTACATTTAAAAGGTAGTACATTAAAGATAACATAGAAAAAGGCCTTTATAAACTAAAGGCAGGTAAATTTTTCTTAAACAAAACAAAAAAGAACTAATAATAAAAGATTTGTAATTTGGACTATATTAAATTTTAAAATTTCTCTTCATCATAAAACAATATTGAGTGTGAGAAGACTAGCCACAGAGTGGGAAAATACATCTGCAATGCATATATACAACAACAGACTCTTATCTAAAATATATAAAAGGTCTTACAATTAAGATAAAAAGATGACTCAATTGAAAACCTTTCAAAAGACTTGAATAGTCCTTTATGAAAAAGATTGTCCAAATAGCTAATAAGCATATGAAAAGTTGCCCTACTTCATTATTCATCAAGGAAATTAAAAATGAAACCAAAAGGAAATAATATGACACATACACAAGAATAACCAAAATGAAAGAGTTTGAAAATGTGAAATTACAGGAGAGGTGTGTCATAACTGGCATTCTTACACATTATTCCTGACAATTACAGAAAATAACTTTTATACATTATACCTGAATTCTGAGTTAGTTCTATCACTTTGTGGAAATATTCAGCAGTGTGTATTAAAGTGAGCATATTCATAATCCTGTCACCCAGCAGTCCCCAACCTTTTTGGCACTAGGGACCAATTTTGTGCAAGATAGTTTTTCAATGGACAAGGAAGAGGGAGAATTGTTTCAGGATAATTCAAGTGCATTAAATTTTTGTGCACTTTATTTGTATTATTATTACATTGTAATATATAGTGAAATAATGATACAACTCACCACAACGCAGAATCGGTGGGAGCCCTGAGCTTGTTTTCCTGTGACTAGATGGTCCCATCTGGGGGTGATGGGAGACAGCAACACCCAAAGTGTGTTGCTTATGTCCAGTCTACTCCATAATCTTGTTTTGGTTGCTGTCACTATAGAAAACCTTGCTTTACAAAGATAGGATTTTGGAAATGGAAGCTGGGTTTTCAGTGCTTCTGTGGCAATTTCGGTATATTCCACCTTGACTTTAATACAGAACGTATGGAGATTTGAAGTTGTCTTGAACATACTTTTCAGGCCACCTTCATTCGTGATCTCAAGCAGTGGATCCTCTGCTAGCATGGACAAAGTCCATTCACCTGGCTTATTCACAAATGGGTCGCAGATCCATTCCTTCCCAGTCCGGGGGTCTTTTGTGGTTCAGAACTAGTGTTCAAACTCTTCTGAAAACTGAGATAGAGGATCATGCACCAGCTGGGAGAAAGAAGGCCCTGGCTCAGTCTCTTTCAAAATCTCTGCTAGCGTTTGAAACATGTCAAAAATCCCAAGTTCACTTATCGCCCCCATAATTCCAGTTTGGCTTTGAATGTAGCCAAATTATCTGCCAACTTGAACACAGTTGTCATTCTCCCCTGAAGTGACAGATTGAGTTCATTGAGCAGGGTGACTATGTCACACAAGAAAGTTTGTGACCTATTCTGTGTCACTGAAATGTGCTGCCAGTGGTGACTGTTTTTCTGAAAGAAATCTCTGGAGGAGGCCTCATAACTCAAAAACTCTGGCCAGTGATCCACCGGTAGGAAGCCATCTCACTTCCGTGTACAAGAGGAGACGTGTGTGCTCTGCATCCATCTCCTCACAGAACTGTGCGAACGGATGTGAGTTAAGGGCACATATTTAATGTGGTTGATAATTTTAATCACATCCTGAAAAATGTTAAGTTCAGGCAACATTTTTCGGCTAGCCAGCATTTCTCTGTGGGTGACACAGTGAGTAGACTCGCATACAGAAGTCACCTCTTTGACCCCAGTAGTGAAACCAGAAAGCCATCCAGTCATGGCAGCCGTTCTGTCCATGCATACACTGACGCAAAATGATCAGTTCAGATTTCATGGTATGTAATCATTCAAAGACTTGAATTATTCTGCAGCTATGGTGTTGGTTGGCAAGAAAAGTACGCATCACATATCTTCATGCACATCATCCTGAAAAATACATCGCACAAAACAATCATTGTTGTCTTGTTGTCAACATTAGAATACTTGCCAACCTGGATTGCATACCACGGTGACTCATTAATCTGCTCAAACACTTGAGCCTCAATATCCTCTACTATTTCATCAATTCATCTAGTTATGGTGCTAGCTGAAAGAGGAACATGTGCCACTTTTTGAATTGCAGCCTCTCCTAAAAGTTCATGACAAATGTCCTTTGCAGAAGGAAAGATCAACTTCTCACCAATAGCAAAGGGCTTCTTAGCTTTAGTCATGCAGTTAGCCACTAAGAATGATGCTCTCTCAGTACAGACACATTTGATGAAGTGGTGACCTTCAATAATTGCTTCTGTTCGTCATGTTCACATTTTTTTTTCTTTTGAAAAACTCCAGAGGCTTGTCTTCTAATGCAGGGTGCTTGGGTCTCTATGCAGAAAAGCAGTTTTGAATGTTTCAAGACTTCGTTGGGTAGTGGGTCCCCACATATTATACAATACAGGCTTGGAGAATGTGAATCATCTGTTGCAATGAATCAATAATTTAAGTAGGACTCTTGCTATTTTCTCTTAAATGCAGCTGTCTTTTTGTTGGCAGCTTTAAAGTCTTTTGCTATCTCATCATCAGGTCTTTCCCCCTTTTCAAAGAAGCTCTCCAGCAACATTTTTTTTCACTCATTTCGTCTGGAGTTAGCTGTGGGCTTACCAAAACTGTGACTGAGACAAGTGCACCGTGTGGGAAAGAGGCTCAGGTGGAATTGGTAATAAAATAATGGGCAGGCCATGTGCAGACTAAAATAAGTGTCGGATTCTGACTTAAACCCTGCTACCCGATGCAGATGTACAATTGAAGTACATCAACTCACTTGCCACTGTAAAGCGTGTCACCAGATGCATCTTAATTGTCATTTGACACTCACTGATAGGAGTAGCAACTTTTTATATGAGTCTGCAAACAATTAATTTATTATAGTCTCTGTGCAGTCAAACCTCTCTACTAATGATAATCTGTATTTGCAGTCACTCCCCAGGGCTACCATCACCATCTCAGCTCCACCTCAGATCATCAGGCATTAGATTTTTATAAGAAGCCTGCAACTAGATCCCTCATGTGAACAGTTCACAGTAGGGCTGGTGCTTCTATGAGAATCTAATGATGCCACTGATCTGACAGGAGGCAGAACTCAGGTGGTAATGTGAGTGATGGGGAGGGGCTTAAAATACAGATGAAGCTTTGCTCGCTCACACACCACTCACCTCATGCTGTGCAGCTTGGGTCCTAATAGGCCACAGAGCAGTACTGGTCCATGGCCTGGGGTTGGGGACCTTTGCTGTAACCCAATAATTCCACCCTTAGGTATACACATGCACACATATGTACCAACATACATGCAGAATAATAATCATAGCAGCTTTGTCCAGTACACACAAAAACAGGAAAGAAACCAAAGCTTGTTAACAAAAGAATAATCAAGTAACCTGCAGAGAAAAAAAATAGAATTACTGTCACATACAACAATATATAGACATAATGTCATGGAAAAGAAGCCAGATAAGCATGTACCTTAAGATCTCACTTGTTTAAAATTAAAAAAGAAAAAGTAATAGGGAAAGTTTCTATAACAAAAGCCAGAATACTGGTTCACATTTGGATGTCTAATGCTTGAGAATAGACCTGACAGAAGCTTTTGAATGCTTCACTACACAAAAACTTATTGAGCTTACTCTTAAGATTTTTGCACCTTAGTATATTTACTTGATAACTAATTAAAATATTTACAGAAAAAAACTTACCTAGTATTACTTAAAAACTGATTGCAACCACTTATGAGTGATTACTAAGCTAATATGTAGAGAAAAGAGCCAAAAATACTTGTAAAGTATTATTTTATTCATACCCCACATTAAAATCAAAACTTAGGTGGATGTAGGTGACTAGAAATCAGAGGAAGTGAATTTGAGTCAATTTCTCTGCTTGCTCATGATAAAATACAGCCTGTCACCTAACAATTTAGCATCAATTTTTTAATCTATAAAATGTTGCTTCAATTAAAAGTGTGTAGACAGCAGTATTTGAAGGTGACTTAGAAAGTGCTATTAAAAAGTGCTATAAGTTTTAAAATATTGTAACTTTTAAAACGACTTTGTTTTATAAATGATTACCATTGAAGGTAGTTATTTCATATTACTGAAACACTATCATGTGCTTGAGAATACATAGAAGAGTAAGAAGCAGGTCAGGTATTCTGGAGATGGTACGTAGGAGTTAAAATGAAGGAGGTGTAACTGAGCAGTCTTTTGAGCAATTTCAATCCAGTTATACAATGGAGCAGAGGACATTTTGCATGGAGGACCATTTCATAGTTCTGCTATACCCATTTGGTCTGCGATGGAGCTAGTTGTACATAATTTTGTTCCCCTCTCTTCTGATTTCTTTTATACATATTCCATCTGTCTGTCCAGCTTCCCACCTTTTAACCTCATTATCATACCATTTTCTGCACCCTCTTCTTCCCTTCACAGCGACTACGAAATCTTTTTCATCCTACCTCCTAATCTTTCACAAGGCATCCACTTCTCCTCCTCCATTTTATTACTACCTAACTCAGACTGCCCTCAGCTTTCCTCTATTTTTACACACAAATTCTTGACAGCATCTATGAAAGTAGGTATACTGTTGCCAAAGTCAACTGGTTAAAACAGATCTGATTGCTGCTACATAAAAATTCCTCCAATTCCTGGGAAATGCCCTCAAGTTAAATACATATTCTTGGACATTGCTTATTGTTCATTATTAGATCTATGTTGTCTACTTTCAAAGCTGATTCTCATAATCCTGTTACTCCATCACTTACCCCTCATTAAGAATTTTTCCTCAAGCCCACTAAGTAGCGTGTATTCTTAGAAAGCAACAATACGTAGATTTGGAGGTTTGTTCCATGTTTCCTATGGCTGAACTCTCTCCTCCTGCCCTCCATCCTCCTCTGCAACTCTGCAAACAGATCCATTCTCAGATTCGACATCATAACAGGAAGCCTTGTTAGGCAAATCTGGATTTGAAATCTCTCTTGTGTGCTCTCATGGCAACTTGGCAGGTCATCAAATTGTCCTGAGATTGCCTGCCCAAGGTGGAGTCTCTGACTAGAAAGCAACCTCCTCAAGGTCCAAGCTCACATCCTATTGTCATATCTCTAGTATCTGCAAGAGTGTCATGCACTTAGTAGGCATTTTATGACAATATCTTTAATAAATAACTAACTATGTAGATACCAAATTTGCTGTGCAGAGCCTGATTGAAATCCTGCTACTTTTTTCCCACAAATAGTTGTAGGACTTTCAACAGGATGGAGATGTAATTCAGAGGAAAACTATGAACTCACCAGAGAGGAATGATAGTGTAGGAGAAATCATAAAGCAATAGAAGAGGGATGTGTGTGAATAGTTAAATGAGAAATGACTTTCTCAGGCCCTCTAAATACAACAAGGTCCTCTGCCTTTACTGAACTGCATAGAGTTGTTCCAAATGTTTTTGAAAATAAACTGAGTAAAATATCAAAAAAGAAGGATTAATGGAGGGCTTCTAAGAATAAAAAAGTAGCCTGTGGAGACTGGTACTTAGGAAGATTATTGCATAACTATGTGGAAGGTGAGCTGCAATCACATTGAAACTCAAGTGAAAAGACTTAACACATCTACAGTCACCCCAAAGGAGGTGAAAGACACTCATAAGCTCAGAAATTTAGCAGCTTACGGTAAAAAATAAGCCAAGATGGGTTATCTAGTTACTATATTAAGGTCGAATATTAATTTTTGTTAATAATTTTTCATTAGGCCTAGCTGGTGTAGTTCAGCAGATTGAGCACCTTCCTGCAAAGCAAAGAGTTGCCTGTTTGATTTCCAGTCAGGGAACATGCCTGGATTGGGGGCCAGGTCTCCAGTAGGGGGTGTGAGAGAGGCAACCACACATTGATATTCCTTCCCTCTCTTCCACCATTCCCCTCTGCCTAAAAATAAATAAATAAAATCTTTTAAAAAGTATTTTTAAAAATAAAAAATAATTTTAATTAAAATTTTACTTTTAATGTTCTGTTAACTCTATAATGATAATCTATACAAATGAGTATATTATTTCATGTAACAAATTAATTTTGAGATAACACCTGTTGTATCAGTCAAGACCGGATATAATATATTGCAAAAACCAATAATTCCAACATTTCAGTGGCTTATATATTGAATGTTTTATGCTACATGTCTTTTTGCAGTCAGTAAGGAATCCCAGTTACTTTATTTACTCAAGTACCCACACTACAAATACCTTTCCTTCACATGATCTTCCATGATTATCACTGAAGAAAGTATTCATGCACTTTCTCAGACCTTCTGCTAGAAATGACCAATGTCACTGCCACTCATATTTCTTTGACTAGAGCAAATCATGTGGGCATACTCAACTCCAAAAGGTATGGGGGAGTGAGATCTTATCAAATGAATGCACAGAGAAATAACTAGAATATTTTTGAACATTCCAAATGATAACTCTCAAAGGGTCACAGCAAGTAGGAGAAAGAAAACTTTTATTTTTGCCCCTTAATAAATAGAGTCACACTAGTAAGGTAGGACAGATAAGGAAATTTAGTCTCTGAGATGTGAAATGAGATTCCAATTGGAAACAACCAGTAATTTTCAGAGCTGCAGCTAAATTTCATTTTCAGATTCTTCTTTTAATTTCTGGGCTCTCTATTTTGTTCCATGAATCTTTGTATGTTTTTTATTTTTTTTTTATGCCAGTACCATGTTGTTTTGATTACTGTAGCTTTGTGTTATAGTTTGAAATTACCATTATTCCCCTAACTTTTTTCTTCTTTCTCCAGATTGCTGTTGCTATTTAGAGCCTTTTTTGGTTCCATACAAAATTTTGAAATATTTGTCCTAGTTCCATGAAATATGTCATTGGTATCTTGAAAAGAATTGAATTGAACCTATAAATTGCTTTGGTAATATGGCCACTAATGATGTTAATTTTTCCTATCTATGAACATGGTATGTGCTCCCACTTATTTGTATATTCATCTATTTGTTTCTTCAGTCTTATAATTTTCCATATACAAGTCTTACATCTTCAGTTAGATTTATTCCTAGATATTTTATTTTTTTGAAATAATTGTGAGTAAGATTGTTTTCTTAATTTTCCTTTCTGATAGTTCATTGTTGTCATATAAAAATGCAACTGATTTCTGGATATTAATTTTATATCCTGCTTTTTAACTATGTTCATTTATCAGTTCTAAAGTTTTTTGGTGGAATCTTTAGGGTTCTCTATGTACAATATCGCCTGCAAATAAAAACAGTTTTTATTCCTTTTTAATTTGGATGCCTTTTATTTCTTCTTCTTATCTGATTGCAATAGCTAGGACTTCCAGTACTATGCTGAATAAGAGAGATGAAAGCAGATATCCCTGTCTTGTTCCCAATCTTAAGGGAATGCTTGCAGGTTTTGCCTGCTGAGTATGCTGCTAGCAGTGGGTTTGTTGTATATGGCCTTTATTATGTTTAGGTATGTTCCCTCCATTCTCACTTTGTTGAGAGTTTTTATCATAAGTGGGTGCTAGATTTTATGAAATTTTTTTTTCTGCATCTGTTTACGTAAACATGTGTTTTTATCCTTCATTTTGTTTACGTGGTATGTCAAATTTGTTGATTTGCAAATGTTGCACCAACACTGCATTTTTGAAATAAACTCCACCTGATCATGGTGTATGATCTTTTTGATGCATTGTCATATTCATTTTGCTAATATTTTGTTGGGAGATTTTAGCATCTATATGAGTGGATGAAAAACTATGGGACATTTACACAGTGGATTACTGCTTGGATGTAAAAAACAAGAACATTTTATCATTTGTGACAGTATAGATGGACCTGGAGAACATTATGCTAAGTGAAGTAAGCCAGTCAGAGAAAGATAAATACCATATGATTTCACTCATATATGGAATCTAATGAACAGACTGAACTAAGGAGCAAAATATGGACAGACTCAGATAGAGAGCAGGCTGACAGCTCTGGGTGTGGGAGTTAGGGGGTGGAGGGATTCACTAAAAAAGAAAAAGGGCTCATGGACATGGACAACAGTGTGGTGATCACAGAGGGGAAGAGGGTGCAATGGGGGCAAATGGTATTGGGAAAATACAACAAAAAATAAATTAAAAAGAAGCTTCCTTTAATTTTTTGTATAATCAAAATAATTAAAATAATTTATTTACAAATAAAATGAAAAAGATGCCAGTGGACATAGATAAGTAATTCAGAAAAGAAAAAACTGAAAAGAAACAATATAAGGAAATCATAGGAATGCAAATGAAAATAACACTTTTTGTCAAATATTTGGCCAGCATTGAAATTTTTTCAAAGACATAAAGAAACAGCCTTTTAAATTAACATCTAGGAGACACAGTTTTATATTTTCGGTAATTATTGCATTGAATATCTTTAAAAGCTACATACCTCTTTGACTAGAATTTTCATTTCTAATAAATAATTGCAAGAAAGTAATGGACAAGGAACACAAATGTATGTTAAAAAATAACATTATGCTAAGTGAAATAAGCCAGGTGGTGAAAGACAAATACCATATGATCTCACCTTTAACAGGAACCTAAAGAACAAAACAAACAAACAAGCATAATATAATCAAAGACACTGAAATAGAGAACAGGCTGACAGTGAGCAGAGGGGAGAGGGGAGGGGATTTCAGGGGAAAAGGGGAAGGGTTTACAAGAACAAGTATAAAGGTCACATAGACAAAAACTAAGGGGGTGGAAATGGGAGGGAGGTGGGGAGGGCTGGGAGGGTGGGCTGGGGTGGGAGTAAAAGGTGGAAAACTGTACTTGAAGAACAATTAAAATAAAATTTTAAAAAATACATATAGAAAAATAATAACTCACTGTGGCACTATGATATAAAATCTGTCCAACAATGAGGGTTTGACTAAGTAAATTTTAGTACTTCCAAACTATGATTATGAAGTTACTTCAGAATATTAGGTGTTATTAGTATTTTCACATATTTAAAAAGGAATCTGTGAATATTATATTTCTGTGGCAGTCTATAATATTTTATCTTTTGTTTTGTCTCCCCCAATACTCTCTTCAGCACCAAACCATAAGAAAAAGATATGGTTTAAAGGTTACTCTTGTTTCATAGGTATACAATTGTCATTATATTTAAAAGAAATATAGTGCTCTTTAGTGGGTATATTTTTTAACCAATATTAAAGAAAAGTTCATCTTGCCCTTACAAACAAATGTGCTCCAACTTTTTAGTGGAGATGAAGCAACCCTGTGACATGCAAACACTTTTAACTAAAAGAGTGACATAAAAACAATCGAATCATATTTGACTCGTATTCTTCATCATCCCTAGAGTGTAACCTCAGCATTTTGCTAAGATCGTTACTATTAATCCCTAAACTGAAACAGCAAGTCAATCATCTGCTTGAATGCTGATTCAGGAACAACTCTTCTAAGGATTCTAATTTCATAATTTCAGGAGTAAGAGATAGGATTACACAACCTCAAAAAATACATTCTACATTTAAAAAAATGATAATACCACATACTGAGATATTCACACTTGCTATACCCTCTTTTATTTCAAAAAGCTTGTAAGAGATTTAACTGTGATACTTAATCAATCACAATTTGCTAATGATATATAAAAGTGGCAGATTCAAGTGCACTTTAGATCATTTGAAAAGCCTTTTATTTTTCATGTACTCCTTTTGTCTGGTGTAGAATAACCTTTAAAACTTTGTCTCAACCCTCTCTACAGTAAAAAAGACAGAGGCTAATCACAAATGGGAGCTGATTGCTGTTCACCAAACTTGAAATAAAATTCAGGTCCAAAGCCTTCATATTCAGACAAGATGGAGACCTCTTATCTCATATCAGAGTGATTGCTGCCTAGCTCCCCACCCTCTGACATTCATTACCATATTAAGGATATCTTTACAGAGAGGGGAAGGAACTGTAGATTTAAATTTGATAGCCATTTTATTTCTACTAAATGTTTCTTTATTTTTTGTTTGTTTTACCTGATTTAACAGATCTCCAGCATGTCTCTCCTTTCACTAACCTATCTTCCCTAAATTTCCTTAGAAATTATTGTCACTGTCGTGGTTTTTACTTGAAAATAATTTAAATTCCTGGGTTGTTGATGAAAATGTCATTTAATTAGCAGTCGCTGGAGCTCTTGTCACTTTTTAGAAACACATTTGTCCAGAACTCTCCACTCATTCTCCATGTCGGAGTTTACACCTCAGACGCCTTCCAGGTTATTTCATGTCCACCATGATTTTTATTTGATCAGAAGTGTGTGTGTGAGTGTGAGTGTGTGTGTGTGTGTGTTATTTCAAACACATACATACTGTACTAGCAAAATCATCCAGATTTTTAGCTCCTTTTGAACACCACCAAAAAGACCAACGTTCTTTCAGAAAATTTGCTTTTGTTATGTAGCAACTACCCCCTTTAGCTAGGTCATGTGTGTGACTGTGTTCCCTACCCAGCCCTCTTTATTAATTAATGTTTTCTTCCTAATTTCAATATCACGTTCTTGTTTGTCCATCAGAATTTATACATTTAATGACTCATTTCATCAATGGTATTGAGAGTGACATGCTTACATTGTGGGTTTGTTTGTTTTTTTTTTTTTTTTTTACGTACTAGGTTACTAGTTTATTATGGAAAGTGTGTGACAGAAAGAGCTAGATGGAAAGACACATAAGGCAGGGGACATGGGAAGGGCGCAGAGCTCCCACGTCCTCCGCGACTCTTCCCGAATCTCTCTCTCTGTGCTCATCAACTCCAAAACCCTCTGAACCCCATCCTTTTTTCAGGATAAATGTTTGGCAAATTATGCAGAAATAAAAATTTGAGTATATCCAGAGCTGATAATTCTTGAAGAACAATATTTTTAGAGATATTTAACAGTTCATGCAAATCAATTCTGTATGTCTATTGTAATTTTAATATACAGTTGTAATGTGATTAATATATACATTTGGGATGTAAATTTATGCAAGAGCATTTTAATGTTTCTACTGACATATTCTGTAACTGTTGGAGGTTGTACAAGACAAAAATGCCTTCATGACTTGTACATATTTAAAAATTTCAAAATACCTATTTATATATTTTATAGCTGCCACTTGAATAACAAGGAGACAAATAACTTTAAAATTGCCTTCTTTATTACTAACTAATTGAGTCACAGTTTCACAGGGAAATAGTGTTCTTTTCTGTCAAATAGGGCCATTTCAAATTTAATTACTGTTAATTCTGTGGACATGTGCTTTGAAATGTTGCAGCAGTTTTTAAAGCCCAAGATTTAAAACGCTTTGAAAAATTCTAATGCCTCTCCGATATCCTTTATTAGAACACCAATGCATATGCTTTTATTTGTTAATAATGCACAGACAGCAGTGCCTAAGCAGTGTGATGTTGTCTGCAGTAGTTCTCAGGCCAGATCTTTGCTCTCGGGAAAACACTGCAGGCAAAAGCTCCCAGTCTTTGCTCTGCCCCATTTCAACATCTCCTTTCTCAAGGAACTGTGGCACCTGCAACCTCTGCTGCTATTGCTAAAGTGCCTGCCTTTGCCTCAGCCAAGTCTGACTTATGTCCTCCCCTAGCCACCCCCCTGAGAAAATAAAGAGCCTGGACCACCCAGAGAGTGCACCTGCATCCTGGGATCCGAAACAATTGCTTGACACATTATCTTCCCCACAGTCTTCTTTTAAATTCTTTATGTCAGAGTTGAATCATCCTGCATTCAGTTGGGCAAGCCTGCAGTCCAAGGCTTGATTCTTTTTCTCTTACTCACCCTCTGTATAAATACCTAAGTTTTCTTAATTCCCATCTTACTCTCAGTGTCACCAGCATATGACACAATTGAGCACGTGTATTTTTTTTTCTATTTTGAGCTCTTATTTATTAGCACACAGTTCACATATAAGGACATGCATTTTATCATTACTCATCTCACTTGTTTGGTCAAGACTAGACTGTTATTTTGACTAGACTGTTATTTTTTCTCTCACTCCTCAATCTCCTTTGTAGTTCTCTTCTCCTAATCTATTAATGTTGGAGTTCCCCACAGTCAGCCCTCAGCCCTCAGCCCTTTCTCCTCCTCTCTTCCCTGCTTTGTGTCTGCATCCACCCCGTTGATAATCTCATCCATTCTTATGGTTTTAAATATTATCTTTATGCTGATGACCATCACATTATGTCTCAAGACAAAGCATCTTTCCATAGTCTAGATGCATATATCTATCTCCAGTTGGACATTCAGCAGACATCACAACTTAACATGTCCAACACTAAACTTCTGATCACTCCCAAAACCTGCTCCAAGCTCACCTTTCCTATTTCACTCCATTGTAACTCCTTTCCTCTTACTGCCAAGTCAAAAAGAATCATCCTCATACACTTAATATCCAATCCGTCAGGAAATCATATGAGCTCAAAATATAAAATAAATCCTGTTTCTCACCAGTTCTCATACTTTTACTGCTACAATGTAGATGCAGCCATCATTGTCTCTTTCCAGAATTCCTGCCACAGTCTTTAGAAAAAATGTCCCAGTTCATCCCTCGACAAGCTAGTTTTCATAAACCAGTCTGCATGAAATATTTAAACTTGGAAGTTTAATCATAACATCACCTGCCCAAAGCCCTTACTCAGTAGAAAAGCTAATGGACTTAAACGGTTGGTCTACGAGACCAAAATGATCTACAAAGCCTCAGTGGTCTACAAGGTTTTATTGACATTCTGACATTTCTAGTTTTAGTATTACTCTAACGTATTAGGTGTATTGCTCCTGCCTCAGGGCCTCTGGGCTGTCATGCCCCCTCTCCCTGCTGTGCTGTTCCCCCAGTTTTAACAAGCCTCAGTCTCACACTTTTTTCAAGTCTTCTTCAAGCAATCTGTGCTCTGGGGTACCAGGTTTTTCACTGATTTTAATCTGCATTCCAGGTGTCACAGGCTCCCTTCCACAGTCCCAATATATGAAGATAGATGTGACAATGACAAGCTCTTCACCTTTTATTACCTTTGGAAGTCCAAACGTAGCTGCTTTTGGTAAGTAGCCTCTCCAAGATCAGACACAGCAAATACTATGTTTTCAATGATCTCCCCACCAGTCTCAAGGAATCTCTTTACAGTGGGAAGAGCTATATATGGTACATCCTCTAAAGGCTAATCTTGTTTTGCAGAATTGGTGGTACAGGGTCCGACAGAAGACATTGACTGCTCTTTAAATCACTGAAGCACATGTCCGTAGCAGCTGTATGCGGAACTCTTAGCTGCTGCAAGATATTCCTGTATCCAGATCCCACTGAGTAAATGATGAACCATGCAGTTAGGTCAAGTCATTTTATCAATGTTGCTTCACCTGTCTGGCAATCTTTAAGCTTCTGGAGGGGTCCCCCACCAAATCAGGCCCTGCAAACATGAAGATACTTTCTGGCACGTGACTCTAATATATGAGACTTCCATTGCTGATATTCACAATGGCTGTACAGTTCAGTAATGGCATATTTTCTTCCCAAAGGACCACTTTTCCACAGATACCATAATTATATATATATTTTTAAAAATGACATAATAGTGTCATCCTGAAATGTTTCAGCTACAGTAGTAGAAGTATTTATTCTGTCTTCACACAAGTTGCCCCAGTTCAGTAGTATATCTACATCCACAAACTGTGAACATGCACCCAAGGGATCCATGAAATGGGAACTTCAGCTTATCTTTTCCCGAATTCCTTAGCAATTCAATACTCCCTGGAGCCTTCAGAGGACTCATGCAGTCCCATCCAGGTGGCAGGTGGTGGGAGGATGGTTAATCAACTCATGGAAAGCAGGGAACAGTGTTCATCCAAATGCCCATTACATAACAAAATCTGTTATTTTCATTGTTTTTCTTCTCACATAACAATTTGTAGTTAAATGTATGGTTGTACTTCTCATACTATATTATAATTGTTTATTTGTCAGAAGCCCTGACTAAACTATAAGTTCCTTGAGGGCAAGGAATGTAATGAGATCACATCCATTCCCCTAGAATTGGCAAATGAATGGATTGATAGACTGAAGCCCATATAAATTAGTTATAGGGTTCTACATTACTGGGAAATTTCATATTTGGATGGATAATGATTCAGAAAGTTATTATAAAGGGAATTAGATCAAATACTCAATAGACATCCACCCCTATGCTTGCATCTGTTAAGAATAACAGTGCTACACATCAAAATATGTTTCATAGCATTGACACTGAAGCTTTGCAAGAGCCTCAATTATAAAAAATGATGTATTATTTTCAGGATACTATACATATTAAATAGGAAAAATAAACTAACATCTTTTTTTTTTTCAACATTTTTATTTCAACCACCATCTCTCAATGGTGGCTGAAATAAAAATGTTTTCCCTTAAAACTGTATGATCCCAAAATATTAATGTATTGCATGTACTTTCTTAATTATCTTAATATATCAAATATCATTATATGAAGAAAGAAATCAAGGTTTGCAGATCCATTTGAGATATAATTTTATGGAAACATACAAAAACAAAAATTTTAAATAGTAAAAACAAATTTATAATTTTTTAAAAGATTTTATTTATTTTTTTAGATAGGGGAAGGGAGAGGGAAAGAGAGGGAGAGAAACATCAATATGCGGTTGCCTCTCATGCACCTCCTACTGGGGACCTGGCCAGCAACCCAGGCATGTGCCATAGACTGGGAATCCAACTGTCAACCCTTTGGTTCACAGGCCAGCACTCAACCACTAAGCCATACCAGCCAGACTTAAAAACTTTTTATAAAAAAATTTACACATAATTATCATTAATTATGATTTTTTGTTATTATTTTTGGTTTTTATTCTTTATTTTTTTATTTTTTAGAAGAAATTATTTTAAAATTTCCATTTGGTTTTCTTTATATCTCATATTACTTTGCCATGACTTTCCATTTCTTTCAAGTATGTTTGTCTTTAACTTATTTGAACATTTTTATAATATCTGCCTTAAAGTCTTTGTCAGACTTTAAGTCTTTGTAAGACTTAATGCCAGCATCTTTGTTATCTCAACATATAAATCTGTTGGTTATATTTTCCCCTATGAATTAAGATATTCCTAGTTTTTTAACTGCCAAGTAATTTGGATTATATCATAGACACTCTGAATATTGTGTTAGGAGGTTCTGGGCCTTCTTTCTAGTCTATGGACAAACTCACAGCTATTAAGAACCACACCTAAAACAAAAGCAAACTAAGCAAACAGCTAGAACAGGAACAGAACCACAGAAATGGAGATCATATGGAGGGTTAGCAACAGGGCATGGGAGAAGGAGAGAGGGGGGGAAAGGTACAGAGAATGAGTAGCATAGATAGTGGGTAGAAAATAGACAGGGGGAGGGCAAGAATAGTATGGGAAATGTAAAAGCTAAAGAACTTATGACACATGGACATGAACTAAAGGGGGGAATGTGGGTGGGAGAGGGTGTGTAGGGTGGAGGGGAATGATGGGGTAGAAATGGAACAACTGTAATAGCATAATCAATAAAATATATTAAAAAATAAAAAAATAGTATCCATTAATTATGATTTTAAGAAGAGGAACAATGTCATAACTGCCTAGATAGCAAGAGCAATTTAGCAATTTCCTAAAGTATTTTTCAGAAGATTTTCTCATTTTATCATACTGCATTTGAGCAGTTTTTAAACTCCGGTTTTAAGGTATACTTTATTCCTTAATGACAAAACTTTGGATAATAAAAGGCAACATTTTTTCTGTGATACTAAAACAAATCCATATCAATATGAGGATGGAAACATTTCACATTTGTGTAATTTTTTCATTAATTTTGTAGAGTAATGCTGTTCCACTGAAATGTAATTAATGAGATGAGGTTCCAGGTTATCCGTGAACAATGTAGAAATGTGTACAATGATGGAAATGTTCTTGTGGTCCAGCAGAATAGCCACTAGCCATAAGAAGCTACTTAATACATGAAATGTGACTAATGCAACTGAGGAACTGAGTTTTTCAATTTTATTTATTTTAATTTAATTTAAATAGCTGTATGATGCTAGTGGCTACACATTGGACAGTGACATTCTAGAGAAATTTTCCTTATGTTCTGAATTATGACACAATTGAGAACACGTTAACTCATAGGTTTTCTCATGTGTTCATCACAGTGCAGGAATATAAGTCTTTTCAAGATGCATTTTTACAAATCTGAGTTTCCTTGGAAAAACCAGTAATGGAATTTATTCCAGATCCATGAAAATTAGGCTGCTTACATTGTAGTTCTCCACTGCTTTGGCCTTCAGTGTGTGATGCGATGCGGACCTGCATCATTACCTTGGTGCATGTATCTATGTGATTTCATCAGTTAAAATGGTGTATCTAAGAGAAAGTTATTTTTTAAATGCAAATAAAGTCATGACTGAAACACTCTTTTGGCATTTATTCTACTACTGCACAGGTGCCACTTTCTATAATTTCATAAGACACACAAATTCTGAAAACAAAAATGTGCCAGGAAGGAAGAATATGACATAAAATTGATTTTAAAAAACATGAGCTATAACCCTGATATTGCTAAACATTTGTTTTCACAGGTGGGAAAAATGTTTACTAGGCATTTTAGAGCATGTTATTATTAAAATAGATAATATTTAAGTTTTGAAAATATATGCACATTATTTCATTAGCCTCTTAAAGCAGGTGTTATTAAGTAAATATAATTTGGAAAGTTAATTTACAAATGTTTCAGTAAAATGTGTTAACATCAATGAAATAGAGTAGCAGTTCTATTACTATCATTTTATATTCTACTTGTATGTTATTGGCCATCATTCGAGATGTTCAAATAAGTAAACTGAGTACCCAGGAGTCTGGGAATTTTCTTCCAGGTGTTTCATCGTTAGAGTGCACAGCTTCTTTGATTCTAGATTTTAACTTTAAGTTTCAAATAGACATACTCTTCATAGCTTAGACAAAACCAATGGCATGCTTAACCACTTAACAATGCTTTCTTCAATGAAAGTATAATTGATTTTAAATTGCATTATATATTATTTAGTGTAGCTACCCTCTTTTTATTAATGCATTTTATTATTAAATTTATTAGGGTGAGATTGGTTAATACAGTTATATAGTTTTCAAGTGTACAACTCTATAATGCATTATCTGTATATTCCATGAGTGTTTCTCACCCAAAGTCAGATCTTCTGTCACCGTACATGTGTCCTCCTTTGCCCTTTTCTACCTCCTCCAGTGTGGAGCCAGAGCATATCCAAATAATGCATGTGATTACTCAACTTCTCATTAATACCTAAGTGTTAGAAATGCTTTCTCTTAACACGAATTCTAACTGGTCTCCTTTGGGAAATGATTTGATACAATTTAAAATAAATACACATAAACTGCAATTGTGAGCATTTTTAAAGAATATAAAATGACAAGGTTTTGGAGAAATTAAAATTCTAGAGCTTAGGTTAATGCAATGACTATAATTGAACATTAAATTTAACCCAAAATTTTTGGGGAATAAAACCATTTTTAAAAAATTAAAAGAAAAGCCCAAAAAGTCATAGAGTATTATAAATGGTTATGGCATTGTAATGAAGGAGATGAGTAATTTGACATTTATACTATTGTCCTTGATTTTAAAGTATATACTAGACAGACATAGAAATTTGTTTTTCTTAAAGCTAAATTCTGAAAGTAATTTATTAATGATTTTTATGTGAGTAGTATTGAAAAACGTGATGGAAAATTCATCAATAGTGCTTTTGCAGGAGATGCAAGGATATACTTCTTGTGACCGTTTGATTTTGATTTTTTATTCTAGGAAAGTAGGCTAATGATGTCCAGATGTATGGATTTCTGGTTCCAAATTGATTTTCTATAAAGCTTAGAAATTAAAAGAGAAATGATTAGATAGTAAGTGTCTCAGCCATCTTTTTGCAAATATAGATTCTCCCAGTGACATTCAAAAGGAATACTGCAGTAATAGTGCAAGACTGAACTATAGTAAATGTCTAGAGACAAATGTCATGTTTTGTACTAACAATAGTGTGCGTCATGGCCACAGTATTTACCCGGCATCAGAGAATTCAAGAACCTGAATCATTCAAAAGAGAAAAAAAATTCTTACCTATGTGCAGAAATAGATTGCAAATTCATTCAAAACTGACCCAAATATTTCCCAAGAGGTAATCCTGAATCTGAATTATCCAATAAATTCTCATTTTGCAAGCTAGAATTCTACACCATAGAGCACAGAAAAAAATTAATTTGACCAGAAAAATTGAGAGCATGTATGATTATCCACTTTGACCAACAAATTAATTACTCGTACTCATTGGAATACCTGATATTTGCATGGTTTTCTGAAGACTTAATGATGTATATTCCCAGAATAATAATTTGAATAACCTACAGTATGTAGTAATTATAATTCAAAAATAACTTTATTTAACTTTTAATTTTTCTTTTGTTATTTAACAACTCATCTGGAATTGTTAATGTAAAGATAAAATTCTTGTATACTATAAAGGACTCTGTGGAATTCAGGACAGCTTGGAATCAAAAGCTATTTCTTGCATTTATTTATTTTCCTCATTTGACAAAGTCTATACTTTAACATTGTCTAAAGTTTATTCATTCACATCTTTGTTTACTGTGACATAAATTATATATCTGAACTTCTGTCTGTTTTATAGAAGAGATAACATTCAAATCCACATTTAGGTATTTATTTTCTGTGCTTCAATATCATTCAACATGCATTTCCATTTTATAATAATTGTCATGTTGCATTTTATTTGTTTATTCATAAATTTGTCTTTCAGTCTTAGTAGCAACTGAAACCATCCTATTAGGAAGCTTTAAAAATACTGATTCCTGGACTTTCAGCTAACCCAAGATTCTGATTTAGTTGGTGTTTGGTTATATGTGAGCACCATAGTTTGCAGAACTGTCCCAGTGGTTCTTATGTATGCCCAGGTGGAAAATCACTGCTCTTAACTGTAAGATTCTTGAGGGTAGGAGCCTTGGCTTGTATATCCTAGTATTGGCTTAGCAAAGTGCCTGCCACATATATTTAATTTCAGAACACATGTAAACTGGATATTATCCAATAAGAAAAACTTAGATCATGTAGTTAACCTCAGAAAGGTATTTCAAATCTTCTCAAAGAGCCAATTTTTTGATAGTCTCAAAAATTTAAGTTTTTCTGTCAGCAGTTCTGATCTTTTTTCTTAGGATTAAAATATTTCAATCTTTCTCTTTAATGGACAAAAGAGAAAACAAGAAAAAATATGATGTTACTTATTATAAGAATAAATAAGCACTGTCATTAATTTCTTCCATTAAAAATTTTCTGGCCTCAACCCCTTAAATGTGATCTTTAATTACTCATTCCTTCATAATTTACTTTACAATTAAATATTACATTCCTAAATGTCATGCACACAAGATACAACTGCTATAGATATTTCTTCTATTCACAAACATTTTAAGCAAAAACCACACTTGACCATAATTTTAAATCAGTGGTTCCCAACTAAGGATATCTGACAATGTCTGGGGGATGTTTTGGGGGTTTTTCGTTGTTGTTGTTTTGGGGTGGTTTTTTTTTTTTTTTTTTTTGGTTATCATAACTTGGGGAAGGGGGCGTGTCACTGGGTAGAGGCAAAGGATGCTGCTAACTATCCCACACAAAAGTCATTGGCCCAAAATGTCAATAGTACTGAGGTTGAGAAACAAATGCAAATTAAATACAAATACAAGTTAAACATGAATGTTTTTAATTATATATTTTTCCGTGGTTTCCTTTCATTTTAAGGAAAACCCAATAAAATGTCCCAAATAAGTACTTGCCAGAAGCTCTGATTTTGTAAGATATACAAAATAAGAAATCAAGATATTCTATGAAAATGAAGTTGTAGAAGTGGATTAGGAATTTCCACTAATGATCTAAAAAGTCACTAGGTGCTACATGCTTCACTGTAGTAAAATTTAAATTTCAAGGCTAGGCTTGGTACAGATATGGTGTAAAGTTCTCTCTTCTTCTAGTCAGTATACCTTCTGATTTTAACATGGTACCATCTTCCCCAGTTATTCATTTACTCACAAATCCTTATTGTCCTGGTGCATCCTACTGCCAGCCTCATCCTAAGACTGAAAGTTTTCACCGGTCCATCTATCATTAATCAACCTCCAAGCCATAGCCAACCTATAAAACTTCCCATCAAAATGCCATGTTTCAGGTGACATGTGTGTGGTGTGCCACCCATATCCCCCATCTACAAGTTTCCAATGGTGTTGTCTATTTAAACTGTTCATAGTTGCATCTTTCTGTGGAAATTGCCTTTTTTGAAGGCAACCTGCATGGAATAAATAGCAAAGGAAAGGCTACAAAATTCCACCCTTTGCCTCAATTAGGGTAAACTTCTGAAGCCTCTTTTCAGTTCTAGGACTCCACATGGCTTTGGCATTGGCTAATGCCTCTAGAGTACCGGTCACTTGTAACAGTGCTACTTTCCATTTGCCCAATACTGATGTCCTTACTTCATTACATGTATTTCTGAGAGTATCCCTAATAATATTCCTGCTCATTAATCTTAATCTCAGAGCATGTTTCCAGAAGAATTGATAGCTAAAATGAGGATATTTTAAAATGGGATTTAGGAACTGGATCATCCTTTGGTTTGTTGACAGTGAGAACTCCCTCGTGGATGGTAAGTGGAGTGTTGAGAGCTCCTGACTTGTTACAGTGTAAATTATTAAAATTTCCTTGGTGGTAAACAGGTGTTGAATAGCATGGAAGTTAAAGCAATGCCCAGGGTGATAACTCAGGTGTTTAAGAGAAACAGATAAAGTAGTAATTGTAAGGACTTTGAAGATGGAAGGATTTTGATAAGTGCATTAGACAGATAAAGACAATAGGCCTAAGATGTTTATTGACAACATAAAACAAAGTGTGACTATGAAAGTACCTTGACAGCACATAAAGATATAGTCATTCTTCACAGCCAGAAGGTAGAAAAAGCCAAGCATCAGGCCGCACACTTACTAACATGGATCTCTAAAGAAGATAAAACTCCCAATGCCAGCACATCTGATACACCAAGATGAGAACACCAATTTGGAAGAGTGGCACTCTGAGACTTTGAATAATTACATGTGGTTAACTCCAGAATTTTGTAATGCCAGGTCTTCCTGAACATTCTGTACATGCATAAGTGTCTCACTATCCCTATTAAAATCTGTTTTTTTCTGTCTTGGTGAAGAAAGTCAGAGAACAGTATTTTGTATCAGAAAACAAACTTTTTTCAGGATCAACTACTGCCTCTACTCGTGACCAAACTACCAGTAATAACATGCCATCCAGCAAAAATGCTGAAAGCTGCAGCTTCTAGCCTGCATGTCCTGACAATAACTTAGACAGTATATATGGGACTCGATATGAGGGTAATGAATCAAGCAGGATGGAGTACAAAGTTGAAGAAGAGAGAGTTTATCCATATGAAAGCACTCTTCTGTGATATAGCACTTAACACGCTAAAGAGAACTCAGATGATACTAATATGTTACTGGGATGTCTCTTGGAAAGTTGAATAAAGTAATGGTCCATACAATGTGAAGTACAAATGCTGACTGCCATGGCAAACAGAGAAAAAAACTGAAAGAAGCACAGATGTGGAAATGTTAACATGATACATCATGCTTGCAAGGCCAGAAATTCACCAGATGATTGACTGACTAAAAGGTCAGATTTCACATGAAGAAAGATCCTGCTATACCATGGTAAGTCTATATAGCAATGATCTTTCTGTCTTTCCCCAAAGGGATCTTTGACCGTTTCCTTAAATAACTGTGTGTTTGGAAACGAGAAATGCCCAGTTCAGGCACTATTGGACACCGGGTCTAAGTTGACATTGATACTCAAGGTATTGATGTATCACCATGGTTCCTGTGTTAGAGTAGAGGCATGTAAGGGACAGGTATTGAACCCAGCTTGAAATGCTTCTACCTTTCCATAGACTCCATTTAGTGTTCATTTATCTGGACTCCAAATGTACAATTGAAAGTGATATGCCTGTTTGACCTGGGGGATAAGAGACATCATGGTTGGGAAAGCACAGTAGAAGTATCTCAAACTGCCACCCACATTCAACAAACATATTTAAGCAAAAAAATGCATGAATTAATCTCTAATTGCATCTTGGATACATTTAGAGATTAACACCACATTTAATGACTTGGAAGTGTACAGGAGTGATAGTCTACACCACATCACTATTTAACGCAAGAGTTTGACCCTTTACAAAAAAGTAAAAATCAACAGAAGAAAGTTGACTACTGAAAACATAACCAAGCAATAACCCCAGCTGAAGCCAGTTGACACAACTGGGTTACAAGGTGGGTGACCATTGTTCTCACATATGAGAGTATTTTCATTCATATGAGAAAAGAGAATCAAAGTAGTTCACATTTACATGGGACAGGAAGTAGTATCTTTGCTTCAGGGATAAGTTAACTCTCCACCTAGTCTACTATATCAGTGGTATCAGGTTAATCAGCCTAGAAAACAACACATAGAAAACATATTGGAGACCTTGGTATAACTTTTACTCCAGAGGCTGAGAAAAGCCCTCTAAAGGTGAAGGCTTTAGGAGTTCAGTTGGCTGGGGTATGCCTAGATATACCTTCCAAAGTAAAGAACAAATGACTGTACCTTGTAACTTCCACCACTAAGAAGGAAGAACAATGCTTGGTAGGTCTTTTTAGATTCTGGTAATAGCACAGTACACGACTGGAAGTACTCTTTTTACCTGTTTACCTGATAACACAAAGGGCAACCACATTTGAATTGGGTCCACAACAGGAAAGAGCTCTTCAACAAGTCTAAGATAAAAAGCAAGCTCACTGCTTGGGCCCTATAATCTGGCAGAACCTGTAGTAATTGAGGTACCTGTGACGAGAAAATTATGTAGTGTTTATAACAAGTCCCAACAGGACAATTTCAGCTTAAAGACTCGGAGTTCTTTGGAAATGAACATGCTGTCTCTAAGGGAGACCTATGAGCTATTCAAAATAGAGCTCCCAGCCTATAGTGAGGCTTGATAAGATGGAGGCAGATCTTTATATATCACTTGACATTATGGCCGGAGCTATACATCATGAGCTAGAGTCTGTTAGACCCAAAAATGATAAGGCTTGGTGGGCTCCATAGCAATCCATTATAAGATGTGTTATAGCCAGAAGCAGTAATAAGAAGGAACAGAAGCACAAATAAGCTGCATGAGCAGGTGGTCCAGAATATCAAGCTCCACTGTTACACCAGTGTTTTTCACTCAGCTCACACCTCTGACCAGATGGTAGACAACCCTTTTAAATGACTGACAAAGGACAAAATAGTCCCTGAATGGGCTGGACTGATACATTAATGTAAGCTGAGAATGGATTGCTATGGCATTAAATCCCCAAACAGTAGTGAAACAAAGTGGTAAGGATAAATTTTCCCAGAAGACAGAGCTTTGGATAATTCACCTATCTACTTTGTGTGGAAGGAAAAGTGGCTCAAGATAAGAATACACATAAAGTTATTGGCAGTGATAAATGTTTCTGCTAGCTGGTTGGGAGCCTAAAGGAAAAATACTGGAAGATTGGAGGCAATTTCTAATGGAGAAGTATGTAGATGGACCCTTGGTGGTAAATAAAGATGTAAAATCTTGATTACCTATTAATGCTCAGCAGAAGGCTCATAGACAGAGTAGCCATGGTGGTAAGAATAGAATATATGCAAGGGCTCCAGGCTTGGGATCTAACCCACCAAGACCAGTCTCTGCACAATTTCCAAATTCTAGTTACACAGACAAACTATGACTCCCCATTACAACATTGTCCCCTGAGGAGACCAACCTACTATTTGGCTGTAAAGGCACTATATTTAACTCTTTCTATTGTAGAATGGCCAATAATTAATCTTAAAAATGATTGCACATATTTTGGACGTGGATTTTCCTTTTCTGCCTCAGCCAATACCACTGCCAAGGGCTTAGACACTGTTTGACCCCACTGACACAAGAAACTTCATGAAATTGCTTTGGACTAAAGCATTTACTCTCCAACAAGCAGGTAAAGTGGTGGGCATATGACTACGATCCTAGTATATTCCACACTCCCTGGAATCTGCTAGCCTATTAAGGATAAATACCAGGTTTCTGAAGCTACAACTGAGGGTCTGACTTGAAGATATTGCCCTCTGTGAATGAGAAACACTGTGTGATTTTCAGCTTACTTTAAAGTAATGCTTAATGTAAAAAGTGATCAACACAAATTATTTCTTTTATCTTTATAACATATTTGTAAAATAGACACTTACATTTCTTTAGTTCCTCCCCCCAGGTTCTTTTTTCTCCTAATTATCCTTACCTTCACTTTCATTTTCATCTATACAGGCAGAGGAGTGACATCACATTGTAGAAAACAGCAATTGCAATGACAACAACAAGAATAATAAAAACATTTTGTAACTTGGGCTAAACCTCTCCCCAAATCCAATTTAAAAATGTATCCTTTGTGATTCATAAGCAAATATCACCACAAAAGTTTTTTCGATGGTGCTGTTTTTGTGTCCGTGTTTTGTAAA
Organism: Glossophaga mutica; assembly: GCA_039655065.1. Lineage (NCBI taxonomy): Eukaryota > Metazoa > Chordata > Mammalia > Chiroptera > Phyllostomidae > Glossophaga > Glossophaga mutica. The sequence continues at coordinate 74,522,997 of CM077306.1, forward strand.
GCTGCAAGAAAAAGAGTAATCAATGTCTCCAAGAGAGGAAAAAATATATTCTTCTAGATTTGGAGGAAAGTATAATAGAATGGAGAGGGATGAATGATTGATGATAGCTGGTCAGTTGTGAATTCCAGAGAAAATGGAATTTTTCTGTGGAAAATGTCCTGTGCCCTATTTTCTGGGCAGATCCCAAAGGGAACTGACAAACCTACCAAGAGACTGGGAGGATTCCAGAGCAGAAAGATCCTGCAACTTACCGTCCAGATAGTCCCTTAGGAAGGCAGTAAGCTCTCAGAGATAGAATGGTTGCCAGTATGTACAGGACAGACTCTGACAAAGATTAGTGTGCTGAATAATGGGCGGAAGTAGTGGATATCTGCCCACGCCCCAAGTGTGGCTATGAAATAGAAGAAAGTGCAGGAGTGAAGAACCTAAGTGGGCAGGAATGAGGGATCTTTCACCAATAGGCTGGTGGACTGATGACAAGCAGTCATGGTGTTACGAAACAAAAGTGGGGTTTGGTTGTCCACCACCAAACACAGGCATGACAGAAATTGGTATGGAAGGGACAAGGTCTTTATTAAGATGATGCACAATTTTAGGGGAGTGGAGAACTCCCCAGCTCCAGTTCTTCTCTTCCACAAAACACAGAAAAATCTCATTTGTTCCCCAAAAGTCTGAAACTCAAAACCATGCTCAAAAGTCCCAATCCATTCTTATTCGTCCTTCTGGAGCCCAAATCTGCTAAGCAGAGGGCTCTCCAGCTTCAGTATTCCTCCACTGGAGAGTCCTTGCGTGTAGGGCCAACACTGCCATTGCCAGGCCACAGCTTCCTGTGCTGGGGCCTGGGACTGCTGAGGACTGCTGCATCTGGCCATGCACGGGCTCATCCATGGGCCTGGTGTCCATTAGGTCCACGTGTCTAGGTGGGGATCCCAGAAGAAGAGAAGAGACCAAGTCTTTGCTTTCTCTTGCTTAAATCTTCCAGCCCCAAATTTCGTGCATTCTGGAACTGTCCCGTTTCCCCAGGCAGTTCCGTCCTTTTTTCAGGCTAAACTGGCGGGTCTGTACCTCCCATTGCCTCGATGTTCCAACAGGCTTTTCACTTTACCCTTCACACTTGCCAGACTGTGTAGTCTCTAGCAGGGACCCCACTCTCACTGCATCTCAGCCTGTGTGCTGTGTGCGTAGAAACCTGTCACCCACACCACTGCCTCTGGTATTTCCTGCGACCCCTCCCTCACTTGGCCCCTCCTCCGCACCCCAGTCTGACAGATCTCCCTGCATCAATAAGACTGTATTTCTCCACATATGTCTTCATAGGAAAACGGCACTCCTCCCCCAATCTTTGACCGTTTAGAGGCTTAAAATAGTAGTTAAGTCATATCTTGTAAAAAACAAAAGGATGCTTTGGTTGGAGTGGCTCAGTGGATTGAGTGCCAGACTGCAAACCAAGGGGGTGCCAGTTCAATTCCCAGTCAGGGCACACACATGAGTTGACGGCCGGATCCCCAGTCGTAGACGTGTGAGAGGCAACCACGCATTGATGTTTCTCTCCTCTTTCTCCCTCCCTTCTCCTATCTCTAAAAATAAATACATTTTTTTTTAAAGGGACTTAAACTTTTTGATACCTAAAATTCTGGATTTATCTGTTACAGTTCCATTTAGGTAATGAATACATAAAGGACTAAATTTTCCCAAGGTTGTATAAGCCATGGTGGTAGAGCAGAAGCATTCAGGCTTTTCTTTTATCTCTTTCCTCCAACGTCAATATATATTTACTTTAAAAAGTTTCCCAAAACCCATAAACCCAGTCTACTCATGAGAAAAATATGACACAAATATGAATTGAGAGGCATTCTCAAAAAGATCTGAGGTGTACTCCACAGAACTGTAAGGTCATTAAAAACAAGAAAAGTCTAAGAAATTGTCACAGCCAAATTGAACGTAATAAAACATAATGGTATCATGTTACATGGCATTCTGGATGCAGTCTTGGACCAGAAACAGACATTAGGTAAAAACTAAATAAATTTGAATTAAATGTGTGTTTTTTTTTTTAAATAACCATGTATCAATATCAGTCGTCGAACTGTGACAAAGGTACCATGCTAATGAAAGATGTCAATAATAAGGGAAACTGGGCGTGGGGTTTACAGGAATGCCAAGCAACCTGTGAAATGTTTCTGTAAATGTGTTCGAATGGAGGATTTATTTTAAAAGTAAACTTATTATTTTTTAAATTTAATTTATTTAAAAATAATAAAAGTAACTTTGGATACACCCACTCTGGAAACTAGCATTTGTTTAAAGAGCCATGCATCCAGCCTCTATGTCAGAAGTACTACATTCTGAGATTAGTAGTGCATCCTTATTCCACTTTGTCATAATCTTTTTTTGAACTTGTTTGGTTTTATTCAATGTGTTTGCAATTTTTCATGTTTACTCTTGATGTTTCTTTCACCTCATAAACTCAGAAATGCTGGTATAAATATAGATAAGTGAATAACTAGATCCACAGATAGAAACACATCACAGATGCAGTCACATACATAGTAACACAAAGAAATAGACACATACACATGCATATAAACACACTCCTAACACTGCAGTTATCAGATTCAGAGGCTGAAAAATCTTGAGTATATGGATATACATTGAGATTTAATGCAAGGTTTTTATGTTAATTTATATTTTCTAAATTTAGTTTTCCTATCTAAAAATGAGAATAATGATATCTATAGGAGACATAGTGTTTGAAGTACAGTGATGATGTGCCAGCAGAATATCTGGCCCAGAGTAAGTACTCAAGTTTAGCATGGGCTGCTGAAAATCTAATGACCAGGTTCCGGTCCTAATTCATGGTTTCCGGTCACCTAAAAGGCTTAGTCTTACTCCCTACCCAGTGCCTCTTTAGGCCTTCCTGATAACAAATCTATTATTTTTCCTCTCCTCTATGCCACAGTTTGCTTCATTTTCTTAGGCATCAATGAGGAGCTGATCTTCTGGGGCCCTAACTGAGAGATTACATTTACCTACTCTTTAAGTGATCTTACTGAAGCCCTCTTACTCGACAAGCAGAAGAGTTAGCTCATGACATGTCAGCTGTTTTCTAAAAAATGCTCTACACTTTCTTGATATCTACTTTCTTGACCTTTTTTCTATTTTTTAAAATTCACTTTATTTTACTTCTCATTAAATTTATTGTTAAATAAATTTGTTATTAATTTGGAATTAAATTTGTTGGTGTTTGGTGTTAAATTTGTTATTAATTTGGTAACATTGTTAAATAAGACTATATAGGTTCCAAGTGTACATTTTTGTAATATTAATATATGATCAGTATATTGCATTGTGTGTCCACTACCCAAAGTCAAATAATCTTCTGTCACCATATATTTGACCCCCTTTACCCATTACTACCTTACCAGCCCCCTTCCCACTGGTAACCACCACACCACGGTATATGTCTATGAGTTTCGGTTTTATATACTACATATGAATGTAGTTATATGGTTCCTAGCTTTTTTGACTGACTTATTTCACTTAGCAAAATATTCTCAAGGTCTATCTTTTCTTATGACTAAATAGTGTCCCATTGTACATATGGACTACATCTTCTTTATCCAATCAGCTATTGAAGGACACTTTGGTTGTTTCCATGCCTGCTTCAATAAACACAGGGGTGCTTATATCTTTGTGAATAAATGTTTTCAAATTGTTCAGATAGATACCCAGGTGAGGGATGCTAAGTTATATGATAACCCCATTCTTATTTTTTTTTAAGAAATGGCAGTTTTTCCCCATGTAAAAAATTAATGTGTTTAAAAATTAATTTAATATTTTAAATCATTTTTACATGGGGAAAAACTGTAGTCTATTTTCATTCTTTTGCATACATCCTTCCAGTTTTCCCAGTACCACTTATTGAAGAGGTTTTCATTTCTCCATTGTATGTTTTTGCCTCTTTTGTCAAAAATTACTTGCCCATATACATGTGGTTTTAATTTTTGGTTCTCAATTTCGTTCCATTGTTTTGTGTGTCCATTTTTTCTGCCAATACCATGCTGTTTTGATTATCTTTGCTCTGTAGTGTAGTTGAAGTGAAGTAGTGTGATACCTTTGGCTTCATTCTTTTTCCTGAGGATTGCTTTGGATATTTGGGGTTTTTGTGGTTCCATGCATATCTGATGAATTTTTTGTTTTATTTCTTTAAAAACTGTCATTTTTTTTTTAATGGGAATTACATTTATTCTGTATTGTATATTTCTTTGGGTAATATGAAAATTTTAACTATGTTGATTCTTCCAATCCATGAACATGGAATATCTTTACATTTAACAGTGTCTTTTGTCCATCTCTTTTAATAATGCTTTGTAGTTTTCAGCATATAGTACCTTTACAACCTTTGTTATGTTCATATCTAGGTGTTTTATTCTTTTGGTAGCAATTTCAAAATGAATTTATTTTAATTTTTTTCTGAAATTTCATTGTTAATATATAGGAATGCAAAGGGTTTTAGTACATTGGTTTTTGTACCCTGCAACTTTACTCTATTTCTTTATTGTTTCTAATAGTTTTTTCTTGGTAGAATTCAGGGTTTTCTACTTTATAAAGAATCACATCATCTGAAAAAAGTGACATTTCTATTTCTTCCTGTTGCCTGGTTACTCTGGCTAGGACTTCCAGTACTATTTTGAGTAAGAGCAGTGAGAATGGACTCTCTTCAGCTCTCAGTAAATATGGAATTCCCAAGAAGGCAGATAAGAGTTTTCTATTTTGAAATTTTGCCTATTTTCTAATATTTCTTTTGTAATACAATATCTTATGGGGTCTTGGTGTCTTTGCAGCAACTCTCAGTTTAAAATATTGTTACATGTACTACACAGGTGGCAATGCAAACTGGAGAATATTAAGATACTTTCATTAATGGAACTTTATTAGTACATACCTGTGTGCCAAGGTGAGGCCTTAGGATTTTGAGATACAATGCAATTAATATTGGGTCTCTCTGGACCACTGTGAAGATTTCTCAAGATATGTAGCAATATTCTTTTTGGAAGACTGAGTATTATTTCTAAAGATAAAAATTGACACTTTTCCGAAATAAACTAATTTGTAAGTTAAGGACTTCCTCAAATTATTGATTGACTTGCTAAACAAACCCTCAAATAGTGACCTTCTACCCAATAGCTTGTAGTTTAAAAATGTCTGGCTGGAGCCACAGTACAGGTTGTGCTGTGAGAGCAAACCATTGACTTTCAGAAAGCTGACAGTACCACCTAACTGTGCACAGGTTTAAATATGTTGTTGCAATCACCTTATCCTCCAAACAATTGACCAGGTAAATACTATTCAACCAGAAAAAGATCTTTTGCTGTTTATAATGTTTACTTAAATTATCAGTCTAACTTATGGCTTAGGTAAACTTACAAAGTGAATTTGACCCTGGTGATTGAATGCAGGCAACTTATACATTCCTTATGGTATCTTGTACTTTGAAATCTATTGATATTTTTTGATTTTACACAACTTGCCTATTACCATTCTAACAAAGGGTAACATGTTAGTCCTCCGAAAAAGATAGATATATTTATATTTTGTGCAAGTCATGCTTTCTTGAGTAGTTCATACAATTTAAAAGTTATATAATTAAAATTATTTTTCTGTAGGAATAAACATAAAATAAAAATTAGATTGTTTCAAATCTTGGATTAAAACTGAATTAATTAATATTTTATGCACTATTTCAAGTTATAATAAACTAAATTTACATAAAATATAACCCACTTTATGAATCTAAGCAATGGCAAGTTTACAGGTGTGTTTTATATAGCTGTGCATAAGGTTGTATAGCTCTTGATTTATTTTTTGGCAGATATTGTTAATGATAATCTCCATAGGACTAATTCTAAATATAAACAACAATATACTCTATAGTCTAAGTACATGAGAAATGAACCTGGAATTAGGGATATACACCATTCACCAAGTCAATCAGCATTTTTTATAACCACAGTGAATGAAAAATCTTGATTTCCAAGTTTTGAGCTTAGAACCTGTGCCTCAGTGGCAAGGGAGCCTCAGTTCTTGAGTTTGTTTCCAATGTTAATGATTTCACCATATATCTCCAAGAACTGGGCACTGGTTCTGGCAGCAAACTACAGAAAGCTTAAAATGAGTGCCTTAATTCTATCAGAGAATGCATTTTGTGGTCTGTTAATATTTTGCATTAAGCCAATTTTGAGCTATTAAAGGTTTTCTTTTTTCCCCTTTTTAAGTTTGCTAATCATCAGGAAGCACTCACTTTCATCTGGGATTTGTTTACACTAATTGTATTTCCTTATGTCCTGTCTATACCAAGCTTTCAGAGTTGGTGTTGGGAGTGGCTGCAGTGCAGAGTTGCTGCAAAACACTGACTCTATCCTATCCCTCCTGCATCCCAGTGTGCTCCCATTGCTCTTCCTTGGGTTCATGGAATTAAAAGTAGAGGAAAATAGAGGGATAGTTTCAGACAGTTGGGAGAATATTCCTATTCATTTTGTATAAATGGACAGACTTAGGGATATTCGCTAGTTGTATCAGTTAGGAGGGTGATTTATCACAGTCAGTTATGCTGATTTTTGCTATAGTCATAGTGAAACATTTTCTACATGAGTTTGAAGTCCTTTCCTGAAGATCTGTCACATACCCCTTCTCTCTCTTTTTTTTTTTTTCATGGTTTAGAATTCCCTTCTCTGTCAATTGGGTTCTCAGTAAGAAACATATTGTGCATTTTAAGTGGCTTAGTGGAGAACAATTTAATAGAAAGACTGGGATTACAGAAACCAGTTAGAGATCTTTGAGGTACTGTCATACATTTCAACAATGAGACACTTGAAGGAGAAAGGGAAGGGACAGTATTATTGGAGTTTGGTAAAAGATGGAACCATGGAAGAGCATCCACCTGAGATACGCAGTGGGAAAATAACTAATATTCCCTTTCCAACCTCTTATATCCTGCCCATAGGTCTCCTATACCTCCCCAATTGGCTGGACCCAACTGGAAGCATGGGATTAGAGTAACAACAATAACAAAAAACCTGGCTATTCAATCCATAGAAGCTGGGTGGCTAATAATAATAGAAATTTACTTCTCACAGTTCTAAAGGCTCAAGGTACCAGCATGTTGTGCCCTGGTGAGAGCCCACTTCTTGGTTCATAGCTGGTGCCTTCTCCCTGTGCTCTCACAGGTGGAAATGGGTGAGGGATCTCTAGGGTTTCTTTTAAAAGGACATTTCCCATTATTGAGGGCTCCACCCAATCAACCTACCTCCTCCTAATACTATCATATTTGGGGGGTTAAGATTTCAACATATAAATTTTGGGGGACACAAGCATTCAGACAACAAGGTAGGTCTATTAATTCATTTTTCTATTATTGAGCTTTATACTAGAACTGGGAATATAAAAACAAAACAGATTAAATCCTTGCATATCAGGAAAAAGCATGATGACAAAGGAGAACATCAATACATCTACTATGCCCCTCTCATTCAGACACATCCACATCAGCCAGTTTTCAGCCAGCCATCTTTGCCAGAAACTCCCGCTACTCAAGCCCATTTTTCCCATAGACCATGGCCTGCTGTCCTCCAGAAAATTAACTCTCCTCTCATACGCATACATACTCACACACACATACACTTACACATACACATTAGTTAACTCTTGGAATATAACACTATAATGTTAAGGAAATCAGTTATAGTTAAAAAGAGAGAAAATAGAAATAGAAAACATAATGCATCTCTTCCTTCTTGTCAGTTTCCCTAATATTAGTAGGAAAAATATAAGTACACATGTATCCACACAGTCACATGTGTATCACTAGAAAATAACCAATGAAGGTCTTCAGGCAGTACTAGTAGACGGGAGAGAACAGTCCAATGCTTTTGGTTATCACACAGAACGTTTTTGGAATGCACAAGGAAGCCAGTGGCAGAAGAGCCTGCTTCTCACAACTCATTTCAAGGACCTTTACTTGGTACCATTCCAATCTACCAGCCCTTGATTGACTGTGGCTATGTCTTAAGCTGCTGGAACTTTTCCCATTTATATTATCAAAAATGTGGTAGAGGAGAGGAGAATGGTACATTTAAATACACCCATCCCACTGCAGAGTAAGGAAGACTGCTGTCAAACTCCAAAACTTTCTGCCATAGACACATGGTTTACCCAACACAGCTGCTGGAATGACTTTGATGACAGGAACTTATTAAGGCCTTTGGGGGATGATGAGATTTGTTGAAATCAAGATGTGTTTTTGTTGCCTTTGATTGATTTACCATCACCAGTCCAAGGCTTCAGGCATATATGGCTCACACAAGTTTTGTGAGCTGAACTATGAGCCTATGCCTACCATAAAAACAAATTAATCCCATGTTCAAAAGCTTTCAGCATCTCCTACAGCCTGAGAGATAAAATTCAAGCTCCCTAACAATATACATAAGACCACTTAGGATCTTGCTCCTATCTCTACAACTCTCCCTGCTGGAAACAAATTTTACCTACCCAATCTTTATAGGCTATTTCCCCCTTTCTACTTCTCTGTTTAGAATACCTAATCTAGCCCTAAAATATCTGCTTATCTTTAAGACTCATATGAGATATCACCTCTTTCCTGAAGCCTTCCCTGTGATCCTCTGTCACTCTTAGTTTCAAAGTTGACTCAAGAATCTATGTCATGTCTTTAGTAGGTATCCAAATATATTTGGCTTTTCATAAGTTTAGTAATTATTTTGAGGATGTAAGGGCTCCCAAAAGGAATGCATTTTATCATTCCCTTCTCTCCTTCAACATACTGAGATACTCTGCCTCAGCTCCTTCTACCATCTGCCTTCCTACTAAGTTCCCTGCCCAGTCATGACAAGATAGATACAGAGTGAAAGGGTGTTTGATTCCATCACTCTGACCTCTCTTGTAGGTAGCAGCCCTGCCAAGCTGGCCCACTTTACCCCTTCACATGGGGATTCTGGTAAATTTAATTTTCTCAATCTGTTGATGTCTGTGTTATTTGACAAGATTATGAATTTCTTTAGAGCAAGAATTCTATGTAATGTATCTTTGCTTTATATCTCCAACATCAAGCATAGTGCTTAACAAATAGTGGATTTCAATAACAAATAATATTATTAAAGAAAAAAATTACTTGTAAATTCTAAACAGCTATTTTGCAAAAGCTTTTTGGATCCAACCTCTCTGGCTGTTAGAAGATGACTATCTTTTACAATAGGACAGAATAGAATTGTCTAAGACAATTCACTCCCAATAACACTCCCAAGTTGTGACACCCAATAATGTCTGCAGAGATTACCATCTATAGTTACTTTTGAGTTTTTTAGATTCCAACTTGAAGAATTCAAAAATAGTATATTGCAAATGATTGTCTGAACTTGCGTTAAATAATAATCACAAGTATTGCAAGTATGATGTTCTGGTACTTGTTTCCAATGTGTATGTGTGTGTGTTTTTTTCCATCAATAAGCAATTTCTCCTACACCAGCTTAGTGTCCTACAATTCAACTCAATTCTGACACTGTCTATTGGGATACAACATCATATCCCATAGGTTAAGAGCTCAGTCCTGAAAGGCTGCTCTCTACTTCAGGTGCCAATCTCTAGCCCTGCTTGTTACCCATGCTTCTAACCCACTGGATGTCCATCAGAGGTTGTCAGGACCTCCTCTTTTTGTTCAATTAATGTGCTAGAGCAGCTCAGAGAACTTGAGAAACTCTTTTTTTTTTTAAGATTGTGTTTATTTAATTTTAGAGAGAAAGGAAGGGATGGAGAAAGAGAAGGAGAGAAACATTGATGTGTGAGAGATGCATTGGCCAATTGCCTCTCTCACACCCACAGTCGGGGACCTAGCCCTCAACTCAGGCACGTGCACTGACTGGGAACTGAACAGGTGACCCTTTGGTTAACAGGCTAGTGTTCAGTCACTGACCCACACCAGCTAGGACTGAAACTCTTTACTCACTAAATTACTAGTTTATTACAAAGAATATTGAATGATATAAGATAGCTAAATGAACAGATGCACAGAGTGAAGTCCTAAACACAGAAGCTTCTATCCACATGGGGTTTGGGCCCTGCATTCTGACACATGGAGGTGGTCTGGTTCACCAATCTGGAAGCCCTCTGTACCCCATCCTTTTGTGTTTGTATGGAGGCTTTCTTACACAGTCATGATTAATATAATTATTAACCATTGATGTATTGGAGACTGATTTAATCACCAGCCCATCTCCCTTTCCAGGAAGTCAGGAGGTAGGACTGAAAGTTCTAAGTCTGAAATCACATGGTTGATTTGCCTGGTAACTAGCATTCAACTTTAGGTTCAAAAGTCACCTCATTAACATAACAAAATACATTTTTGTTACTGTTATCACTTAGGAAATTCCAAGGGTTTTAGGGGCTCTGTGTCAGAAATGGGGATGAAGACCAAATATATATTTCCTATCACAATATTACAACAAGTATGCATCAATTTATAGATGTCTTAGATAAGGAAAATAAGACTACACTCATGTATATTTTTAAATAAATGTACAATTTATGTGTCAGTAGGTAAGTAACCAATTTTATCTCCCAAAGTAGATCCATTTATTTACTTGGAAGTGGAGAATGAAAAGGAGTATTATATTTGTATGGGAGTCACAGCAGAATTTAACTTAATATGAGTGGTTAATAAACATGAATAGTAAAAGCTTTATTCAACACTGGCTTGTTCATAGTAGTTGTTATCGATGTTCTACCAAAAAAAAAAAAAAAAAAAAAAAAAAAATAGTCCTGGCTGGTGTGGCTCAGTGGATTGAGTGCTAGCCTGCAAACCAAAGGGTCGCTGGTTTGATTCCCATTCAGGGCATATGCCTAAGTTGCAGGCCAGGTCCCCAGGATGGGGTATATGAGAGGCAACCACACATTGATGTTTCTCTCCCTCTCTTACTCCCTTCCTTCCCTTCTCTCTAAAAATAAATAAATGCAATATTAAAAAAAGAACGATGAATAATTACTACAATTTACTGAGAACATGAGATGTACCATATGCCTATATAAACTTATTCCCTTGTATAATCAGAGCTTGAAATCTTAGCAAAGATTTGAAGATGCTTTAGATAAAGGAGCATATTTTTAATGCCATACTTAATAAAGGTAAAATGGGTGGGAAATTCTAAGAAGTAAACTATATTCCAATAATCCAGGAGAGAGTTCTTCTAAATTGTTACTTTTTTAAAATTGTAAAACAGTCTTTATTTTTAATCTTTCTAGGGCTTGAAAACTATTAGCAATGATAGTATCTTCCCAGGTCATTATTTTATTCTGAACTTAGCATTTATACATCTAAGTTTTGATAAAAACCTCCAAAAATTTCTCCTTATTTTTTTTTTGTTTAACTTTATGCTGTTATTTATTTTTCAGATCCAAAATAAAAGCTAAGATTCATCTTTCCAAAATAAATCATGTTTCAACCATGGGTGGTGGCATCCTTAAACTTATCTGGTAATTCAGTAATTAGAATTTTTTTTATTTTTCATTTGACTTAACATAGAGTAAACTCAACAGCTTATTTACTGTTTCTTGTCAGATCAATAAACTGGGAAGGAGTATACATTTTAATAAACTGGCTATGATAACCTTTCAAAGAATTGAGACTTAGAATGACTTGAGCCCCACATAAGCAGTTCTATGGGCAATTTATTGTCATGAGGGAACTCTGTCAAGAAAATTAAAAACAAATTATTTCTTCCCGAAGTGCCAAATATTTCTCCATTATAAAATTTCCACAAAATTTCATGCAAAGTCTCTGCTGTAAAATGATACTCCATACTCGTGCACAGCTGCAATATCTGGCAACTTCTCCAGCCCTGGGAAGCTAATACAGCAAACAACATCTACACTGGCTGTTGAAGCTGTGAACAAGTTCTGGAAATGGCAGTGCACCGCTGGTCGCACCACAGAAAACAAAGAGCCCACCGATTTTATTACCTGCACAGTCTCACTAGCAGGATGCTACTAAAAGGACAATCAGAATAGTGGTTTATGTTTTTCTTTGCTATAATCCTTGACCCTCTCAGAAAGGATGACTAATTGAAGAAATCAGTATTGCGCGCTTAAATGTGCTAGGATTCAGTCAGTGAAAATGGCATAAGTGTTCCCTAAGAGTCTTTCTTCCTTTCTCTTCCTAGGAGAACGATGGACCAGGAGTAATAAAAAGTTCCCCTGACTGACACTGAAAATTAAAGATGAATGTTCTGCATATCAACTGCAATACAAATCACTCTGTTATCCTCTTGAGTTTGCAGAGAAGATAACTCTTACTTCATTTGCTACAGGGCGGTGTATCTTTCTGGCATCTTCCACAGTACTGTGCTGGTCTGGATCCTGTCCAGAGTCAACAGCTGAGCACCATGATGTAGCCTATGATTCAAAGGCCCAGGGCAGAAGGGAAATAATTCCCCAGTGCCACTTTGTATTATCTTGCTTTTTACATAAATAAATCAACATCCTCTGAAAGATATTTGACTGTGTAGGTAGTAAATTTAAAAAGTTTGCTTCATGTGAAGATGAAACAAGGGATATTACACCCTTTAAAAAATGGTCAATGTTGAGAGAAGAACTGCACACGTCAGAAATTACTTTTAAGATATGCACTTGGGGGGAAAAAACACTGTTATCAAAATGTCAGTTTCTCTCATGATGGATTTTTTCCCACAATTTTTTTATTACTCTAAAAATATAACTGCCCTAGATAGTAAAATGGAAAAAAGTTACATTTTTCTGTTTTGTGTATTTTATTCATAGAATTTAGCAAACATACTTTAAAATATTTTAATTTAAGTAACTTTTTACTGCACTTAAAAAATTAACCTGTAATATACAAGACTACAGCAGATCAGCTTTCCAGCTGTGCACTGAAAAATCTATATTGGATTAGACAAGATAAATACAACCTGATTCATGATTCCTAAACAGACCTGACATTTAATGTTGGGAACACATAGAATTGTGGCTACTACTTAGTCTAAAAGGAAAAAAAAATGAGACTTGAGCCTACTTTTCAATTTATAGGGTACCAAAAATTTCTTGGCATTCTGAGGCCTCTCCCTTCATAATTTAAATAGGGGTGGAGAATTTCATACAGGATAGAAATCTTACTTTCTGTGTCAACTGTACTCAAGGTGATCCATAGCAAAATTTCTCAACATCATTTGTTGTGGATATACCCAGTGCTCTATGGATGCTTAGCAGCCTCTCTTGCCTCTACTTATTAGGGGCTGGTAGCACCCCCAAATTGTGACATTCAGTAATGTCTCAAGAGATTACCAAATGCCCTGTGGAGGAGGGGAAACCATTCCTCATTGAGAACCCCTGCTGCAGGGAAAGGAAAATGTAACCTCCCAAAAGCTGAAATCACTTCTCCATTCTCATGTAGACTCACCTCTGTCAGGCTGACACCACTGACTCCCCCGATAATGAGAATGTGCTCTACACTTTCTCCCTTATCTTCTGGGTGGTTTCTGGGTCTCATCTCAGCTGCTCACTTCTCTTCCTCTTTCTTTGTGTCATCAGCTGAGCCCAGTAAGCTCAAGTCTAGATGCTTTTCTCTGTTTTCTCTCTCTTTCACCAGGTAATTTCAGTCATAACCATGGTTTGCTTAATACTGATTTTCTTCTTTGTTCAGACTTTTCTAAGCTTCAGATGTTCACCTATCTTGTGGAAACTATGAATTAATTGATACTTGAAACTTATGTAAAATCCACTTACCTAAAAATGACCTAATTTCTTCAAATCCTTTCATACTTCTTATCTTAACTATTATTGTCCTCACCACTTCCAGTTGTCCCTGATTTAAAAATAAGGATTTATCTGTTCATCATAATCAACATACAATTTTTTTGCCCATAATTTATGCACCCTGTCCAGTCATTTCTACCCTGGAAAAGCCTCTTATACCTGTACCCTCTTTCAGGGACCACTGCATTATTCTAACCCAGGCTCTTACTGCTGCTTGCCTTATGTTTAACAACATCTCACCAATTGCCTCCCTGCCACTTCTTGTGTGAACATTGATGGGAAGAAAACTCATTTAAATTGGACTTGGAAGGGCTGATATGGAAAGTTCTCAGGCCTATCTATCACTTGGTCAGTGACCTCAGACAAGAAGAGATGTACTTTCCATCTCCTACAAAATATTCTACTCTACTACACCAGCACGCAAAAGAAGGCTCTTCTTCTGGCCAGGCAACCATTCAGCAATGAAAGACTGTTACTACTCAACCAGTGAAAAGCCACTACACTTCAAATTCAAAAGTTTCCTCCAATGGATTCTTTGTTTACAGCGGCCCTCTATAAAAGAACATCCTTTCCTTTGTCCTCTGTACTTGCCCGAGTTTCACATTAGACCAAGTGTTCCGGATTGCAGTTCTTTGTTGTTCCAGGTAAACCCATGTTGCTGGAGAAATAAATATCTGGCTTTCTACGTACTTGAGGTTAAACAAAGCCTGTGTCTCCCCTGGCTAAATAGTTCTACAAGAGAATCCTCCCTAAAGCTTAATTTTGATTGTGTCATTTTCCTTCTCACAACTAGTCTTACTTGCTCCCTTGTTCATAGATAGTTAAGACCTCCATGATCTAGTACAAGCTTTATGGTTATCTTTTCAATATTTCCTCTCCATCTATAACAGCAGACTAGTAGGTGTTACCTGAAAACAGCATTGCTTCTCACTTTGTTCCCTTTCCTCAAGCTCTATTCTTTAGCAGAAACATCAGTTTCTTGCTCTGCCCAGACAGTCCTACCTAAGCATCAAATGCATGTCAGGATAAACTTTCTCCAGATTCTCAAACATAGTTGATCTTCTTTTTTCCCTATTCTTACCTAAATCAATCCTTGATGTTATACTTATTTACATACATGTTTCCCTCTAATTAGGCAGTGAATTCTTGCATTTCCTAAATCATGTAGCACAATGTCTTACTCTTTATAAATGTTTGATTAAAGTTGTTGAATTATGTGCATATCAGGAAAGGTAGACTGGCTAGGACCCTAGCTTCATAAATAGTAAGAATTTGATATTACCTATAAAGAATTATTCACTGTCACATTTTCCCTAGAAAACTAAATTCACGGTGGCAGATTGTATTTTTAAAAAATGGCCACAACACTATTTCTTATCCCACATGTGGGATAAGAAATCTTCTATAATCTTACCTCTGCCCTACTAGAAAATGTTATCTATTTTACCTCCTCTTGAAATTGGGTTGATTTTTGTGATTGCCCTTAGAAATACTATGCAGCAAAGGATGCTTCGTGATTTCCAAGAGTAAGTCCTAATGGGAAATCTGGCCTCTACTTCGCTCCCTCTCTTCCAGACACTTAACCCTAGAATCCAATCACTATGTTGAGGAGAAGCCCAAATTAACACATGCTAAGAGACCTCTCTATACGAAGAGGGTCTGAGTCCAAATCACCCAACTGTCAGTCAACACTGAATAGCAATTGTTTATATGAATGAATGTGTGAGCCTTCACATGATTCCTTCAACCAATCTTTGAGTTCTCCTGCTGAGAAACCAGAGTTCTAGGAGCAGACAGAGACAAGCCATCCTTGACAGTTTTGCCAGTGCAAATTCCTGAAATGAGTACATGTGATTGTCTTAGAACTCTAGATTTAGGGTAATTTGTTATGCAGTTATACTTACCACAACATACTTCTAAGTACATATAGTTAGAAATAATACATATTTTTATTTTCTACTGTAAGAGATGAAGCTGTTCTACCAAAGGTAGTTTCTTACAGTGCATTATAGTGAGATAAAAGGACAGGGTGACTGAGATAAACTGATGGAAACTAAAATTACAGGAAAAATATATATACAAAATATAACTGCAGTTTTAATATAAATTTGATGATTGTGATGATAATATACCTATGCATGATATAAAATTTAAACTTCTGTCAACTTCTAGGAGAATATTTAGGTAAAATAAAGATATTTTACAGATATAGGATAACAAATGCATGTCTTTAAACACAAGCATAAATCTAGAAAAAAAGAATTTTGGGCATATTACAATTGTTATTATTGTAAAATTTGAGAGTTAACATTTCTGTGATATTATCTTTCATACAGATCACTGGAAAATATTTATTCTGAAGGAATATTGATCTTTTAAAAGTGTGTCACAGAACTCTCATAGCCTAGTTTCTAATCAGCTGCCTTTGTATTGTAAGTCTGTGCAAGAACAAGTAACAATCCTTTCCTGGTTGATTTCTTTTGGAATAGCTGTCCCATTAGCTTTCCCTTCATCATTTTCAACAATAGCTGAACTGAGCTCTCTTCTTCCACTGTTGGTGTCACATATATTAAACTGACATCTGGCAAAACTTTGGGTATCCTGCATTGAATTACAATCAAAACACTGTGTTTAAAATAAGGTAACTGCAACAATGATAAAATAACTAATTTTGTAAGTAATTTCTTAACGGATTTATGAGAATGATAGTTCCTACGCAGTATTAAGTTTGAAAATATAATTGAAATGAGCCAAAGGATACTCTTTTCTATATCTTTAATATATAATGATTGATTAAAAACAAAACAAACAAGCACTCATAGCCCAATGAATTAGCTATTATTATTATGGCTACATGAGGGAAAAATATGTTTATTTACATGTATTTCCAGGTATGGAACTATTTTTGGTATCGATTTGGTTTGATTTATAAACTCAGTTTTTAAAGTTTTAAGTGAAATTAGTACTTAAAGTATTGCAAGATTGAATTATATATACAATTATAATCAAATCTTAATTTTATTGTATAATTTCAATATATGTTATTGGAGCTTGGTTCTTCTCACCAACACAGTAAAGAATTACAGACCAGCAAGATAGAAGTGGAGGAATGGGATTTTTATTAGTATGTCCTCAAGGGAGAGACTAGGCCTGCCTGAGGAGGGGAGAAGGACTTGAGTATCCAGAATCCGCTGCCTTAAGTACAAGCATGATTATATTAGCATAGGAGAGGGATTCTATTTTGATTGACCGATATTTTGGTCATACTGCATTTGGAATTTTGCTAACAAGGGCAGTTAATTGAAACTATTTCAACTATTATATTTGCCTTGGGTCAACAAGGGCAGTGGCTCCCTTCCTCCTTCCTCCTGCCACTCATTTCTAACTACTGCCTAACATAAAAATAAATAAGGAAGATGTTCACAGTAAAAATTAGAATAGCAAATACTTATTGAATACTTATCCTATGCCAGATACTGGTGGGCATTCTCAAATCTGAGTATTAACTCATTTAATCTACACAATAACCCTGTGGCATAATCATAATTAAATTCCCATTTTCTTCAGATATGGAAAGAGAATCACAGAGAATATATATGTATATATTCCTGACATGTGTTTGTGTATGCTGTTTGTATGTACATATAATATATGCACACACACATTAATATACACACATTAATATAATTGTGTTAAGTTTTCTGAAGGAAAGATACACCGCTATTTAATTAGTATATTTACTTCTTTGTCCTACAATGGATATAATCCAGTTCCTGTCTAATAATTGTCTTCCCTGAAATGCCCATTTTTCTCCAGAAATGGTCTTTGATTGGAATGTTCTAGCTGAGGGGCTCACTGTCCTAATGGTTCCCGCAGCCATCAGCACATTAGCTCCAACTGCTGCTGTAGCTGTTGTCATTTACGTTTCTCCTGAGAGGGCTCGCATGAAAAAAGGAAACTGTTAGCGCTAAGTGTGTGCCAGGTTTGAGTATGCTCTCTAAACGCATTCTAGCTGAGCCTAGAATGAGAATTTTTTTTCTTATTTTTCAATGGGCAAAATACTATGTCAGAGAGTACAAAACTTAAGCACATTACAGTGAGAATAGTGGCATAGCAAAAATAACCAGTCTTATGAGGACAGAAAAGATTTCATCTGAAACACTAGTTTTGAAACTAGACTCTGCTTTCCCACATTTAAATACTGAGAAGCCACGGAGACAAAAATCCAATTTAGTCACTGATCTCTGACTTCTTTCCAGACTGGTTTTTCCTGACATTTTGTAACAAACACTCTTGTAATTTCAACTAAGCAGTTTTGACTTAATTCAAAATGATGATTTTTCATAAACTTCAATTTTATTTTAACATTGCCTTTCTTATCTTAAAGCCATATATGTGAATATACATGTACCTACACATATATATTTAGTTATTTTTATTGAACACCAGTTGTGCTAAACATTACATTCCAAGTTGCAAGTAGGGTTTTGGCAAATCCTAAACCAAGAAGACTGGGAATCAGGCAAGTCTTTGGAAATTAAACTCTTTATCTTCCAAATGTGTTGTTATTGCTTCTGAATGAGAGAGTTAAAGGCTGGAACCTGCTGCTAAATGGCCCTGCTCAATATGTTTATAGGTGCAGCTCAAAGGGAATCACAGAACTACTCCTCGTTTTTGTACAAGTAGGTGATGCTTCACAGTCAATATGGGAAAGCCCGACAGGCTCTGCAGAGAAGAGATGGCGCAATGTAAGCTTGAGCACAATCAGGAAGGGTATAATTAGAGAATGAAATCTGAATAACTGAAGAAATATAAAACTTTCAAAAATAAATTAAAACAAGAAATTGTGAGTAAAGAGTCTAGAAAAAGATTGAAATGAAATGTAAGACATCCTAATAATATCCAGCAAACCACAGCCTTCTGGAATTTTAAATAAGAAATATTGCAGCAAAGTAAACCCAGATATAAGTGACTTAAATAACAATTGCAGAATCCCACAAAACCATCCATCTACACTTCCATTTATCCAGTTAGTGTAACTGGTAAACCAAATACAGTATTGTGGCCCTCTAACCATCTGAGACACAAGAAATCAGACTTATAAATCACAAAGGTACTATTAAAAGCAATATTGAAAAATTTAATGAGATGGGATAATCCAAAGAGACAGTCTTGGTAAATGATTAAGTGACTGTTATGTTTTTATTGGGTTTAGTGCTTCTGGTATATGTATTATTATTGTACTGTGTAAAAGTGATACGAGAGGAATTGCTTTCTCCTAAGCAATTCCACCCTTTCACTTCTGAACAAAAAGAAAAATACTACTTCATTTTGCAACTCTTACTAATTCCACACACATTTTTCCTTTGTTTTCTGCTTTTTCTCTTTTTTTTCTCAAGGTTCCAAACCTAAGACAGTTAAGGAGTGAATGTTCATGGGTAGGAAGTACAATTAAATTTGTGAGATATTGAAAGACTGTAGAATCATTACATTGAATTGTATTTCTTAAACCCCTAGGTATAGAGTGTATAGCTGTGGCTGACTGATAGCAGCGATGGTCTGAACACTTTACCCATATTTACATCCATACACTTTGCAACTCCTTAGCTCCTCTGAAAGATCTGGTGTTCATTTGCCCATTCCTTGAATCTGGGTATAGACACGTGATTTGCTTTAGCTGGAAGGATGTTATCCAATTTCATAAAAACAGAGGCCCACAAAACTGCCTGTATTTGTCTACTTACTCCCTTGGAAGCTTGCCAGGTCAAGAGATGCAGAGGGTGATAGACTGGGTGCGGAGAGTTCAATTATCCACTCCAGAAAACTCCTAGATCAAGCAGCCTCGAGACTCCTGAATAGCTGACAATAGATGCATGTAGGGCCTTGGCAGAAACCAGAAGATACCAGCAGAGGTGCAAGAGAGTTCTTAGCCTACCTATAGATATTTAAGAAACGGCAAATGATTAAGTTACTAAAGTTTCTGGATGTTTGTTAAGCAGCAATAGCTAAAATACAGTATTTCAAAGATTTATACTCTGAGTCTTTCAAAGCAACGTCTTTGGTATTTTAATGAACACTCAGTTTTGGCCTATGCCAGATAGTACTTTAAACAAATTATTAATATTAACATATGTTTTCATCCTCATATTCAGTAAGGTAAGTGATATTAAAATCAACTTTTTAAAATTTAAAAACTGAGAAAGAGAATAGTTAAATAACTTGCTCAATATCACATACTAAGTAAGGCCTGGCTTTCAACCCAGGTAGTTTGGCACCAGAGCATGAGATTTTAGCTACTAAGCTACATTAAGTAAGACTCCCATGATTCTGGGAGAGTGTGCCCTTTTCAGGTATAGGTTAATTTTTCTATTATTTTGAATATTTTTGTATAAGCCTTTGAGATAGGTCCACAAATTATTTCCTAGGATCCAAAATAGCTGCAAAAATGGATAATATCACTTTGAAAAATTGTCTAGTATTTCAAATAAATATAGTTTATTTTCTTTCTCTTGAATTCTGTGAACATGAATGCTTATCAATGTGTCAAAAATATAAATGTTCAACTATTTTTAAGAAGAAAGACTATTTAATCTAATCAATATTCTTTCCCTCTGCTCTTGACTTCTGTTTCTTTGTTTAACTGTTTGTGAGGGCAAAACATACACTAGACAAGAATAGAACCCACTGGCCATGCAGCAGTGAATCTGGAGAAATACCCATGTGAGAATCAAACAGGAAATCCTAACACCTGACTGACTTCACCTGTTCACCCTAACTCCTTCCAGGCACAGCTGAGGTCATAAACGGTGTATCATGTCCATTTCCTCTGTGGGGTCTATTTCATAGCTCTCAGGATTATAACCTCCTGGATGATTATTTCCCAATGTTTTATGGAAGATATTTACTTAGACCTATGTTATCTCTAGAGAACTGTGAAGAATATATCAAACATAACTGAGAGAATAAAGAAAACATTAAAAAGATGTGGGGGAGGAGAGGAGATAGATTCTATATTTTAACATACAAAATGAAAGAGCCTGTATTTTGGGAAGAGACTAGCTGTATGTGAAAGCTGAGAAAAGTTTCAGAGTCAAACGACGGTTGATCATTCCCTCCTACTTACCACGGTGTGGAATATGAGAGGGAAGGGACCTTCATGAATTTAAAGGGCAATAAATATAGACCAAATAAAAAGAAATATTTTCTCACACAGCATACAGTTAAACTGCAGAATTTCTGGCTGGGGAGACATTTAATTAAATAATCTACACAGAATTAGATAATTTTATGACCACTAATAACATTTTCAGTGTTACAAAGTGACTATGATAAAGGTAAAATCATCCCTCATCCCTCAGGCATAAGTTCATAGCCCATGGCAGATAAGAAGAATTTTGTTTTTAGTTGCAAATAATACTGGACCACCCAGTAAACCCCAATGACTTCCTTATGAGTAACAGGTGAGAGAGACTTTCCTTCCATTGTGAAAAACTGACTCCCACACAAAATGCAACATTGATGCCAGAAACATTAGTGGTTAAATTCACATTGGCAAAATTTTACAATAACTATTTTTGTACTATGTTTTATACCCAAATAAAGGTTTATAGCACAAAAAATATCTATTAAAGGGGGAAAAATTAATTAGAGAAGTTAAAGGTATTTGTGAAGAATTTCAATTATACAATCAAAAAAGGTAGAGTTCTTCCATGACCAATATGGCTCAGTGGGTTGGGTGTTGTCTTGCAAGGAGAAAGGTTGCTGGTTTGATTCCTGGCCAGAGTGTATGCCTAGATTGAGGGTCTGGTCCCAGCTCTTGTCCCAGATCAGGGTGCTTGTGAGAGGCAACCTATCTATATTTCTCTCACTCTTTTTCTCCCTTCCTTCCCCTCTCTCTAAGAATAAATAAATAGAATATTTTTTAAAAGTAGAGTATTATAATTTACTGCTACCCAGAATTGGTTATATTTCCTGGCACTTAACTCTGGCTATTGAAATATAAGGAGAGTGTTTTGTTTTGTTTTTTTTAAGAGAGAATACTAAAAGGAGAGAATACTAAATGCATTAGCATGATCAGGCTGTTATAATGAAAGTTCATAGACTGGATGACTCAAACGACAGAATTTCATTTTTATCACAGTTCTGATACCTGGCACTTTGAGATAGCGTGCCAGAATGTTCCAACTTTGGTGAGGGCTGTTCTCCTGATTGCCAGACTGCCACTGTATCATCGTGTACTCATATAATGGAGACAGAGAGAGAAAAGCAAGCTACCTGATTTCTCTTCTTATAAAGGTACTAATCCCATCCCATAATAGGGCCTCCTTTCTTATGACCTTATCTAAACCTAATTACCTACCAAGGGCCCCATTTCCAAATACCGTCACATCAGGGTTAGGGCGTCAACATATGAATTTTGATGGACACATTTTAGTCCATAGCACTAAGATTTACTAAAGGCCCAGTTTAATAAACAAATAAACAACATTTCATGACAGCCAACGTATCTCTAACTTCTACTACTTATTAGATAATTTATGGTCATTGGACACACAAAGGTTTACAAAATACCCTTCATCTTTAACTGTTTCTTAGTTTAGTTGGGGAAGTACCTATTGATTCTAATGCAATGCTTTGAATAACTTAAAACTTAAAGAGAGGGTATACTCAATGCTTTGGGACCACAGAAGAGAAAAAGGGTGGTAGGGAAAACTAACATCTTGGCTTAAAGTATGAGTAAGAGCTTGTCAAACAGACATGAGTATTTCAAACAGAGTTTCAAGTTAACTACAATTTCATAACCAGGCATGGAGAGAGAATATTCAAATTCTAGACATGGCTAATAATACAATGTAGCTGAATCATATTATGAATGACAAGGAATTGATGATATTAATCTGAAAAGGGAGACTGAGAAAAATGGGAGACCAATTGCTTTCTGCAGAACAAGATAAAGTCACATTTCTAAACTAGAAGACCAGCAATAGAAAAGCACTGTGTTAGTAAAAATCTATTCAACAATTGTTCACGTTTTCCTCAAGTACTAAAATATGCCTTGCAAAGGGACCAGTGCATAATATTCATTCCTCTGGAGCCTGGAATGGTACTGACGTAGGAGAATAATCTGGAGCATCTACACCAGTTTAGCATGTCTACACCAAAGGCTTAATGTGTGACGGAGATAAGACCACCAACTCCTGGGCGAGGGATTATGGTTTTTATACAATTGCTGAAAATACAGATAACTGAAAATCATACTAGGAAGGATGTGTACCATATTGAATCTAACTAACCAACAGGGACAACTGAACGTGCCTCGTGATTCACTTGCATACCCTGTTCGCGCCGCTCATGAAAAAGCACTTTGCCAGATACTAGATTTAGACAGTTGTCAAAACACACGCATGGCAGAGCATTCTTGGTTATTTTGAAGGTTCATTACAAGGAACTACAAGAAGAAAGAAAAATATATGAAGGTATAATATACTTCAAGTGACTAGGTAAAAATAAAATTATGAGCCTTCAGAAAAAATATCAAATCTTCAAGATTTGTATTACAGATATAGCTTGAGCCATGGACACATGTTATTATTTTTATTGAGGAAATAGACTGTGATGTTTCTTTTTGCTGCAGTAACCTTGATTTAAATTATTATAAACAACAGTTAACATAATTTTAATGTTAAAATTATGTTAAATTTGTACATGTTTTCCCATATAAATTATAAAACTAAAAAAAATAAGTGAAACGAATATTTTCATCCTTTAATTGTGACACATTTGTATGTTAGAAGACTAGGGAATTCTGTTGTTTTAAAGAAATGAAATATTTTAAATGATGGGAAGATCAAAGTGAAGTCAGACGATCATCTACAAAGAAGAAAATTGTGATATTTTAGCAGTCTTCTACTGTCTTTACTTGACCCATCTTTTAAAATCCATGTCTTATATCTTCATTATGTTCAAATAAAGAAAAATACCCTAGATCTATGTGTTTTAATAAAGCTTTGGCCATTGACCTATAATTTATTCATATTTCTCTGGTATTAAATGAACAACATCTACATCCTTAACTCACCTACCATTACAGTTTTCTGTAGGAAACATACCCATTTACTTTGGATTATTGTTATGCAATTGTAAAAGGTCTTTACCCTCCTCATATTTTGCTCCATCATATAAATATCAGAACTTTTCATATTTATGCCTAAATCTGAAGAGCATGGTTCTAGAAGTCACAAAATTAAAGCGTCTAAAAATATCATACCAAATAAATTTAAAAAATTAAAATCCCATTAATAAAGTAGAAAAATATCTCATAGAATAAGCTTTTATGGATGATTTTATTCCATATTTTTTGAAATGACTCAACCCTAATCTTGTTTCTACTAGTCGCCATGCTTAACATAAAAAAAAGAAAAGTAACATTGACCTTAAAAAAATTTAAAGGTAGTTATAGGAAACTATTTATCACATTTAAGCATCAAAATAGACCTTTCTGTACCCACAATCATTCTCTTTTGACTACTTCTTTCCTTTCTTTTCTATTGAAACTGCGAGTGCTATTAAAAATACAATAAAGTTATGTAATAGAATTTAAACACGCTTTATTGCAACAATATAAGTTCTATGTACAGTTACAAGCAATATGGCTGCACTTAATAATTTTACATTACAAGCATAATTATGGTATCGAATTAGTAATTTTCACAAAGTACTTGCATTAGAAATTTGTATGATACAATATATTTCAATTCTCAGTTGCATAGGAAGATAACAATTTTTTTAATAGGAGGACTGGGGATACAGTTCATACACTTAGATCTGATTGTCCTGCTTTATACAAAGCTTAGACTCCTAGTCATAGAATTTTAGAGCTGGAAGAGACCTTAGAGATCTAATAGTTTAACAACTTCATTTTACAAAAAAGAAAATTAGGGGAAGTTATTTGGATTAAATAATGTAGCATGGAAGGTTAGTGACAAAACTAGAATTAAAACCACTTAACTTTCTAAAGAGTAGAAAATGAGGTTGGGGCCAAAGATTTAGATTTGTAAATCTGCACAGAAAGGGCACTTAAAGCTATTGGGTTGAACAGTCAACAAAGGATGGAAGACAAAGGAAGAGCTTCCAACCTGTAGTTGGTCAGAAGAGTAGGAACCAGCAAAGAAGGCTGCACAGGTGTAGCTAGTAGAATGACAAGAAAACCAAGAAAATGTGGGATCATTGAACCCAGGAAAAAAATTAAGGTATGGGCATGTATTAAATGCTGCTGAAATAGCAACTGGAGAATCACTGGTTTCCCTACAACCGAGCGTTGTTGGGTGGTTAGGACCAAAGCTTGGATGGAGGGAGCAAAGTGGAGAAGGTGACTGGAAGGATTAAGTTCAGGATGTGTTTCTATGGTGCCAGCAGTGGTGGGAAAAGGAGAGGTTAAATGGCATCTTCATTAAGCTACTTCAAGTTGGTACTCGCAGATACAAAACAACAACAAAAATTAAATTGTTATGGAAAATCAGCTTAAGATTTCTAACAAGGGGCATATGCAGAGCACTTTATTTCAGGAGTGGGGGGAAATTACTAGTTAACCACCCATTCTAGAATGAAATGTGTGCTCAATTTATAAAATGCTGTGGAACCCCTCAGAAACTTTTTTCGTCTGTTTTGTTTTAACCTAAAATTTTAGCCGAACCCTCAGAAAACAATCCATGTTCTTTTTCTCTACACAACTCTCACTAAGACACTCCATATCTAAAGCAGTCCACCTTAAAGATGTGTTTCTTTGAGCAGGGAGCTCATCAATATCGCAGAGCCTTGCAGGCTACTAGGAGGCCTGTCCATTAATGAAATGTTAATGACTGAATTAGACCTGTAATAACTGGAGTAGGAGGTACTGCTGTGAGTCCATTAGCATCAGCAGACCCTGCTGAGGAACAAGTAAACACTGCACACAATGAGAAAACTTTCCAGCACGAGAGTTGGAAGTGTTACACAGGTGTTTTCATATGGAAAATGACATTTCCCTGAAATAGGATTAGTTTATTTAGGAAAGCTAATCCTAGTAACTATATTTCTTCAGACAAAAACAAAGAACACAAGATGGATGACGTACTTATTCAAGAGTGTTTTGATTTTTTAAATTCCAATATTGCACAATTGTTTTTGCAAAACTTTTTAGGGCATTTCATGTTTATTAGATACCAATTATTCCCGATGGCTATTGCTATTCTTTTTCTCTCGCCTTGTTCTCTTAATAGGTTTTTAAATATTTTTTTCTTATATTCCCCGTTTTAAAGGTTTTCGTTTTCTTTTATGCTCCAAGTGAGCCCTACAATCTTTTCAGTACTGCCCATCCATTTTGAAAAAGGGGAGAGGCATAGGGGAAGATTTAGGACACTTTTTGTTTTAGCTTTGACTGATATAAACTGATTGTGGAATTCACTCCTGAGATGTAAATATAAATCACGTGGCATATAAAGTGAAAGCTGTTATGTATTAGCATCTAGCTCAATTCAGTAATATATTGTTCTTGTAATAAGCTTGAAGATTTACCATTTTTATTTAAACATATATTGTAATTCAATAATATTTGAATTGCAGCAACTTGATGTAAGCCAAAAGTAATTGCCATCTCTGGTTATTACAAAAGACAGAATAGCTAAGGCTAATTCTATTAGATTTCTTTATTACGTCTACTGTGGGTCTTATTATTGTCCCATATTCATATTTAGATTTCTAAACAGTGTAAAAAATAATGTATATGTGATTTGAGGATTGGACCTTAGAGCTTACTAGACATATGTTTTAGAGATACATATAGAAATACATATAAAAAAACTACAAAAATCAGTATTATATCACTGTTTTTGTTGAAATATTCTATAGCAAATAAAGGAGTTCAATAACATGGATTGCAAGTTACATCTGACCTAAAACATCCTTCCCATTCTTAGTTCTATATTTACCTGTAACTATTTGTGTTGCACTAGAAACATCCTTTAACCTTTCAGGAATTTTTTAAAAATCTGTAAAAAGAAAGTTTATAAAGGGTAATATCTATAGACATTTAAATTTTACATTTATATAAACTTAAAATTTATATAAATTTAGTTTCTGATACATTAAAAGTTGAAGTAGAAATAGAAGATGAGAGTGAACATAAAAGTTGCATTATAAATCTATCAGCTAACTCTGCTTCACGAAAAAAAAGAAAAAAATATCAGGGAGATACAAGTTCACAGGAAAAAATATAGTCTGCATGAGCACAAAATAAATATTTCAATAGAATTTACAAATACAGTAAAGCATAAAATATATTGTTTGAACAAATAGTACTGGCCTTAAGAGGTCAGATTTAAAAGAAACATATGAAAATACTTGCACGTGTCTGTTTTAAAACCTAAATATTGTCATATTTTGCAAATCACTTTCTCCTTGATTTGCATGTCTGGAATGCTGGGGTTAACTTTAGACATTAAAATGCATGTATACACACAATGTGCACTCCCATACACTCACACTTATATACCCACTATCTTGATTCTGGAAATTTTTGTTAGTTTTCTTATTTCAGTTGAGTTTGCCATCCGAATTCAAGAGAGGGGAGAACTGCACACTGTATTTGCAAATAGCAAGCATGACACATGAGTTGAACTTCAAAACAGGTAATAAACTGGCCTAAAAAGATGAAGTCAGTGACAAAAATAGTAATACCTGACCATTTTGATTATAGATAAGGGAATACATTTCTTAATTCAGAACTTTCAGACTCTGTAAACACTGCCTTACAATTTTAAATGGATAAGGAAAAGAAATATATCGGTACAAATGGTACAGTGATAACTATGAATATATAATTTACGAATAATATTTTGGAGGTATTTTCCAAAAGAGCCAAAGATCAAGTATGGTATATACTGATAGTATAAACACTGTATGAAATACTATAAAATCATAGTCTCATAAAATCATTCACAATAATGATAGTGAATTTAAAGCCAGTTTGAAGCAGTAGGCTATGAGCTTTGAACAGTATCTCAGCATTTAAATTTGGATTTCTGTCTTTCTTGGACAACTATTGCTTCCAAAATCAAATATCAAAAGGCTTTTATAATGTAAAATGTATCCCCAAAGTTTTTTGTCTTTAAGTATTCATTATTTTAAAAATGATCAACAAACTATCATTAAAGATTAATTCAGTACAAAATTTCAAAGGAAAAGTCAAACATATCTATTATTTTTCAATTAAAATAAACTTCCATTAGCAATATACATTGCTATTATCCCCTATGTCGAAGAATGGGATTGAAGTTCTAAGAAGGATAGCAAATGCCCCATGCTCTAAAGGCTCCTATAATTCTAAAATGTTTATAATGTTATAGAACAGAGAAATATTCTGTTATTAGGGAATAATAATGCTTGGCTTACTCTACTATGAGAAATAGCATAAAATTTCTCAAAGTATGTTTGAATCAGAATTCCGTAAACTTTCCCCCAAAAAGATGATGAAACCCAGTCATGCCAGATGGCTTAGTAGAGATTCCAGGACTCACAAAGCACACATGACATTCCCCACTTACTTGGAGCCCTGCTGGTCCTCTTGAGGCTGCCATATAAACATCCACTGGCCCTTGCTCTAAAGAAAGTATAATGTAGAAGGTTAAAATCTTAATTAATCTAAAAAGCTCAGCAGTGATCTCTTGTTTCTCATGTGTTTTTAGCACTTAGAAAATTTCTCTAATACATTAATTTGTGGATTGAGAATTAGATGTTCTAGCTGGTCAAATAATGTTATATTAATTAATTTATTCACACATTCTTTCTTTTGTAAAGTTA
This sequence comes from Glossophaga mutica, assembly GCA_039655065.1. Classification (NCBI taxonomy): domain Eukaryota; kingdom Metazoa; phylum Chordata; class Mammalia; order Chiroptera; family Phyllostomidae; genus Glossophaga; species Glossophaga mutica. The sequence goes on from CM077306.1 coordinate 74,551,665, forward strand.
TATAAAACACCTATTATGTATAAGATAATGTATTATGGGGTGGGGTGGAGGGATTGAGCAAAAGAGAAAAAGAGAAGGAAACTAAAAATAAGGCTATTTAGATGTGGATTTTTTGTTGTTCTCAAACATTTTAAAGTTCAATAAGTGTCCATTCCATTATTCAATCAGCATATTTCCTGAACCCCCATATTCCACGAACTGCTGTAAGCCTTAGAGTCACAGACATGAACAAAACTGTCAGAGTCTCTCCTTTCATGGAGCTCATGTGCTCATCTTAGAGTAAACATTAAATAAAACATCAATAAATAAAACAAACATAATATCAGATGGATAGAAATCAAGAAGAAAAGTAAAATGAAGTGAGTCCATAGTAAGTGGCTGAGGTGCTATTTTAAATAAAGCAGTCTGAGAAGGCCCTTTAGAGGTGATGTTTAAGGAGAGACATGAAAGATATATTATTGGGAAAGAGCTTTAAGACACAGGGCAAAATAAGCAGTGTGAGTCCAAAGTGGGGATAGTCTTCCTCTAGAAGAGCAAGTAGGCTAGTGTGGCTAATGTAGAACGAGGGTAAGTGGGGAGTCTATTCAGAATTGAGACCGTTAAGCAAAAGTAGAAAGGACATGTGAAGGATTTGGGGATTTCATTCAAAGTGCCACATTTTCATTGCATAGTTTAAATGTCTTAAGAGGTAAAAAATAAATTAATATGAACATTGAAAAGAAGAATGGCAGGATGTCTGACTTCACTAAGAGCGTAGAATTGTTAAAGGAGGCTAGGGAGGGTCAAGAACCTATAACCACCAGAGAACTATGATTACATTGGGCTGATGGTGAATATGAAACCTTTGCAGTCTAGGAATTATCATGCATACTTTCTCAGCTATTTAACAATGTCATCTATCCTGTACATGTGTTCTTACTGTAAATTATTACTCAGTGTAACATGACTTGAGGCAGGTAAACGTCAAAATGTCTTTGGATGATTTGACTAGGAGAGAGGAAAGGAGAACCCAGCTTGCCGCAGACTTGGTAGGGAAAGATATCGGGAAGGCTCAACGGCGGACAGGAACCTGGGAAGCCAGTTACCTCTTTCTACTTTAACCTGTATACCTGCCATTTCTAAGGGACAATATCATTTTATGCTTTCCTTCTCAGAATATTTTTGGCCCAAAAGAACTCCTCCTTTGATTAGAAGGGCAGAAATGAGTCTGTCTCTGGTTATGATTTTATTACAGAGATCCAGGTTTACTTGCAGTAGGCTTCCTCCTTTGACAAGTACTTTCCAATTGCTCTATTGTTCCTCAGAATCACATTTAACTTTCACTTAAATTTTATTTTTTAGATGCCTTCCATTTCCAATTGATTTCTGATCTATACTTTGTAAAGGAAAGGGGAAATATTATATTTTTCCTCCAGGTTAAATTACTCAATAGAACTTGTCGGTGGTAACTATAACTGTTTTTAAGTAGAATTCCAAGTGTTCAGGCATGGCAATTAATCAGCTTCTTACTAAAAATATAACTACTAAATTATCATACCTGCTGGTTATATTCCAGCAAATCTGAAGGGAAGTTCTAAGGTAAAATAAATCTAGATGATTTTTACATCACACTCAGGGTTACCTTCTATCCACAAATATCTTTTCTTATTTTTTTCCTCCTTGAAAATTTGAGTTCCAAAAGACCTAATGACTGTTTTCTATCTCATTTGTATTACTAATCACACCTTAACAATGCAATCTGAATGTAACCCAATTGACCCTAGTCAAAGCAAAGTCATGGAGTTAGTGCATCTAGTGAGTATCAAGTGACAATAGATTCATTTTTTAATGACAAAAGCAAAGGCAAAGTTTTCTCCATCTTGTCAGTTTCAAAACATGTGGGGGCACAAGATAGCCCTATCCTTGAGAAGAACCGAATTAAAACCACAATAAGATCACCTCACACCTGCCAGAATGGCTGTTATATTAAAAAAAAAAAAAAAAAAAAATCAGCCAACAAGTGTTAGTGAGGACTTGAAGAAAAAAGAACCCTCATGCATTGCTGGTGGAAATGCAGATGGGTGAAGCCACTGTGGAAAGCAGTATATTGTTTCCTCAAAAAATTAAAAATAGAACTGCATTTTGATTCAGTAATCCCAGTAACTGAATATAGAATATATTCTGGGAATATATTCTAACACTAATTCAAAAAAATATATGTACCCCTATGTTAACAGCAGCATTATTTATAAGAGATAAGATCTGGAAGCAGCTCAGTTGTCCCCTGGTAGATGAATGAATAAAAAAGCTATGGTACATTAACGCAATGGAATACTACATGGCTGGAAAAAGAAGGAAATCTTACCTTTTGTGTCAGCATGGATGGACCTGGAGAGTTTCATGGTAAGTGAAATAAGCCAGTCAGAGAAAGACAAATATGATACGATCTCATATGTGGAATCTAATGGACATAAAAACTGATGAACAAAATAGAAACAGAGATGTGGATACATGGAACAGACTGGCAGCTGTCAGAGCGGAGGAGGTTAGGGGGACTGTATGAAAGAAAGTGAAGGAATGAGCCAAAATCACAAAACACATAGACACGAACAACAATGTGGTGATAGAGGAAAAGGTGGGGTGGGTGCTAGGTGGAGGTAGGCTAAGGAGGGGAACATGGAGACAGAAAGAAGAGCTGCTTGGGGCAATGGGAGTATGATGCAGTGAGCAGGCAAAGTTTTATTGAGTTGTGCAATTGAAACCTGTATGATTTTGTGAAACAATGTCACCCCAATAAATTTAATTAAAAAAAAAAACAGACAGGAACCATGAAGGGATTTTGGCCTATGGAATGGATGGCTTCCAATTAGACATAAAAACCAATCTTAACATCAGAACCTCAATGATGCTTTTTTGCCCTGCAGCTGGGCCAAGGGGACACATTCTGGAAAAGAAACAGTAAAAAGGTAACAGGAAAATACGTTCTTTGCAAACAGGGCTATTTTCCCTAGTAAATCTGTAAAAATACCCTGACTCATCGCAAGCTCTGAGGAAAGAAGGCAAATAATTGCTGAGTTCTTACTTTGTATCACAGTCTTTCTATGGATGATTTCATTTTAGCTTCACAAATTACTGTGAATTAATCTCTATTTTGAAATGAAGAAACTGAATTCAGGAAATTAGTCAGCTATGATTTGCACTACGTGGTTCCAAAGACCAAATCCTGCTCAGTAGGCCACTGTCTATGGGGCTTTATACATTATGGGTTCCCAGACCTTGACCCCAAGTATCCTGACTGACGGGATATGAGATAGGACTCAGGATTCTGTGTTTTTAATAAGCTTTCCAGGTGATTTCCCTAACCAATCGGTTTTGTCAATCACAGCAACAGACTGTGCTGCCTCTTAGAGAGTAAACATATCACCCCAATGCGCTAAAAAGAAACAACAACAACAAGACTGCTCTCCCACACACGTGTGTGCATGTGCACGCACACACATACAACCTCTCCCCCAGAAAATCACCCAGTTGTAAAAAGACAATGTAGACAATGCATCAAAGATACTCTGCAGTGAATAAAAGTTGTATTTTTTTTTTACTTGCCAGAAATATGTTTTCCACTCTGCAGGACAAAACAATGCATGAATATCCTATTGTAATTGCAAAGGGAACAGTATAAATAAGAATACACTGTGATGGTGACACAGAGTTGTACAGGAAGTATCTTAGAAGGTCAGAAGAAAACAGAATAGACATTGGAAGTTTCAAATGCAAGATAACTCTGGCTGACAGGGGCCAGTGAGAAAGAATGAAAGGAAGGTGCTGATTGGTAGTGAAAAACATTAAATGCCTGTCTCTCCATTCCAGTGTTAGTGACTTCCTATAAGGTGAAAAGTAGGAGGATCTCTATGTTGCTAAACCAAAGAAAAGGAGCAGATATCCCTGAGAAGGAGAGATATCACTTAGCCTGAGGTGAGCTGAGGTTTAATTTAACTCAGTGAAAGAAGCAAATGGAGCTTCAGGGACTTAAGGGAATATTCAAGAAAATAAAAGCTTGAGGGATTGCTAGAGATGTGGATGGATTATGGGGTTTTTAACCTGGGAAGCTTTAGTGTTTGTATGCAATCTATTACTTCAAAGATGATTATGTGTTATCTTCTTTCTTTCAAATGGTTTTAGACATCTGTGGACATGGAGCTTTTGTTGTTTTCCAGTTACTTCTGAGAATGTGCCAAAAGGGGAAGTGTCTCAGCCCTATTTAAAGAGCCCTCTCCCATCTTTTTAATAAACTACCTATTAGGTTCTCTCAAGGCCAAGATAAAGCTCAGCAGAACCTGATCCTAGATGCTTCTATAGCTCACGGTCAATTGGACAGGAGCAGACAGGGAGTAATAATAACAACAATAAAGTCATGGCCTTGAAAGTATCTTTGACAGAGAGGTTCCCAATCTTGCCCATATTACAATCACAAGGGGAGTTTTTAAAAACCTGATAACAAAGCAGCACCCAATACTAATTAATTCATAATCTCTGTAGGTAAGGTCCAGGCATCAGCGCTTTGAAACAGGTAGGGTAGGGGGTAGAGGGATTGAGCAAGAAGAAAAAAGGACTCACGGACATGGACAATGGTGTCATCATTGCAGGAAGGAAGGGGTTTAAGGGGACTAAATGGTGATAAAAATAAAATAAAAATTATTAAATAAAAATTTAAAAAATAAAAAATGGAAAAAAGGAAAGAAAAAACTTCCAAGGTAATCCAAATAAGCAGCCATTATTGAAAATCACTAATCTACCCTGGCTGGTGTGGCTCAGTGGACTAAATGACAGCCTGTGAACCAAAGAGTCACTGGTACAATTCCCAGTCAGGACATGTGTCTGGGTTGTGGACCAGGTCCCCAGTTGGGGATGCACAAGAGGTACCACACATTGATGTTTTTCTCCCTCCTTTTCTCCCTCCCTTCTGCTCTCTTAAAAAAAAATCACTAATCTGAGACTTTACCTGCTTCTCTCAGAGTTTAAATATTTTATCAACATCTTATAATGTAGAAAATGAAATTCAATAAATATTACACCTATAAATATACAGCCTGCATTTATGTAATTGCTTTAAAACCATAATGGATTTGTGCATGTCATTATATTGTCTCTAAATCAACTGTTATTTTTCATTTTAAATTTGTTAGTAGATCTTTCATATTATCCAAAAAGAAATAAATGCATTCACATTCAAGAACTTAACTGACCACATATTCATGATCGGGTCATTATTTGCAGAGGTGGCAGATATGAAACTCGTATCCAAACAAAACAAACAAATAAAAATTCTTTCCTATTTAAGTGATTCAGTATCATGAAATTTGAAATAAATGTAAAAACAATTTTTGAAAAAGTTTTAATAGTAATAATCATGAATTGAGTCTTAAGGCCTGGATCTACCTTTGGTCCAATTTCATAAATATCATAGGGAGAGAGACTTTTTTCCACTGTGATCATCTAAAGCTCTTGGTTCACTGGAAAACTAACATTTTTTTCTCTCTCTTTCTTGTTTGTTTTGTTTAGTATGTAGAATGAATAATTACTGGGAGAAGTCCTGGAAATATATGTCACAGGATAAAATAGAAGCCACTCTGTCCCACATAAGGCAGCTAGCTTATTAGGTACTGTAGGCTCCTTAATGTTTAAATGTCTTATTCCCTTTGTAAGTAAAGTATTCAATTTAGAATTTTGAGGTCCTTCAGAATTACATATGTTGTATAGAAACAAAGTTGGATTAAGAGCCAGGGGATAAGGTAAGTAAGCACAGCCCGTGAGTTAGCAAACTGTACTATCTTGAATAAATGATTTAAACAAACCCCCTGACATTATTTTTTTCACTTGCCCATTAAAAGACTTGGACAACACTGAACAGCTAAGTCTCTTATAACTTGAACTTCCTATGGCATATATTTCAGATCTGTGACCTAGAAAATAATTACATTTTGAGGAGTTTGATAGCGATTCATTTCATTTGTTATAAATCAAATGTAGGATGAATAAATAAATTATCTAGGGTTCCCAGAAGAGACTAGAAAACATTTCTTTCCTGTAACTGTGCTTTTTATAATTGCAAGTTACAAAAATTTCCATATTATTTCAGTTTTAGAAGCTCTGCCCAACATTGATTTAGAGCATTCAGATTATATTAAATATGTATTTACTATAAAATGAGAGTACATGTTCATGTAAGTAAAGATTCTGGTGTATTTTTAGAAAAAATCACTGTTGGTGCAATAGAAAGGAAGAAAAGAAAAGAAAAGAAAAGAAAAGAAAAGAAAAGAAAAGAAAAGAAAAGAAAAGAAAAGAAAAGAAAAGAAAAGAAAAAAGGAAGGAAGGAAGAGAAAGAGAGAAAAGAGAGAGGAATGGAGGAAAGAAAAGAAAGACAAAAAAGGGCTGGATCCAAAAACCAAACAAAACCTCAAATACCAAAAACTGCATAATCTGGGTAGTAACAGCAGGACCAGATCCATGAGTATAAACTGACAGAGGTGTGGTTTCCAAAGCTACTCAGTCCACTTGTATACACAAAGCTTGAATTTATTGAGCTTTGTAGTAATAACCATTTGCTTCTGTGGCTCAAACTTTGTTTCCTTGAGGGTTTTGCTCTTGAGCAAACCGCATGTGTTCTTTTTTAACTAAGCCATTTGCATTCCTCTTATTCTTTCTCCTTTTAAGGTAAAATGGATTTTAATTCATGTTAATGCCAATGAAATTTGGCATATTATGATTCTAAAGCATGAGATTTCTTTCCATATGGCTCTTGATCTCTATATATTTGAAAGACAGAATAATTAGGCTTGAAGACTCATTGAAAGCTCACCTAAGTTATATTCCTTCTTCACACACATGTACTCTTGAACAGAGAAGAGAGTCTCTCAAAGTTGTCCCCTTTTTATTTCACTGAAGCAAACAATTTTTGTCTGAACAAATTATTTTAACAGGATGTCAGTATTCACTTATCCATAGCACCTAACTTACGGAGAGAGTGTACTGGGTCATGTAGGATGACAGCCCTGGGTTGAAGGCAAAAGAAAAATAAGCTTTTTCTTCTTTTTTTTCATGCCACTTTGACCTATATTATACACGTGGGATTTATGCCAACGAGTCATTCACATTTTCTGATATGCACATTTTCTCAGAGACAATCTGTACACTCTGTGAATGTTAAGCTGATGCCTCGCATACCTTGTTAGTTCAGAAGAATCAGCTTCATAGATTGTTTATGCTCTAGGTCACAGTCCTGGAAGGGCCTGTACTTGGCAGCTATAAGATAAAAATGACAATATGATGAAGCATTTTATTGATTTTTTTTCTATGTTTAAGGCCATATTGGTGAGGATGCTGCTATCTCAGACCCATTAGGACCCAGAAGCAAAATGATGCTCATTTCCCGACATGCTTTCATTCAGGGCTACAAGCTGAAAAATCAAAAGCCTCGGATTCTCTCCTTCCTCACATCTGAATCTAATGCTCTTTCAAACATTTGCATCAGAAAAAAAATGTAAAATCTCTAAAATAAAATACATATATGAAAGATCTGTGTATGAAAAAATTGTGTTTTAGCATGTCCATTAATAGACCTTATTTGCATACTAAAAGTATCCATTAACACAGTGAAAATTTCAAACTATTGGTATTTCTGATAATAGTTAACCAGTTTATCTCTAGTTCTTATTTTAAAAATTTACTCAAATAATTTGTGCTTGTGGTTATAGTTAAGAGTTTAAAGTATGTGCGTGAGGATATATATATATATATTCACACGTATATATATGATAGAGAAAGAAAGAGAAAGAAAGAAAGAAAGAAGAAAGAAAGAAAGAAAGAAAGAAGAAAGAAAGAAAGAAAGAAAGAAAGAAAGAAAGAAAGAAAGAAAGAAAGGAAGAAAGAAAGAAAGAAAGAAAGAAAGGAAGAAAGAAAGAAAGAAAGAAAGAAAGAGGGAGGAAGGCTCTGAGTAAGTACACATTTTTTTCCTCAAAACATTTTTCTCTTCTTTGGTATTATTTATATATATATTCATGTCTAAATGTCATATTCTTTATATCTCAGTGATGTAGTTACTTCTTTCATAAAACAGTTTGGCTGATATTTACAGAGAAAATTCAAGCCCTTTTTCCTAAAATCTCACACTTACATTATCTATGTCCTTTTTATATTACTTCCTACTTTTGTGTTTTCTGTGTTTATTTGTGTAAAAATTTCCTGGAAATAAGAGTAATAATAATAATAACCATTATCATCATTCTTATTTATGTCATTCTTTTTTGCATCTTATACAATGCCTTGAACAATACCTCAAAGAGTATAAATATTTAATGGATTTTTTAAAGATTTTATTTATTTTTAGACAGAAGGGAAGGGAGGGAGAAAGAGGGGGGAGAGAAACATCAATGTGTGGTTGCCTCTCATGTGCCACCTACTGGGGACCTGACCTGCAACCCAGGCATGTGCCCTAACTGGAAATTGGACCAGTGACCCTTTGGTTCACAGGCCCGTGCTCAATCCACTGAGCTACACCAGTCAGGGCTGAATATTTTGAATACATGAAAGGAAGAGGTATAACACTTTTTTAAATGTGTAAACAATACCTCTATTGCACTTCTTAATATATTGTTTCCAGACTTAAGGGAAATACTTGCTTTTTAGTGTTTTGCATCATGCTCCATCAGATTCTAAACTTAACTTAAAATCTGACTCCTTTTGAATCGAGATTCTTATTATTGGTCTTCCTCGGAGTCCTGAGACACTCTGAAAGTTTCCTGGGATTCTATCAGATGTGCAATGACACCAGAATTTATAGCCTGTCATCCTAAGTATTTCTAAGACTCCAGTCTATAGTCCCTGAGCTATGATAGGTAACAACAGAAGATAATCCACAGGCCAAATAGTGAAATCATAACTAAGATGTCCACTTAACAATAGACCCAACAAAACAAGAATGCTTTGAGTACACATTGGTTAAGAATACAAGTGGATGACACCAGTCAGAATGGCCCTCATAAACAAAGCAACAAACAGCAAGTGTTGGAGAGGTTGTGGAGAAAAGGGGACCCTAGTGCACTGCTGGTGGGAGTGCAGACTGGTACAACCACTATGGAAAACAGTATGGAATTTTCTAAAAAAACTAAAAATGGATATACCTTTTGACCCAGCAATTCCACTGCTAGGACTATATCCTAAGAACCCTGAAACACCAATCCAAAAGAAACTATGCATCCCTATGTTTATAGCAGCACAATTTACAATAGCCAAGTGTTGGAAGCAACCTAGATACCCATCAGTAAATGAATGGATCAAAAAACTGTGGTACATTTATACAATGGAATTCTATGCAGCAGAAAGAAAGAAGGAGCTCATACCCTATGCAACAGCATGGATGGAACTTGAGAGCATCATGCTAAGCGAAGTAAGCCAGGCAGTGAAAGATAAATACCATATGATCTCACCTTTAACAGGAACCTAATCAACAAAACAAACAAACAAGCATAATATAACCAAAGACATGGAAATTGGGAACATGCTGAAAGTCACCAGAGGGGAGAGGGGAGGGAATTTCAGGGGAAAAGGGGAAGGATTTACAGGAACAAGTATAAAGGACACATGGACAAAAACTATGGGGGGGGTGGAAATGGGAGGGAGGTGGGGAGGGCTGGGGTGGCGGGTTCGGGTGAGAATAAAAGACAGAAAACTGTACAAGATCAACAATGAAAATAAAAATTAAAAAAAAAAAGAATACAAGTGGATTCCTTTGTTCCTCAGAGAAATATTTTCTGTGGTCAATAATATCAGCAAAGCACACTGAGTGAGTTACCATCAGGCTCTCAGAATAAAGGTTCATTTTATTTTTTAAATATTATTTTTAAACTTAAATTAGAGACAAACATTATCACAGCTCTACCATATTACAATGTGAATTGTATACCACACAGTAATCTTGGTGACTGGAAAGTTTGTTCGAGACCTACCATAGTCCTCATTTGAATTTATGCTAAAACTCACATTGCTTAGAAATTGTCAGGATGTGTCTACAATAATAGATAAAATGTAAATATGATAAAAGGAAATTGATACATTGACTAAATTTTGGAAATATTTGTAAAAAATTACAAAACAAATGACATACTAGATTGAAATACTTATTATATATAAAAACTGACAGTAATATAATCTTTTGTATAAAGAGGTTCTATAGATTGACAAGATAAAAGATGTAAAATTGACAAAATATCAGTAAGCAATTTACTGAAAGTAGTAGAAATAGGCAGTACATACACAAAAAGGAAACCCTTTTATAATAAAATAGACTTTTTAAAAAGTTCTTTTTTATTATCAAGTTGAAAATATTGTAACATTTGAAAATGTCTACAGTTGACAAGGTTGTGGTCACCTTTATACTGACAATAAATCCTACAAAAATGCTTCCACAATACAAACACATATATAAAACTTTATTGTAGTACTACGTGTAATAAACACATTTTTGAAGAACCCCAGTGTCTAACAATGAGGAGGATTAAAGCTATTCATCATATATTTATATAATACCTGGATATGCTATATATAAATATGTGACTATCTTAAGTTTATCCTAAGAGATAAACTATGGAAATTGAATATATTGGTATGTGAAAGAGTATGTTGAATAATACAAATAGTAAAATCTCATTTTATATAAAATCATAAAATTACTAATATACAAATATATAAATAAATTTATAAAATAAAATTAAAGGAATAAGCAAAAATCTCTTTAAAAGAAATTTTTAAAAATTGGACCTAGTGGGCAGACACTTCTCCAAAGAGGACATACAGAGGATCCAGAGACACATGAAAAGATGCTCGATATGGCTCGCTATCAGGGAGATGCAAATTAAAGCCACAATGAGATACAAATTCACAGCAGTCCAAATGGCCCTCATAAACAAAGCAACAAACAGCTAGTGCTGGAGAGGCTGTGGAGAAAAGGGGACCCTAGTGCACTGTTGGTGGGAGTGCAGATTGGTACAACCACTATGGAAAACAGTATGAAATTTTCTAAAAAAAATAAAAATGGATATACCTTTTGACCCAACAATTCCACTGCTAGGACTATATCCTAAGAACCCCGAAACACCAATCCAAAAGAACCTATGCACTTATATGTTTATAGCAGCACAATTTATAATAGCCAAGTGCTGGAAGCAACCTAGATGCCCATCAGTAAATGAATGGATCAAAAAACTGTGGTACATTTACACAACGGAATTCTATGTAGCAGAAAGAAAGAAGGAGCTCCTACCCTTTGCAACAGCATGGATGGAACTGGAGAGCATCATGCTAAGCGAAATAAGCTAGGCAGTGAAAGACAAATACTATATGATCTCACCTTTAACAGGAAGCTAATCAACAAAACAAACAAACAAGCATAATATAACCAAAGACACTGAAATTGAGAATAGGCTGAAAGTCACCAGAGGGGAGAGGGGAGGGAATTTCAGGGGAAAAGGGGAAGGGTTTACAGGAACAAGTATAAAGGACACATGGACAAAATCTATGGGGGGGGGTGGAAATGGGAGGGAGGTGGGGAGGGTTGGGGTGATGGGCTGGGGTGGGAGTAAAAGACAGAAAACTGTACAAGATCAACAATTAAAATAAAAATTAAAACAAATTGGACCTAGTGAAGACATTCAATTTCCAGAATATATTTCTCTATAGTTTGAATTTTTCACACATTTACATTATTTACTTTAGTCTGAAAACAATGTATGCATTTGTTCAAAAAATTAAAACATTTGTCGAACAAAACAGTTTGAACATTCAAAATTGGTACAACTTATAAGACAACTCTACTTGAAAATAAACTCCATGAGCCTTTGATAAATATTAGCAATTTAATCCACACTTTCCAGGGCATTCATCTAAGGTAAGATACCCAGTGCTATTATTAAAGAATTAACAGAATGTCCACAGTTTATGATTTTTAACAATACTTTTTTAAAAAATCAATAAGGTGTAGTTAAACTCTCTCCTTAAAAAAAAGAGAATTGCTAAAAATCATTTCTCATGTTGAGTGTGGAGTGAATCTAGAAATGTGCTATATCCTATGATAAAATAATCATGTTCCCAGGAAACAAATGAAAATAATTTTAAAAAAAAGGCCAATATTATCTGTTTTTAAACCTTTTATAATGGTTGCTCTTTTTTCATTTATGATATTTTGATATTTTAATAACACTTTACTGTAAATATTAAGGAAAGTAGTAGATGTTTTTAAAATATCAAATAAAATATTCATTTTTCTAAAATTTCATTGCCCCCAATTGCTGATAAATCAGTCATTGATTTTTAGTGAGGTTATTATTGTTCTTCAGTAAAGCATAAATTCATTGTGCAATTAATATTCTCTTTGGAATTTGTCTGAGAGTAACACATCATTCTACCCTTTTTTTTTCCAGCCAGACATTAAATACAACAAAAGAAATGTTTTGACTGGTCTTTTGCTTCAAAGAAATTTTATAAGCCTCAAATATATATTTAAATTCATATAAAATGCAGTACAATACTCAGATTTCAGTATAATTATGATAATTTGCAATAATAATTTAATATTTTAATGATAATAGATATGTCAAATAGCATAATGCTTTTATAGTCCATAAGGGAAAAGTGCCTTTCACATATTTTGTTTTTCAACCACAGCATAACTAGTGATTTTCACTTAACAAATACTGTCTCTGGGACAATACAAATATAAAGTGGAATGCAATCTCTATTGGGTAGTATTAACCTTTACTCAATCATTAAACAACGAGAAATACTGTGCTGTTTTTGTTATGGATTAAGAAAATGCTTTTGGAAACAGATAAACATTTGTCCTTGCTGGAAGCTCCTTCAGTAGTAATGCATCATTATGCCTTACCAGCCCTAGACAAAATACGTACATGTTGGTTGTTAAAGCGTATGTAATATGTTTGCTTTGTCACCTGGCAACCAAAAGATTTCTGAACTTTGACAAAATCTAAACTTTTGAGACTCGTAAGCTGCTTAATTTTTATTTTCATAGAATGTAACTCAAAGTACGTTTTTGTTTAGAAAGTTATTTGACTTCTTGAGTTTCAAGAGATTTTGTTTTAGTTTAATTTAACTTAATTGTTAGGCATGACGACTTGAACTCAGATCTGAGTCTGTGCTAGTTATTTAGACCTACATCAATGGTCGATAAATTTTAAAAAATCACATTGATTTCAAGTCTTTATCATGAGCTAATATAGCCTTAATTTACAAATGAAGAACTAGTTCCAGAGAATTTCATGCTTTTCTGAAGTCTCAAGGCAAGTGTACATAACAAATTAGATCAGTTATCCCCTGACCCTTCATTCTGTCGTCACCTCACTTTCAAGGCTATGTCAGCTCATGATAGAGTTAAATGAAAAAGTTCAAAAAGCCATACAAAGTATTTGAGGTGTATATGTCCTTTTTAGGGGGGGGAAACACAGAACATTTTCAGTCTAGTGACATGTGAGATAGGCCTCACATTCTTACCTGGTCCACTCTTGACCCCCACATTCCATCCCCAAGACCACCAGAATGTTCTGATCTATACCTAGTACTACTAAAATAGAAACCCCACTAAAAATGCATGGAAAGTATGATGAATATTCAAAATGTATGTATACTTATTATTATTTTCCCCTATCAAAGATATTGAATCATTTTTCCTTCTTATTTTTAAAAAACCTGCTCACCTTTTTTCCTTATTCCCTTTCTCATATGTGCCAGGGATAACCCATACTACTCTATTTTAATTCAGCTAACTTGGTTTTCACAAATAGATGGCCATTCTGAAAGACCCTACTGTGGAATCAATTCATTGTAACTGACAAAGCTTCTGTAATTATCATCTTTATAAAGCACCTAAATGGCATCCTCAAATAATACCTTGAAAAAGAATGGATAGTTTCATTATCTTTAGCATCCAATTTAGTGGTGTTATGTCACCAGCTGTGATGTTGAAAGGATAAGGGGCCTATAAGTAAATATTTGTCACTGGACACATCAGCCTATGGCAAAATAAGCACCACAACACTACATAATCCATGTTTTTCAGAGAAAAACTATTCAGATTTTTATTATCTTAATGGTAAAAAAAAAAAAAAAAAAAAAAAAAAAAAACTGCTACTTGTTCCAGTAAAAGATAGAAATATTTTTAAATGCTAAAACAATAGTAGCTCCTTTGGTGAGTGATGCGCCACTTAGTAGTAATGTGGTACATTTTGAACAGATCTGTAGTTTTTCAAAGACAAACATCAAATAGAAAGAAAAAGGTTATGTCACCTTCACCCTCACAGTACTGTCATTTATATGCTATCAGCTCATTAAATTCACATTAGGATACTCCATGGGACTTGAGTCGCTATTAGTGCACCTCAAATGGCATAACAAAATCTCAGTTCACTTTAAGAGGGATGGCATTGCGACATTTTGTATTTCATCACTGAATTATTACAGTCTCAGATGCATTCTGCTGTGATGGTAATGGAAGGAGGAGTACAAGAGAGGAAAGCTGTCCATTTGTTGTACCCCAGGGAGAAAAAAAGCAAAGTTTGATTTAAAAAAATTTAAAGAAGTGAAAGTAAAGCATTAACAATTTAACCTCTGTATCAAGGCTGAAAATGCACAAGCAAAGGCGAATGTTACAATTTATGTTAGGCTCAAAGGAACTTAAGGTAAAGTGAATCTATTGAGTGTTTTAGGAGTTTGGTTGTTTAGTTGGTGTATGTTGACAGGTGAATGACTGTCTAGGATCCACATTACCTTTAAAAAGTACTCACTGTTTGCGCAACACTGTCCTTTTCTATTATATTATCACTGTTTATGTTCCTGTGAAAATATATGGTTAGCCTCTTAAAGGTAAACGATCTTGTGACAAGTATTGTGAGTATTGATAGTTCTCTCCATGATAATTGAAACATTTGATGACAAACAAAAGCTTATTGTCTCCTATTCTGACCTACATGCTTCCAACCAAGATTTCATGAAACAATTTTAGCACCATTTATAGTGATCATACTGTGCATTTGTCAAGAACAGATTCACGGTAGGAAGAAGCCTGGTGTAACAAAGGTTTACATGTGTGACTGAGATTAATGTTGCCTCTAAAATCCAGGACGCTTAGGAGAATATTTCTGTATATTGAACAAAAAAAAGTATAGCATACATCTGACATAATATGCACATAGAAATAGACAAATAAATATATTTATTATGAGATTAAAATTATGTTATAGCACAAGTATGTTCTCTTTTAAAGATCATCTCTTAATGATAGAAATAGAACTTAATAGAAAAATATGATTAATTTTAAATATTTATGTTGTCTTGGATGTTATCACAATATTTCATGACAACACTTAGACCATATCATTATTTGCACAATATTTAAAATTGCAGTTGTGTGGGAATTTTAGAATTAATAACTATTGCTTTATACATCATTTGTTATGTACATTTTAAAAAATATATCAAATATAGGGAGATATATAAGTCCCTGCTCTTTGTTTGGAGACTTGAGGACTAGCTGGAGCTCTAACTGTGTGGTTGGCAACTCCAATCCTGTGAACGCAGGTTTTCTCATCTAAAAAATTAAAAGGATTGAAACGGACAATCACTAAGATGCCCTACAATTCTCTATATCAATGTATTATAGAAATCAAACAGCAAAGTGTTGGAAAGAAACCCAACAAGAGTCTGGGGTATTGTATCGGTCTTTGCTTGGCTATTAAAAACCTAAGAAACTGAGATTAGCCTTTTTTCCCCCCTGCAGGACTTAAAACTAAGGCTTTTGTATAAAAAGGCAAAATACTTTCTGATCTCTAATACATCTTAAGCTCTAAAGTTCTATGTCTTTTATTCTCCAGTTCTTTTCCAGCTGTATTACAATTTTAATTTCTGGTATTGGACAAGGTACTAAAGCATATAGAATACCTATCGTTCCCCTTAGAAATTACATTTAATATATCCTTCTTCTTACTGGAATTTAGAAAACTTTGCTTAATATGATACCAAATGAACAGCTACAACAATATTACCTAGACGCAAATTTGTAACACACCTAGTTTTATCTTTGCCTCTCTAATACCATGAGGTGGATAACTTATATCTTATGCTGAATCACTGAATATGACCATATTTGAGACAGGCCAGTATTTGCAGCTGTGTACACCTCAGGTGTGTTCCCTCCTTTAAAACTTATTTTGTGTGTGTGTTTCTGTATATCTTTAACTCAAGAAACAACAGAAGAGTATTTTAGTTATGTAGTCTACACTCCTTGATATTATGCTTCTTAAACAGGAAGTACCCTAAAAATATATGAACATGGTCATTAAAGTCATGTCATGAATTGAAGTTACCATCATTCAACACAAACAAATGAGATGCATCATTTTTCTAAATAACCCTTCCTAAGAGGCTATTTTACATGTCTTTACCACAAGATAAAGGGGTCACCAAATTCTGCAAGGAGCTTGTGGAACTTTCCCAAAACCCAACAAGGGACACATTAATCAAAATATATGTAATGAAAAATAAACTAGAAAATAATTAATTGTATGAAATATCTACCATAAGAATATTATCACAGAATCTTTTGGTAAGAGATAAGGAGTATTGTTTTATTTTGTCTTTAAGAAAAAGTAAATACCAGAATTGGTCAGTGCTTACTCAGCAATGACTCACAAAGAAGGTATCAGGTTTCACGATGTTGCTCGTAACTTCTTGGCTAGTGCAAACTTGCAGTACAGAAGAATACATCAGTCTACCACTAACTGAACATAGCATTCTCCAGTATCATCCAATTCCCTTTGTTTCACCTCTCTTGGCTCACCACAAAAACCATCTGATCTTATTTTGATTTCCTAAGAAGACATTTTCCTGGGAAGAAGCATTATTTGCCAGCTGATGCAAGTATTTTGTTACATAGTTCAGTGTGTTGTTCCATGTAAGTGAATAAATTGGTATTCTGGTTCATAAATCTCTTTCCTGTAAGCTTACTTAACATTAATGAATCCTCTAGAATCTGAGCATCCCTGAGAAAACTGATAAAATAGTGCTTTTGACTAGGCAAAGGTGAGGCCCACACCCTGAACAAATACTATTCATGTGGCATGTGTTCCTGCTGGACACAGCCCCTCAGCCATACCCTCTCTTTGCTCCTGGTAATCACAAGCGAGAGAAGCTCTGAGGATGAAGACTCCCAGAGTAAACAGGACTAGTGCATACCATATTTACTTCTCAGAGTTTCACAATGTATTTTACTTGAAATGAATTATAAAAGATAAGCCTGATTAATATTACATAAACCAGTATCTCTCAATACCCCAACATTTTTTCATGTGACCCACATTACACTTTCTGGGACTATAATACTATATGAAAAACTCTGTTTGGGGGATATGCTGATTCTAGGGATCCTGAAGAATACTTGGCAGTAGAGCTTATATTTGGGGGTTTCTATTTCATTTGCATATAGACAAAGAGGGAAATTTTTCAGCATACAAATCCTAATAATGTTCATTTCTGAGCAAAAGCTGCACAGATTTGCTTCACGCCAGTGCTTGGAAATGCCTTCACATTGATATTTTTCTGTTTAGCTTCCTTTTATAAGGTTTGCTGTCAAGAAAGAACCCATAATATAACATTTAGGGTAGGATGGTTCTATCACCAAATTTTATTAGGGTTTAAAAAACCACAAAATCAGACATATCCTACTGTGTTAGGATCCAAGGGATCCCAATAAATACCACCCCTCTTCCCTACTGGAGTTCTGAAAAACAATTGAGAAATAAAACTAAGTAGTGGCAGATGGAACCCACTGGTCACTTTTTTTACTGAATTAATCCACCTGGGCCCAGGAATTGGACTGGGCAGGTAAGAAAAAGGCAGCCGCTGAGGGACTTGAGACACTGCACTCTCCCTGTGGGATAAGAGAGTCAGAGCTGTTTTGAGAAGGCACCTCTCTTCCTCAAGCGAAGTGCCTCAGTCTGGGGTGAAGCCAGTGAAGGGATGGAGCGACTTCTCCGTGGAAGGCAACATCAGGAATAGGGAATAGTAACTTCCTTCAAACACTATTTCTAGTAGTAGGAGAGCTAAAATATAAAACCTAAAGTAAGCATTAAATGGAAAAATTACCACTAAGATTTAAGCACAGTAAACTGTTCCTACAAGACAGAGCTGGCAGAGATTAGTTAAGTGGACAAAGCAAAGTATGTAAATGTGCATACAGCTGGACAAGAGAAAAAAAGACAAAGATGGGATAAGAACTTTTATGAAGATAGAAATGTAAAGGAATTATTTGCTCTTTCTACCAAGTAATGCACTGATACTGAAGCAATAATTAAAATGGTGTGTTTTTGTAGCATCAGTACCCATGCTTGTTGTTTTGTTTTGATCACATTTATTCTGTTTTCAAATATTTCAAAGGGGTCACTGGTATGCAAATTAGTGGTTGTATAAATCTGAGTATTAGATATGTTTCAGCTTAGACTATTGAATTGTCTAAAATTAATCGGTTACCTTAAACTGGAGTCAGAGTTTATTTCAAAAAATGCATAGTATTGGAGATTTACAAGTTATTTCATTAATACTAACCAATTTCCCTTTTCCGCGCCCAGCATTTATTTCTTTAGTCTTATACATTTCTATGTGCTTACTCAATAATTATTTATTAATCCCATAGTTATAACATGCTCTGCATATGACATAATTTAATATTCATATAAAATAAGACACAGTTTTTGCCTCCAGCGTTTGATTCCCCTAGGAAAAGACACAGCTCGCTGGTTACCGTGCAGCTTGAGTGACACTGAGGTAGTGGAGTGTACAGTGTGCTGCAGGAGACAGCTTCTGCAGCTGACTGAGACATCCAGAAAACTGGGCAAATTATGCTGGAGCTAAGGCTTTTATTTGTGGAATTTCTTAACTTCTATTTTTGTATAACTTCAAAAAAGCTTATTCTCAAACATTTGGCAGTAAATAGGAAATGTTGTGCCTCTTTACATAAATATCTTTAGGTGTATACTTCTTAAATAAAAGGACATCGTTTACCTAATAATATCACAATGATCAAAACCAGGAAATTTAATACTGAGATGATAGTGCAGTACTGTCACCTAATCCATAATCCATATTCAAATTTGGTCAATCATGTTAATAATGTGCTGGATCTGTGTTTTCCCCAGTCAAACATCAGTTCCAGGATTACTTGTTGCAATTAACTGCCATATCCCCTTAGTTTCTTGTTCTTAGTCTCTGTCTTGACCTCGATATTTTTGAGAGGTGTAAGACAGTTATTTTATAATTCAATTTGTGTTGGTGTCATGTTTTGCATGATTGAATTCAGATCCTGGTATTTGGCAGGATCACCAGAAGAGTGATATCGTGCCCTTCCCGGAAACCTGTGATGTCCACTTGCTCTAATATTTGATCACTTGACTAATGGACTGTTCACTAGGTCTCCACACTGTGAAGCTATTCTTTTTCTCTTTATAATTAACTGATAGTTATTTTGGCAGAGAAAACTTAAGTAGTTAAAAATATCTAATTTAAAATATATATTTGTTTTCCATTTTTGGGTGTTATAAATAAAGTTACTATGGAGACTTCTAGGGAAGGTTCTTTTTTAAAAAATACTTATTTATTGTTAGAAATAGGGGAATGGAGGGAGAAAGAAAGAGAAGGAAACATCAATGTGTGGTTACCTTTTGTGCAACTTCTACTGGGGATCTGGCCTACAACCCAGGCATGTGCCCTGACTGGGAATTGAACGGGCGACCTTTTGGTTCTCAGGCCGGCACTCAATCCATTGAGCCACACCAGCCAGGGGAAGGAAGGTTCTTATTTATGCTGTGTCATTAGGAAAATTCTCTGTTGAAGTGATAATAATTAGAAAACAATAACTGTTCTTAATTGTTCAAGGAAACCACTTTGGGTTAGGCATTCTTATTTGGATAAGTTATACTATGTTTGCTTAAAAGAATCAGAATAGTCAACCCAAAATGGCCTAAATAATAGGGGTTTTATTATCTCCTGTAAGAGGTCTGGAGGTAAGCTATCCCAGGGCTAATATAATGGATCAACTATTCATCAGAGAACAGGCCTCTTAATTTTTCTGAAACCATCATTCTCAGTATATTCACTTGGCCTCAGTCAGGGCTGTTTCATGATGATTATGAGATACCAGCCTTGACCCTCAGCACCAGGGTTTTGTTAATGAAGAAGGCAAGCTGACTATTAAGTAGGCAAGACAGTAGTGTCCATCACACTAAATAAAAGAAAAAATATGGAGATTTTTGTTTCCACATTCTTCAAGAAATACATCCATTACAAGGTGTTTGTTTCTGAGTGTCTGCTTCACACTTTTATGTTTAATCAACCATCATATCATCAAATAACAACAATGGTTTGCTTATGTCCAATATGTTACAATTATTCTTTGTTTAAGTGAAAATGTTTTCATCTCTTATAAAGTGGAAGATGATTCCCCTTACTTATCATATTCATCACAGGTTGATATTAATTCTCTTCTTCCATAACAATTCTACCTGGTTATATATTTTAAAAACTAAGTTGCTATTTATTTATTTATTGTTGTAGGTTTTTTAAAAACAAGTACATTAACTTTTATTTTTTTAAATTGTTTTTCAATTACAGTTGTCCTAATTTTTCTCCCATTATTCTCCCCTGTCTCTCCACACCCCACCTCCTGCATCCAATCCTCCCTGCTTTTGTCTTTGTCCATGGGTCCTTTATACAGGTTCTTTGACTCTGCCCTTCTCCTTCTTTCCCTGGTTATTCCCCCTCCCCCTCCCCCGCCCATCACTCTCAGTTCGTTCTTTATTTCCATGGTCCTGGTTCTATTTTACTCACTTGTTTGTTTTGTTCATTAGGTTCTACTTATAAGTGAGATCATATGGTATTTCTCTTTCACTGCCTGGATTATTTCACAAAATTTAAATTTTAAAAAAAAATTTATTTCAAAATATATTTTATTGATTATGCAATTATAGTTGTCCCACTTTTCCCACTTTTTCCCCCTCCACCTGGTACACCCTTCCCTCCAGCAACACCTCCTTAGTTCTTGTCCATAGACTGTGTACAAAAGTTCTTTGGCTACTCCATTTCCTATACTATTCTTGACATCGTCTTGCTATTCTGTACCTACCAGTTATGCTTCTTAATCCCTGTATCTTTTCCCCCATTCTTCCCCTTCCCCCAACCAGTTGATAACCCTATGAATGATCTCCATATCTATGATTCTGTTTCTATTCTGGTTGTTAGCTTAGTTCGCTTTTTTAGACTCAGTTGTTGACAGTTGTGAATTTGTTGCCCCTTTAATGTTCATAGTTTTAATCTTAGTATTTTTCTTAAGTAAGACCCTTTAACATTTCATGTAATAGTGGCTTGGTGATGGTGAACTCCTTTAGCTTTACCATGCCTGGGAAAACTCTTTTTCTGCCCTTTCATTCTAAATGATAGCTTTGCTGGATAGAGTAATCTAGGTTGTAGGTGCTTGCTTTTCATCACTTTGAATACTTCTTGCCAGTCCCTTCTTGCCTGCAAAGTTTCTTTTGATAAATCAGCTGACAGTGTTAAGGGAATTGCTTTGTAGGTAACTGTCTCATTTTCTCTTGCTGCTTTTAAGACTATTTCTTTATCTTTAACCTTTGACATTTTAATGTGTCTTGGTGTGGTCCTTCTTGGGTCCACCTTGGGATTTTCTATACTTCCTGGACTTGCATGTCTATTGCCTTCACCAAATTAAGGAAGTTTTCTTTCATTATTTTTTTCAAGTAAGTTCAATTTCTTGCTCATACTCTTCTTCTTCTGGCAGCCCTATGACTTGGATGTTGGTATGTTTAAAGTTGTCCCAGAGCTTCTTAAGCCTATCCGCATTTTTTTTAAACTCTTTTTTCTTCCTGCTGTTCTGATTGAATGCTTTTTCCTTCCTTGTGTTCCAATCATTGATTTGATTCTTGGCTTCACCCTCTCCACTGTTGGTTCCCTGAATATTTTTCTTTATTTCACTTAGTGTAAACTTCATTTGTTCCTTTATGTTTCTGCCATATTCAATGAGTTCTTTGGGCATCCTGATCACCAGTGTTTTGAACTCTGCATCTGATAGGTTGGCTATCTCCATTTCATTTAGTTCTTTTTCTAAGGTTTTGTTCTGATCCTTCATTTGGGCTATATTTCTTTGTCTCCTCAATTCAGCAGCCTCCCTCTGTTTGTTTTTGTGTATTAGGTAGAGCTACTTTGACTCCCTGTCTTAGAAAAGACACCTGTGAATTGTGTGGGGCAGAGCCTTAGGTAATCGCCAGGGTGGGGCCACCTGTTCACTGCTTTGTGGCTCCGTGTGGTGGGAGGGTTCAGAGAGGGGACAATGCTGCTTCCTGTCTCCTGGAGGTTTCCCTGGCATTTTCCTTGCTTCCAGTCACTTCACTCACTTCCTGTATGCGACTGGCACCCTTCCAGCTATTGCCTTGGTAGTGGGTGGATTTGCATATATGTTCTAAATCTGTGCAGGCCCTTTAAACAAACTCTCCCCAAAAAATTGGCAGTTTTTTCCTGCTGTTCCATCCCGTCTGATTTTGTAGCTAGATGTTATGGGGATTTGTCTTCTGGTCCTGGAACCCTAGGCTATGCAGTCTGGCCTGGGCCTGGGATCCCCGGCTCCCAAGGTATCCCTCCTGATTTTTGTCCACCACGCATAAATGTGGGGCCACCTATTCCACCGCTGCCACTATGGCCTCTCCGCATCACACCATGTCTCCATGTGTCTCCAATCGTCTCTGTGACTCTGCCCCTCCTACCTGTCTGGATGAATGTGGCTTCCTTAAATCCTTGCTTGTTGGCCTTCCATACAGGCAAATTTTCCGACAGTCCTGGTTGTTATTTGTGTTGAGATATAGTTGTAATTCTCTCTGTGGTTGTGTGAGGAGAGGAAGCATGTCTACCTATGCCTTCATATTGACCAGAAATACTAAGATGCAATTTAAACTTTCATTAACACTTCAATGGCAGAGCTGATATCTACAACTACTTTTGTCCACTTATCAATTTCATGTTACTTTTGTCCTCAGTCCACTTTTGGGTTGATAGAAATTTTTTCCTTGATAAGAGAATTCAAAGATTTCTTACTCAAAGTTCTATGTTTTAATGGTTCTACTGACATAAATTCATTACCAGTTTCTCAAAGATTTTGTTATCCATGTTGTATGATACTTTTTTGTGTCATCTTACAAATAATATTCAATAATATATTACACCACATCAAAATTGTAAACAAGAGTTAATTGAAATGGTTCCTATAGAGTTATGTAGAAAAGACAAGTAGATAAATAACATAACAGAGAACTTCAAAATTAATAAATCTATAAAGAGTTAAAATAGGTAGAAATGTACCCTAAGCTGAGTCCATAAAGTTTTTTTGCCAGAATTTATAAATTAGAACTAAAAGGTTCCAGTTTCAGTTTCAGCGGTTCTCTCCAACAGATGAGATGTAAAAGCTTTAGATGGTAGTGGGATGTTCTTTAACATGTACTGCAAAGCAAAGAAACCAAATCTCGGTGAGAAAGAGAGGACAGAGCTTCCCCACATTCTGATGGCGTTTATATATATAGGGATGGGCAAAATAAGTTTATAGTTTTGAGTACACAAAACACAGAGATTATTCTTCTATTATTACTTATTCTTTTTTTTTTCATTTTAACCTGAGATTACGTTCACTGATTTGAGAGAAACATCGATGTGAAAAAGAAACATTGGTTGTCTCTGTATGTGCCCCAACCAGGTATTGAACCCAAAACCTAGGTATATGACCCTGAGAGAGAATCAAATCTGCAAACTTCTGGTGTATGGGATGATGCTTCAACTGACTGAGCCACATGGTCAGGGCATTATTTATTCTTGTATTATATATTTTTCCATATGAACAGCTGTAAACCTACTTACACCCACCATGTATAAATCTGAATATATACAGGCTGTTGACCCTGAGAAAGAATCTAGCAGCGATTTCTAAACAGGGACCTCTCCAGCAAACCACACTCAGGGAGAAGCCTGCACTGAACTGCCTGTCTGCCCTCTATTCCTGACATTTGAGCGAGCCTTATATAGGAATTTCTAGAATTATATTTCAACTATTAGGACTGAGGCTTTCCCTGTTCAATAGCAGCTTCACAGCTATATCACCATCTGGATCTTCACTGAACAATCAGTGACTCCATTCTGACCAATTGGAACAGTGACTTTTGGACCAATCACACCGTGAAGATTTGGAATCTTTATTTGCATGAGAACAAACCGATCAGGGACCAGGATCAGGGACTTCTATCTCTGTAAGTCAGCTCCCCTCTGGCTTGAAGAGTGTACTTTCACTTTCCATCAAAGATTGAATCGTGTTTCCCTAGCTAGAGATGAAACACCGTAGACACAACACTGAAGATGTCTTCCTGGAACACAGTGAAGTGGAGCAGGAGAAGCAGAGCAGGGCAGAGTGAAACAGGCCCAGAACAGACCAGCACAAAGCAGAGGGGAGCAGAGCAGTTAGATCAGAGCCAAACAGCGCAGTCTAGGTGGAGGGCGGCCTTTCCCCAGGGCGGCCCCTCCTGGCAGTGCCTCCTCATAGCCATGCTGTTTCGCAGCCATTCTGTTATCACGAGTGAGCTGTTTGAACTGAATACATTCTCCACACCCCAAACTGGGGGTTTCTGTTGGTGTTGAAGTTGTGCCCACGACCATCCATTGACAGGATACATACAGTTTGTACCTGGCTCTCGTCTTTCTAGAGAAGCTTGGCTTAATTCTTATCCTTGGATTATAAAATTCCTGCTGTGTTTACAAATAATCCCTCACTTAAATACACTTTAAAATTTCTCCTCAATGTAGCTCAGGTTATGATGTTTAATTTGCATTCTATAAATTCTAACTCTACCATGTCTTTCTAAATTATTCCACCTTCTTCCTTGGCAGAATGTAAAAAAAATTTTTTTCAGGGATCAGGAAAGAAATTCAACTATTTACTTTATTATATAAAATCAGTTGTCTATATGGTTTTGACAAATTCACCTAAAATCACTTTTAAAATAGAAATTTAGCAAACCATTTTCTTGTGCTTAAACACAAATGAATGTTTATGCAATGAAAAAAGATGGGAGAAGCTTTTATTTAATAAGTCCATACCAAGTCTACCATCTATAAAATGTGTCATAAATATCCATAGAAGATAAAGTTTTCTGAAATTTAAAACACACTGTACCTAAGCCACAAGTGGATTATTCCACTTATAGCTGATTGAGAAGTAACTGAGTTTCAATTTGTCAAATATTTTTACTTAAAAAATAAAACTATGAACCTAAAAACATCACTTTGAAGAAGCTAGGTAGAATTTAGCTATGTACACAACACATTCAAGTTCAAGTCAGAAGGGATAACTTCAGAAGTTTGATTTATTTTGGTGTTTAAAGTCTCTAGCAAATAAGTCTAAATACAAATTTGGGGAGAATTAAATAATTATTTTTCTATTGAAGTCTGAGTTTCCAGATGGGTCATTTACTATGTTTTGTTCCAGGTGTCCTATTTTTTTTTTTTTTTAAAAAACACCCCTTAAGCATTCATATTGCATGGAAAAACTCATGTGAAAAACAAGTCTTTTGACTACTGAGCTGGCAATAATTTTATAATGGCAGACAAAAATTTATAAAAAATTATTTATCAAGGTAATCCTCTCTCTCATAATAACATACCATTTTCGGTCACAAAATGGGCTTTATTAAATTATTTGTGACATTGTCCAAGCTGTTGACCTACCAAGAGAGTTGTACTATTTTTTTAATGGGTGTTTCATTGATTTAACATATGTTGGACATTTGTGCTTGTATTTATTTTACCTAATTATAATTTCTTTGAACATTTCCCCTGAGGCAGTTTTAATGTGAAGGCCAAAATTTGAAACGTTAATGAAATAAATAAATTTTCTTAGTAACATAATAATTTCCTGGAAGAATAAATATGTTTCCTAAAATAACTCAGTGAATCATAAATAATAAATTTTATGTTAAGAAACTAGCTTGTAGATACATATACAACCATTTGATATCACACAAACATAAAAGGAGAGACATACATACACACATAGGAATTATCTTCTGGAGCTCAGGCTCCTTATAGTACAGGCTTCCCCCACTGAGTGAGTGTTCTAGGAACCCATCTGTATCAGTGTACCATCTGGTGTTGTTGTGAGAGGTTGCATTCAACTTCAGAGAATTTTTTTTTTAACTCTTTCATTATGTTTGCTTATTTCATGATGAGTGATTTATGAGAACACCTGCTCACACTGTGCTGAATGTTTGGCAGTTTTTGAAGGAAAATGGCATGACTCCCATGGCCCACCCTCCCTGTTCACCTGCTTTTGCCCAGAGTAACTTTTTTTTTTTGTTCCCTGCATGAAAACAGTCCTCAAAGGAAAACATTTGGCCAATGTGGAAGAGGTGAAACAAAAATAGCAAAAACACTAAAAGCCATCAAAATCGACTACTTCAAAAACGGCTCTGAGCACTGGTAAAAAGTCTCGACAGGTGTATTGCATCAAATAAAGAGCAGTTTGAAGATAACTAAAGTTTAAACATGTAAGAATAAATACACATTTTTTATGTGTAAATTCTGGTATTTTCGGGGGTCTCCCCTCATACACTTACCTGAATTCAACAAATATTTTTGAGTGCTTATTATAACATGGAAATTGGAAGTGTAACAGTTAAAAAGTTAAGTGTAACTTCACTCTCGTCAATATTATAGTGGGGGACGTGCAGGAAAAAAGTTTCAATTAGCAGCATACACTGGAAAAATAACAGGGACATGGGAAAGGGATACATGGCAATGCACATTCACTTAGGTACAAGCCCATGACACAGCTCTTGCTCGTCCTCTCTAGTCACATTTGTGCTCACTCATAAGTCTTAGAAATAAGCAATTCTTTTCTAAAACACTCAACTTCTGTCTCAAAAATATAATATTTTATTTCTTCATATCTGCATGCAGATTATTTGACACCCCAAATGTCCATCCTTTTAAATCTCATTCACTTTGTAAAATTCAATTTTTTTCCCCACTTCTGGTCATGAAACTGGTACTAGATATTCCCTCCAACCAAAAATTTATAAGGCAGCTCTATTTGACATGCGACAACAGAGAGAGTGCGAGTCCTAAAAAACAAGAGAAATATACAGTGAGCTTCAGACCACCCCATATTTCTGCTTGGAGGCATTTCACTACCTTGGTAGAAGGAGAAGGAGCTGATGTGAGGAAGACAGATCAGAATTCAAGGCTGTTAAACTGAAGTGGCTGACCGTTTGGGGGTAGGATTCCTGGGGCGGGGTGGAGGCTAAAGGGAAATGACCTCAGATGGAAATTTAAAGCCACAAGAAGAAATAAGGAGCATCAATCAAAAATAACAAATACAGCATTGCTCAACATCTGACCTAGTGTATATTTACTTCTTTTCTTATTTATTTTCTGTCCTTACAATGCACATAAGCTCAGTAAAGGAAGAGCCTTTTGCCTCTTTTGTTCATGCTGTATCCTTAATATAAAAATGATTGACAAAGAGTAAATGATCAATAAACACGTACTGAATAACTAAGTGAATCTCACATAACTGGAAGTTGCAAGATAGGCAAAGGTGGATGAAAATGAAACAAATATGACTCCAAATCAGTCATTTTATGATTCTATAAGGTCAATTCTTATACATGCATCATTATGTTCTCAAGCTGGCCTTTCTTGTAGTCAAAACATAATTGCCAATAGGCTCAAACAAAGAGTGTCTCTTGGTCTTTGTGTAGTAGAATAGAGAAAAATCCAGTCTTCTGTCTGTGGAATAAAATTCCTCTCTTCCAGTGTGTTTGGGCTACATTGTGTCAAGGGTCAACCCATGGAATAAAAATAACCTTTGCTGGAATGCCCTACAATAATTGGATTAAGTCTGATTTCCTAAATCAGTCACCGGTTGGGGTGTGGAAATGACATTAGATAATTACTTTAGGCTGATCAGGATTAACATCTGGGGCTAGAAAAGGACTCAACTTTTTTTGAGTCATACAGGCTATTTAGAGGAAGACTTGAAATCCTGAAAAATCACATGTTCCTTACAGAGGTAAAAAGAAGCAATTAATGCTGTGTAGGTAACCAATATTCTCTAACATATCTATTATTTTATTACACACGGTTTTCAAATATTTTATTCTCAGTAATGCAGCAAACATCAAAATAAAATGTTCTAAAAAAGTTCTTTATATTATCAGGTAGTAATCTAAAATTAAAAATGTGTGAAGACAGTTTAGAAAACTGTTATTAGCCAACCAAGAACATATCAACAAGTCCTGGGAAAAGAGAACTAGATTGAGCCTCCGTGTTCAACACAGAGGCTCAGTGTATTCATGGCTCCATGTATTCATGGTTCTACACACAGCCTGTGGCACAAAGAAGATGCTCAATTAGTACTTGATGCATGAATGAATGAATTCAGGTGTTTGTTTTGTGCAGAGAAAACCATAAGCTATAGAAATATACATTGTTTCCAGGTAAGACTGTTTCTATATTATTCTAGTTATTCCCATGAGGTAAAATTTATCAGAATAATTCTAGAGGAAAAAACAAGCCAGCAGACTGGAGGTTAAAATTCACCATCTTGTGACATGTATTGTACTCCTTCAGTCTGTCTTTTTTCCTCTTTCTGCTTTATTTTGGGTTCATTGAAGATTTTGCCTTAATCCATTTTTATCTCCACTATTAACATACTATTTACACATTTTTTCATATTCTGTTGATTGATCAATGGTTTAGATATACAGTTTAGTTAGTCAAAATCATATTTTAAACAGTATTGTAAACTATGTCACAACTAGTGTTAGGACCTTGTAACTGTGTGTTCCCAGTTCTTCTCTCCCACTCTTCGTGCTATTGTGTCATATATTTTTCTTTATACTTGCTGTAAACACATAATACATTGCTGCCCTTTTTCTTTTTGATAGTCAGCAATGTTTTAGAGTAATTTAAAAGTCATTTCACTTTTAGTTATTCTATTCCCAGTCTTCTTCATTTCTTGGTAAAGTTTCAAATTTCAGTTTGATATAATATTTCTTCCACCTGATAAACTTCCTTTAACATTTCTTGTAGTACAAATCTGCTTGCAATCAGTACTGTGTTTTGTCTTAGAAAGCATTATATATATTTTATTTTTGAAAGATATTTTTACTGGGTAGAGAATTAGGGGAGGGCAATTTTTAATAGTTTTTGATGAGAAATCAGTTATGATACGTTTATTTCTGATTGTAATGAAATTGATTTCAATATTTTCTGTTTTCTTTCTAACATTTTCTAACATGATAAGCCTAGGTATGCTCACCTACTCTTCATCCCAAGGGGAGTTATTTATCTTGTTTGTTGTTGTTTGGGCTTCCTGGTTATGCTTATTTGCAAAAAAGTTTTCAGCTATTTTTTCAAACACGTCTTCTATCCTAATCTTTTCTGATTCTCCTTCTAGGATTCCAGTGGGACAATGGTTAGATTTTTTTTTTCCTACTGTCTCTCAGCTATTGAGTACTTTGTTTTCAGTTTTTGTTTGTTCATTTGTTTTTTTCACATCTTTGTTTTTTCTTTGTGATTCAGTTTAGGTAATTTCTGTTGACCTATGCTCAAGTTCACTGATTACTGTGCTGAGGCTACTACTGAGCCAATCGAACACAACCTTTACAGTTACAGCATTACTTTATAGCTTTCGTGTTACTATGCAATTCGTTTTTAGCATTTCCATTTAATTCTTCCTTATAGACTCCTTCTGTCTAGTGAAACTAACCATCTAAACTTGCATGCTGGCCATTTTTTCATAAGACTGTGTAATATATTAATCATAGTAATTTAAAATTCTTTGTCAGCTTTAACATCTGTGTCAGTTGGTTTGTGTGTGTGTGTATTGCCTTTTCATATTGTTCATATTTTTCTTTGTAGAAGGTCAAACATCCTGTGTAACAGACTCAAGTAAATAGTTTTTATGCTTGTAAATAGAAAGAACATTCTGCTAGGTTTTTACTGTGAGTTTGGAAGTTCGTGTTAATCTGACTGGGAATTAGGTAATTTTGCTATTGTTGTTGCTATGTTTGCCTTTAAAGGACCACGTTTAAAAATTTCTCTAGCAACGTATTGTGTTACAAGTGGAGTCTGTCTTCCCAAAGTTTTTTTTTTTTTTTTCCCTTGATTTTTACTCCACCTTCACCATTTACTCTTCCCGTTTGTGCTGCAACACAGGCACGGCCTGTCTGTAGCAACTTTCCAGAGGTGCTTCACTATCACTTTGACTTGATGCTCCTTAGCCTGTTGGCACGATGTACAAGAGGGTAGAGAGTCCATGAGTCTCCAGGATGCGGCTTTCAAAGTGTTCCTGCTCTTCCTCCAGCCACAGTTCTGGCTAAAAATATATCCCTGTTCCTTTTCTAGGGCTAGAGGGGTTTCTGTCCTTTCCTTTGCCACATGCAGTGGGTGTTGATCAATGTCCTAAGAACAACAGGTTTTGTTGCCTTTCCCACAGTAGATAAGACTTTTGTTCCAAAAAGGAGATAGGGGAGAAAAGTGTGGTGGAGTGGGGTGGGGTGGGGCATGAGGAATTGTTTCACGTCCCCTTTTCAGTGTCTGCTTCCCTTCCTGGTCCTACAGAAGGAAAGCTGGCTCCAGGCCCGATCCTCAGCTATTCTTACCTTTTGACACCTCCTGGGTTTCATGGAGAAAAGGGCCGCTAGAGTGTGGGTCTTCCTGTCCCACAGCTGTGGCCTCCAAAGCTTCACCTCCTCCCACCAGTCTACATTCTGTCTTTAATTTAAATTATGCCAGCTGAAGTTTTAATGGAGTCTGGTAACATCTGCCTTAGGTCAGGAAATGCTTGCTCCTGTTCAAGAAAACTGTGAATTTGAAATTTGTCCATGTATTTTATTTAGGTAAGTGTAAGAGCAGTACTCCTAGATTTCCAAATCCTGAACCTGAGACCTGAGACCAGACTTCAGCAAGACTACAGATTAAAAAAAAAAAAAAAAATATATATATATATATATATATATATGTATATATGTATTAATAGCAAACTGTACACAAGGCACAATTTCTTTAGGTATCAATAAGTCTCTTTATCATTGTGAAATTAGTGATGATATAAATGAAAATGAGGAACCCATTATAAATATACTGAGTGAATTGATATGTTCCATAGTTGATAATCATATTTACATTTTTCTTTTCATGATGCTGCATATGTCACCTAGACTGTAATTTCTGTAAAAGTAATTTAGTAAAATAAAAAAGAATGCTAATGATTTATATTATCGACTGATTATCACATAGGATCTCTTCTGAAAACTCTGAAAATCGCTAGGAAGTTTTGCAAAAGTTGTAATTGAAAACAGTCAAAAATGGCACACGTTTCAACTTTTTAAGTGGAGTGGCTGGTTTGTGGTTGCCTGGATGCTCCGGCTCACACTTCTTCTGACTAGCTCTGATTTTCTGCATCATCAAATCAAATGGACTCTAAGAGAGAGGGGACCAACTGTGAATGTAGAGACAATGGTAGGTCGAGATGCAGGGGATTAATGTCACCAAATAGGTGGGTTGAAGCAGTAGAACAGCAGAAAAGCCAGAAACAAGTTGAAATGTGCCATAGGTGGTAGTTATGGTGCCTTTTGGAGACCATATTTCTTTTTTATGTGCAACTTAAGTCTGCCTGTTGGTTTTAGAAACTCTGATGGATTAGCCAACATTGGAGAGCTGATGATCTGAGAAGAAAATGTGATCCTTGAGAACCTGGGAAAATATATGGTGATGCTGAGACTAAATAAAAAGGAAAATGGGGGCCCAGGTCAGGTATCTCAGTTGGTCACAGCATTGTTCTGACATGCTAAGGTTGCAGGTCTGATCCCTGGTCAGGATCAACCAATGAATGCATAAATAAGTGAAACAACAAATGCATATTTTTCTCTCTCTGTCTCTCACTAAAATTTAATAAATAAAAAAAATTTAAAGAAAAAAATGGGTACAACTTTTCTTAGGCATAAGACCCTGCAAACAATTCCTTTTATCAGATAAATAGTCCTTAGATATGTTGCCAAATCAACCTAAGGTTCAGATTACATGTGTAGAAAATACTATGCTGTTGTATTTTATTGTATTGTATTGCATTGTATTGTATTTTTTTCTTTGATTTAATCTTTATTGTATTTTCCCCATTACCACTTAGTCTCCTTACAACCCTCTCCCTCCAGCAATCACCATATTGCTGTCCATGTCCATGGACAGCTATTTCATATGCTCAATCCCTCTGCCAACTAGCTGTCATCTGCTCTCTATAAGGTTGTCTCTCTTTTGCTTGTTAGTTCAGTTTGTTCATTTGATTCCGAGTATGAGTGGAGTCATATGGTATTTGTCTTTCTCTGACTTATTTCACTTAGCACAATGTTCTTTAGGTCCATTCATACCTAAAATCCGTATCATTGCAAAGGGTAAAATGTCCTTCTTTTTTACGGCTGAGTCGTATTGTATTTTTTTAATCCTCACTCAAGGATATGTTTATTGATTATAGATAGAGTATCCATGTGAGAGAGAAACATCCCTTACCCGCCCCCACTGGTGATGGAACCCGGAACCTAGATATGTGCTCTGACCAGGCATCGAACCTGCACCCTTATGGTGTATAGGACAATGCTCCAACCAACTGAGCCACCCAACCATAGCTACTGTTGTATTTTAAAAATTACTGCAAAGTCTTATGTCTAAATAAGACAGAAACTTGTAAAAACAACTTGGAATTTTGTTCCTTGAGTCTAGTTTAAAAGAAAAATACACAATAAAAAATCAAAAGGAGGTTTTTAAATATTATTATGACATCCCTCTTTTCTTTGGCATGGGAAACCATAACTCTGCGTTCACAGACAGAGCTAAAGTTTCTAGTGCATTCATTGAAAACAGGCTGCCACTCAAACATGATAAAAGGCCAAACTTGATTTTCGAAATTTAGTGAAAGGCAATTAGATGCATCAGAATGTTTCTGATTCAGCCAAGAGGTTCTTAGCACATTGCATCAAACCTTAGAGAGAATGTGACAGGACATACTTAGAGGCAGTATTTAAATTCAAGTGATTGGGAAATGTTTACCCTTAAAATTCAGAACCATAAAAATCATCAAGTGTAACCTTACCCAAATGTAGTCCATGGAGCAAGCTCACTAGAAATATATGAAAAATGTTTTAAAATTTAGGGAATTGTGGCTTTTATCTCTGAAAGAGGATTTGCTATACATTTTGTGATTTCCTGGAAAGGACCCCTCATTTTGGTGTCTTAACTAGAATTTAGGACAACTACCTACATTTCAATCTATATTCTACTCTCTAATTTTGATTTGTGATCTTTGATTTAATAATGTAAGTTAGTTATATGTGGTGCAAACGATATTTAAAGTTTTAAAGAAAGTAGCGACCATTTCTGAAAGCTTTCTGCGATACAATTCACCTGAAGTGAGCTTCTGATAGGCTGCTAATTTGTAATATCACCATCTAGTGGCAAATTCCTCTCATTGCAAACACGCAGTCCCTGGAGCCCAAGAAAGATTTCCCAAGATAAAATGACCAGGCAAATCCACTTCAGACACAAAATATGGCAGTGCGATTTTGTCTGTATCAGGCAATATGGCTCATGTGGTAATATTCCTCCTAGATATATAAACGTGAACTAATAGCTGGGAAAGGAGTAAAGAGTCCATGCTACATCATTACATTAAGTAGTTAAATGATAGGAAACTGAACAGATTGTATGCTGCATTTTCTTTTTATCTTATCCCATTTACATTGACAAAGTGTCATACTTCTACTTCTATGAAGAGAAATTTCATAAAACAGCCATGAGGAAGGATAAATGAATGATAGGAATAAGAATAAAGTTCTGCAAATTTTCATTTGATAAGTTTTATAAGTTCTGCTCACTTCCTACAAAACTGGGCAGAAAGAGTTCCCCCTGGAATCTATTCCATATGCACTACTTTTCATTACTTACATTTTTAAAAAACATTTTGGAATCTTTGTGGAAAATGTAAATGCATCCTGTGGAAGTAATGTTAGCTCTCGCATCCCTGCCATGCAAGCTACTTGTTTCGGCTAAATTTTGAGATGTTCCTTTTGGATTCTGGCCAGTTGGTTTATGGCTGGAGTCAACAGCTCCAATGTGGGAGGTGGAGTTTGGAGGAAGTAAGGATATTACTCCCTGGCCAGAAAAAACATTCACATCAAGATTTTATTGTGCCTAAAATTATAGTGGTAGACATTAACACCCATAAATTAATATCTCATGCTTTCTAGGAATCCCTTATTTCCGATTTCCCCTAAAAGCTCATCAATTATAAAATATAGCAATATTTTATGTACAAATAAGGAAAAAATACTGCCAATTTAATAATGATAGGCCACTAGTTGTAATATTTATTCAAATTTCAAAGGTGTTAAGTTATACTTAAAATATCATATTTTTTAAATAAGATGGATAAAATTCTGGTAATCAGAGAGAACTAGGAGTGAAGACTATGGTGATATTAACTCAGCACTTGGGCATTGATATCAAGCAGCTAAAGCAGAGCCCTGAGGACATGGAGCACAGAAGAGTCGTGTTTTGGTAGAAGAGGAGGAAGAGAAAGATAAATTCCAACTGCTTCACAAGGTTGGCTAAGCCCAGCTTTATTTAGACCATACAATCGCCTTTGAACAACTCCTTTTAGCAATGTTTATTTAAAGAGGTCACTATTTGAAGTTAGCATACTGAATTCCATAGCAGTTGACCCTTTGGAAAAATAACTGACTCTGAGAAAGGTTGGGAAAGGTGGGAAAAGTCATGAATAAAACCTTTTCAAGCTAGAAAGAGGTCAAAGTAGAGCATGATCAAAGACACAGATGAAATGCCAAAGAATGCAGATAAAGGTAAAAAAAAAAATGAGCACTGGAGACACCAATAAAAAGAGAAATGCTTTCTTAAGTGTCTAGGTGCGGCTGTACCCCAGGAAAGAGCTCTCAGACACTCTCCCAGGGAAAGACTTGACTCAAACAGTCCCTACACAGCAGCAGGAAGGAAAACAAAGAAGAAAGCAGATGCTGAGTTCAACTCAAAACCAGGCCAACTTCTCCTGGATGTTAGAGCTTAGAGCAAAGTTATGGAAACTGATTCCTGTTTTCCCCTCGAAATGTACATTAGAATTTATAGTAATACAACTATCTTTTTAACTCAGAGAGTAAAATAAAAGTAACCTAAAAATACTCCCCACCCTTAGGGGAAAAAATCTATAAACTGTATCAATGCTAGGGGCAAAATAGGACATTATAAGGCTGCATTTCAAGAGAATAACTATTTAATACTAGGAGAATTATACAGTATCTAAATAATTTCATCTGAAAGAGTAGGAAACAATTAACTTGATTATGTTTTCTCAGAGGTTTGACATTTATCATCAA
The DNA here is from genome assembly GCA_039655065.1 of Glossophaga mutica. Lineage (NCBI taxonomy): Eukaryota > Metazoa > Chordata > Mammalia > Chiroptera > Phyllostomidae > Glossophaga > Glossophaga mutica. Next base: position 74,587,238 of record CM077306.1, read on the forward strand.
AGAATACTTCATTTGTGTGTTCATGTGTTTGTATTTGTAATTTCAAAAATCCCAAGATAAAAATATTTCAGACATAGGATGTTAACATATCATGCCATATTCCTTATTAAGTTTGTTTTATTTAATAAAGTTGCTAGAGAACTTGGAAATTATGCAGCACAGTTAAGAATTCTGGGGAAGGGAGGAGGACCTCAACAAAATTTTATTTTATTCTATCATGATGTTTTGTTTTGTTTTTATTGAATGTATTGGGGTGACACTGGTACGCAATAAGATACAGGTTTCAGGTGCACAGTTCTACAACACATCGTTTGTACACTGTGTTGTGTGTTCACCACTCAAGTCAAGTCTCCACGTGCATCATGCATCACCATTTATCCCTCCTTTACCCTCTTCTACCTCCCTCCACTCCCTTCCCCAGACATCACCACACTGATGTCTCAGTCCATGAGATTTCTCTCTCTCTCCTTTTTTTTGCTCAATCCATCCACCCCTCCGCCCAGCTATACTTCCCCAACAGCTGTCAGCCTGCTGTCTGTCTATGAGTTTGTCACTATTTTACTCTTTCGTTCATTTTGCTCATTAGATTCCACACTCAAATAAGATCATATGGTACTTGTCTTTCCTTGACTGGTTTATATCACATAACAATCTCCAGGTCATCTAAGCTGTCGAAAAGGATAAGAATTCCTTCTTTTTTACAGCCCCGTAGTATTCCATTGTATAAATGTACCACAGCTTTTTTATCCACTCATTTACTGGTGGCCACTGGACTGCTTTCAAATCTTTGCTGTTGTAAATAATTCTGCAATGAACATAGAAGTGCATATACTTTTTTTCAAATTAGTGCTTCGAGTTTCTTTGCATAAATTCCCAGAAGTGGAATCTCTGGGTCATAAGGTAACTCCATACTGCTTTCCAGTGGCTGCTCCAGTCTGCAAGCCTACCAACAGTGAGTGCACAAGGGTTCCCTTTCTTGACATCCTCACCAACACTTGATGTTTTTTGATTTATTAATAATAACCATGTGTCAAGTAATACCTCATTGTGGTTTTAATTTACATTTCTCTGATGATTAAGGATGTTGGCCATCTTTTCATATGACTATTGGCCATCTGTATGCCCTCTTTGGAGAAGTATCTATTCAGATCCTTTGCCTATTTTTTAATTGGATTTTTTTTATGTTGAGTTTTATAAGTTTTTTTTATAAACTTTGGATATTAATCCTTTATCAGATGTATTGGCAAATATATTTTCCCATCCAGTGGCTTGTCTTTTCATTTTGTTGATGGTTAACTTTGCTGTGCAAAAACTTTTTAGTGTGATGTGGTCCCATTTGTTTATAAATTTTTGTTTAACTAAAATATGCTAGATGTTCTACTAAGCATTTTACATATGATTTCTAAAATCTCATAAGAACCCTTTTAAAAATATTATCATCTTTATCTTATAAATGGAGAAATTGAAGCGTAAAGATGTTAAATAACTTGCTCAACACTTAGTCAGTGAAGAAACCGGGTCTATTCAGGTCAGCTCCACTAAAATGTCTGTGAACCACATCTATATATGTGGAAAGAGAAAGAAACCGAGCCAATGGTTAGAAAGGCACCAAATAAACTTTTTGTGCATCAGAATATTTTCCAGAGACACCCAAAAAGTTGTAACATCTCCTGATTAAAAAGATCAGCTCAGATTTTCCTAATTAAATTTACATTTATTGAATATTTATGGTAGGATAGGTTAAATTATACCCATCTCATTTAATGTTCAAAATAACTATGTAGTAGAGATATTTTAATGATCACCCTCTCAGATCCATACAGTTGGCATACAGTAAGGCCAGGTATCTAACCCACTTCTTTGGAGCTCAGGTTCTGAGCTTTCAATAAACTATAGCAGCTCAATTGTATGTTTTACCCCAGAATTTATAAAGACCTCATGACCTTTTTCAAAATATTTGCTTTTAATAATGAATACAGTAAGAATATCTAGCTTTCCTACACCCACTCTGCTCTTCAAGTGTCACAAATGACATTTTCTTACCAAAATTTATTTATGACTATGATTAAAAAAATTCAAATTCTTGTGCAGTAAAAGCATTTTTTCTAGACTTAATCTGAAATTGATAGTCAGCAATCACTGCATTAATATAAATATCACTGTTATTAACAAGATGTTTTATTTTGGAAAATAAGATATCTCAGAGAGTTACAGAGAACATTAACATCTTTAAGAATCATGAGTGGAGCATATAGAGCCAGAATATGCCACCTAGCAAATTTCTTCATGCGTTCTTAAATGTTTATTGAACATGGATGCTCTGTGTAGTATTCTAGGTGATGGGAATGTAGTAATAAACACAACGTTGAAAACTGCTGCCCTCATGGAGTTTACAACAAATAGAGACAGACAATAACGAGATAATTAATTAAGTGTATTGCATGCCCCATAGCGATAAATACTGAGGAACAAAAACAGAGCTTAGCAAAGTTTTTCTGTAAAGGGATACATAGTAAATATTTTAGGCTTTTTAAACCCTGCAGTTTCTGTCACAACTCCACAAAACTGTCCTTGTAGAATAAAAACAACCAAAAACTACATGTAAATAGATAGGAGTGGCTGTGTTCCAGTGTAACATGATGGAATAATGGAACCAAGCATGTGAGCATCTAAGAGAAAAGCTCTCTCCATGGAGGAAACAGGGATGGCAAAGGCACTGAGACAGGAGCTGGCCTGGTGAGTTCAGAGATCGTTGGAGGCCAGCGTTATTCACGGAGTAGAGTGAGCTGGAGGGGCAGGCATGTATCAAGAGGTACATGGTTGGATGTAGGACCTTAGAGAGCAGAGTAAGAACATCTGATTTTATTCTGTGTGAAGAAGTCATGGAAATAGTTTGAAAAGAGGAGTGGCATGGTATGACTTATGTTTTAAAATGATCTCTTTGGCTCCTGCATAAATAGACAGAGGGGAGACAAGAGCAACAAAATGATTAGATGGTGATTGCAGTTATTTATGCAAGAGGAAATGTTTTGGATCGAAGAAGGTGTGCTCTAGTTGATGAAAAGTAGCTGAGTTCTAGAGGGATTTAGGTGTTAATAACAGGATTTCCTTAAGGGCTAGAAGTGTAGCATGAGTGGAAAAAAAGCATGAGAGTTGGGGCTTCAGCAACAACAATGGGAAAAGCAGAGAGGTACGGGATTTCTTTTTTTAAAGAGGCAAATGCAAATCAGTTGCTCAGTTTTAAATACATAAAATGTTGGAAGTGTCAAGTTTGAGATATCTATTAATATGTAAGAAATGCACTGGTTGCCTCTCAGTACTTAACTGGTGTCAGTAGGGAATGTGGCAATGGAAAGAAAGAACAGAATCCAGAATTTCCCTTATCAAAATTCATGCAGAGTCATGATTAAACATCACTGGGACTTTTGAATTAAAATACACATACATGAAACATAATATTGGCTCTACAATTTGAAAAATATGCAAGCACAGATTATCATTTAATTCCTTTATGCTTTAATATTCCTAATTGTAAAATAAATACAATGTTATCAATCATGAGAGTTGTCAGAAATAAAGAAAAATGATGATCAAAAAACATTGAACACAGTGTCTGGCAAACAGTAAATGTTAAATTCATATCTGATGTGCTTATTGTTATCAATTATGGAGAAACATAAGTATACTTCAAACCTATTACCTTTAATGTATGAAAAATTATACTTACATTCAAAAGTATCAAGTAAAATGTAGTCTGTAATGTATTGACTTTTGCTCCACAAAAGTTACAATCTAAGAGTTTTTTCACCTTCCCCAAAGACAAGAACTCCTGTATTTTCAATCGTTAAAAATGCAAGCCCTCCAAATAGGCTTGATATTATTATTTTTTTATGTGGATAGATTGTTGTTGTCTGCTAGCACAAAGAATTAAGGGAGGAAAAAGGAAAGAAGCAAGGAAGCAAGGAGAGAAAGGAAAGAAGGTACAGTGAACGGGAAACTGGTTTCTGAGTATCAGTATTCCTAAAACCTAAAACATTGCTTGTGTATACATTTATTTTTGCAGAGCTTTCTTCTCCTTCTCTATCCTTTCTCACAACTTATGTATCAGCTTGCAATTTATATCCTGTATGATAAACCATGACAAAGAGACTGACTTACTTTTCAAAGTCTCCTCTGTGCTTTAATTACTTGGTAAAACAGAAAAATATGCTGATGCTTCTTCTCATAGAATATCTAAATATTTGTATTATCATATATTATAAGAGAGCGCTGGTGTTAGTTTCACTTATAAACTCGGCATTTGGTATGAAATATTATTTAGGCTCATAATGCAGATTATTTGTGCTGAGGTTCAGTCATTCAAAGGATATTCAAGACAAAAATATGTAAATAGGAAAATAAATTGCATAAGAATTTTCTGAAATATACAGTTTAGTTTTCCAATTTTATATGGTCCAGGCTTTTCTCTGAAAGATAAAGTTCCCTTGATATAAAGTCTACTAAAGATATACCAGAATAACAATTTTCATGGAAAAGTCAAGTTTGAGATATCTGTTAATATATGTATTATTATATATCTATTAATGTATACATGGTGAGTCATTATTTTCACATATTCTTCTACATTCACTTCCATGTGCTATTATAGTAGCTTATATTTGAATAGTTTATTAACTAGAGCCTCAATTTATTTTTTCCTTTCAAATAGAAAAAAAAAATGCTAGTGGAAATTTCATTTGTAACATAACTTAATTCTGGATTTTACTTTTGATTACATCCAGGGTTTACTTTGATGTTTCAAACTGAGTTCCAAAGACCATTTATTCAGTAAATTTTGAAAGTAGAAACATACTGAAACTTTTATCCCACTTGGTAAGCAGCCATCCTTTAGTTTTATCCAAGTTTTCCCATGAAAATGCCAATCGGGAATAAAACTGACAAATATATTCAATCAAAGATGGAATTTTTTCACTCTTAAGTTGCAAATGGCCTCATTAAAATAAAAGCACCACCTTAGGGATTGCATAAAGCAAAGTATTGGTACCTAAATGGTATTTATGACCAAGCTAAATGTAAAGTGAATTAAAATTTAAAGGATTATAGTCAGGTAGGCCACAGACATCTGTAGAGAAATGTCCATTAAGAAGATGAAAGAACCAGTGGTCCCTGGTGACAGGCACATGTCAGGTTAGCGGTCAGCCATACCTATACACTTAGTGCCACAGCAAATGAGAAACACATTGCCCAAGGAGGAAAGTACTTAAGAGAGATTTATTTTAGACAAAAAAAAAAAAAAAAAAATCATGAAACTAACATTTTGGAATTCATATTCATCATTGTCATCAAAGTCAAAAGAATGGGGAAAATAAGATGTAGACTGATAATAAATATTTTCGCATATGTGTTTATAGATACTGTATACACTCTACCTCATGACTGCATTTATAGAGTCAATTGAAAGCATAATCTTTTAAGAGTGTCATTACGCCTATGGTACTGTAACCACAAAGAGGAGCTGCTGCCCAGCTACAAATAAAGAACTGGTTTAATGAAAAGAAGAAAGTGAGAAAGAAAGAAAAGAAAGAAAAAGAAGGAAAGAAAGAAAAAAAGGAGGAAAGAAGGAAGGAAGGAGGGAAGGAGAAAAGAAGGAAGGAAGGAGGGAAGGAGAAAAGAAGATAAAAAAGAAAAAAAGAAAAGGAAAGGAAACTTTAGAGTGCTAACATATCAAGGACTCATTCCTTTCCTATGTGAATGAGTCAGAAACCAGTCATTATTCTCATTTTCATGACACAGTGCTGTCCTGTGCAGGCAGCATATACCCATTGCATCTGCCTTGTTAAAACACTGCAGACACATTTTATTTAATACCTTTTAATGTTATTATTATTTTTCATAAATTAAGGGCAATAGGTTCAAAGTATACTTACTTTTCTCCATAGCTGATAACAATAAGCACACCAAATATGAATTTAACATTTACCATTTGCCAGACTTTGTGTTCAATGTTCTTTTGATCATTATTTTCTTTATTTCTCTCAACTCTTGTGATTGATACTATTGTATCTGTTTTACAATTGGCTCCACAAAAATTACCTCCTAAGAGCTTATTCAGCTTCCAGAAAGACAAGAGCTCCTGTGTTTTCACTCATCGAAAAATACTTATTGGATATTTGGGATTCCTCTTTGAGTAGCTTGTATTCATTCATTCATTCATTCATTCATTCATTTTACATTTTAAGAAGTGCTTTTTATTGAATTTATTGGGGTTAACATTTGTTAGTTAAATTATATAGGTTTGGTGTGCACAATTCTATAACACATCATATTTATATTGCGTGTTCATCACCCAAAGTTAAGTGTCATCCACCATCATTTATCTCAACTTCAAACTCTTCTACTTTCCCCACTGCCCTTTCTTTTTGCCTGTCACCACATTGTTCGATGTGTCTATGAATTTTGTTTGGGTTTTTGCTTAATCCTTTCCCTTATTTCACCCAGCTTTCCAATCCCCTTCCCCTCTGAAAATAAATGTCCTTACTAGGTCTTGTGAGATTTAGGATTCAAGCTCAAATTGATCCGTAAATCTCAAGGCTCAGAGGTTCAAAGGGAGAAGAGTGAGTGTCATGTTCAGGCCTTATACAGCTCATCATCATCATTATCACTGTCTTCTGCAGGAAATAACAAGTCTTTCCTCTTCCCAACCAAGAAAGAATCTTAGGAATAAAACCTGTGTTCACATAATTTAGAAATTTAACAAAAAATTAATTTGCCTCTGAATTAAAAATAATAATAAAGGTAAGGAATAAACAGAGAAGAAAAGAAGTCTCTCAAAGTGGCTATTATCTTATGCCTTGTTAATATTAGTACTAGACACTTCACTGTAACCGAATAGGTATCTATTAAAACATATTTTTCTCTATAGCATATCTTTGTTCATGAAACTATCATCTAAAAATACATATTTAAAAGATAGGGTAATTATTAAGATTGCAATAAGAAAAGTAAACATGTTCTTAATGAAAATACTAATGGAATCTGCTTCTGAAAGACTAAAGCATGCCATATTATTTTTACGTTTTTCAGAAAGAAAACCTGAAAAAGTGTTGAAACAAAATGAACAACGTGTGGAACTCAGTATCCAAATGCTTCTCCCTGAAGCTGTGGGTTTGGATTGACTAGGGCACACCTGGACTTAGCCCCAAGGTTTAGGGTCCATTTCCAGGCCAAAACCCAAGTTTCCAGTTCAGGGCTCCCAGATTCCATTAAGATTTCCCTTGAATCAGGCAGGGCTAATTCAGTCCTGAACAATCAATCACTCTCACTCCATTTTGTGAGTGGGAGTGATTGATGGTTCACTGCTGGTCATGGCTGACCCAGACGTAGGAAGCAGACCTGAGCAGGATGCCTCATGTGTGAGTGACTTATTTGGAATCAGTCAACTGCAAGGAACTCTCTTGTTCCTTGTTCCTTCCCTAGATAGACACATATCCTTCATGTCCTTCCTATGCATCCTTCTGTTTATTTCAAACAGTTGTGGCTCATTCCTGCCCCTCACTCTCAGAAACTAGCTGTGTGCCTGCACCCTGTACTTGTTTTTAAAGTCCTCACTCAGCTACGCCCCAAATTTTTTCTACACATTCATTTTCTATTTTAACTTCACGTTTTAGAAAGCTGTCTGCTAATTAATCACCTTCTTCTGTCTTCCAAAATCTGAATTTCTCCAGTAGCTGTCTTTCCTCTTGTTTTCTCATAGAATTATTAGAGGAGAAAGAGAAAAGAAATGTAATTTGCACTGCCTTTCTCTTCTTTCTGATGTTTTTTTAAAGCATTGCAGGCCTAGGATGGGGCACAGCTCCATGGCTTTGTGAATTAGTATGTTACGTTTGCTGTGCTTGCAGCTGGTTATCTTTCATTCTTGGGAATATTCATGTTGCATTTCAGAGAACAGTGCACCATTTTGTAGATGTTATCATTATGGCCTTTTCGCCCATAATCACCACGGCTGTTACAGTCACTACAAGGAAATGCTCTCCCACTCATTTCTCTGATAAGAAGCTGCTTCGCATCCACATACTTCCCATGGTCTGCTGGCGGGACTGTGACATTTGCAGCAAGGGCTTTCAAAGGGAGACTAATAATGTATACAGTTTTCAGGATTGTTATTTTCCCCAAAACTCATTGAAGTTATGAAAATCCTTATGAAAAATGATTAGAGAAGTAGCAAAAATTCACAAACAGAAGGCAAAACTCAAAGCAGTTCTTTTCATTATTTTGGTGAAGAGAAAATGGGAGGGCCTGCTCTTCTTTCCTGTCTCACGGCAAATCATGATTCTGAAGCACAACCAACACATAGATTTATGAAGTTATTGGCAGGTTCTGTTGAAGAAAAAAATATAATTTCAGTAATCTAGAAAAATAGCCAGTGATTATCACACGGGTTACAAATGATAGGGCAATCATTACTTAGTATGTAACATACATTCATTCATTCCAAATTAAGGATGTAAAAGACTATATAGGTCTACAAGATATAATTTGAGAATTTTATAAAAATACATATATGCACACCTTTAAGAAATAGTATACCTTCATAGACAGAGATATAAAATAGATATATAAATTGATAGAATTCAAAGGAGTTAAATATTTTGTACAGATAAGAACATGAAAACAGATTATTTTCTGAACAGTTGAATCTCTTAAATAAGAGAAATATTTTTTCTCGAAGGATTATAACATTTTTTTTAATTTTTCTTAAATAACAAATGTAATAAAAGCAGCCTATGTTCTTTTGTAACATCTTTTTTTTTTCCTGCTTTCTGTTAGGAAGTCCAGAAGACAGTAAATAACATAATAGAATGTTAAAACATCAACAAATAAACAAAGAGTAAAGGGGTCTGTCCATGCTCCATTTGGCTCAATATGTTTAGTAAGAGTTGAACGGTCAGCCTAGTGGGCTCCCCATATTGGGGTTTGGAGGCTATTATGGGGGTGGAGGGGAAGCAGACAGTGTGGTCAAAGGGACAGCAGGCTTTGCCAAGTGTCAGCGTCATAAATTTGGCAGCCTTCCTTGCTTCAGAGCAGCAGGGACAATCTCTCCTGTGCTCCGAGTGCAGGATGTGTGAAGCTCACCCAAGAGGGAGGGACAACTTAGATGTCCTCCGGTGGAGCTGGAAGGCCACCCTGAGCAGTTATTCCACTCCCTCGGGGCCATAGTGCTGTCACAGAAGCAGCATTGTGTAAGCCATTACTGATTCACAGAACTGTTCCTTTACTGTCAGCCAGCTCACCCTCTGATCGTGAGAACAAGAACTTGGAAGGGTAGGGAAAGGAAACCAGATTTCTTTCATCATATCCTAAAGTCTATTTTGCTAACTCCCTCTCAGATAGGAAAGCACATTGTTGCTAATTTTCTTATTGAGTAAAGGAACCATTTTTTGCCCTGTTTGGGTAGTTTAATTGGTGAGAGTGTTGTCCCAATAATACCAAAGTTGTGGGTTCAATTCCTGTCAGGGCACATAAACAATCAACCAATGAATGCATAAATAAGTGGAATAACAAAAGATATTTCTCTCTCTCTCCTCCTTCCTCTCTCTCTTCTCCTCCCCGCTCCTTAAAAAAAGAAAACAAACCATTTTCAAAACCAGAGCCACTAAAGGCACATATGGCTTATAACACTGGAAATGTCATGGTTCATGACCAAATAAGAGCTAAGGCACTATTAAGTTATTTTTTATTTTTTTTTATATCTGCATATCAGAATGTGTGTATTGATGTTATTTGGTCAGATTATTGTTAAGCAAAGAATATGCTGAGAGATATGATTCCTTCAATGATAGGGACAGGGAGATGCATATCAAATGTACATAAACATCTGAAAGCAGATAAGAAAATATTGTCTTTGCTTCACATGAGATGAAAACAAAGATAGGCAAGAATTATGTATCTGAAATAAAGTAGAAAAAAAATCGTGGCCAGGTATGTGGAACTTTCAGGGTCTGGAGTTACAAGCAAATGAACAGTAACATTTTAGATGGAAGTTATTGAAATGTTGCTGCACTTGGACACATAAATAACTATTGAAAGTATATAAGATTTTAAAAGGTAAAGATGCTCTTCATTACCTACCAAGAAAGAATAATTGAACATATTTGGAGGTTTAGCCCCTTTATAATTTTGAAGCAAGATCAATTTTAAAACAAAATCTTATTTCTGCACTAATGGCCTTAAATCTAAATGGTGGGTTTTTTGTTCATTTGTTTTGTTTTGTTTTTTCAGCCTGAAGAATGAGAGTTTTTTTTTGTTTGTTTTGTTTTTTTTTTGCATAGAATACAGAATATCTAAGGGAGAAGTGGTCCTTAAAATTAGACATGACCCAGCCACATTGGATAAAAAATGCCATTTTTATAAAATATGAACAAATATCTATTGATACATAATAGTAATTAAGTTATGCCCCTTATGTTCTTAGATCACAGTATATTGAATGTTACATATATGTATATATGTTTGGATGCATGTATACATATACATGTATATGTAAAAAATAGGCAAAATAATTTAACAATATTGAAAGCTGTTTCAACCTCTTAAAAGGAGATGATTTTAGTTCAGCTTGAAGGAAGACTTATTTTGTTCTGAGAAAAGCATACGAGTGGGCTCCTTAGTGACAGAAGGATGAAGAGAGCATGGGCACATTTTTCTGGAAAGAAACTGTGAAGTGACCGTGGAACTGAATTTGGACGTTCAGCTGGAGAAGCTCATGTTAATTGGGTTTAGTAGAGCTTCTGTAGGCTTCGTAACTTTAAGGAAAATGTGTCTTTGCTCTGTGTGGATTAGATTACTCTGAGCCTTCATGAATTTATATTGTTGTACTTTTGCTCAAGACTGAAGGTCTAAACTTTACCACAAACTGATAGAAGGATATGGGAAAAAATGATGTGGGATAAGATGGCCTAAATGAACACTGGCTGGACCATGGATGCTCTGCATACAGAAATATGGATTGATAAACCTAGATATCTCTTCTGATTTTAAAAGTATTTCTGGGTCTATGCAATTTTACATCTTTGCTGCAGGTACAAGAATAGCTCCACTGCTGATAATTTTAGGGAAAGTTCTACCAGAGCATAATAAATAAATACTTGAGAAGAAAATCTCAGACTGGAGTTAGAAGGAACTATTTCCTCCCTCTGAAACCTCATAGAGCTAGGACTTGATCAATGGGAAAAGCAAGCTCTCTCGAAGGCATTTCAATTGGCTTTGACATTAGGTGATCATCTAGAAAATAGGATCATTCAAAAGACTCTCTGTGTTGCAAATACTTTCTTTTTTTTTTTAAATATATTTTATTGATTATGCTATTACAGTTGTCCCATTTCTCCCCCATCATTCCCCTCCACCCTACACACCCTCTCCCACCCACATTCCCCCCTTTAGTTCATGTCCATGGGTCATAAGTTTTCTAGCTTCTACATTTCCCATACTATTCTTGCCCTCCCCCTGTCTATTTTTTTCCCATTATCTATGTTACTCATTCTCTGTACCTTTTCCCCCTCTCTCCTCCTCCCATGCCCCTGTTGCTAACCCTCCATATGATCTCCATTTCTGTGGTTCTGTTCCTGTTCTAGCTGTTTGCTTAGTTTGCTTTTGTTTTAGGTGTGGTTCTTAATAGCTGTGAGTTTGTTGTCTTTTCACTGTCATAGTTTTATCTTCTTTTTCTTAGATAAGTCCCTTTAACATTTCATATAATAAGAGCTTGGTGATGATGAACTCCTTCAACTTGACCTTATCTGAGAAGCACTTTATCTTCCCTTCCATTCTAAATGACAGCTTTGCTGGATAGAGCAATTTTGGATGTAGGTCCCTGCTTTTCAAGATTTCAAATATTTCTTTCCAGCCCCTTCTTGCCTGTAAGGTCTCTTTTGAGAAATCAGCTGACAGTCTGATGGGAACTCCCTTGTAGGTGACTGTCCCCTTATCCCTTGCTGCTTCTAGAATTCTCTGTTTCATTTTAATCTTGGCTAACGTAATTACAATGTGCCTTGGTGTGTTCCTCCTTGGGTCCAACTTCTTTGGGACTCTCTGAGCTTCCTGGACGTCCTGGTAGTGTATTTCCTTTGCCAGATTGGGGAAGTTCTCCTTTATTATTTGTTCAAATAAGTTTTCCACTTGTTGCTGTTCTTCTTCCCCTTCTGGGACCCCTATAATTCGGATGTTGGGACGTTTAAAGATGTCCTGGAGGTTCCTAAGCCTCTCCTCATTTTTTTGAATTCTTGTTTCTTCTTCGTCTTCTGTTTGGTTGTTAGTTTCTTCCTTCTGGTCCACTCCATTGATTTGAGTCCCAGTTTTCCTTCCATCTCTATCAGTTCCCCATGCATCTTCCTTCATTTCACGGATTGTAGCCTGCATTTTTTCATCTAGTTTGTGAGCAAAATCAACCAATTCTGTGAGCATTTTGATGACCAGTGCTTTGAACTGTGCATCTGATAGGTTGGCTATCTCTTCACTGCTTAGAGGAATTGGCTCTGGGGCTTTTATTTGTTTTCCGGTTTGAGCCATTTTTGGTGGTTTTGTTGTTGTTGTTGTTGTTGTTTTGGTTTTAGTCTGGTTGCAGCTATTACGTAGTGAGGGGGTGGAGCCTTAGGTGTTCCTCAGGGCAGGGCAGCCCAGTCGCTGGGTTGTGGCGCTATAGGTGGGGGCGGGGTCTGAGAAGGAGCAATGGCGCCTGCTCCGCTCTCTCCTGGACTCCGGCCCTTTCCACTGCTTCCCCTTCACCTGGATTATCTGCGCACGCGCGCGTGCTGTTACGTAGTGAAGAGTGGAGCCTCTGGTGCTCGCCAGTGCGGGGCAGCCCAGTCGCTGGGTTGTGACGCTGTATGTGGGGGTGGGGCCTGAGAGGGAGCAATGGCGCCTGCTCCGCTCTCTCTTGGATTCAGTCCCTTCCGCCACTTCCCCTCTGCCTGGACCGCCTGTGTGCACGAATGTGAGACCACCTTGTCAGTCAGCCAGCCTCCTTGTGCGGCCTCACTGGGTCTGCACAGTTGCCCCCCTGTGCCCGGGGTCCGCCAGCTGCTGCCTGTAGGCCCGGGGACCACCAGCCGCCGCCTGTGCACCTGGGAACTGCCAGCCGCTGCTGCCTGCGTACCTGGGTCCGCACCTCCACTTTCTCCTGCCGCAACTCCGCCCCTCTTACCGGTCTGGATGAGTGGTTGTTGGACTTCCGTACAGTTCAATTTTCTATAAGTTCTGGTTGTTTTCTTGTTTCTAAATATTTGTTGTCCTTAATTTTGGTTGTGAGAGGAGGCACAGTGTGTCCGCCTACGCCTCCATCTTGGCCGGAAGTCTGCAAATACTTTCATTCATTTTAATCATTCATGGAAGTCCATAATGGGAAAGAGGAACCTTTCTAGACTTGGAACTGAGTACCAAAGGGAAAAGCAGCACCTACTCTCTTAAAACCGGGTGGGGAGCACAACCCAGCATCTCTCAGAAGAGAGTTATCTCTGGAAGGTCCCTAGCAGCTGAAGCAGCAGGAAGAGGGTAAAGAAGGACAGGACATTATCTGTTCCTAATGTTCACTTGGCAGCCTCACAGCCGTATTCTGTTTTAACTCCAGCTGGTGTACTGTAATTCATTTCCGGCACTGACCATCCTGACTTGTGATAGACCCCAGGAGTCAAGGGCTCAATCCTCCACGAGTCTTTCCTCATTGCAAATGCCAGTACCAGTTCAGGGTATCCCCAAGCCACCCACACTTTTGATCAACTGGCTACACATTTAGGGGTTTCCATAACATCCTCAAGTTTAGTAATTCACTAGAATGGCTCACAGAATTAAATAAGGTGCTATCATTATGAAGTTTCATTTTAAAGTTTACAGTTCAGGAAGAGCCAAATGAAGAGACGCATAGGGGCAAGGTCTGGGAGGGTCCTGATCTGAAAACTGTGACTTTTCTTTGTGGAATCAGCACAGATTATTTTCCCTGCATATCAATGTGTTAATCAGGGAACACCACTGAGTTTTAATGTTCATAGCTTTTACTGGGGCTTTATTATGTTGGTATGAGTGATTAAGTCAATGGCCACATGACTGAACTCAATCTTCAGCCCTTCTCCCCTCTCTGGGATTTGGGCTGGTATAAAATCTCAATCCTGGAATCAATGATTGGTCTTTTTGTTGACCAGGCCTCAATGCTAAACTGTCTAGAGTTCTCTATGAGTTTTCTCATTATCATAAACGCAGAAGTGATCATGAATAACAAAGACATTCCCATCACTCATGAAACTTCAAGAGTTTCAGAGTGTCTATGGCAGGAATCCAGGAAAAAGACCAAATTTTTCATTATATAACATACTTCTCTTATAAATTGGTAGAGATGCTTGGTATGGCTGTCTCTTAATATTCAAATATAACCCAGAGGCATCAAATTTGGAGAGAAATCTGACCATGTTTGTAGTTACTTTGTGAGGAGACAGGCAAACTGGATAATGCTTAGGAAATAAAAGTTGTTTGTTTCTGAAGGTAATTTCTTCTTGATTTAAGGAATTGCCAGAGTTTTGCTAGTTTAGAAAACCGTAATTTGAAAAATTCTCAAGCAAGACAGGCCTTTTATACCCGCATTTACCTCTAAAGCATGCTTTATACAAATCAACAAATTTCATCTACTGTGAAATCGCCCGGCATTCTCTAGATACGGATCAAATACATCTAAGGGTCATTCTGACTAAAGCAGAAAATGACTGTGCTCACTAACTAGAGCTACAGAGAATGCAGGTTGTTGTTCGAGAAAAACCACATGCAGTGCCACACGTTAGGCAAGCATTGGATGTTCTGTTTGCTTAGTCTTTCTCTGGCTGATGAATGACGTTCCACTTTGAAGAAGAAAGACATATGGTGCAGATGCTATCACTGTGCACAGGAAACTGGCAAAAAGTACTTAAGTGATTTTCTAAGTTTACTTAGAAAGCCGGTAGCAGAATTGGGTCAAAAGTCCCATGTTTTATTATTATTACTAAAGCAAAAGAACCTAGAAAAAAGGGTTTGAAGGGTTAAGTACAAGGTCTTAAACTAGTCATTTTTATCTTTTGTTTACTTTTATGCCATTCTACCCTTTCTAAAGCATCTTCATAGGTCACAAGTACATTTATTATTTATTAATGCCTAGATGTTCTTATGCTTGTTAGAACTGGTCCATAATATCTATTTTTCTTAAATTTACTTTACAAAAAGTCCTTTCTGGATTCTCAAAAATTGAGACACGAAGGGATTTTTTTTTTTTTTTTTTTTTTTGCGCCCTGCCAAATGCCAGTTGGTTTGGTGGTGGAAGTGATCAGATAGCTAAGTGTGGTTCTGTTGTACTTTCTGACCCTGGGTCTACTCTGTAGGGATTTTTTTCCTTAACTCTAATGAACAGTAAAAAATAATTGTTTACTTCTTGGATAAATTCAAAATTAATTTTGGAAACAGAGAAAAAAATCTGTTACCTTTGCTTATTTTTCTCATTTCCTAATAACAGATAGAATTAAATTTTATTTTATAAAGAATGTTCTTAGGTCTGAATTTTCTCATTTGAAACACATTAAGTGTTCAGATACTTACAAGTGCATAATTACAAATGTATATCATTAAAATAAAGCAATATTAATTAATGCAAAGCTGCCCCAGGGTCTAATAGCTTTTGGATACCATAACAAAACTACTTACATGTAGTTTTCTACTGTGTCTAAACATGTTGATTCCTTTCTTAAATTTTCATTTTGTAACTTAATATAAAGTACATTTTGGAAATGTGTACAATTTGTTTAGGTAATATAAGTCAATTTACTAAATAATAAATCTAATATAATAAAAATTATGGTAGCTATAGTTTGATCACTGATGCAAATTTTATTTAGTAGTATATATTATACAGTATATAGTTTAAACTAAACTATTAGAATATGAATTTTAATTAAATGTTTTTTTCTCAAATAAATCCACTGCTTCAAATGCAAGACAAAATATTTATTGTAACTGAAAAAAATACTGAACTGAATTTTTTCTTAGATTAATTTATCTAAGGAGGGAAATACAAGTGCAAATTTGTGAGTTGTGTCACAATACACATTTTTTAAAATTTTCTCTTTAATCATTTTTAAGTATTTGGTTTACATATTAGAATTATTGTTATGGCGATACCTACTATATACTATAATAAACTAACACCAGTGTCTCCCATTAGAGTCCCAATGCAGGAAAAAAAATAGCAGACAGACATTAACTGATGTTTATGGCATTAGCTGACCTGGATCGACAAAAGATTTCCTAGTGAAAGTGTTAGGGGGCCTACTTTAATGATTGGGTGAACATAGTTTGCAATAAGCATATCAAGGTAAAATAAATGGATGTTTTTAGAGGTTTCTCAGCCTCAGCACTATTGATATTTTGGTTGGATGTTTCTTTGTTGTGGGAGATTGTTATGTGCGTTACAGGATGTTTAGCAGCAATCCTGGCCTCTACTCACTAGATACCATAGCATACCCTGACCCTTATTGTAAAAACCTAAAATGTCTCCAGTACTGCTGATATTCCCTAGGGGACAACATCCTCCCTGACAGAACACCATGGATTCAGAAGATGCATGGAAATATCTTTCATTCCACGCCTTGTATTTTAATGTTCCCCTGTGTAGGGTTTACTTTATTAATTGACTCAGAAAACACACTTCTTCCTAATACTTATGAAGCCCAGACTCTGAGTGGATTATTTCAAATTCCAAATTATATAGTCTAAATTAGTTCATTTTATTGTATATACCTAATAAACATTTCATTAACCAGAGGTTTAGAAAATTTTACAATATTTTTAGGTCTCTCTCAGTCAGCTCTTACTAGTATCTCTGTCTAAACAAAGCTTTGAGAAGCTATGTTATAGTTTGCACAACAATGAAATATGAGGCAAAATATTGATTCTCTTGTGGTTCAACTTGTTTACCCACAGGTCAATCTTGTCTATTATCAGACAGAGTAACTGGCTAGTTTGTGTAGCTGTAATTTTTCCAACAAAAACTAAAACAGTTATTGTTGAGGGAATATCTTTAATAAGAGTATTCTGGGGGTTCAATGAAATATATGTCATTTCTACTGAAATCAGCCAAGTGGTTGGAAGAAATCGTGAGAATGTGAATGAAATTAGGAAAGGAGTTGGAAAGACTATTGGGACTGGTCATGTGAACCACAGAAATTGTTGCTTTTCTCAGCTTCCCTTCTTTACTGATGTCTAAAACAAGAGCCTGAGCTCATCTCTCTCTTTCCTAGCTGTAATTACTTCATGCTGTTCTCTGAATGTCTTCACTGGCCCTCTATCTTTCAAGAAACTTTACACTTTTGTCTTTATTCTAAATGCCAATATAGGCTATCTGCCAAAGAGCCTTATGTGCCTGTACTATTTTTTTTTTTTATCGAGCCTCTTTTCTAACTCTCTTTTTTATTAACTTTGACATTTTCAACATTCAAATTTCAAAAGCAAAGACGTACTTGCTTATTTACCAGTTGGTCTTTCTGACTATGCAACGATAACAAAAACACTGCAAACCACTCATTTCTTAATTCCAGTCTTTCAAAAGTCATGGTGGATAGGATTAGAATTTACCATAAGGATCACCTGCTACAACTTTCCATCAGAAGGGAACTTTAAGCGGGAGGCTCAAAATCAAACAGAAACTGAAATCAAATTTCTACCTGTGTTATTTTATAGGAATTGTATTGAGCAGGTTCTTAAGTTTGCTGAGTCTCAACATAACTCTCTTCAATGGGGATAGGTGATACTACCTTATACAAATGTATGAGATAATGTTTTACATTCTTTGATGCATAGCACCTAATAAATATTCATTTTTCTCTCATTATTCCCATTGGAGTAAACCCTAAAACAAATATCTGTAACTGGGATTCCTAACCCACATTATAGCATTTTTATTTTAATTCAAAATTTTTGATATTATAAAAATCAAAAATTATATTAACCAGGGTAATATATGCCCTGGTTAAAAATTCAAACATAACAAAATATAGTTGGTGAAAACACAACTTTTTTATGAACAACTACTTTATCACTTTTTGTGTATGTGTGTAACCAATTAGACAGTGTGTGAACATGCAAATGTAACTCGCATGCACATTTTCCTGTTTGACCCCAGGACAGTGTAACATACAATGCACACTGTCCTGCTTCTTGAATTTAATATGAGACCTGTTTAAATTTTACAAGGTTCTTTTATTATTGCCATGCTTAGTTTTCTAAGTAAGAATATTCTCAATGACTATAATATATATCTACATATAAAATATGTATACCTATACCTTTATATCTTTCTACTTGTAGTTATCTCTTCATATTTCTTGCTGCCTTGATCACTGCCTTTAGAAATATACTTCCTAGTTATTTCCCTGAACTGAGCACTATATTAAAAAAATACAGACCACTGTGGATGTCTCATTTACATCCTCTCTGTTTATGATGTAATGATATGGGTATTAAGTACAATACTTTACTTAGATAGTATCCACACAAATCTGGCTTTTCCAAAACAACATTTTGTTCATGGAACATCTTATCCTGAATGGTACTAAAATAATTAAAACTTATCAATATTTGGCATAAAGTGACTCAAATTTAGGTGGAACATTCTCTGATAAACATTTAAAATTAAATATTTAGCTCATTACAAATGAAGCCTGATATGCTGTATCAAAAACACTAGTTTGTCTCCACAATAATAATAAAATTAATGCAATAATCCAGCTGACAGACGCATGGCAGACAATTGAAATTCCTAGTGATTTCATAGTTCTAGTTGAGCCAAGATTCTAGATTTAAAAAGAAGCCTTCCTTAAAATTGTGCTCCTCTTATGGTACGTTAAGTATGATTCTCCTTTACAGAGGTGACAATGATTATGAAAGTTTCCTATGGGCCTTGATGACAAAAATAACTTTTTGAGAATGCATTTTCTTTTAAATTAATTGACTTTAGGTGTTAAATTATCTACAGTGATTCAAACTACTCTCTGCTTGTTGCTTCATTTGACTTTGTTAATTTTTAAATGAATGCTACTCAACTCACATGGCAAGGGAAAAACTCCTTAAAATAAAGTGATTTTCCTATTTCTCAAATCTTTAATCTGGGGTAAGGTTTATAAACTGATATATATAAGGTTTGTTAAAGTAAACATCTGAGGGTTTTGTAAAATATTATAAGCATACGTACACTTTTTTTCCCTGAGGGGAAGACCCAAAGCTTTCAACAATTCTCAAAGGTGGACCCATGAAAATATGAAGTAAAAAGTCATTGCTCTCAATAAAGAATCTCTAGAGAAGAGAGCTGAACAGAAAAAGTGGTTCAATATTCTACCCATATTTCTGGGAGATATTGGAAAACACATTACTTAAGAATGCAAACAGTTTTTTTTTTTTTTTTTTTTTTTTTAGAAATGCTGTAGAACCCTGGCCTATATGTTGTGGATGATTGGAGCATCATCCCATGGACCAAAAAGTCTATAGGATGATTCCTGGGCATAACACATACCTAAGCTGCAAGTTCAATCCCCAGTCAGGGAGCCTACCAGAGGAAACCGGTCAATGTTTCTCTCTCATATCTATGTTTCTTTCTCTCTCCCCCTCCCTTCTCTCTCTCTAAAAGTAATGCAAAAGTGTCCTTGGTTAAGAATAAAAGAAGAACAAGAAGAAGAAGGAGGAGGAGGTGGGAGGAGGAGGCGGGAGGAGGAGGAGAAGAAGAATGCTGTAGAACAACGATCCTTTTTGGCACCAGGGATTACTTTCACAGAAGACAATTTTTCCACAGACCAGGGTGGGGAGATGGTTTCAGGATGATTGAAGCACATTACATTCAAGCTCACCCCCTGCTGTGTAGCACAGTTTCTAACAGGTAACAGGCCAAGACTGGTACTGGTCCATGGCCTGGAGGTTTGGGACCCCTGCTGTAGAGAATCTTTTTTTTTTCCTAGATAAGGATTGTGATGATTGGTTTCATGTGTCAACTTGAATAGGCTATGGTACCTAGTGACTTAGTCAAATGCCAGTTTAAGTGTTGCTATGAAAGTATTTTGTACACTTAACATCAACTATGAGCTGACTTTAAATAAAGAATATCCTCTTCCATAAAGTGGGTGGGACTCATTGAATCAGTCAAAGACCTTAATTAAATAAAAAAAAAAAACTATGAGATTTTTCAGAGAATAAAATAAACTGCCTCAAGACTGAAAAATCATGTGTTGCCCAAGTTTTAAGTCTGCCTACCTGCCCTACAGATTTCAGACTTGCCACTCTCTGTGATCATGTGAGTCAATTTCTTAAAATCAAATTCTATCTATCTATCTATCTATCTATCTATCATCTATAGATATATATAATCAAACTCTCTATATATGTGTATATGTATATATACAAACTATATACGTGTGTGTGTGTGTGTGTGTGTGTGTGTGTGTGTGATCTTCACTTCTCTGGAGAAATTCTGAATGATATTGATATGGGAACCAACATTAGAAATGGAAATCATAATAGAAAGGATCAACACATGTGGTGATTGAAACCTATATCATTTTATTAGCCAATGTCACCCCAATAAATTCAATGAAAAAATACATTTGGTGGGAAATTTCTTTCCAAATATTAGCAACACTAAGGTATTAAAAAATAAAGTTGGGCAGAGTGGGCTAGTGCAGAATTGAGAAGTACCTCCTGATCAGATATTTGGAAATAATTCCAAATACCTGGACTGACTAAAAACAAAGGAAACACTAGCTATTGAGAAAACAGCAGAGGATCCCAGATGAGAAAGTGTTCAAAGCTGGAGAGCACCAGGTATCGGGTTAACAGTAAAAGATGGCTTCAGAAATCCGGAGATGGGGGAGGCTCTCTGCTTCACTTCTCATGACTACGCAAGATTCAGGATTTTCCCTCATCATTGTTCTCCAGTCATCATGAGACACTACAATGATCTTGTGGTTCAGTAAACACTGTATATCTCATAGAGTTTAATATACCAATACATTGTTTTCTCATAATTCTAAAATTTTATACTAGAAATTTTGACAGGTCTCAAAGAGAATTCCTTTTTAGTGTAACAGGAAAGTTGTCAGTCAATTTAAGTTTATACAAGATAAGGAGTACCAAAATGTGTTGTCAACTGTAAAACAAAATAATTCACCATATCATATGTACAGTTACTGCATGTTCTTCATACTGGGCTCATAAGTGATGTTTTGAACAAGTGATATAGCTGAAAACATCCAGAAAACACACCTTAAAAAGATTCAATATATTTGCACCATAGTTGCTGTTTCTTCTCTCCAAATAGCCTTTATTTTGTAATTATTTTCCTAATTAACGGTATCCTGGAAGACCTGTAAGGAAGTTCAGTTGGATAAAAAGCCAACAAATAGCTATTACCATTTCTTAATGTCAAATGCAAGTTACAAATGAGACTCAATGTGTTACTTAATTTTGTTAAGTGTTCATGGTATAATTGGATTTTATCCTTTAATTTATGTAAACTTGAATTTTGCTTCTTAAAACAACAAAAAAGAAAAGCTACAAGGAGGTCACAAGGGAAAGTTTTTTTGTTGTTTATTTGTTTTTTAAACTGTCATTGATAATTTTTATTTCTGCACCATGGGAGAGCTTTAATAACTGTGTTGTTATGTTGATTGCATGACTGTATTTGCATTGGTCTTTCTTCTGAATACCAAGGCAATGCTCTTTCATCTTACACGCGGCTCTACCTTGAATCAATGCCACATTCCCCACCTTCATGAATGATTAACTCATGTAGCCTATTGCTAGTAATGTGTGCACTTGACAGCAGATGATATTTATTTTGGACCGGGTGAATACAGACCTCGAGTGTTTGATCAGGGCATAGTGGTACATAACGTGTGTGGCACACTTTCAGGGAAGAGATCACGGACCACATCCTCAGGTTGCCCTTAATCTCCCCTTTGCATTATCATAGGAAGAGACTTTTTAATTCACTTGATCATTCACAAGTTACCTCCAACTCAGCCTTGTCATTGCAATTCGTCACACTCACACCGTGTGCTTTTATGTGCTGTGTCTCACTGAAGTCTGCCAACATCACTGGTGCCCCAGGGTATACACCTACAACAAAGATCTCAAACATAGTTTAAAAGGAAGCACCATAAAAGAGAAAAAAAAAAAAAAAGAAACTAATGGTCACAGTTGCTACTAGAGGGCAGTCCCCGTAAACCCAGCAGGGTTTCCAACTTCAACTGCAGCTAAACTATAAGGGCAGCTATCAGCTTAGCAGCTCCAGGTACCATTATGTGCAGTCACACTATGGCATTATCTTTTCTTCTTCTTCTTTTGTAACAGGGCCCTCCTACTTAATCTCAGCTATGAGGTAGGAAGAACATAGATTCTCCACATTCCCTTAGCTCACTGGTGAATTCTGTGAAGAGCAGAAGGTGCAGGCTGCCTTTCTGCCACAGGAAGCAACGACTCTGCTCTCAGCATTATTGTGGGGCTGCATTGCCGGTCTGGAAGATTCCATAACTCAGCTGTTGATAACTTCTTTCTCAAGACTGGCCACACTGGCACCACAGTATTGAGTGCATGCCATGTAACTGAGCAGGACTCACCTCAGGAATATTAGACATTCATAACCCCAGGAGCCCAGCCCTGGAGACTTACAGTCAATAATTCTGGTGTGGGTTGTTGGAGGCTGCATTAACAAGGATTGCAGATGATGCCGATTTACTGCCTAGTATACAGTACAGTGAAATATATACGGGTACAGTGATACCCAGTAACAAGGTCAGTTGGGCAGCAAAAGGAGGAGGAAGGGAGAACATTATGTAGAGAGGCCTGAAAATTTGCTAAGGAATGAGATAGGTGCTTTTTTTCTCTCAATCACCTTTAATTGTCACAGAATGCTTAGAAGTAGACCATGTTGTTTTATTTTAATCATGGGAAAATTTTTTTCTTCCATCATTTTCTCTACCTAAATTAGGGATGAGATGAGTTTATAAGGGCTTTCCCCTAATTTTTCTTGTGCTCATAGCGCTATAAAATATAAACAGTAGATTGCATGGAATACACAGTCATCATTGTGTGTGTGTTATTATTTCTTTTGGAGAACATGATTCATTATGTTTGTAATATTACTTTTATATCAAGACATAAATTCTGAAAATTTACGAGCTTAAAACTATACAGATTGATTTTCTCACAGTTCTGTAGGTCAGAAGTCTGGGGAGGTTTAACTCGTTCTTCTGCCTTGGGTCTCACAGGCCACAGACGAGGTGTCAGTCAGCCTGGGCTGTTGTCTTGAAGCCGATGAGATAAAGGTAGGGGATGTGCTTGTAAGTAGATCTCAGTTCCCAGCAGTGGGATTGCAGGGGGCCGTTTCCTTGCTCGTTGTCAGCCAGGAGCCTCTCAGCTCCTTCAGACCACCTGCACTTCCCGCCATGTTGTCCTCTCCGTCTCCAGGCAGCACAAGTGAGTCAGTCACATTCATGCTGTCAACTTCTGACTTTCTGTTCTGCTGCATCTTTTCTGATCTCAGCCAAAGAAAGTTCTCTGCATTTTAGGACTCAGGTGATTAGATTTGGCCCATATGGGACAATAATATTTCTATCTTAAGGTCAGCAGATCTGCAAACTCAGTTACATATGCAAAATCCCTTTTGCTATATAATGTAATGACCTGAGTTGTGACCCAGAGAGCAAAGATTATGAGGACCGGACTTCTGCATACCATAATATAAAATAAAAACTTATTGCATCAAGATCCCCTTCCCCTAACTTCAGGAAATCATGCCTGTAACACACACACACATGCACACACACACAAATAATGGACTTTTCTGGTGCTTGTTTTCCTAATCGTTTTCTAAGATGCTTTCTCCTGGCTTTCCTGGACCTCCCTGCCTTCTCTTTCTTTAACACTTTAAATATAGGAGACCTGCTACATTACTGCTCAGGCTGGGCTGAGGTATCTGGGAATGGAATCTTGTTTCTTCCATTGGAGGAGTGAAGATCCTTTAGGAGGCAATTTAAGGCTGGGCTTGTAGAACAGATGGTAGACAGATTTGTTCTAGTGACTATCTCTTGGAGGTGAGTCATGGTGCTACAGAAGGATTAGTCTAAGAAGGGGGCTACAGCAAAGTACCAAATAGGGTGTGGGGAATGAGAGAATGGCAGCACAGACCACCTGATCTGGAGGGCATGGCATCCACTAAGGGAAGGAGGTGACAGAGGGCAGATGCTTATGATGATCCCCTCTGGCTACAATGTCTGGGCTCAGCCTGACTTCCTCTAACACACAGCTCATCATTTTGAAGTTACAAGCCTAAAGGAAAACTTCAAACATATTTAAAACATCCAAAAATGCACACGCTGAATGATCTTTCCAAACTAATCAGTATCAGAAAATTGACAAAAGGATGATGAGTAGCAGGCAGATATTTATTAATCTTCCTTTTGTAGTTTTGCTCCCCTCTCTCCTCTTGCACAGACTCTTCAGGGATAACCCTGCTTGTCTGTATCACCCTAAAGCACTTAAACTCCATCTGATAAAAAAAAAATCAATGTGTCCTCCTCATGATGGGCACAGTTTTCATCTGCTATGGCTGGGCATAAGAGAGCTTCATGTTTAAATGAATCACAACCATTTTCATATCTGAGTGGCTAATGCAATCATATCCTGAATTAGCTATTTAGAGCCCCATCTCCATATACTATCAAATGTTCAATGGCCTGGGGACAGTAGTTTGGATTTTATATTCAACTTAGTATCCATTTGTCAGGATAAATAGGGCTTGAAACTTGATGGTGAGACTTCAAGCAACTATTTAAACAATGGTCTCTCATTTTAATGTTTTAGATAGTAAGCTCTTAAGTTCAAGGTCCATGAGGAGTTACATTGCTTTGTTCAGCAACCAACAGAGATGAGAGCAAAAGTAAGTGCTTAATATAAGAATGTATTGATGGTTATTAATACTGGGATACCTGTGAGCAGAAAGGTTACATAAAAAATTCTCTCATCTATGGACTTTGCAAATATGAAAGCTGATAACAATGATTTTGGATTATCTAGTCACATGAGTATATATAGAACATACTTTTTACTTATATATTATTTTCAAAGTGATGAAAAAGTTAAGTTCTCATAAACTGGGGCAGTACTGGTAAGGAAATGTTTTTAATATATTGTTTCACTTTGAACATTTTATTTTTCTCCCAACAAGCAATGCGAATCGACTTCATTTTCATTTTTTTTAGTGGGGAAGGCTTATTAGAAAAAATGGATAATGGCAACACTAAGGAAAGCAATTAGCTTTATATAAAACACAGTGTACTGTAGTAGAGTATGCAAACTCTAAATAAAGCTTTTTAGTTTAGAGCAACCAAAACACTGTTGCAACCTAAAAATAACTTGCTTCTCATTACTTTGAGCCCACAGTCAGAAACACCTAGAAGGACAAGAAAAAACAACCATAAATGGTTTCATAGATGTCCTGCAGAGAGGTTGAATTGTATGTTTTTAATTATATGCATTAATGTCTCTTAGAAAAAGGGGCCCAATAACAATGCCTTCTCAAAGGTAATAATACTCCAAAATAAGTTGCAAAATAATCATTTAACTGTGTATTATATAGGAGGTTTTTGAAGCAGTGGAACATTTTCCAATTATCTGGCAAGTACTTTCAGAGTACATTCATACTTTGCTCCTGAGCTTTGTTCTTTAGGGTTGCGTAGCCATAGCTTCATCACATAATCCACGGTCTAAGCAATGGAAAATATTCCTGTGTTAACGTGTGATGCATAAATATACACACGGATTATGGGTCATTTGCATGCATTGTAGAGTGAACAGGGCCTATGTGTGATTTAAGGTGTCGCCTGTAGAGTCTCCGGAATAGTACGAATATCTCCCAAACCCTTTTCTAGCCTCTGCCTTCCAGACAATTACCATTAGGATTTCATCCTTTTAGAATAATGTATTTTCTTAACCCTAAGTCCATTTGCAGTTTGGAATAATCCTTTAAACTCTTACTCGTCATTTTCATTTTAATGAAATAAGTCTGTATATCATTTGCAAACTGAAAGTTAACTAATATTCCCAGCTGTGGATCATATTTTAGAGGAGAGCGAATGAACAGGGCAGTTAAGACTAACTGGGTGGTTAATACCACCAGTTAATTGTGGCAACCTAAAAGCTGTATTTATGGACTTTTTACCTACAAGACAGAAAAGAGAATATCAAAGAGAGAGAAAGCAAGTCCTCCAACTGCTTCTAAATTTCACCTACTCATAGCCCCTCCTAGATTGTTAAGAATCATGTACCCATTGCCTTTTGTACTGTAAAGAAAATTTAATTATGCTGCAGAATAATACAAAATACCATTATTTTGACTCAGTAAGAAGAGATATGATTTTTTAAGGAGAATAATTCCCATTACTTTCCCAAGCATAGTGCTGCTCATTTGCATTCTTACCCATAAAGGAGCAGAGCTTGCCTTCCCTGAATGCACGGTAATAGGATACTCTTGTGACAGCACTTTATTTTGTGACAGAAGCTACATTAATTAGCCTTTGACATGTGCGTCAGGTTTTAAGTGGACAGGTTTTAAGTTCTCCATCCAAATGCAGAAAAACTTTGAAGTTCATTGTTTCTCTGTAACTGAGTTAAATTTTCTAAAAGTCCTAGATTTCACTGATGAACATACGCACACAAAAGTTTACATTTACTCCCTCAAGAAATGCTATTTTCTTGGTCCCACCTGGGGTCTCAGTCTCTTCCAAGTGAGGAGTGCTCCTCTCTTGCTCCTCTCCAGGACAACGCACAGGTGCTGGGGAAAAGTGACAACATATCGCAAGAGTGGTCTGCGTGGGGTCAGTCAGGCAAGGCTGTGAAAGAAATGACTTCAAATGGCCAAAAATATCATTAGTGGCCTTTCCTGTGTAACACACCTTTTTGGGTCATACGAGTATGATTCAGTAACAGGCCCACCCTCTCCCCATGCATTGTTTCTGAGTTGTAACTGTGCAAGCTCTAAAAAAGTGATAATAATGTGAATGGTTCTTGTTCATAGAAACACACATTTTGTAAAAAAATACAGAAATTGTGTTTTTTTTTTTTTCTGGTAGAATGAAATTGATTATTGCCTTGATGTTGAAGAGTCATATATTACAAATTTATTCATATATGATATTTATTTTAGCACTTCTGATTACTTAAATAAGTGTGTGCTCTTTGAAATCTTCTTTCAAATACTGTTAACATGTTCCTCATTCCCCCAGTAATTAGTTAAATAAGACATTTGACACATACTCATTTGATGTTTGTACAAGAGCCATAATTTTAACTCCAACAGGTAGTTCTCCGATGGCTTCCTCTGATCTATGGGTGTAACTACTCTTCCCTGGTCTCTGGTGTTGACTCTGTTCTTGTTGCATTTACTGCTGAAGTTCTCATTGGATATATAATTAGAAGTCTGTTTTGTTAACATGGTTAGAGTGCAGGGGTCCCCACCTTTCTGACTCTCACCTCCACTCTCACTGGTAATGAATCCTCCAGCTAAGTCCTGGCTTAGTCTGTTAATTTACCCCTTGCCATGAAGACCTGATGCGCCATTTATTGGTGAATCTGAATGTTACCTCCCACGCCCCTAATGCAGGCATACAAGAATTACTTAATGTCTACATCCTACAAGGAAAGAGAATCAGGATAAAATCTCTGACATTGTCTCTGCCTTAACTCATTTTACTGGCATTCTTATTCTATTCACTTGTGTCAATATAAGGATACTCTCTAAGACAATTTCATCTCAGAGTTCCAAATGGACTTAAAGAGGTGTTCTACTTTCTCTTAAAATTTTCCATTTTCCTTTTTTTGGTTTAATTTTTCCTTTTGGGGCCAGCCTATCTGAATGACTCTGGTAGCATCTGGTAGCCTGATCATTATTTTCCCAAATCTTTCTTCCCACAGGACATGATTCTCCCCTCCCACCTTGAGCTCTCCAGCCACTCTAGCCTTCTTCCCAACAGATAGAAACTTTCCTAAGTTGCTCAATTTCTTTTGTTTTTTTAATTTTTTTATTGTCGTTCAAGTACAGTTTTCTGCCTCTTCCCCCCCACCCCTCTGCACCACCCCAGCCCTCCCCATGTCCCTCAATTTCTATGTTTAGGTCCCCATGCTTTTAAGAGGTAAAAGGTGCTTTGGAATGTAAATGTTAATCCACCTCTTAAAAAATACTTTAAAAACATCATTTCACTTCAGACTCCAAAACAGCCAGCTTTGAAATTCAATGTTGAAAAAAATGATGCCTCTATCTAAGGCTGCAATGGTCTTCTCCAACCCTGGATAAAAGAAGTATATTGAAATAAACTGGCTTATTTTTAATGAACAATGTTTCAGGGAGTATCTTAAGCTTAACAACATATCTATGGTAAAAGTATTATTTCCTTTTTCAAATGCAAGAAAATATACATAGAGATGTTATGTGGCTTGCTTGAACTAATAAGCTAATGTAGTTATTAAATGATAGTCCTGAAATTTGAATGCAGAGCTACTTAACTCTTTCCTTTACACAAGGCTGTATTTCCTAATTTAATAGAAAATATAATAAAATGATAATATCCATTCATATCTATTCATAAAACTCTACTATGTTGTAATAGAATAATGAACTCCCCAAAATCCTAAACTTCAGAATCTGTGAATATTTTATAGCTTATCTAATAGGGCAGGGAGGGGTACTAAAGTTTTATATGTAATTAAGGTTGCTAATCTTCTTCCCACAAAATAAGAATATTACCTGGATGATCCTAATAACTTGAGGTGTAAGAAAGAGGCAGAAGAGTCGGAACCAGAGAGATGGCATCACGAGAAAGACTTGGCCCACTGTTGCTGGCTTTAAAGATGAAAGGGGACCATGAGCCAGGAAACTCAGGCAGTTTCAGAAGTAGGGGCAGAGGTAAAGACAGATTCTCCCCACATTCACCTCCATGAAAGAATGCAGTTCTGCTGGCACCTTGACTTGAGCTCAGTGAAACCCATTTCTGACGGCTGACCTTCAGAATTGTAAGATAATAATATTGTTTGTGTATTGTTTTAAACCAACAAATTTGTGGCAATTTGTAACAGCAGCAACAGGAAGCCAATATATGTGCTAAAATAATAACTCTTTAGTCTCTTGGGAATTTACATGTTCTGGATAATTTTTGACTTTCATTTTTATTGTGGCAAAGAGTTCTCACCGAATATTTTTCACCAAAAACTGTGTCAGCCTCCACCTCCATCTGCCCTGTCCCACCCACACCCTGAGTACACAGTGAAATGTATTTATTGATCTCCTTTGTGTCTGTAAATGATCAAGTAACTGTGTGTCAGACAGTGGAAAGTGTTTAGAAGTCATACATGTCATCTCCTGGCCAAGGTTCATAAGAAACAATTTCCTTCTCCTCCTCCCTCCACTTACACAGACTGGAGGCCACTGGGCTACAAGCAACCTGGGGTTCTGCATCATCCCACGACAAAAATCGCCACCTGTTCACTATGGACACTGGACTATTGCATGGGCAAGAAATAATCTATCATGCTAAAGGCCTGAAATGTGTGGGTATATTTCGTACATTAATTACTGCTATCCTAAGTAATTTCCTATAGATATTAAAGTTAATTTTACTTTACTTTTTTTTTTAGGATCAAAACAACTAATTAGGAGTAATAAACAATGAACTCTCTACTACTACTTTCTTACTTACATCATCAATTCTTACCAGAAGAATCAACATCTTCTAACTTAGTGAAACAGTGTGCAGCCAAGAGGAGGGCCCCAAATAGGGATTTGGAATGGGGTCCAAAATGCAAGGTGTCTAGGAAATATTAGAAAGACATATAATATGTCCTCACCCATTCTCCCTCAGGTGCGAGTTGGGAGAAGGGACGAATGGAGCAGGGCCTTTGAGAGCTGTTTTGCATAGCAACAGCTTTGCAGCTAACCTCTGGCATGGTATTTAACATATCTATAACCTTTAACTGGTTTCATAGATATGTTAAATAGCTGTGGCAATGGTTTGTCATGGAGGGTAGGAAGGGACTCCCACCTCCAAGATGTAACTGGGGGCAGGTTCCCTGAGTTACAGTGCCCGCATGGGAGCTTGGAGAAGACTGGCTCCATGACATGGGGCCACACCTGCCCAGACTCACCATGGCAGTCCAGTAAAGCTGGAAGGATATGGGAATGCTGGGAAGTGTAGCCGATTGTGGGAGGAGTCAGAAATGGAGCTGCAGAGCAGGATTCTCAGGAGGATTTAAGTCGAGACACAGGAGCCATTGAGGGGAGAACCATGAGGTTTTGGCCACAGTGGGAACCCCTCAGCCCTGTGAGGGAGAATCACCATGCAACTTTAGCAGAGAACCACCACTTGGCTTTGGCAGAGTGGAGACCTCCCCACAGCCTTGGTGAAGAGAAGACAACTGGGAGCCTGAATCACTGACTTCTACTTCTTTTCTTGAGATGTGGTACCCCAGTTTAGGGCAGAGGGAAAAGGAAGCGCTGTGTCTATCTGTGGGTATCCTAAAGGACTTTGATATTTTAATGAAGACATTAGGTCACTACTGTATGTCTGTATAGCTTTAAATAAACAGTTCCTTTCCTTTTCACAAATCTCTGGCATTGGGAGATGTCTTTCCTCTGGCAGTGGACATAACAAACCTAGGGGGGTACTTTCGGTAATAGTATATCGTCCTCCCCACCCCATCCCCCGTTGTCCCTGTTCTCTAACCTCAGGGCCCTGATTATAGTCCCATTCTGGTCCAGTCTGTTCTCCAACCCCTAAACATGTCTTCTCATAGAAATCTAATTATGTAAATTATTCTACTCTCATAGACACACTTAGGCTTTAGCCACATTTTATACTCACCACTTTCTGACCATGCTTTTTTAAACCTTTTAAGTTTTACATATGCATTAGAATCCTGGAGAGAATGGTATTTGCAGAGACGGGTTTGTGTTCTCCTTTAGACAAATTTTTGCAAGTGTAGCCTTGGGCAGTTACATGGACTTTCTAAGCTTCAGGAAAATAGAAAATTTCTTCAACTTTATTAAGAGCATCTATAATGTATCTGTAACTAATATTATGCTTAATGGTGAGAGACTTTATGCTTTATCCTTAGGATTGGAAACAAAACAATATATCTGCTTTTATGATTTTTTCCAGCATAGAACTAGAATTTTAGCCAGCATAACCAGATAAGAAAGAAAGAAGGGGGGGGGGAGAGGGAGAGGGGGAGGGGGAGAGAGAGAGAGAGAGAGAGAGAGAGAGAGAAGGAAGAAAGAAAGGAAAAACGAAGAAAGAAAAAGCATATTGATGAGAGAGGGAGAAATACAATATTCCTGCTTTGCAGGGTACATGATTACAAAATTCCAACGAATATACAAAAAAAAAAAAAAAAATCCTTGACTGATGAGTTCAGCAATGCTACAGGATATAAGATAAACATTCAAAAATTAAAAGTACTTCCATATATGAGTAACATGTGAACACTGAAATTAAAAATATAAGGCCACTTATGATTGCTCATTTTAATCAAAGGAATGCTTAGATATAAACCTAACAAAGTACATACAAAATTTTCATGCGTAAAACTACAAAATTCTAATATGAGAAGTCAAAGGAGTTCCAAATAAATAGAGACACATTGCATTTGTGGTTTATCAATTCTTCTCAAATAAATTTAATATAAAGTATCTATTAAAATGTAAGCAAAGATTTTTATAAATATAGAAAACATTTTCTAAAATGTATATGAAATTGCAAAGGAACTGGGATAGATTAAGACAATTTTGAAAAACAAGATAAAAGTGGGAGAAATCAGTCTACTCAGTTTCAAGATTTATTACATAGCCACAGCAAACAAGATTGCATGGTACTGATGAAGGGATAAATGCATAGATTAATGAAAGAGAATAGAGAACCCAGAAAATGACCTGTGTAAATATCCCCAAGTGATTTTTTTATAAAATTGCAAGGTGTTACCACTGGGTCAGCCTAGGTAAAGGGCATATGGGATCTCTCTCTATTATTTCTTACAGGTGCATGAGAATCTAGAATTAAAAATTTAATAAGACAAAATTATTATCAATGGACCAGCAGCACTGGCATCATTTGGCAGCATGCTTGACATGCAGAATCTTAGGTCATGTCCTAGACCTACTGAAATTAAGAACTGCACTTTTACAAAAGCAATTGATGTGCACACAAAATTTTGAGAAATAGTGCTCTAGATAATGCCAAACATTGTGGCATTTAAGTCACCCTGATATTTTGTTGCTTTGTGTTTTTGTTCACTTTTCATTTTCCAAATTATATTTTTATGCATGACAAATATACATTCTATAAAATAAAAAACAAAAGAGACCCTCCAATTTGAGTATATTATATATTACTTTTTTTGTGTCATTTAAGTTCCTGATATATTTTCCCTCTAACTTTACCACAAGAAATTCTAGTCATTCTTCTAGTAATACTATTAGAATTGCTAAGAGATGCTTTTTAATGTTTTTAAATTACTAAACTACCAAAACATAGTTTAGTTTGTTTGTAAAATTCATTTACCTAGTCAATTAGTATCCAGAGCTGTTTTTGACTCTTTTTTACTCTAGTATATTGCATTAAAAATTGTGCTGATATATTTTATTTTAATAATTTTTGTAATATATTTAACAATAACAAAACACATGCTTTTACTATTCCTTAGACACTAAAGTGATTTTAGAAACTGGCACATCTTTATTATTATCCATCACAAATATCAATTTCATCACTTTTTCTCTGGAGCCCTGAGCCATATGCCCATTTGGTCCAAGTTCCCATTCAAAGTTAAAGTTGTAACCAGGCCCTTCTGTGTTCACACCTTGATCTCCCAAACACAAAACTTTCTTTTTTCAGAATGCTCTATTCCTCAGCTTTGCAAAATGAAATCTATGTTTTCCCAGGCCATGAGTGCTTGTGGGATTATAAAATCAAAATAACAACATTAAAAAGTATTTCCAAATATATATCCTGAAATGATCTATGGGAGCTTTAGTCCAGGAGGATGACACTCTGTATGTATTTTGAGTTCAGAGTTTTATCTCTTGGACTTCGTATATTATTTGATACAAAATAAGTATTTATGTTATATGGCTGGCTTGCTCACCATCAAGGTAAACTATGAGATAAATGATAGGTAGATGATAGACAGGTAGATATAGAATCAGATATACAGATATTGTACATAATAAATTTGTGATAAAATATGTATATATACATTTTTTCTCACCTAATTGCCTCTATATCTAATTACATGAGTTTAAGAAACTCAGCTGTTTTAGGAATAAGTCATTTATGAATCTTGAAAAGATGATTAAGACCAATCACAACTTCTCTTAGAAGTATAAAACTAAAAACATGGAATCATTATGACATTCATTAGTAAGAAAGAAATTGAAAGATCATGATATAGAAGGGGTAAGAATCCACCAACATGCATGCTAAGAATCTACCAACATGCATGCTAATCATGGTTATAGTTAGAAAGTATTGATATAAAGTTATTCTTAATAATTAGTGAGCACTTATAATATACTCTTCCTTATTTGACCCTCATAACAATTCTATGCAATAGGTAAAACTATTTTTCCATCTGTGGAAATGAGGAAGTGGAGGTTCACAGATGTAAGTGATTAGCCCTATGTCCAGAGCATGTAAGTGGGATATAGGATCTAAACACAAATTTGTCTAATGAGGAGACTGAGCTCGTAGCAGATTATAAGCTTCCATATCAGAGGAAGCTCGTAGCGGGGTAGAAATAAGAAGTCCTTCAAAATATAAACAAAAATTCAAATTAGGAAGCTTTTCACTAAAGATGACTAAATTGAGGTCTTCGCAGTTTCCAAGGATTCAGAATTCCACCAGCCCCAGCCTCTGCAAAATCCTGCTAAAGTTCTTGCTTTTGAAGATTCAAGTTATCTCATTTTTTTTCTCACAGCATACAATTCAACTCATTTGGGGTTTTAGTGGATCACAGACTCCTTAAAACATAATCAGTCCTCCAAAATATGTCTGGATATTTCTTTCCACCAGTGGAAAGAATATAGTCCTCCCAGCTACTGCATGCATCTACTGCTTCATTTTGTCTTGATACGGATCTTTCCATGGCATCAAAGCCATTGCAAGGTCCCCCATCTTCAACTACCTACTACATTTTTCTTTTATCCATGATCTTCAGTATTACAACAAAATCTCCAAGACTCATCACAGTAAAATTTCATCTCCAATTCTGCATTCCAGTTGTCAGCTGATCCACGGCTCAGATACTGTGACACTTTCATGCTAAATAGAAACACTGAATAGGAAAAGCACCCCACACTCTTTTATTCACCCCCACCCTCTTTGATCCCACTAGGACAGAGGTTTTAAAGTACTATGGCCTTGGGCTTCCAAAATCTTTCAACAATTCTAATGAAAGAGTTCTTTGAGCTTTCAGTTAATCTTTGTAATCTCCCCCTCCGCCCCCCTACCGACTTCCTTGGGAGACAGGCATAAGTCCAACAGAGCCAGAGGACAATCTGAGTGACCAATATCCTAGCCCATACAGGATTCAAAATTTCCCCTCTGCTCTAACACTGATCCATTGTCCTTGGAGCAATTTTGCATGCCTCTTGGAAGTTATGTTTTCTCTGAGTTATATATGAAAGTTGAAAGATCAAGGAAAGACACTTATGTTTCTTGGGTTTTTTAAAGATTTTTATTTATTTATTTGTAGAGAGAGGAGAAGGGAGTGAGAAAGAGAGGGAGATAAACAGCAATGTGTGGTTGCATTTCACACGCCCCCTACTGGGGAACATGTCTAGCAACCCAGGCATGTACCCTGACTGGGAATCGAACCGGTGGCCTTTGGTTTGCAGGCCTGTGCTCAGTCCACTGAACGACACCAGCCAGGGAAGGGCTGAGTTTTAAGCTGTATTTTAGTTGATGGGAAGAATGTGGCTGGAGTGGAAGTTTAAGAGAATTTGTCTCTGTCATGACAGATAGGTTGAGTGAAAGCTAGAGTCTTACAGGTAAAGCAAGGTTGGACCAGGATAAATGTTCTCAAATATAATTTTAGTAGTAAACACTTCTGTTGTTAGTGAATTACTCTGAAGACCTTCAGTATATAAAAGTTTTAGAAGCAGTTTAGCAATATCTTTTCTAGTTCAGAAATCTCTTCTTGTGCTCTTCTAGTTACGATATTCCAGTATAAAGTATTAAAATAAAAAAGAGAAAGTAGCATTAAATAGGATATTATTATGCTCCAAGGGTCACATACATTGCCATACCTAGTTTTTCTAGAACTCCGTTTATACCTAAGAAAAATGAAATGTGGAGAGATAAAGTAAAACTGAACACATTTTCTTGGTTTTGTCTTAACAATTCTATTTAATCTCTACAGTTAACTACTTGTAGAACATAACATTTTTCAATTATGATTTAGTATAAAATTAACTTCATTGTAGAAAGTACTACTTTCCTTTATATATTTGTGACTTTTATTTTAATAAAGCTAAAATATAAGGGACACCTCAAAATAACCTATCTAGCTCACATTTCTAGTCCCTGAGTTCTCAAATTCTTTATATTTCACTGAATGTGTAGATTTTAGAGGAACTGTACATTAAAATCATTAGAATAGTGTTTAGTCACTTGGAAATGACTTGGTCCATAGTGAAATCCAAAGAAGAGTTTACCATTAAATTCTAATTCCTAAGTTTTCTATAAGGTTTCATGCTATTGAGTAACAAAATGATCAACTCAGGTCATGCTTTCTCTTGATCCAAAATTCTTTCAATTTAAGTAACAGAAATTAAACTCACACTAGAGTAGTTTAAGCCTCATAGGGATTTATTGTGGTAATGTTGGGGCAGCTCACTGAATCAAAGGAAAAGCTGAAGAACCTTGGAAACAGCCACCAGTCACCGACACTATGCTGATAAAACTGTTTCTCCTTAGTTTTTTTTTTTTTCCACTTTTTAAATCTCTCTCACCTTTTACATAGTTGTCACTTCATTAGCTTTCACCCACTTGTGTAGAAAAAAGTACTATACCCTTGTACTTTAGTAACAAAAGATGCAAGAGTCTTTTTCCTCCAGTTTCACTAAAATTAAACATTGCACTGGGTAAATGATTCATTTAGCTTGATTAATGCAGGGAAGTAGGGTAATGTGATCATTTCCACTCAACCTTAGGTCATGGTGTTTCAATCATAGGTGGAGGGAACTAGAGATCAATATTTATAAATGCCGTAGCCTCATAATAAAGAATCCATAACTTACTTTATTTCTGTTTTCATCATTTTTGCTTCTATATTATGTCACATATTATGCTTTTATATTCTTTCCACTTTAATTCCAAATGCAAAAAGATTGTGATGCATAGCCAAGCATTTAGTTCCTAAATATTCTGTTTCTTTTTTGGTACCATTTTAATGCAGCTACCAGTTCCTTCCAAGAATCACATATCATTTTTTCAGTGTGGTTTACTTAGATACAACATATATAGTTCTAATATGAAAGATTTTGACAAATATTTTCACACTGAGGACTTACATCACAAAAAATACTTGGTGAACAATTTTGCTGTATTATTAAATATTTTCTACCCACGGTTTTGTTGAATCTTTGTCTATATATTTAATTTTCATGATGAATTATCCTTTCAACTGTTTTACAGCACTTCTTTATTTTGAGACACTCTGCATTTATTCTATATTTCCTCTTTTATGGATATTATCTAGAAAGAAAAACCATAAAAATACTTCAACAGTTAACAGGGGTACTTTACTAATTTTCCTACTGTCTCTGTTTCTCTACTTCTGTTTTTCAAAAAGGTATTGGAATGGTACAGGGTTCAATGTATACCTTTCTATTCTTTTAGAGTTTGTATAATTACATATTATGTTAATTGAGTGTGGAGGTAGCTGGGAGTAGATTTTATAGTATTAAAGCAGGACTTTCTTGAGGGTTTACTTATTCCTTGAATATTTTATAATTATGCAGTATACCATCATATGATAAAAAGTATTATTTTGTGAAAAAAATATATTTTTATCCTCACCTGATGACATGCTTATTGATTTCAGAGAGAGGGTAAGGGGGGGAAGAAAAAAGGGGCAGAAACATCAATGTAAGGGAGAAACATCTATCCGTTGCCTTTTGTACACACCTCAACCAGCAACCTAGGCATGTGCCCTGATCAGGAATCAAACTTCCGACATTTTGGTTTACAGGACAATGCTCCAACCAACTGATCCATGCTGGGAATATGTTAAAATAGTTTTAAAAAATATTTTAAAAAGCAAGACAATAGATGAAACTTTGTAACAGGAAATATGAAAAAAATGTGTATGTCATCCATACAGAAATTTTAGAAAATAATTTTTAAATGGCTTTTGAGGACTACAATTCAGCTGTCATTCTTTTTTTTTTTCCACTTTTTTTTTTTTTAGATTTTATTTATTTATCTTTAGAGGGGAAGGGAAGGAGAGTGGGAGAGAAACATCAATGTGCGGTTGCCTCTTGTATGTCCCCTACCGGGAACTGGCCTGGCAACCCAGGCATGTGCCCTGACTGGGAATCGAACCGCGATCCTTCGGTTCGCAGGCCCGCGCTCAATCCACTGAGCTACACCAGCCAGGGCTCAGCTGTCATTCTGATGCCTGAAATTTACCTCCTGGGGATTTTATTCTAGCTAAAGAAAAGAATCTTAGAAAAAATTCCACTCTCTTTACTAAAATTCTGAAATGTATACTATTGAACAAATTTAGAAGATAAGATACACATTTAATCAAAAGTAGAAGTCATTTCCAATGAACTTCTACTTTTGATTAAATCAAAGAGAAAACAATATCCTGGAAACTAATCTGTGCTTTTGTTATCAATGAAAAGGAGGTAGCAATAATATTGTACAGGTAACCGGCAATGTCTGCCCCTGAGAGGTAATAATAATGCTTACCTCATGAGTTATTATATGGATTCGACGAGTTAGTATATGTACAGTATTTAGATCAATCCCTAGAACATATGAATGCTTAATATATTTCTATATTTTTTATCCTCAAAAAGTAATCATTCTGGACAAGATGGTCAGTAAGAACTGGACTTACCCTCCCACTAAAATATCCATCAACAAGAAGAACTATTCAGACAAAATAAATGAAACAGTAGTTTCAAGACACTGGATATCAGATGATGAAAGATAAGAATCTCTGACATATGGAAAGTACACAAGATGAGACATAAGTTTGACCCCATTTATTGTCTTATTAGTTTCTTGGACACAGCACAGAGAAGAGAAACTGAGCCAGAGCTTAGAGGAATTGCTGAGCTAAGAACACAGGGAAACCAAGGCAGTTAGAGTTTGTAAAGGAGAAAGTGGCACAGAAGAATCCTGGGCATATGCAGATGGCCCTCCTCCAGGATTCAGCAGAGCACTGATCGGAACATGTGCATGAGAAAACCAGCTATAGCTGGAGAAAAAAATCATCTGGAAGAATTAGAGGGAACAGTTCCTGGTGTGCTCACAGGGCCAGGAACAGTTCTTGTTTTTGCAGAATAGACTGGAAAAACTTTTAATTCACAGAGCCCTGGAGAGAGTACTAAGGAAGATCTTGCCTCAATGTTGAAGAAAGGTTACTCCTTACTGAACATTCCTCTGGACCTGACTAACAAATCATAAAAGTAAGAACCGAACAATTCAAATTATTTCCAAATTTACTAAATTGAATCTCAGAACAAAGCACAAGAATATTTATAGGAATGAAAAAATATCCAGCATCCAACAAGGTAAAAATTACAATGTTGACCATTTAATTGAAGATCAACAGGCATACAACAAACAAGAAACCATAATCTATAATTAGAAAAATAACTAGTCAATTGAAACTAACCTAGAATGAACACAGACATCAAGTCGTTAATAGGAGTAACATTAAAATATTTAATACAAAATGAACAAAAAAAGTCATTACAATTCTATGTCCAAGATGTTATGATAAGACATGGAAGATGTAAGAAGATCCAGAATGAAATCTAAGGGGTGAAAGATAAAATGTTAGAAATAAAAAAAATACACCGTATGGTATTGGCATCAGATGTGACATCGCAGAAATATTAGTGAACTTGAAGATTTAGCAATAGAAACTATCCAGAGTAAAACACAGGGAGAAAAAGAAGACAAAAAATAGAAAAAAAATTAGTGATCAGTGGAACAATTTCAAGTGGCCTGGTATGAGAGTAATTAGTGGCCCAAAAATAAAGAAAGAGAGGAGAGAAAAAAATTATATGCTTGAAAAAATAGTAGTCCCCAAATTTTCATCTTGAGGGAATTTCAGGGGAAAAGGGGAAGGATTTATAGGAACAAGTATAAAGGACACATGGACAAAAACTATGGGGGGGTGGAAATGGGAGGGAGGTGGGGAGGGCTGGGGTGGCGGGTTCGAGTGAGAATAAAAGACAGAAAACTGTACAAGATCAACAATGAAAATAAAAATTAAAAAAAAAAAGAACTGTACATTCACAAATCTAAGAAGCTCAAAGAATTTCAAGCACAAAAACCATGAAGAAAACTATCCTAAAGCATATCATTGTAAAATTTCTGAAAACTTGTATAAAAAGAAACTCTTAAAAGCATCCAGAAAAAATAGACATTATGTGTACAATGGAACAAAGATCAAAATGGCATTACATGTCTTGTCTGAAACAAAGCAGGTGAGAAGATAATACAACCAGAACATTATAGTACTAAAAAACACAGATTTTTAATTTAAGATTTGATGGCTAGCAAACATATTTTCCAAAAAAATGAAAGCAAAAGGAAAAGATTGTTGGACACACAAAACATGAGGAAATTAATCACCCACCGGCCTTCTCTACAAGTTATAATACAGTAAATCTTAGGCAGAAGCTAACTGATAGTGGATGGAAATCAAGATTTACACAGAAGAGTGAAGCAGATTAAAAATGGCAACCACAAGGGTAAATATATATTTTTTTGTTCTTATTGTTTAAATGTCTTTAAAAGATAATTGACTGAACAAAAAGAAAAGCAATTTATTGAGGAGTTTATAGCATGAAAAATGAAATACGACTGTGATTGTCATTTGAGTAGTCTAGATCACAGGTGGCAAACACAAGGCCTGAGGGCTGAATCCGGCCCTCCGCCTTGTTTCATCTGGCCCGGCACCTTGTTTCTACCTGGGGGCAGTGCCAAGCTCCTGCTTAACTGTTAAGGAGTAGTTACATTTATACAGTCCTAAAATTATCTTTTGTCCTTTGAAGGCAACTGTGAGGCTGATGTGACTCCCAGTGAAAATGAATTTGACACCCTCATCTAGATAGTGTTTCCAGACGTTGCTATCCTAATTGGTAACATTCTTGGAGGAAAACTACAGGACCATAACCTGAATGCAGGCCTTGTATGCAAATTCTAAACTAAAAGAGTGGAATGTGTAAAAGCCTGAGAATTTGAGATCTTTGCCATACTGCCAGATAGCCCTAGGTGTTAGTAGTCACTTTACCTATAAGTCTTAATATTTAAGTCTCTAAAATGGGGCCATGAATGTCACTGAATTTTATTAATAAAATGTATAATATTAATTTAAAAAAACTATGATTTGACTCGCCTGAAAGCTAAAGAAAACAGGGTAAGTTGAAAACTATATTTTAAATAATGCCTCCCAAATATCACTGTAAAGATGTATTCCTTATGTCCTGAATCATAAATATGTGGAGAAAGAGATCAAATAAGGAAAAAAAGAGGGAAGAATTTAACTTTTGAACATTTGCACGTGGAAGATTATAGGCATAACTGGAAACTGTACAAAGGCCCCGCAATTATAGATTGATCTACCTGTATATTTTCAGAACCAAGTAATGTCTACCACTCCAAGGGGGGATTTTAAAAAAAGCATAATAGTAGTTTTTTTAAGCTATATACAAATGATAAAAGCAAAGACATCAAAGTGGGTAGCCTTTCAACTCATGCTCAATTAGAATAAAAGTTTGGTTGCTGTTTTAAACATTTCTGACTAACTAACTGTGACAGGCTCTCAGCTTTGCAAGCAGGATGATTTCAGTTGACTTTTGATCTGACTGACAGCTCCTTATACACTTCAGTGTTAGTTTATAACACACGAGCCCACATCTGAATACACATGTGACTAATTAGGGACTGTTTATGGACCATCCACATAAATTTAACACACAAGAGTAAAGGCATTTTAAACCAGAGGTCATGATTTTAATGAAATGAAGTTAATTAACAAAGGTGCTTGACCTGTTATTTGTATTGTTAATTTAAAAAAAAATGAATGAAATCTAAAGTGTGTTTTGCATGTATATCTAATGCGAAATATTAGGTCATTTTAAAAGTTAATATTGTGACTATATAATGAATTATTTAGGTGTCTATTTTTAATTTGGTTGTAATATAATAAACAGTGTATACAGGAATTTTGATCTTGATTTCTGAGAACTTTGTGTCTTGTCCTAAGAGGTATAAGTGCACAGTGCTTTAGATGATGGTGTGCACTCTGACTCTCAGCGATGAATTCCAGCTCTGTGATTTAGTAGCTGGGCAAGTTATTTAATGTCCTTTGCACCTTAGTTTTCATATCTGAAAAATGGGATAATAATAACACTTATCTCAGAGGATTGCGACGAGGATTATGTGAGTCAACACATGTAAAACTAGAAGAGTGATAGGATTTGAGGCATGCTCAGAAATTGTTATTTATTATTATTTCAGGAAATCAGCTTTCAGTTATAAATTACTTATACTACATCTTAATGAGAAACAAAGGGGAAATTCTATAAATAAGAACTCACAAAAAGTTCTTGGAACTCAGATTAATTAGTCATATAATTTACAAACATCATTGCCCCCAATCACCATTTCAACTATTTTGAATAAACTACATTTTTAAAGTACGAGTTATCTGATGAAAAAAACAAAAAACAAAAAAAAACTTCCTCTGACTTCTGCAATAAGATAACTTAAATATCACCTGGTAGAGATACTCATGATGACCCACCATGCTGGGTAAGATGGGAAGAGGCAGAATTTCAGTGAAACTCTCCACAAATCTTTGGGCTTAGTGTTGACATTTTCTGTAGACACATCTAGTTCCGTATTCTTGGTTTTCCTTAATTAATCCATATACTGTCCTGATGCTTACTCATTTATTTCATATTGTATCACATCATAATAACTTTACTCATTCTAGCTTACCTCTGAGTGCCACATTGCATCTCCATAGTCCATGTCAGATTTCATTCATTCATCTGAAGCTGCTATTGTTCCATTCCAGGCATCTACTGTGAGTCTTTCTGATTTCTATCACACAGATTTTCTTTGATGATGTGAAGCTCACTAACCTAGACACAAGTGCAGTCCCCGAACAGAGAAGAATTAACACCTCGAGGGATGATTCTCAATCAACGGTAAGTAGGAACCAGTGGTTAGAGTACTCCAGATTTCTGTCCTTCAGAACCATCCTGTACATTTCTCTGAGACCATGAAGTAATGAAAGCCTACACTGAGGATCTCAGTGATATACTATTACTATTTTTCTCCTTCTTTTTTTGTCCTTCTTTCTGGTCCTTTACTTTCACTTTTTAGAATCACATCTTAAACAAATAAACTATCTGGACACAAGTATATGTTCATTTAGACTTTGCTTTGGGGGAAACACAAACTAAGTATTTCCCCAAATTTCTCCAGTACAAGATGCTGAGTTAGGAGACTTTTCTCAAGGATGAGGACAGCAGTGGGAATTTCTGTGAGAGAATTACACACCAGTTAAATTTTAATAATTAGAAATCCATTTTTTTAAAAGTACTTATATCTTTTCATGTTTAGTTGTTTTCAGCAGTCAATATTCCACCACAAACTCTAGTCTTACAGTGAGTTTTATGACTTACCTCTCCTCTCCAAACCTCTCTTCTTTTACTCCCCACATTCTTTCTTAAATTCAAACACAGAACACTTTATCTATTGCCTTTTTCCCTGATTCATAATGTTGTCTGTCTATGAAGCATTTTCTAATCAAAGTTTGTTATTCCAGTAGAGATAATCTCCAAGGCAAGAAGCTGAGAAGACAATATTTCCTTCTATTATATAAGCATTCTTCACTTAAAGCAGAAATTATAATAGATCCTAGTGAAAAGAGGCTACATATTTTTTCAACAGAAAATGCTAAGAGATGCTAAGTAAAACAGTCCACCATGTTGAACAAATATTCTTTAATCTCTGATTCTTTCTTCAACAATTGAATGGCTCCCATTGTCCCAGAGGAGTAGGTAATAGGATATTTTGTGTCTGGCATAGTTTGCCTCTATCATTCCTCTTTGTTACTTTTGAAAAAAAGTTGTTATATTGCATTATGGCCCTTGAGCCTCTTAAGAGGCAATGATAAAGACCCTACCACATTCCTTTTTGAGAACCAGTGCTTGTTGGACTTCTTTGATTGTAATGCTCTTAATTAAGTTTTGTTGTCTTGGAAAGGATACTAAGCCGAGAAGAAATCATGTGAGAAGTTGAAATATAAAGTGACCACCTGGTCTCAAAAACCAGAAGATGCTTGCTCATATTGGGGATTAAAATAGAAGGTCTTGAGATCCTTGCTTAGTGCTTTTGCTTTTGGAAGAATGACTAAACTTTTGAGTATAAGCAAATACTAATTTTAATCTTAAAGTTAGTAGCACACATTGGATTGTCATTTGACCTGAGAGAATAGGACCAATAAC
The DNA here is from genome assembly GCA_039655065.1 of Glossophaga mutica. Lineage (NCBI taxonomy): Eukaryota > Metazoa > Chordata > Mammalia > Chiroptera > Phyllostomidae > Glossophaga > Glossophaga mutica. The sequence goes on from CM077306.1 coordinate 74,631,090, forward strand.
AGTACTACTGACATTTTGCATTGTGGTTCCAAATCTAACACAGATTTTAAAGTAACAATAAAAAGCATGATCCTGTTTCTCTTTTTTCTTTACTCTCTTATCTTCCCTGCCCCCATCTATCTCATCTCTCTCTCTGTCTCTTTCTGTCCCTCCCCCCCTACCTTTGGTGTTCAGAAGGACAGTTAAACAAGAAAAGTAATAACTCTAGTTACTACCAAACATATATAAACCCAAGTAATAAAAAATGCATGCTTGTACCCTAGCTAGTGAAGATTACCGTAGTCACATATTGGTTTTATGAACTCTGCATAGGGTGATAACTATATTTTGATGATATCTTTATTCTATTTTCCTGGCTGTTGAGTTGATTTTCAATACCTGACAAAGAATGAATACACAGATTTTAGATATAGGTCAATTATGCTATCTTGTGCAAGACTCACTCACAGAAAAAATAATAGGCAGGTAAATCAGTAAAAGAGAATATACGTTTTGAGTAAAGTAGAAAGGAAATCAATAGGGTGGGACATCACAGGACCAAGCAAAATAGACACTAAAAAATAAGAGAGTATTGATGATGACATATGCTGAAAAACAATATGAAAGGAAAAGTTTCACTATATATGTTAATATTAGATTTATATATCAAAATAATTTAATGTGGTGGTAAAAGTCATCGGCTCTCAAACAAGACTCAGCGTGATTTTCACAGCGATCACTTGACTTTTCATGGTCCCATTTCCTCATCTGTATTTTACAAGGCTTAGTATAAAGAGATGATGGAAATTAAATAACCATCTATGTGTTTTGATAGGCCCTGGAATATAGCAAGTGCTATCAACAAATTTGTTAAAGTGTTTAATGAATTTCATCAGAAGAATATTTTTCAAAACTTAATCTGTATGGAAGCCATGGGCAGAATGGATCATGGGATGTTATGAAAGAATATGCGAATGAGGCAGTGATGCACATTTACGTAACACAAGACAGAATTCCTCCTGCTTGTACCTTGGAATAATTAGTGGTTCTAAATAAAATCTCAACACCATGATGGGAAGGAAACGCTGCATCGCATATATAAACATGCTTTAGAAAAAAAGAAGTAGCAGATTTTACTAATGAAAAGAATAAAAAAAAATTTCACTAGTGTTATTTCTTAATATCACAGTGGTTGATTTAATGGTGTAGCAAACATCTTGATTTGCAGATGGCTGAAGGTACTTTTACTGAAACAGTACCATTCTTCAAAGGTTGATAGGTCTACCTGGATTCAAAACTTGATTTACATTTCTTTGAGAAGGACAACCATGAGTACCATGGACAGTGTCTCCACAATTTTAAACACTTCTCTTCCACCTCTATTTTTCCCCATAGCTATGTCACCTATAGTCATGTTTATTTAATATTTTATTTAAATATTCATCTTTTAAAATATTAAATGTTTATATTACCCATATTTCTAAGCAATAATAACTGAGATATTTTAATGCATTGATTCTGTTTTATATAATGCATGGTAAAGTAAATGTGAACAATTTCAATTTTTAAATAATAAAATTTGTTCATTCATTGCCCAAATCCACTTTATCAACTATCAGTGATAAACTTGCTCTACTTGGTGGTGCATTGTAATAAGGAATAGAATAGGAGAAAAGAAGGGATGGAAAATAATAAGGTGAAGTTAAAGGTTATCTTGATTTATTTATGCCTAAATTTGTAGAATTTCAGGCCATCTGAATAAAACAAATCCTTTGTTGACTCAGAGGACCTTTTCTTATTTTTAGGAATATATCAAGCCAGAAATTTGGTGCTTTTATGAAGTCTATAAAGTAAAATTTAAAAGTTGTTTAAGATGTCACTCTCCCAGTCTGCAAGACTTTAACAAACATCTAAACATAATATAGAATATATTTTTCTTTACAAATTCCTTTATTAGGTTTGGTATTCTCAGATATGAGTGCCTCTTAATCAAAGATTTACTCTTGGCTATGATTTCTAAATAGGGGCAAGCAAAATAGTAGAAACCTTCTTTATCCAGGTCACTTCCTTAATTTTATATGTCAAGATATTTTACATAGGTAATGTACTGACACCATACACTACAGAGTACCTGTGGGACTTTCTGAGAATCTACAATAGAAAGTGCTCAAATGGCTGAGGAGCTAGTAACATTTTCTTGATAAAATAATGGTTTCATGTCACATAAAATGAAACTCTTGGCATTCCTTTGTAGGCTTCTGTCAAGCTTAAGAGCAGATCCTTGACAGTTGCAGTATTGCCTTTAAATATCTGTTGAAATGTAGATTAACACTGTAACATCTGATAATGATTGAAAAAACTTTTCCTTTTAAGATTTGTAGATAAGCAAGCATTAATAATTATTAATGTTAGCTGCTATAGTTTAACATGTTTCATAAATGTTTCTTCCCCAGAATGTATTATTTTCATTTATTTTGAAGATTATGTAGATTACCTAAAACTGTAATGAAAAGTTGCAGTGTCTTTAGAATATCAATATTCACTAGTCAGTCATTATCAAGATCAGGTTAAGGATAAGGGCATTTTCTCCTTCAAATATCTATAGTATCAAACGTTTTAAAATCAAGAAAAATATGATACTCCATAAAATTTTAACACTGAATTTTAATACTCAATATATATTTGTTTAGTAATTTAAAATTATAATCAAGTTTATGATAACAAAATTACAAAAAAAAATCAGAGGTCTCGCATTGCGGAATTTCAGTGTTCTATTGCGAGGCTGCTGGCCTACTCAGTCATAATTTATGTGGTGCACAGGAGGTTTGGACGAGATGGAGTACCTATCGTATACTCCAAACTTCCCTGCAGCACCTGACCTCAGCATTCTAGTTCCTTTCATTTTAAAATAATGATATTGATACCATTAACTAACAGAATCAGCCTGAAATATAGTAACCTTATTGCTCCCATGGGCACTCATGGGTTATTGATCACATCGAACACCAAGTAAAGACACAGAAAAAGAAATCTCTTAAGTAAATAATCACTATTTGTTTTTCCTCTAGGCAATGCCAAAAGATTGTTTTTAGTTTATTACCTCAAGCACTGTTAAATGAACTATATAATATTTCTTAATAATCAGTTGGGATTGCATAAGTATCTGGAGTAAATAAGTAGGTAATTATTGAATATTCATGTTTAGAACTGTGCTAGAAATTGTCAGAGATGCAAGGGATATAAGGTATTACCTTGCTTTTATAGAAAACACAATCATATTAAAAATAGTAGATGGATGTACTTTAATTCCATTAGGGAACTGCAAAATAAGCCAAATTATCTAACTCTTTTTTTTTTTTTAAGATTTTATTTATTTATTTTTAGAGAGGGGAAGGGAGGGAGAAAGAGAGAGAAACATCAATGTGTGGTTGCCTCTTGCATGGCCCCCCCTGGGGACCTGGCCCACAACCCAGACATGTGCCCTGACTGGGAATCGAACCTGCGACACTTTGGTTCGCAGCCCGCGCTCAATCCACTGAGCTACACCAGCCAGGCAAATTATCTAACTCTTAAATATGTGGTAGAGTAAACGGGGACAGCAAGAGAATATATTGATATCAGTCACATTTGGGAGGGGGAAGAAATTAAGTAATTTAAAAATCAGGATTTGGGATCATCAATTTTCTGGAAATATTAGTGGTATTAATTTATGTATAGAATTCAACCATTGGGGACTTTAATAGAGGAATACCCCAGGTTTTGTAAATTTACTAATAAAGACATGCCACTACAGATTTATATGTATCTTGTGGTTTGCAACCTCTAACATTGCCAAGAGTAATTATATTGGATACAAATGTTTGATTACAACCCCAGGTGAATGTTTAAATAGATAGACACAGAAGTGTGCAGTCTGTTAACAGAAATATGAAGATCAGGTGTTAGAGCTAGTTCCCTTTTCAAAATTATATGTGGAACATAAGAGACTTTGTCTAATAAATTGCTTTTTACACAATTATTTATAATAAATGAAGCTTTCTACTTACATTTCATTTCTAAGTGGAGAAATAAAATAAAATGTATAGACATTACTTATCTCTATGCTTGCGTATGACTTTCTATGTATATACATATGTATATTTATATCTATTCCCCAATTATCACAGAAATTTATTGAAATAATTTCATCAAAAATACTAGGGTTCATGAGATTTATGCATACCCCCAAATGCTGTAGTAGTTAAATAACTTATTTATTTATTTACCAAAATAGTAGTTTTTAGAATATGAACATTCTTTGGCAAAGTAGTGGTAGAGAATGTGTCACAGAAATGGAATTGTTTCAGTACTAGCATAAGCAGATGTATATCAAATGTATATAAACATTTGAACACAGATCAGAAGATACTGGCCTTATTTCAAATGAGATGAGAAACAGATATTAAAAGAAAATTTATCAGAAATGAAATGGAAAAAGATCAGAGCCAGGTGTGTGGAAACAAAAAAAATTCAATGTTTAAATTGTAGAAAAGAATCTATGCTTCTATAGCATCTGATAATGAGACGGCCTTAAAGTACTTTCTTGAGAAATGTTTTCTCTCATCAAATGCAAAATTAGATGTGAATTGTTTCAACATAATATAGTTCATGTTTGAGTTTTAAAAAGGGACAACTACTTGGTTGGCCTAACAAGGTTAAAGTGATATCTGAAAGGAAAAAAACAGAGAAAAGTCTCTTAGGGAGCTTTCAGCAAGAGAATACATTTTGCGAGCACATTGTGAGTTCTAAATTATCATATAATAACTGAATTAAATGGATATGGATTCACTTTAGTAATCATTCTCTTTATAATCTACAACATTAGTTATTCTAGTAGTTCCTAGTTTTAAATCTAGAATGTTGGAATCACCTGGGAAGTTTTAAACAATACAAATGTATCTTCTAAAATTCATTAATTCATCTAATATTTATTTAACATTTATTATGTAATAGTCATTAATAGGTATCTAAAAGTTGAAAATGGATAATGCCTATCTTCACAGAACTCAGATGAGTAGAAAAATAAAGTTAAGAAAATCAATCTTCATAATAAAAGTTATACAATTTTAAAATGAAGAGTTTGGGAGTATAAAGAAATAGATAATCATAGATATATTTTAAGCAGAAACCTTGATAGAGGTTGCATTATAAGAGGAGAACTCTGACTGTATAGCAGAGAATGGATTGGAGATAAGTGTTGATATAAGAGAAAACCAGTAAACCAGTTAGTAGACCATTGTAATAGTTCAGGTAAGAAGTGATAGTGTAACAGGGTGCAGCCAAGGTCAGGGGCAGGGCAAATAGGGGTTTGTAATGGGATCCAGAACTCAGGGTGTCCAGGAAATATTAGAGAAAAATACACATATGATGTGCTCACCCCGCCAGTCTGAGCCTGTGGATGGGGCACATGGAGCAGGGCCATTGAGAGCTGTTTTGCATAGCAACAGCTTTGAAGCTAACTTCTGGCATGGTTATAGATATTTAACATATCTATAGCCTTTAACTAGTTTCACAGATATGTTAAATAGATGTAACCGTGCTTTGAGCCAGAGGGATGGGAGTGATTTCAACCCAGAATGTAACTGGGAAGCAACTCCTCCTGGTTACAATGTCTGCATGAGAGCTTGGAGATGATTGGCTCCATGCCATGGGGGCATGCCTGCCTGGACTTACTATGGCAGCCCAGTAAAACTGGAAGAATACAGGAATGCTGGCAGGTGTAACTGACTGTGGGAGGAGTTGGAAATGGTGCTGCAGAGGAAGATTGGCTCAGGGATTTAAACCCAGACTCGGAAACCATGACAGGAATCTCCACATGGCTTGGTCAGAGGTCAGGACCAGACACTTTGGAGGAGTTGGGACCATGTGGCTATGGCAGGAGAGAGGAATCACCACGTGGCTTGGGCAGAGGTTGAGACCACTTGGCTCGGGAGAGAGTTAGGACCACAGGGCTCTGGGGTGCTCCCTTTTGCCATGTGACTTAGGAAGCAGGAGATACTTTGCCTGGAAGAAAGGAGTGAAAGGACTCTTGCTGGTGGGCCATGAGAAGGTGCCACATGTCTTTGGATTAAATGGAAATCATGGCGGTGACAGCTGATAGTGTCAGGAGCCTGAATCACGGACTTCTACTTCTTTTCCTGAGATACAGTACCCCAGACTGGGCAGAGGGGAGAAGGAAGAACTGTGCATTTGTGGGTATTCTAAAGAACTTTAGTATTTTAATGAAGACATTAAGGCACACTTTAAGCCTGTATAACTTTTAAATAAATAATTCCTTTCTTTTTCACCAACCTCTGGCATTGAGAAACGTCTTTCCTCTAGCAGCGGGCAAAGTGAACCTAGTATGGGGGGATCCCTGGAGAAAAAGGGGGGTCCTTTTGGTAATAGCATATTGTTCACCCCCCTGGGCCTGTTCTGTAACAATAGTGGCTAGGAGAAAAATAAAACAGAATACTTTTACTTTGTTCTGCCCATGCCCTATGGCCTCCAAAATGCTGCCAATCATGAATGATATCAAGAGGTTCTTTTGTCTTCTAACTTTCTTCTGGAAGTAGGTAAGGGGAGATACCAGCCTGAGTCTGGAGGGTGGCAGAGGAATGAGGGTGAATATTTACTCCTCCTGCTCATTTCTTGCCTGGACTTCTCCCACTCTTCTATCAAAGTCCTGGCTCATTTCTGACAGCTCTCACCATGGAGCTATCCTGTCTAGCTCCAGGTAAAGGTTTCTTCCCCTTGTACCTCCAGCCTGCACTGTCAACAGCTTCCTCCTGTTATTCCTAGTCATGGGGTCCTAAAGTGCTCGTGGTTGTTGGTTTCCAAAAACCTAATCATGAATATATGTATGTATGTGTGTATTTATCTATCTATGGATCTATTTATTTATTTAGCCAAAAACTAGGTTTTAGTCATGAGATTAGACAAGAAACAACTACATTGATTGTTTTTTTCACCCATGCTCTCACCTCCACCTTTTGGCAACTATCAACATGTTCTCTGTATCTATAAGTTTGTTTTGTTTTGTTTATTCATTTTTTTAGGCCTAAGTGCCCATCAGTAAATGAGTGGATCAAAAAACTGGGGTACATTTACCCAATAGAATACTATGAAGCAGAAAGAAAGAACTCCTACCCTTCACAACAGCATTGCTGGATAGAACTGGAGAGCATCATGCTAAGTGAAATAAGCCAGGCAGTGAAAGACATATGATTTAACTTATAAGTGGAACCTAATCAACAAAACAAACAAGCAAGCAAAATAGAACCAGAGACCTGAAAATAAAGAACAAGCTGAGAGTGACCAGAGGGGAGAGGAGAAGAGAATAATGGGGGAAAGAAGAGGAGGGTTCAAGTCAAGCAAATGTATGAAGGACACAAGGAGAAGGACAATGGGTTGAGGATTGACTGTGGGAGTGGGGAGTAGGGGGTGGATGGGGCAGGGGAGAGTAACAGGAGGAAAAATGAAGACAACTATAATTGAACAATAATAAATAATTGAAAATAATTAAAAGATTCCACATATAAATGTGGACCATACCTTTTAAATGTGATTTTATTAAATTATCTGTTCATATTACCCATTTTGAGTTGGTAACTCTTTCCTAGAGGGACCCTGGATGGCAAATGTTGCAGTTGTGGAGAACAGATGCAGACATACATGTACTATATACATAGGAAAGGACTTAGTGACAGTTCAGAGATAGAGGGTAAGGAAAACGAAGGTATCAAGGATGACTTTCAAGTTTCTGGCATGACCAGTAAATGGATAGGGGTATCCTTTGAAAGAGATGAGACTAGTGGAGAATCCAAGTGGGATGGGAGCAGGTCAATACTTCTTCATTGGTCATATCGAATGGAATAATTAGAAATTAGTCAGAAGTTGGAAGATAAGACTAAGATGTCAATACACGCCTTTGTTTCTGTGAGGCATCGATGTTATGTCAATGGGGTGTGGTAGTGAACATACTGCAAAAGTCTAAGTCCTCCTGATGGTTATGGTCTACTGGGGAAGAAGACATGGAAAAAATAATTATAAGATTGAAGTAATACTACACAAGAAAGTTACAGAAGAGTATAAGAAAATATAATGAGAAGACAATCTATTTTATAAATTGAGAGAAACAACAGTTCAAAATATAGCCATACAGAGACATCTTGAGTAGGTTAAAAGGAGAGAGAATATTCTAGGAAATTGAAACAGTATTTGTTTTAAATCCCTTTGGGGTAGGGATGCTGGGTGAAGGAAATTGAATTAATTTGAGAAATAAAAAGTAGTGAGTGTGGCTGGAGATTAGTGACCAAAAGAGGAAGTAGCATAAAATTAGGTTTTAGAGTTTGACAGGAGACTGGATTATTATTAGATCATGCCAGTGTTGGGCCTGCTAAGCTTTGACTATTAGGATACTATCTGTTACTTAGAGATAAAGCAGTTAAACTTGAACACAGTTCTTAAAATGACCTCTGCTGTCATGAAAGCTCCCCTATTAGGTCTTACTACATGCACACTGGATGAAATTGGGATATTCAGTATTTTTCAAATGATTTTTCAGTTGGGCCAATTTACTTATCTAATTTATAGTAAAGCACTATTCACTAAGGGCTGATGGACAAGAGAGTGTACATTTGATAAATCACATGAAAAACAGACACACATCTAATATTTGCTTATGTTGTCATAACTTAAACTTTATAAAGTGGAAAGTATTTGTTTTTTTTTTTTTTCCTTTATGTACCCTTGCTCTTATGTGAATTATTTCCTGTTTAAAAAAAAAAAAAAAAAAAAAAAAAAAACTATAATACAGAAATCTTGGGAAATAAAACCCTGAGTGTTTCTTAAGGTTTATTTTGTAAATTTTTACTAGGACTTTAATACTAAATTTAATTATCCTAGTCTCTTTGAAAAGGCTAGTGTTTTTATTAGTGTAATGAAAAATGTTCATATCTGGACCCCAGGTTGCCTGTGGTACTTACTCTGGTACACATAACAAATACAAAATGAACATATTATAGTTCCACTCAAGGTTCACACATTTCTTCTTCAAATGAAGAAAAAAGTATTATTTTCAAAAGTAGCTAACTCTTACATAGTGATGCTATATGACAGGAACTGCTGTTGTAAAGTCTCCATTTACATTGATTATCATTTAATCCTTGTCAGAATCCTATGAGGCAGGTACTCTTGTTGTTACCATTTTAGAGATGAGTAAACTTAACCATGGGTGGTTACTTACTTGTCTAAAGATGCAAAGGCAGTAAACTGTGGACTGGAATTTAAAACAGACTATCTTGCTTTAGAATCCAAAATCTCAGCTCTCACTGGTTTGTATTTTTTTTTTAATAAAAGAAGCTTTATTTGGAGACATTAAACTATCATATTGTTGAGTAGGTCTTGGGTTAAATTTTTATCAGTAATCTCTTGTGTGACAAAATCAAAGAAACACAGGCATGTTTAACACTTACCCATGCTGTAGAAATCCATGAAACTTGGCATATTTTTGATAACTAGGAATATGTTGCTGTACTCAGATGAAGTGTTGCATCACTTTTTATTTTCAATTTAAATACCTATGTAACAGAATTGACTAATAATTTTGAAGCAGTTGCTGGTTTGATCCAGACACTTGTTAATAAAGCAAAATATATAACTGACTTACTAGAGTGGGTTTATATACCTTTCAAATGAAGGAGGGAGATCTGGAAAAGAAAAAAAAATCTAACTATCTATCTTCCTATTATCAGATGTCTTCCACCATTTCTTCAAATTTTAGAATAATGTGACTTTAGTAAACATCTCTGAATATTTTGCTATTTTATTTAAAAAATAAAATTTCAATAAATTTCCAGAATTGCTTCACAATTTTGAAATGTCTTTGAATACTAGAAGACATATAAACTTCATTTTGTAAGATTTCATCCTAACTGTCAGGATGATTTGTTTTGAGAAGCATCTAAGGGCATACAGGCCACCCACCATTTTAATAACTCTGATCATTCTGTGTATCACCAAGTCATGGTGTCCAATGTGGGCAATTTAATTTTACATTACTATAAATTTTACTCTCTAACTGTCATCATTATAAATCGATCTCAATAAGGAAATCACTGTTATAAGAATGAATAAGGAAACTCAATAGAGCATATATTTCAAGCTTCCAACGATATAATTACACACTTCTAGGTATACACTTGCATATGCGATTCAAAGTATAGAATTTCTAAACACTCTTTTGACCCTTTATAGTTCCTGCTTTATTTTTTGCTTCTCAATATAAACAAAATATTTGTTAAGAAATGTCTCAACTATTGTTAAGATTTTTGTGTGTGTGTGTGAAGATCGCCATTTGGAATTTCTTTCCTATAAGATATTCTGGTATTCAGAATTTAATTCTAGGATAAAGTGTCAAATATGAGGTTGCTGGCTACATAAATACTAACCCCTTACCCCCAATTCAATTTCAAAGAGCAATTCAGGTGAGAGTAAATAAATAAATAAAAGGTTTGGTTAATGTTGGACATTTGCTTGGTACCCTGTCATTCAAAACTCCTTCCATTTAAAAAACAAAATTTGCATTGACATATGAATGATGTATAATGCAGTGTAATTACTTACAGGGTCTTTGAAGAGAGAAGCCCCTTTTTTCCAAGTGATTTAACTTTGAAAAAGAATTACTTCACATGCCCAGCAAATACTACTAAATAGCATTTTATGCGGCTTTTTTTTCCTGCATATTTCTACACACGGACGGACTATTGTGTGCTCTAAAACCTGTATTTACATGACACACTTTTATGGTCCAATGGATAAACACTACTTAGTCCTAAAATAACATCACAGTAATGACTACAGTCAGGACAGCAAGAACACCCCACCATTATTATCCATATCAGACGGCAGCAGAAGCAGTGCCCGTGGGAGAGTGCTGACAGTGGTGGACACTGAACAACCATTTCTGGTACTTTCGTGTACTCTTAGACATAGCAATATCACATTCAAAATAAGTGGTGCGTGAGCTCTTTCAATGTAAAGAACTATATTGCATTATATATATGTCTTCTTCATTTAAATCAAGCTGAGAAAGAAATGACTCAGAAATTGAAGATAATTACTTTAAGAGGGATTTAACCCAAATTCACTGGGTATAAAGCAGGGTTTCTCACCCTCAGTAGTACTGATGTTTTTTTTTTTGTGTTGCATCGTTGTTTGTTGTGGAGATTGCGCTGCACGTTGTAGGATGTTTAGCAGCATTGTTGGACTCTACTGACTACAAGCCGGTATCGAATCCCCAGAGAATTGTGATAAGCAAATATGTCTCCTGCTTGAAAATCACTGATATAAAGGAATGAACTCTTGAATACATACATATTCTTTTGGTCAATTAAATTATGTTGCTTGCCTTTGTCAATATGAGTTTTATTAGTTTTCAGACACAAATTTTACATTTTTTCTTATAGTATACTTCATTTGTGTTTCTTCATTTGTATGTGTAACTTTGCAGTTATTTTTTACTGTTGTTCTATTACAGTTGTCCCAATTTCCCCCCATTACTCTCCCCTCCCCTTCTCCTCCCCTGCTCCCACAGTCAGTCCCCACCCTGTTGTCCATGTCTGTGGGTCATTTATACATTTTCCTCGGCTTATACTCTTCTCCTTCATGGATACAGTATGTAAGCACTTTACATCTGCAATATTATTTCACATATTTTATGTTGACAGCAAGAAAGTTAAATGAGAACTATTAAGAGTCAAACAATACAGGGGAACATCTTTAAGAGAGAGTTCTTGTGTGTCTATTGAGGAGGGTAATTGGCCCCTACACGTTCGCACTGGGCCACAGACTCCTGGAGGCCAGCAGCTCTGGGCTAATTTCTACCTCATGTTAGGAAAAATACCTCAACTGAAGAATACCTCAAAACAAAAGACACTCCCTCCTACAATGAGTGGGATTTCAGTTAGTTTTCCCATCCTCTTACCCTTTCAAAATAAAGAGGCTGCTTCCAAAAAATTGGGTATTTGGAAGAAAGAAAGGGACACGATTATTTACCACATCAATGATTATAAACAGGACTTGAATTGCAATAATGAACAGAAGAGAAGTCAGAATCTCTGCTCCTGCATCATTCTGAATGTCCACAAGTGGGTCTCATTATCATGCTAGGACTGTCAATTCTGTCATTTGACATAGTCAGGGATTCATTGTTTTAGTTAATAAAAAATTCTGTTTTGCAGAGGATAACTATATATGTATTATTATCAATTTTCAGATTGCTAGGATGTAATAAAAATCTACTTATTACGTTATTTTTTCTCATGTTATTTTTTTCTTTGATAATTTAAAAGGGATTTCAGGATATTTTGTTTGTGTTAGGGTTATCATTATAAAGCCAAGATATCATTATTCTGAAGCTATGCAGAATTGCTCTCTGATAAGGATTTCTGGCTGATATAATGCCAGGAAAAGCAGCTTTTATCATTCACTATTGGCATTGAACTATTGATAAGCACTAAATGAATACAATGGCAAATAATAGTTTATATTATACATAGCATTATATTCTGTATAATGCACAGTATCTAATGTTACACACATTCAACAAGTATTGAAAAAGCTTCAACTTTCACTCATCTATAAGTTTCTACTATATATGGGTTAGTTTGCTAAAAAATAGCAAAAGTGAATATGACTATATTTCAGAAAATGCATGTTAACATTGTAATTATGATTTAATTATATTAATTTTCAGCATATATACAATTTCTCCTTAAACAAAATCATTTAATGGACCAAATACCTATCTGCCATTTTGTAGTTCTCAAGACTTCAGTAATCCAAAATAATCTGACCTATTTAGGATTATCAAGTTTTCTCTGAAACTGTAAGTATAAAAAATATAAGTCAAAACCTTGATTGGTTAGGGAAGAAAATAAGATCTCTTTGGGGGAGTAGCACCTTAGTTCCTTAAATAATTATATATTCTAAAAAGATAAAAATATTGAATGAGCTTGGTCAATTTCTAAATTTACTTTAATTTTTAATGTCTTTTTTTTTTTTTTAGTTCCTAGAATGCTTCTCTTATGCATAGAGAACAAAAGAATCATCCTGCAGTTAATTTTTATGGATTCATCAGCTGGTAGCAAAGGACCAGTTGCGTAGTGGATAAAACGTTGGCTTTATATTCTAAAGGACAACTTCAAATCCTGTTAAGGTTATATTTTTTATTAAAATTTCCATTAATTTTCCCATCAATGTGATTATAGATTAATATTAATTAATTCTTACCATTTTTTGAAGAAATAAATGGATTCATATCTGATTCAAAGTTAAACAAGACACTATTCAGGCTTTCTTGGTAACCCCTTCCTAGGTTTGGAAGTGGCTGGGGACAAAGGGAATAAGATATCTTTAATGGCATTTTATTGAACTTAGCAATTTAAATGGCCTACCCTGATTTCTGAAGATATCAAATTACCATATGGATGATGTCTTGCTCATCAAATCTGGCTCTTATTGTTTACCAAGAAAATGACAAAGGTAATTTTTAATGTTTGATATAGTACTTATGCGTATGAACTGCTGATATTAATGAGAGTTCTGGGATGTGGTCTATCTGTACTAAAAACTGCTACATCAACAAATAAATTAATATTACAGAAAATGACAACAGAAACCAATAGCATTGCTTCTCTGGAGTTTTAATTTATTATTATAGCAAATGAAAAATATGTCCTTGGACTATTATAATCTTTGTGCTCCTTGGGGAATTCTGAGAAGTTAAGGTTAGCCACCAGGTACCTATTTGCATTAAGACATCCAAAACCTCTGAGAGAAATGGCGAAGAGGACTCTGCTGTGGATGGATACAACCCTGGGTTGTTGGGAACAATCCTTTCCAGACAGATGTGAGACAAAGAATTTTTACACGCTTTGAGGAGGAGAAGTGATTCAAAGTGAAATGCAAACTTCCCCTTATGCTCTATTAATGATCGATTTGATCGTCCCATTCTCTCAAGCATTGCAGGTGATAATAAAGTTCATGCTCACCTTATCTAACATTTAACAGTAATGGGAAGTTTGCAGTACTCTAGGATTTAGAGGGTGATACAAGGCTGAAGTTTTGGAAATTAGCACTGCGATATTAAAATTTAGAGGACAAGTCTAGAAGCCAATATTTCTCTATGTCTTGTTTGCCAGTTTTTTAGTACCTGTAACATGAAAAGAGATTTTTAATCTTTTTAGAAAAATGGATGCTGTAGAAATATTTCAAAATGTAACCCTATATGACAGATCAAAAAGAAAAGGCTGAGGCCCCCAAATACCAGCCTGCATGTGTTAAATATTTATGTTACATTAATACATAGAGAAGCTTTTATAGTGAGAAAGCTTTAGACTATTATTTTTACCAATAGTATTAAGATACACTATTTATTGGACCTTTTCTTTGTGTCAGGCACTGCAAAGAGCTTTTAATCTCATAAAACCCTCATAATCATCATATCAGGAAGGCATTGTTATTTTTGCCATTATAAAGATAAGTAAACTGAGATTTAGGGAAGTTAATTAGCAAAGACTGTTTAACAAACAACAGAACCAAGCAGTGACAATCTCACAATCCTTTTAAGGAGAAACCTTTAAAAGTAACAATTCTGTTGGAAAGAGCATTGGCAATAGTCTTTTCAAAGATAAAAGTTAAGAATATATTAATTGTCCATGCCCTAAGTTGGGAGAGGAGGTGCGGACTTGTTTCTTGAAGTTGTCTGCAGCCAGGAGTATTACATTAAGAATGAAATGTTCTAGCCACCCATAGATTGACATATCCATGCAAGAGTGGAAAAAAAGATCATCATGCCCAAATCTCCTCAAAAAACACATGCATTCCATATGGGGCTGGGTGATCCAGAGCAGGGGTTCAGCACTTTTTCTTTAAGATTGGGTTTCATTCTGCTAACAGCTTACTGGCTGAGTGCCCACTAGCAAGCAATTAAGACTTTGTGCTTGCCTGCATTTTAGTAGCTCTCGTCATGAAGCATGCGACCACATGGGACCAGAAGCTTTGCCAGCATGGTCACGGTCTGAGAGCAGCATCAGGAGAGCTTCTATACTCTAAGGATTCATAGTCTTCTGGGAAGTTGAGGAGAGGATAGATAATTGATTGACTGTGCCTATGAAAGAAGATCAAGAAGGGAATCATTAAGAAATGGGAACTATAAGGAGAGATCAAAAGTGGAGTTAAGGGAAGAGAGTGAAATGCTACCAAGCAATCCAAAGTAAAAGCAGTGATTACATTAATGTCTTAAAATTAAGAAGTGATTTGGGTTAAATAAAAAGGAAACAAAAACTGGACTGCTGATGAAAGTGTCTTGCCATTGAACTTGGATGATGCCCTCATTAATTATATTTTATAAGCAACACACAAGTGCTTAGCACCCAAACTGTGCGAGGTACAGGCTGGGGACACAAGATGAGTAAGAGGAGACGCAGAGCCACCACGTGTGTCAGAATCAATGGCTGACTTGCCATTCATACAGACACATGGGAATGTGCAACAGGACTGCCACACTGCTGTCCTCACTTTATTTTGTTCTCCCCAGCCTCACTTTATTTTGTTCTTGGAAAGCATCATGATTCAGATTGGCTTAAGGTGTGTTTATAATGATTGGAAAGCTTTATTCAAAGATGACATGGCCTTTTTGGGAGAGCACAAGCTCTTCACATCTGAAAATTAAATAGGCTAAATCAGTGGGTCCTATTTGAAGCCTATGTCTGAGCATAATTTTGCAATACGAATGACTGCTCCCCAGTCCTAGAAGTTCTAGTTTAATAGATCTAAACAGATATAGTCTCGTGTTGTAAACACTGCCCTGAAAAAATCTAAAAAGAACCTAAATTGCAATATTTTTCTGTTCACAATAAACTGTATACATTAATACTAGATAAAAATTACTATCCTACTGGCAATATCTGTATACAATATATAAAATCTAAATGCTTAAAAACTGCCCTTCAGATTATGAATATGACTCCTAATTCAAGCACTGGTGTTTATAAAGGACACGTATATGCATTATTTTCAGGGAGGTATTTTTGCACATGTGCAGGCACATGCACACATACAAGGTCTGTTCAGAAAGTATAAAGCCACATGATATGAAAAATAGATACATTCATTCAAGAAGACACAAGGTAAAGAAACATTGTACATAGGACAATGACACCCCAGTCTCCTTCAAAATGGGCACCTTAGAACCTCACACACTTCACCCACTGTCTCTTTCACTGTTCAAAACACTCTGCTAGTTACTTTGTTGGAATCCCCATCAGCTGCCCTGACATATTTTCCTGGATCTCATTGATAGTCTGAAATCTCTTTCCTTTCGAAGGTGATAGTAGTTTTGGGAAAAAATAGAAGTTGCAAGGTGCCCCGAGTCACCTAGGTCGCTGAACTTTGTTGATTACAGCCCATTCAAATTCTACATCTTCAGGTGGTCTGCTTGTTGCAGGTCTTCCAGAATGCCCATCACTTTCAACAAATTTTCAGCCATCTTTAAAGCAATTGTGCCACATTTTTACTTGTGCTGCACTCTTTGCATTGTCCCTGAAAGCCTTCTGAATCATTTGAATAATTTCTGTGGAGGAATGTTCAAGCTAAATGCAAAATTTGATGCAGATTCATTGTTCTACTTGCTCAGTCATTTTGAGTATGATGGTCACACAGTACACATGCTCGCTCAACAGCATCTACCTGACTAGTACAGTCAGGTTGTCATTGTTCACACATGCGATTCTAGACCACTCTCCTTGGCTGCCGGGTTACATCGATGATGTGAAAACCATTCTTGTTATATTAACAACAGTTGGAATTTTTCCAGACAGACCTCATGTATGTGTGTGTGTGTGGGTGGGGGGGTGGGTAATCTATACTTTCTTACGACTTGGCAATTTGAGCATAACCAGGTTTGTACAGAGTACTAGTCTTATCACTGACTCAGTGTCTTGACTCTATGGAAATTTAGGTGACATACAAAAACTACAACTTTATGAAAGCCATGATCTTGATCAAAAAATATTCTAAAATATCTTCAACATATTTCAAGATTTTGGTCATAAAAATCTTGGGTTTAAAATGTTATTTTTTAATAATGTAAACCTTTCTTCAGATAAAGTTATATAAAAATGGCTAATAGATCAAGGAAGATAAGATCGGAACAGCATAGGATTCCCAAAACGCCTCTTGGGCCACCATGCTATCCACAGTAGGGGTCCCTGGCCCCTTCTTCTGTACCCTGGAGTTCTACAGATGGAAAACAAAGACCACCCCATTTGAAATTGTATTTCTAACTAATTTCCCACAAAGTAAGCTTAATAATATATTCCAATAAATATGTGAGTTTAATCCCTAACCATTTATTCATTTGACTTAAATCTTCCCAGTGACTTAGGGCAGGTGAGACACTGTGTATATGTGGCTGATCCTGGCTTTCTGGGTCACTGCATCGGGGCGCACCAGGCAATGTAAAGAACACCTGCTACTTGCCAACCCCACCTAGGTTTGAATCTCAAATCACCATTCACCAGTTAAATTACCTTGGGTGACTTAGCAAAACTTCCAGAGTCTTCTTTCTTTTTGCCTCTAAGTGGGGTAATTTCTTCTTTTGCTCTAGTGGAGATTGGTCTTTAGCAATGAGACCGGCACATAGTCTTTCTTTTCTTGCTTTCCTGTCAACAGGTCAGGCTAAGAATTAAAGAAATTGCTCTACCTCCCTCAGGCCAATTCTGAACTTGTTCTTTTCATTTCTCTGCACTAAATGAATGCCTTGTGATACAAAAGAATTGATAATGAGCTTTCATGTGCAAGACATACTATTACTTTTACCATGGAATGGAGAAGAATATGTTATTAAATTCCAAGTTCTCAAATACATTGGTTACACCTGAGAGTACAATGATTTTTGACCATGATCTTCAAAAATGTTTATCTAATAATAATCACATTAAGTAGATTTGGTTACAAATCAATGCATAAACCTCCAGATATATAAATCTGAAGGCTGGCAGAGAGGAAGAGTAAAACACTCTAGGTATAGAGTACTGTATGTATGAGTGAGGGTGCCTGTGTATGTGGGGGTATGTGTGTGCATACATGCACACGCATGCACATATTCCCTGGGGACTACAGGTAAAACAACAATAATGACAGAAATAACAACAGCAAGTGCCCCAGTGGTAGGAATTCCATTTCAATTTTGAGATGTATTTTTAAACTGATCCAGAAAAAAGAAAGGATTGCTTAGCTTACACAGCTTACTTCATGTTATTTCCAGAAGAAGTAGTGTGGTGACACATGTTACATATATAGCCTTTGTATAATGCCTAGATTTTTCTGACATGTTAGTGCAATATAAGTATAAACAGATGCAATTGAAATAACTGTTAACATTTCTTGCAGGTAAGACATCACAACCGTTTTAACCAAATATTTCATTAGTAAAAGGAAAACTCCCCTGAATTGTGCCCTATTAATGTACTTTACAAGGATTTTGCAAGCACCCAGTGCAAAGAATCCAAACATTTTATTCTGACAAGGGAAGCTTTATAGAAATATTTGCAATATTTTGTACTAAATCCTCTGCAAGTCACTTTGCTGTGGCAAATATTTGTTCTAGAAGACTTCACTACAGTTACAGAGTACATCAATCTGTTGTTTTAACCTTTTGAAAATAGCCCTTGTGTCTTCTTGAAGGAAATAAAGAGTCATTGATGAAACCTTTTAAGTTTTAAACTTCTTTGCAATAAGGTGCCTGGAAGAGAAATCAGCACGTTACCTCAAGGGAATGGATTAAAGGGAATCGAGTGCATCTCTGCTTACTTTCTTGGCTCATCACCTTATGGATACAAGGGATTTAAATGTAAATGGTGGTCAAAAAGAACAAACACATTTATTAGAGAAGTTAGAAAAGACTGTTTTGATATTTGCCAAATTTCTTCTCAATAACATGTTTGGCAGCTACCAAATGACATGGCCTGCCCAGTGTTGATTTTGACGAAGCCTCTGGGATGTGTTAAAAAGTAAACCAGAGCAGATCACGTACTGGAAAGCATAACTCAATCAAAGAAAAATGTATGATTAAGGGTGACATGGGCAAGAAAAGATTTGCCAGAGCTCAGAGTAAATATTTGTATCAGTGTGAAGAGAAAGTTTCGTGACGCTGATGTCAACCAGCTGGAATTTTCATTGTTTATAAACTTTTGTTGTTAGAGTTGAATTCTGGCAGAAAAGGTACCAAAGAAAGAGCAGTTTCCCAGCATGAAGTTTGAATTGTGATAAGACAGCTTGACCAGATATGAATGCAATGATGCAAAGTTTCAACCCCCTTTTCTTTCCATAGTACTCTTGCCAGAAAACAACCTTCTTGTCTAATCCCACTTTGACAGAGTTAATCAGAATTACCAAAAGACAAAATTTTGTCTTGTTTTGTGCTGTGTTATAAGGATGTGTGATTTCTTCTTTCTTAGGATGACTAGAAAATGAGTAAGAATCTAAATAGGTTTTCTGCAAAAGAATATTGCCATGTAAATCAGATATTTTAATGACTGAAAAATAAATGGTTTAATTGAAACCAATTTGAATAGTGTCCATAACTCCATTATGTTAAGTTAAATTTGCCTCATTGTAGGTCAATCCATATTTTTATTCTACTTTTAAATGTTTTTTTGTTTGTTTATGCTCAATTTATACTTTTTTAAACTGAGAAGTTTAAATAGTTAAAGGATTTGGGTACTTTATTTAACTCACCAAATAGTTCAATCAAAATGAAATCTGTATTTTCTCATTAAACAACATTTTGTTGTACTTTTTAGAATACTGAAGGTAGCCAGAAGTTATAAATCAAATAATATCACAAGGACATGGGCTTTTAAAAGAATTTACAGTAGTTCAGAACAAATAACTTTGAGGCAAGGAGAGATTAGTCAAAGCTGACTCCTAACACTTAGTCTTCCTCTCTAAAAATAAGCATGTAGATGGTGCTTGTATTGGCAAGGAGAATACACTGAGATTTCCCATTGTCAGGAATGCACTTCTGACAGAAGACTTCTCTTTGCCATGAATATTATGACATGCCCCTTGTTTCTACCTCAAGATAGCCTGGGCATTTCATTTCAATGAGAGATGTGTGGTAAGATTCACTGAAAAGGAAATAAAGAGAATTCCAAATTTCTAACAAGTTAATCTTTCTTTGAATAATTGTATATTTTAAATACAGAACAATACAAGACTTACGTCCATCCCAAGAGAGCAAACATGAGAGAAACCCCCCAACCCACTTCTCCCTCTGTTCCACAATGAATTGAAGGTCTTGCCAGTGCAGAAATGGGACGCATCACAAACATAACCACAGTACCCAGCTCCACTAAGAACAGAAACCAAGCCCTTGTTTGTGCAATTAAGAAATCTTCTCTTCTAGTCCCTGGGCTTTAGAGACCTGGATATCACACTAATTCCAGTTTAGAATGCTTTTTGATAAGTGTCTTTATAAAGTAGGAAGTGAGCTGAACAAAAAAATTTTCATTGCACATTTCTGAGCTAGCATCTCCCTGTTGTGAAGTTGAGTCTCTGGTTACATTGGTGTAGAAACCTGCTTTTGGAGCTTGAGTGTGGGACACTGTGGTGATGGTATCTTTTCAGGAGCTACAGCAATAATGGCTTCCCCTTGTGTTTGCTTCCTTCCATTTCACTGCAGTGCACTCACAACCTAGGGAACTCAAGAAACCCATTGAAAAAACCAGTCAAACAAAAAACCCCACCATAGATAAGCCTAGAAATCCTGCCATGTCGGAGCCCTGGGCTCGGATTCACTTAGGCTTTAGTTATGTTAAGGTGTACATAGATTGAAAAGTAACCAACCTGCCTCTGAGCTTTTCTTTCTTATCCTCTTCTACCTCTCAATGACAGGACATTCTCTAGGTCATTCTGAGTTGTGGATTGGGACCTTCTGACATTATATTTTAATTAAATGGTCAGATTATTAATGCATGGAAATCAGTCACTGCAAATATTTAGCTAACCATTTTTCATACATAATGTGTCCATGTCAACATTATAACAGCCATATACTAAAGATTGACATGGTCACTTTTAAAGAAGAAGCCCTGATAAATATTTGAGCTGTTCTTGGGATCACATTAAGGGACTAAGAAGTCAAGACTCTTTGCTGATTTTTCTCCTTCATGTGTAATAATGAAAACAACTCAGGCCCTGTTTTGTAAGACCATTGTAGAGGTTCAGCAGAGAAAATGATTGGTCACTGACATTCGTTCAACGTTTTGTTCATAATGATGAGGATTCAGAATAAATTAAAAACAATAACAACTAATCCTGTACTCAACTACCACTTATTTTGCTAGGTTGATATCTCTCCTTAAAGGAATCCTGGCCTCTCATCTCTTGGTAATACTCCTTCTCCTCAGTGTGGAAGATACAAAGTCAACATGATTTTGCCTGTTGCCTGAGCCACATTTGATTGGTACAAGTTAAGGAAATAGAGTCTTTTCTAGGAATCTGAGACAAGAATAAGACATCCCAGCTCAGTTTGGATGTTCTCTTGAACAGAGGAGATGCAAACATTGATGGCCTATTGATGGCCTTGTACTTTACGGTACACATGAGAATGAGAAAAAGCCCAACTATAGGCAGAGGAAAGAAGGGCGTAGAGATTAGACATCAACAAAGGGTAGAGAAGAGGATTTTGAGTCTCAACTCACCCAGGCGTAGCCATACCCTTCCTGAAGTAATACTCCAGTGCTGTTAATAGTATAAAAAGTTCCTATGAAGTTAGTTGAGTTTCTGTTAGTTTCAGCAACAGTTAGGGTTTAACTTTTAAACCTTCTGACCTCATAGAAGTAATAAGAAAATTTACTGAATACCTAGTATGTACTAAGGTATTCATTCATTTTCTCATGTAGTATCTGCAGCAATCCTAGAACTTTGCAATAACCTTGTTTCCATTTTACAGATGAAGAAACAGGATCAGAGAGATTAACTACCTTAATCATGGTCACACTAAGTCTCATGAGAGTGAGTCCAAATCCTGTCTTCTTGCATAGCTTGCAAATATCCTTAGAAATCTAGTTGGGAAAGGGGGAAAAAAAAAAAAAAACTCCTCTGCATTCAATAAATAGAGAACACAATACATTTCTGAATATCACAAGTAATATACAACTGCAGATTAAAGAATGTCAAGACAGGATAGAGGAGCAAGGAAAGTTACTCAAGAGAGAACTCACTCAGTTACAAATGACAGACCATATGCCCAAACTCTCTTATTGATTCAGGAACTCAGAAGTCTAAGGGTCAGTCTGGCTTCACATGCTACTGTGTCTAGTACTCAGAGGAGCTCATTGGAACTCTGTCTTTGTTTTTTGACACTGATTTTCTCTTTGTTAGTTTTGCTCTCAGGAGCACTTTCTACAATCGGTGTCCCTAGGAGTGTTTCAGACACTCGAAGTGTCTGCAAAATACCCTTGTAATACCTGTAAAATGAGGGCTTCTGACCTGAGGTCCTTTTCCCATTCCCCAAAGATGGAACCTAAGGCAGCTATTACAGGTCCTGGAAGTTGATGGAAAGCTTTTTGGCAGAAAATTCCAGGAGTTCGTTACCAAGAACATGATATAGAAGGCAAGATGTGGGCTTTGAGAGGTCACATCTCCTTGGCTTCTTAGGGAAAGCACAGCAGGAGAGCAGGAGTAGCCTCTGGGTGGGGGCCCCAGTGACCCGAACCTATGAATAATACTTCCTGGTGGTACCCAGCAACCTCAGACTACAATTGCTTAATATAAAGTCAAAGGAAAAGGTAAAGAAAACTAACAAAAGTCTTAAGTACCCCAGAATTAAATCTTCTTTTTTTTTTTAAATCTGCTTGTGGGGAGTTGGGGAAGTGACTGAAAGCTGGCAGAGAGTTGAGCCAGCCTTATTGTTCCCTCTTGGACCCCTGCCCCCTGCCGCAACACAGCCATGTGGGTTGTCCCGCCCTGGTGAATACATAAGGCTCTGCCCCTTACTATGTAACAGGCATGCCAAGACAAAAAATTAGCCCAAATGAAAGAACAGATCAAAGCGCCAGAAAAAATACAACTAAGTGATAGAGATAACCAACCTATCAGATACACAGTTCAAAACACTGGTAATCAGGATGTTCACAGAATTGGTTGAGTATGGTTGCAAAACAGAGGAAAAAGTGAAGGCTATGAACAGTGAAATAAAGGAAAATGAACAGGGAACCAACAGTGATGGGAGGAAACCAGGACTCAAATCAAAGATTTGGACCCCAAAGAAGAAATAGACATTGAATCAGAACAGAAGAAAGAAACAAGAATCTCAAACAATGAGGAGCGGCTTAGGAACCTCCAGGGTGTCTTTAAATGATCCAACATCTGAATCATAAGAGTGCCAGAAGGAGAAGAGGAAAAGCAAGAAATTGAAAACTTGTTTGAAAAATAATGAGGGAAAACTTCCCCAATATGGCAAAGAAAATAGACTACTTGGAAGTCCAAAAAACTCAGAGTCCCAAAGAAGTTGGACCTAAGGAAGCACACACCAAGGTACATCATAATTACATTAGCCAAGATTAAAGATAAGGAGAGAATCTGAAAAGCAGCAAGGGAAAAAGGGACAGTTACCTACAAAGGAGTTCTTGTTAGACTATCAGCTGATTTCTCAAAAGAAACCTTGCAGGCAAGAAGGGGCTGGCAAGAAGTATTCAAAGTCATGAAAGGCCAGACACTACATCCAAGATTACTCTATTCAGCAAAGCTATCATTTAGAATGGAAGGGCAGATAAAGTGCTTCCCAGATAAGTCAAGTTAAAGGAGTTCATCATCACCAAGTCATTATTAAGGGACTTATCTAAGGAAGAGAAGATCAAAACTATGAACAGTAAAATGACACAACTATCAACAACCGAACCTAAAAAAAACAAAAACATAAACAAACTGAGAAAACAGCTAGAACAGAAACAGAATCACAGAAATGGAGATTATATGGAGGCTTATCAGCAGGGAGGTAGAGGGGAGAGAATGGGGGAAAGGTACAGGGAGTAAGAAGCATAAATGGTAGATACAAAATAGACAGGGGGAGGTTAAAAATAGTATAGGAAATGTAGAAGCCAAAGAACTTATGTGTATGACCCATGGACATGAAACAACGGCAGGGAATGCTGGTGGGAGGGAGAGTGTGGGGTGGAGAGGAATAAAGGGGGGAAAATGGGACAACTGTAACAGCATAATCAATAAAATATATTAAAAATAAATAAAAATATATTCCAAAAAACAAAATTAAATGCTAAGAAAAAATATTTCTATCTTTCGTTTTTTTTTTCTGTTTTAGTTTTTTACCATTATGAAAGTAGTGGTAACAATCTTAAAACCATTTTTAAACATTATATCATTTGTGAACAGTTAATATGTTCAGTGATTCAAAATCAGTAAAATTTCACACATTGATAAGTCATTTTTTTCTACTATGGTCCCTCTGTTCCCTATAGGTCATCACTCAATCCCTTTCATGAGTTTTTTGGTACCTTTCTAGTGTTACAAATTATTATGTTAAACTATTCCATCAAAACTTAGTTTTCGAGATCCCATGTTCCTTACTAAATTTTTTCCATAAAAAAATCTTGAAAACTCAGAGATTTCACAGCAATTTAAAGATGCAGAGGGGAAGAAAAATGGGTGGAGGGAACATGAGCCATAGCTACAGGTGTTTCATACCAATTTTTTCTCACTTGAAATCTTGCAAAGAATCTCATTTTCTCTTCAAAATATGAAAGTGATAGTTTGGGTGCTAATAGTCACTGTAACTTCAGGTGCATAATTTCTTTCTCTAGGTCCAAAGTTTCACTACCATGACCGAAGCTGACATTTCTAATAAGTGTAGGCATTTGTGGGTTAGCCAATTCCTGTTGTCTCAGGACATGGGAGTTAGAGAAATAGGATGTCTGCAGTGTGCAGTAAACCACTTACTGTCCCTAAGCCATGGTAAAAGAAAAAGAACAAAAAGACAAAAAAAAAAAAAGTTGTGAAATTTCAGAAGGCAAATGAGGACATGAATAAATGTTAATGGCATGTGAGTTTCGATTCAACCTAGGAAAGGTGGTAGCAGACAAAGTTGGTTAACATTTAAAACCTTTGAAATTGTTTGCTGATCATTCTTCTAGCATTGTGTTGAGAAGGGGAAAAAATCTCTCTATCCTTGAGTTCTTGGCTGAGACCCATACAATAAAAGACAAACTGACAAAGGAAAAACACACGAGTTTATTAACATGTATACTTCGTGTACACATGAGAGATACCCAGGGGGAAAATGTAAGTCTTAAGGCAGCAGGTGGCTTAGAATTTAGACTTAAATACCCTATTAATCAAGAAGAGGAAGGAGGAATGCAGGCCACGTGGGGGAGAGTAAATGACTTTCAGGAAGCATGAACGGGCCCTTAGAAGAGTAGATGGGAGACATGACAGTTTGTGACAAAGCTTGTCTGGGCGTGGTAGTGACTGCTAGTCTCTCTCCGGCTAGAAGAATCAACCTTCTCTGGTTGATGAAACTCCTGAGGAGAACTGGGTTCCTTTTAGAAGATGTATCTTTAAAAATGTAAGGGAAGTTCATAGGAAACCTGTCCCTGCATTTCCTATTTTTTAAGTGCCTGGAGCTTAAGATAATCAGTATGCCAAAGTGCCATATTTTGGGGCGCTGCTCTTCTCTCAATCCCAAACCCCACAAAGGAATTTTATTTCACTGCTACAGACCCCTTTCCTGACTTATGTGAGATTTTAAATAAATATGGAACAGGGTGCCTGTAACTGGAGAAAACTGTTCTTCAAAGGTATTTACCCAATAAACCTAATGTTTTAAAAAGGGCGTGTTCAGCAGATCTCATATCTTTATCTTGAAAGAAACTGGTGAAGAAGCTGGCATATTGGTCTCCATTTAACTCCAAAAGCCAATGATTCCTGGAATAACAAAACTAGTTACTGGTTGGATTTTTCTTTATAAAAGGCAGAAAATGGATGGCATACAAAGATGCACTGGCGCAGGCCTTGCAGGCGGTGCGCGAAGTGAGTACCATGCCTGCTTTGCATCGGCACCTTCAGGCAGATCACCTTCACTGTCTTATGACCCAAAGTCGGAAGGAGAGTTTGGTGGCCTGAAGGATGAGAGTGGAGAAGTAAATTAAATAAATAAAATTCCTTTCATCAGCTGCAGTACTCTTCTCTATTCCTAGACAAACATGTAGAAGACAACTTTTTCTGAAGAAGATAAGAAAATGAAAGAGTAAAAGCAGGCATAAGTTCTGAGAAGCAAACTAAAAATTAAACAGTAAAACACAAAAAAGCAAAAACAAGCAAACAACGACAGTCCAGGAGGAATGAAAGAGGAGGAAGTAGGAAATCAAAAACAAATGGTAACAGCAGGCTGTGTTTTCCGTTGTCCTCTTTAACAGAACTCTGGAGTTAAGACTTGTCATGCAGTACCTTGGCAATGTGGTAAGCAGCTATAATTGTTCCATTACTAAAAATCAATGCTGGTAAAAACTCACGTGTCTGACAGGGAACTGTAAATATGTTTGATATAAATGGGTCTGTAGGTGATTGTAATTTCTTAATTGGTTATAATTATGTGATTTTTTCTCAGGAGTGGGTTTCACCTCTACACAGGAAAGGGAAGCTGTACTCCTAGAAAGACCAAGAGCCCGGCAAACATGGGCAGCAGCTCTGGGTCCTCTACAGGAATTGATGGGCAATCCTGTAGAGTCTTTAACACCTTTCCAGCAGGCTCGTACCCACCAAGAAGCTGGCTCCTCCTCATCTCTAAACATAGAGAGCCCATAGCAAGTCTACTCTGAAAGCAGAGACAGGGGCTGTGGCTGAAGGGGACCACTGAGACTACGAATGTATCGCATCATTCTTGAATTTCTACAGTCTCTACTCCTTTCTACGTCCTCTTGCAGCCAGTATTTCTCTTATAAAACAAAGAAGAAATAAAGTGGTAATTTCTTTTTCACACACTTTGCTAGTGTAAGCCCAGGAAACAGCCCTCGTTAACCCAGAATTCAGCAAGCACGAATTTGAGGTCCAAAAATGTGTTATTTTAAAAGGGCCATGATCATGTTGCACTAGAAATTGAAAAACAAAACCAAACAACAGCTCCCAATCCAGATCTTTTAAATCTGTCTGTAGAACACACACATTTGAAGTACCAGGAAAGTTGTCCCCCTGTGGCCTGTTACTCCTCCCTTGACTTACCCTCTGGGTGGCTGAGGATACGATGCCTAGCAGACTTAGGGTACAAGGGGATAGATTAGCCAGAATCATCAGAAAGGCAAACTAGCTCTATCACTTTCTCTTTCTGTGGATCATCTGCTGAAGAGGCAGCCCAGACAGAGCTGCGGACACTGCTTCTGCACATGGCAGAGGTGGTCTGTGTCACATGTAAGCCTATGTTCTAACGGCCAAATTGTCAATGAATGCCATTAGCACAGATGTGCCACAGGCACTCAGGAACGGAGTGGCGGGCAACCTCAGATCGGTGAGGGAAGAGCAGACATCGGGTGGTAACAACTTTCAGTCATTACTGACCTGGGCTCTATTCAGACCAGTGACCTAGAAATGAAGGGCTCCAAATCCCATTACTAATTCCCCGAACCATCAAGTCTCCCCTATGGCCTGCATCTTGTCCTGAAATCCAGGTCTCCTGTCGAAATAGCATCAGACAGCAGCCACTTCGTTGGCAAGCAAGGTTTTTAAACTAAAGAAGGGGGAAGAAAGGTAAATGTGCATAGAGTTAGCTTCAATTATTACTTTAAAGTTTTTTAGCTTCTTTAAACCTAAAAACCTGAACCTTCTTTAAAGTCAAAAGCTTGCCGGGAAGTACAAGAATGCTGTTCAAACAAACACAGCCTTTTAGTTTGTTTGAATGGGAAAAATACACATGCCCCCTTCCCAATCCAAGGAATAATGAGAGGAAACCAAATGAGAGGAAGTTGTTGAAAAGGAAAGAAAGAGATGAAATGAGTATTGCAAGGATAAGAATATTTACTGCCAAAGTGAGAAAAAGGAGCTAAACGAAAGCACTGTAGAGCAGCTTTCCCTGCTCACTTATCTCTCTGCTGCTGCCTCACGCTCTCTCATCAAAGAGGAACAATTATTTTTCAGTAAAAAGTAGGATTTTTTGTGAGTTGGGTGAAGTCTGCGCAAAGTGAGCTGGATAAAAATGGCATGTGAAGTTCTGTCCTGCCTTTTAAGCAGAAAACTCCAGCTTTACAAATAGTCCTGTAGATGGAGCTGCACTCTGCAATTCTAAGATCTCGGCTTCAACAATGAAGCAATTGTTTCCTGTCTCCACTTAGCAATTCCTCCCTCTCTTTCGGGTCTTTCTGGTTGCATGTTCTATTTATTTTAATGTATACCTTTGTGTAAAGCCTGTCTCTGAGTGGTTAGATACCCCGTTGATATGTGGCCTTCAAGGGGGAAAAGGGAGTGCAGCCTATTCCCATGACATCCCAGGGCTTTGTAGAGCCAAAAAAACCTTCTCAGGAACACCTAATCCTTGGGCTCTGGCCAAGTACCACAATCCTTCTGTACAACTGACATAGGCCACTTGGGACACTTGAGAGCTTTAGGTGTGTCTCTCTGAAGTCAGCCCCAGCCAAGCATGAGGCAAATGTGCCCGACCAAAGAAAATAAATTATGTGGACTCCAATTTTCAGCAGTTATGAAGTATTAAATTACACATGTGAAGAATTCACTTTGGGATTAACCCTTTGGAACCGAAACACAATCTTGTCACAATGCTTGTAAAAGGAGCATGCTTTGTGTAAGTAAGTTCTGCCTTTCCAAAGACACAGAGATGACTGACCAGAAGGCAGAGGTGCTAAATGAAATAAATTGTAATTTAATACAAATAGGTTAAACTGCTACCTGGGCACAGGAGAGGATGTGTGTTGGGGGGTTTCATCCTGTTTCTTAGGATAAGCTGCTCCCTGTACACAGTAAGTTTCAATGACAGGGTAAAGTTTCAGAATTCACTGCAAATGCCACTTTCAGCACTTAATCAAAATGCATTTTAGCATAATTCACGCAGTCCCTGTAGCTGCTTCTTCATTCAGATTTAGAGAAGTGGTTGAGAGCCACTGGAACTTGACTGAAATCACAACTACAGAAGCCCTGAAAAGGCATTCGTCTTCTGTGACTCAGTGAGCACGAGAAAAGGACATCCTGCCCTGCCCCTTTCAGGAATTCCTGGTTCCCTATTGCCATCTGAAGCACTGAGCTGCTTGTGCATTATGTGGCTGAAATTTAACATATAAACTCTGCAGTAGAAAAACAAAATACTGCTCTTTGTTTTCTCTTGAAAGCTGTTTATTGACCAAATGAGCATAGAAAGCAAATTTTCCACAGTAACAGGAAGAATTAAATCTTGAAGAACTTCACAAAACAAAATGTAACAGAATTTGCTTTTCAGTAGTGTGTATACCTTAAGCATGCAAAGCAGGTTTGGGGGAAACTCTCAACTTTGCCCCCCTTCCCTGCAGGTTATCAGAGACTGGGTGATCTACAGAGGAACGTTGTGTTTGGGGGCTGCCAAAGTAAGTCCCTAAGTCCCCAAGTCCCCAAACATATCCCTCACTTATCTCGCACGTGCCCCTAGAAAAGTAACTGGACAATGATATGCCTGAGAGACACTGTGGAACTCATCTCCGTGCCTCATTTTAACCAAAGAAACAGCTGAGCTGCTTGCAGAGGACCCATGAGGAACTCTAAGTCACACAGTTAGGACAAGAAGTCTTCTGATTTTGGTGTCATTTTTTTTCTAAAACAATCAACCTCTCATTCAAGAAATAGCTTCATTTTTCTATGTCTCAGTTGTTCCTGTACACACAGAAGAATAACTATCTTTTCAAATACTTGCTATTTTGTGTTACATGGAAGATTTTGGGACACATGTAAACATTTGCTAAAATAATTCAAGTGATAATGAGTGAGTACATGTGTGTTCCTGTGTGGAGAGAGAGGGAGCGAGAGAGAGGGAGAGAGGAAGAGAGGGAGAGGGAGGGATCAAGACAGAAGAAGAGATGAAGTTCTTGACATCATATGGTTGTTGGGTGGAGTGACTAATAAAAGTTATTGCTAAGCAATGTGAAATCAGACTGCTGTGCAAAGCTAAACCAGGACGAACCAGAATTTGCAAATAAAAGTCATGAGACTTTTATTTTCAACAGGTGGCATTTAAGAATGCAAACCATTAGCACCCAAATGAGAGCTCTGTGTAAAGGGGAAGCAATGTGGGGATTTACACACTTGTGAAATCAGGAGGACTGAGAAACATTGCTTCATATTTGCAATCTTCTACAAATTTACATATTGAGAGGAATGGCTGATTGGAGATATGCTTAGAAAATGTTTCCTTTATTTCTTATTGGTCAATGGGTAACCTAAAGAAAAGAGGGTAGAAACAGTAAGAAAATCTGCTATAAAGGGAAAGCCAACTAACACTGCTTGTGGATAAATAAGTGTGAGCTAAAACCCAAAATGAGGAAGGTAACACAACAGTACAAAAGCCCACCCACTGCACCCATCATGATATTCTAACCAAATTGCTTTGCCTGTAGCAGATCCACCCTCACATATTTACTCAGATAAGAAAGAACTTTTTGCTGGCAAGCACCCCTAGTTTGATTTATCACTCATAATTTGAAAAGGCTGCCAAGCAAGACTTTATAATTTCCAGTTCCTAAAATTATTATCATCATCGCGTGTGGAAATAAGGCTCAAGGTGGTAGGTGTGTATGCAGTACTCCTGGCAAGAAATTGGTTTGTCAAGGCTGCTTCTCTCTGCCAATAAAGTATCACAAAAGGAATGCCTGTCCATGTCAGACCTAAGGAAAAAATTTCCACAAGCTGCTTGCAGATAACAAGGATTCTCTGCAGTGGGGCAGTCACCCAACGGACAAATGATTTCTGCTTCATTACGGATATGCACTTAAGCATCTTAATGATTATAATGGTGACCTCAATGACCTGGTCAAGATACAAAAATTCTCATCCTTAAGGTTTTTCTAAAAGGGTTACTTTAAATTTATGACAGTCTGAATTTTTCCCTAAGTGTTAGATAACTCTTTGATCAAAGGGTCCCTTTGACTATTTAGGGGGTAAGAGTCATTCAGGAATTTGCTCACAATGTGGAGTTAACATCTGATCCTTCCCTTTCTCCCCTAGCCCTATCTTTTGCATAAAATGCACACCTTCCAAGTGGGAAGGTTTAAAGAATGCACAACTGAGGCAAGATTTAAATGTGAGATGCCAGAAATTTAGTGGCAATCAAAGACAGGTTTGTAAAAATTCTAACTTCCCAGCCCTACTTCAATGTATTACAAAAGAGGCCATAAAAAAGTCCTCCTAACTTTAAGTCTTGATGGCATTTGTTTGAACACTCATTTTATTTCCGTGGTGGAGCCTCCCTGCAGCATGTGTCCAGTTCGGTGTGCACGTGTGTGTGTTCCTGAGGTGAGGTTCTGGCCTGTTAGCATTAAAAATAACCTTTAGGTTCCCTTTTTGTCTCCTCTGTTTGTTTAAACACACAGAAAAATATAGCTGTTAGAACATTTTGGTAGAGTGCTTGTATGATTTCTTTTTTTTTTTCTTTCTTTCTTTTTTTTTTTGAAACAAAGGCATTTTGACCAATGTGTATTATGAGAGCAGATTTTATATAAATATATGTGTGTAAAATAAGCTCATTTGCACATGGCTCAGAGGAAGCTAAACTCACTGTAGAAACTTCCCTTATGTTTATTTCAGCCTAGTTTTCAGATTCCAATGTGTGTAGAGAAAATAAAGGCAAGTAGATAATTGTGTAGAAAAGAGGGCTGTGGTCTGTAGCTTGCATTTGTCTTGCTGTAACGCACTGAAGGGACTGAATTGGCCTGAGGAGAGTTTCTTTGCTACTCAGACTTCCAGACCTGGTGCCATTATGTTGCAAGGCATTCCATAAACACAGTACATGCAAAATGCCACTAAAACTGGAATATGTGACTCTTATTCATGGAATATGAATGCATGGAATATGTATTTAAATCTAAAATCTATCTATCTCTATCTTTTTATCTGTCCTCTCCTACCCATAAATCTATTATTGTTTATGTTCGTTGCAGAAAAGAGGTACTGAAATTTATATATGTAAACTTGCAATATAATAAAGCAAAATGAAAGGTTACATGGTTTAGGGAATAGAACAAAGGTAAAAGAAAAAATAAGAAGGAAAGATTAGATAAGGCAGATGTGAGATTGGACACATAAAATGTGTCCTAAGGTACTTCATATTTACTGGGCGTGTCTAGTAAACTAGTCTCTGTTTTCAGAAGCAAGTATAAAAGGGGAGTTCCAAACTGTATTGCGATTCATAGTCTTCATAAAATAATAAGATGGTTTTCAGGAGAAACACAACATGCATGGTTCTAGGACCAGAAAGAAGTTTCATTCATGGGGCCTCAAAAAGAATAGTACTAGAATTTCAACCATTAGCCACCAATAGCATAATACTAAATCTCAAGTCACTGAGAACAACTCCGCATAACATCAACATGCTCCTGATAAAGCCACCCTTTTTATGACTGTTTTGCTGGATCTTTATCAAAGAACTTGGCCAATGAAACTCTTTCCTTTTCTGTTTACTGTCATTCCACTGGTGATCTCATTCAGCCTGGTGACTTTAAATATCATCTTTATGTGAATGGCACTAAAATGTACATAACATAGGCTTCTTTTTTTAGCTTCAGACACAATATGTTCACTGATACACTCGATAAACACCTCAAATTTAACATGCCAGAGAGAAAAAAAATGATTTTATCCTCAGTATCCGCTTTCTCCTCCAGTTCCTACTTTAAAAGATGGAAGTCCTTTATTTCATTTGTTAAGGCCATGCATGACCTTATAGTTATTCTTAATCCCTCTCTTTCTTTTATATTACAAACAAAAATTTCTATCATACCTTCCTTCAAGATGTCTTAAATTAGACCATTCTTATTATCTTTATTACCACAAACTTAGACTAAGCTACCATTACCTCTCTTCAAGAACACTGCCATATTTTTTTCATTATATTTGTTCTTTACTTAGTAGTCCAAGTGATTCATTTGATAAATAACTCAGATCATTTCAGTACCTTGTTTAAAACCTTCCAATGGCTTCCATCAGCTTCCAGCAGTTTTACATAGAACCCAGGTTTCCTCAAATGGCCTACATAGTCATACGTGGAATAGCTTCTGATATTCTCCTCACCCCTCAACCTCATGCCCAAACTCACGTCATTTTAGCTATGCTGACCACCTTGCTGTTTCTTTTTTTTTTACTACATTTTTTCCATTAGTAGTTTCCTCCTTATACCTCCTGACCCCTAATCACCAAAATATTGTCCATATCCATGAGTCCTTTTTCCCCTTGAACATGCCCCAAATGGTCCCACCTCAGGGTCTTCACAGTAGCTATTCTCTCTACTTGGTGTGTTCTTCGCTTGCATGAACTCCACGTTCTCAGAGAAGCTTTGCTTGCATACTCACCTCTTCTGCCACCAGCACTCTCTTCTCATACTCTGTTTTATTGGTTTTTGGAATACTTAGCATTAACTGATATGGCTTTTTAGTGCATTTATTTATTTTCTAGATTGCTTCATGAGGGCAGGGAGTGTGTGTGTTTTGTTTATTGACAGATTTCAAGAGCCGAAAACAGTGTCTGACCTCATTGTCAATACTGAATAGAAAACAAACTTGAGTTAATTAATGAATAAAACAAGATATAGCTTTTTAGATTATCTAGAAGAATGGATACTTTGTATATCCTTCAACTAATTTTTGGTAAATAACGTTTCCCTCACTTTACATTTTGTCAGTATTGATCAGCAGGGGGTCTGAGGTTATTCTTCCTCACATATTACTTTGAGTGTAGCTTTTATCAAAGACAGATCCATATGCTTTATCAATAATCTGTATGCCTGAATAGAAGGCCAACTGACCTCCACTTGAAGATATGCCAAGAAGGTTTTGGGTAGAGAGGTACAATCCTCCTTCAAAGAATGAACATCTATGTTACCAAATTTTAAGTCACAGAGTATGACTGTGGTGATGTTAACTTGGAAATTTTTCAGACACATGTAACCAAATGTCTGCTTGGATATTTAAAAACAATATACAATAATAACAAATGTTTAAAAATAAAACTTCTGTAAATGTACATAGACCACTTAACTTCTATGTTAAAGTGACTGGAAAAGACTCACCAGTTATTTGATTTGACAGTGATAACTTGTGGTAAAGGATCACTGACTATAACTCACCAAAATATGTATGGTCATGTATGCATTTTCTATTGATGCCATGTTAAATTACTACAAATTTAGCACCTTAAAACACTGCTTATTGTCCATTGTACTGTACTGTGTATTGTGCTTCTGGTCAGTCACAAAAAGCCAAAATCAAGGTATGAGCAATACTTCATTTATTTCCAGGCTCTAGAGGAGAATCCATTTCCAGGACCATTCAGGTTACTGACAGAATTTGGCCCCATGCTATTGTAAAACAGAGGTCTCTGTTTCCTTGCTGAATATCCAGGATTCTTTTTCAGCTTCTACCCACATTCTTTTTGTTTGCCGATAATTTTAAAGTCAGTGGTGATAGGTTGAGTCCATTTTATGCTTTGTATCTCTCCTGCCTTTTCTCTAGTACATCTCTTTTGCCTCTTTTTACTTCAGCAGGGTAAGATTATCTGCTTTACAAGTTCGTGGAATTCTCACCTAGATTATATAGGATAATCCCTTTAGCTTAACTTCTATAAATTCAATTCCATCTATAAAGCTCATTTTGCCATGTAATGTAACATATTCACAGATGAAACATCAGGGGGCGCTAATCATTTGGTCTGAAATCAGGCCTACCAGTGGCCATTTCACAAACATCATTTTAATTTTAGAACAGTTGATCAGTAGCTCTTGTTTTGAAGACAAATTGCAATCAATGTTTTAATTTGACCAGAACGCTTCCAGTTTATGGAGAGACTACAGTAACACTGTATCGTCTGCACATGACTGAATGTCTATTTCTACGTTCTCAGTGCTACACTGGAGTCTCCATGACTTTCCTTATGACCTTTAGTGAAATTAAAAAGGTGAAGATAATCAAGTTTATATCCTATGTCATTTGGGGGCAAGAGCTATGGCTTCTTTGTATTGCAGTGCACACATCATGCATCCTCTCTAGGATTCCAGGAAAGAAATAGGACCAGATAACCTTGGAAATATATATCAGTTCACTTGGCAAAGGTCAAAAATCAGCAAGATGATTTCTTCAGGCTTGCCTAAAAATACAACTAAATTTGCCTATGTGCGTCTAGTCTCATAAAGCAGGTCTGTTTGAGTAAGGAAACATCTTTACTGCATGTCTGTATTCATTGACCTAAGAAAAATGTAATAGGATACTTCTCCGAAACTTTGGTTAGGAGCCCGGAGATTAAACTTAAATCGCTGGAATCAGAGAGACTCAGAACACATAATGACATACACCTGACTCATAATTCTATCAATTTCTCTTTTCTTTGAAAAGTTTACTTGGCTCTTATGGTACATTTCATTTACTTTCATACAGTTGAGCATATTTAAGGCTCTACATAATCCACTTCAGCTTTGGAAAAAAGCAGAGGAAAACCAAGATTCAGGCATACGTGTTGTCAATGATCTTAAATAATTAACTCTCCTAATTTCCTAATGTCTTTCCTTCTTTCCTTCTTTTTCTCCTACCTTCCTGTTTGCCTGTCTTCCTGCCTTCTTTCCTTTTCTTTTATCAAATATTGATTAAGCACCTATTAGATAAGAATTCTGTGTGTCATTCATATACCTGTATGAATAATCTTTGTCATAAACTGTTTACAATTTAGAGGCAATGTCAGGTGTATCTCTGGAGCAAATCAGCAAAACAATGGACTGTATTAGAGGATGGCAAGAAGGGTAATAAATGTTTAAAGAGTATTTCAAAGATAAATGAAGGCAGTGGAATGTGTCCAAGTGTGTCCAGAAAAATTCCCAAGGCATCAGGACCACTGGTGACTGAGAAGTCTAGCAGTGGTTGAGTCTGAACATGTTGGCATGCATCCAATTATTAAGAATGAGTAAGACTAAGAAAAAATACTAGGCAATTAGGATTTGTATTAAGGATATGTGAAGGAATAAAAAGCAAATACAAAGAGAAATCAGAAAGCGCAAGAAACCATCTCAACCAGATGAAATCAGGACTCAAATAGTTGAACAACAGTCAAGATATGAGAGCTGACTTTATAGCCAACTACTCTCTTAGGGTTCAATTTACCTTTGCCTGTGCAGTCTGTCTCCTAGAAAGCAACTGCCTACTGTATTCTCTCTCCTGCTCATAGCTTCCCTGTAGTCATAATATGTGCCCTTATCTTTGATAGCTTTACTAAATGCCTTCTACATAGATCTTTGGATTTCAATGCATCTTTCTCTCTATGTCTCACATGTTAAAATGTAACAGGAAAAAAAAATGTACCTAGATTGGTTAGGACTCTATCCCCAACTTTAAATGCTCCTGGAGAGCAGAGATCTCAGGCCATCTGCTACTGAAGTAATGTGCCTGTTGATAGACAACAGTGTTCATCAGATACCCACAGCATAAACATGAGAGACTGTGGCTAGGGGACTACCAGCTGCAACTTTTCTCAGAAATGCTGGTCATTGAAGGATTCGGAGCATCACTGAATAAGGATTTGATATTTATTCTATGGGTAATAGCAATTCATAAAGGGATCGTAAGAAAGAGATGAATTGATTATGATTGTATGTTAGAAAGATCATATAATAGGGAAGATGGTTTGGGTCTGTAAAGGAGTAGAGACAGTAATAACAGAGGAGCAATCTGGGAGACCACTGTATAATCAAGGAAAATGTGAAGTACAGGGGCATGACTGAAGGGGCAGTGTTGAGAGGTGGGGTGGGAGAGAGAAGATGGTAGGTGTGCAGCATTTAGGAGTTAGTGCTCTGGTAAATCACAAAGGACTGTGTTTGAGACTGGCTCTGACACTTATTAGCCCTGGGACAACAATCATCCAACCTCACTCAGTCTCAGTGTCTTCATGAATAAACTGAGGATAATGCTAATGTATACTTGTTAGGTGGTAGTAAGAGTTCCCTGTGGTTAAATAAGAACATTCATGTAAAGTAATTGATAAAGGACCTAGTATGCAGTAAGCATTTCGTAATGTCAACTCACAGCAGTTTAGAACATTACTCCCAGACTTCTGGTTTGCATAACTAGCTGGATAAGGAGAGCAGTTATCAGGGGAGGAAGACATGCATTTATAAATCCTAAATTGCTGGCTAGGAAGTCTGCATCAGATCGTCTCATGATATCATAATTTCTTCATGTTCTTGTGGGAGATTAGAAATCTACAGCAAAATAGATGTAAATATGTAATGCTTCGGAGTTTCATAAGATTCTCTTTTTGGTAGAAGGAACTAGTTAAAGACATGACTGGGGCTCCAAGATTATATTTCAAATGGTCATATAAGTTAAAGGGTTACCAAATTGGTTTTCAATATTCCATACTGTAAAGCATAATTCAAGAGAACATCAGTGCAACTACAACACCACCTTAGAAGAGAAAGCAAGTAATGATTAACTCAGCAATGAAGAGACATCCACTGAAATTACACAAAAAGTTAGGTTCTTAGAAACCTTCCTCACTATCTTATCCCTAATTTGTCAATCCTCACTTTAAATTCTGTCATTAATGGTTCTAAACAGGTTTCAGAAGCAGAAATCTTGGGATGGAAGAGGGGAAATCTGTGAGCAAGAGAGACTTGACATTGATTACTCTTGGTTGACACATTTTCTTTTCTTTCATGTAATAGGATCACAAATATTCTTGCTCCTCTTTTTCCTCCATGAACTTCTTTAAACTTAAATGTATGTCTTTTAATTCACTACCAATTTATGTCCAAGCCTCTATTTCTGTTATTAGGCAAGGTATAGCAGTGTCTTTCAAGAAAACAAACAATCCAATCAATAAATGGGCAAAGACTTAAACACTTCTCCAAGGAGGACACACAGATGACCCATAGACATATGAAAGGATGCTCAACAGTACTAACCATCAGAGGGATGCAAATCAAAACCATAATGAGATACCACCTCACACCTGTCAGAATGTCTATCATTAATACACCAATAAACAATGAGTGTTGGAGAGGATGCAGAGAATAAGGAACCCTAGTGCACTGTTGGTGGGAATGCAGACTGGTGCAGCCATTGCAGAAAACAGTATAGAATTTCCTCAAAAAATTAAAAATGAAACTGTCTTTTGACACAGCAATTCCACTGCTGGGATTATACCCTAAGAATCCCAAAACACCAATTCAAAAGAACTTATGCACCCCTGTGTTCATAGCAGTGTTATTTACAATAGCCAAGTGCTGGAAACAGCCTAAGTGCCCATCAGCAGGTGAGTGGATTAAACAACTGTGGTACATTTACACAATGGAATATTATGCAACGGAAAGAAGGAAAGAATTCCTACCTTTTGTAACAGCATGGATGGAACTGGAGACTACTATGTTAAGTGAAATAAGCCAGTCTGTGAAAGACAAATATCATATGATCTAACTTATAAGAGGAATACAATGAACAAAATAAATTAATGAGAAAAATAGAATCAGAGACATGGAAACATGGAACAGATGGACAGCTGCCAGAGGGGAGAGGGGAGTGGCAGAAACAAGGGAAATGGATTAGTCAAAGAACATGTATGAATGACCCATGGACATGAACAAAGGTGTGAGAATGGACTGTGGGAACAGGGGGTGGGCTGGGTGGAGAAGGGCAAAGGGGGAAAATTGGGACAACTTAAATAGAATAAACAATAATAATTTTTAAAATAACTAGTAAAAATCATTTGTACTCTCCATTAGATAGGAGGTCCAATAGGAATTGATTTTAGAGTGTGAATATGGTTAATGATGAAACATTGAACACCAAATAATATAATTTCAAAGGGTCCTTTTAGGGCACTAGAAGGGTTCTGTTTGAAGGTGTCAGTGATGTTCTTCCAGAGGTTTGGATTCTTTCAAAGAAATAAAAATGATAGTTTCAACTTTGTGGCTTTATATTCCTTAGGATTTTAATTTTATTTCTTTTTTTCTCAAAAATGTTCATTGCCAAGTGAAACTGATGTAGATGTCTTTTATTGGAGATTCCTTTATGGTGCTCCTTGAGAAGACAAAAGAATTGCAGTAAAAGATATTTTTGGCTGAACAGTTGAAGTTTGTCACATTCACAAAGATTTGCCTCTAAGGAAGTACAGAGGCAGGAGTGAGGAAGAAAATGAAGAGGAACTGAAAGAAATTGTTCTCTCAGGGGGATGACTTCTCCATTCTGGATTCCTCCTGTCTTGTTTGTCATGTATCCTCATTATATCTAT
Source organism: Glossophaga mutica (assembly GCA_039655065.1). Classification (NCBI taxonomy): domain Eukaryota; kingdom Metazoa; phylum Chordata; class Mammalia; order Chiroptera; family Phyllostomidae; genus Glossophaga; species Glossophaga mutica. Next base: position 74,670,618 of record CM077306.1, read on the forward strand.
GTCAAAGTTGTGCTACATTAGAAATTAATCACAATGGGTTAAAACTGTGAGAGTCACAACCGTTGGGCTGAGTTCAAGTTGGACTATAAAAAATAACCAGACATTACACTGGAGGAAAAAATTAATTATTTTTGAAGGGGCTGCACATATATGCATAGATTTTTTTCCCTAAGTCTAATTACTTTTAGATTTTCTCTAAATTCCAAATATTATCACTCTTTATAGTAGAACATATCATCATTTTTACACATTTACTTGATAATAATTTATGTAGCATTTTCTACATTGTTCTAGGTACCATGGTACATACTGAAAATACAGAAGTAAAAAATATGTAGTCCCTGCTCTAAAGGACTCACAGAATAATTACGATCAATAAAATCGTATCTTCTCCATATACTTATTTTGGTTTTGAATCTAAATAATGACATAAAATTGTCTTGGGATCAAATAATTAAAAGCCAGAAGTCATTGTTTTGATAAATTAGTAAATTGAAAACCTGTAAAATTATCTCTAAAAATTTTATTTCTGAAAGAAACATAAAAGTTTTCCAATTGTGGGACTATTTCTCTTGTTACTATAATTTGGAACAGATTTTTTTTCGTAATGCATCATATTGTATTGATTTATTCCATGAAGGTACAGAATATAATTGTGAAGGAAAATAACTTAGACAAAATGAAGTAATGAAATTGTCTCTGTGTAATTAAAATTAACAACTTACGGTTAAAACCAAGTCTGGGCTGACGTTTTGACTTGACTCAGGCTGTTTTTTCCTCCTCCTTCTTGGAAGAGGTCAATTAAAATGGCAGTGCCAACCCAGGTTTTTGTAGGTTTAAAGATTCTTAGAGGTTTGAAGCATTTTTATTTTCCTTATTATGGCATCCTGGAATCTGCAACGATTTAAATATTAATATTAGACTTTTATGCATGTATTAACCTCATTGACACTGAATCTCATTGTAGGCCATGTCTTCAAATTAAACTGAAATAGAATTCTAAGCCAGATGTTTGTATTAAACCTCTACCACAATTATGTATATGTTTCAGACAAAAAATATTGTTTGGTCTGCATTGTAAGCTAACAGACTCATTTCTCTCCAACCGTTGTCTCTGTTTCAGCACCACCACAAGCCAGAATGTAGAGCCACTGAGAATTTTTTTCTCGGTGCTGTGAATAGTGTTCTTAACTGCATCTATTTAAGAACTGTTCATAAACAAATCACTTATTCTTCTCTCTTCATAGTAGCAGACCTCTATTAGAAGAACTCATACTGAATTCAAGTTTTGTTATAAAGAGAGAAGGGCATTCAAGGCATATATTCATAAGCCATGCATTTCAGTCAGCTCGGCATGCATTTAACCAAACTATTGCAAGTGAAGTTATTTCTGTGACTATCCTTTTCCTTTTCTTTTTTTTTAAATCACAAATTGATTTGGACCCTATAAGAATATTTTAAACAGCAATGTATTTCTGCTGAGACAAAGAGACAGGGAGTGAACATTTCAGTGAATATTTCAATAGGAACATAACCTGTAAAAACTAGAGATAAATAAAATTCAAGATATGTGAAACATTTGCTGGGGCCCATTTAAGGGATTAAAAAAATTGTGTCAGAATTATACAAATACAGAACAATAGGGTGCTTCAACAATCAATAAGAGAGGTCCAGTGGTAGAAAAAATGAACATGAGAAAAGTATTAGAAAAATTGAGACCATGAAGAAAGGAACTGACATTACTTAGAGAAAAAAAGTTTGAGGAAAACCATAGAAATTTAACCATATGAAGAGTTATTTTGTAGATGGTATGGTCCAGATGTTTCCCTGCCCCCTTAGCTAATACAAAATTATATGACGACAAAAATTTTTGGTTAATTATTGTGACTGTGAAGGCTGAGGAACCCTGAAATTGTTTACCAAGAGATGTGTATAGGATGGTTTATTCAGTCATGCCAATTTATGTGGGGCCAGGTACCCACCAGGCTTTATTATTATTAATCTTTAAACAAGAAGCTGAGGTATTTATTTATATACTTAAAAGTAAGAATCTTTTTTTTAATTTAGACTATCCTTTAATTATTTCTCAAATTCTTTTTTGTATTGTTGTTCAATTACAGTTGTCCCCATTTTACTCTCATTACTCTCCCTCACCCTACCCACCCTCCACCTTCCACATTCAACTCCCCCTGTTGTCTTTGTCCATGGGTCTTTCATACATGTTCCTTGACCTGACCCTTCCCCTTCTTTCTCCCATTATCCTCTTCCCTTCTCCCCTCTGGTTACTGTCAGCTTGTTCTTTATTTCCATGTCTCTGGTTCTATTTTGTTCTCTTGTTTGTTTTGTTGATTAGGTTCCACTTATAGGTGAGATCATATTGTATTTGTCTGTCACTGACTGGTTCATTTCACTTAGCATAATGCTCTTGTTCCATCCATGCTGTAGTAAAGGGTAGGAGTCCTTTCTTTCTTTCTGTGCATAATAATCCATTATATGAATGTACCATAGTTTTTTGATACACTCATTTACTGATGGGTACTTAGGGTGTTTCCGGCACTTGGCTGTTGTAAATCATGCTGCTATGAACATTGAGGTGAGTGGGTTCTTTTGAAATGGTGTTTCAGGATTCTTAGGGTATTTTCTGAACCATGGAATTGCCAGACCAAAAGGCTGTTCCATCTTTAGTTTTTTGATGAAATTCTATACTTTTTATTAGACAGTAGCTGCACCAGTCTGCATTCTCACCAACAGTGTGCTAGGATTCCCTTTTCTCTACAACCTCTCCAACACTTGTTGTTTGTTGATTTGTTTATGAAGGCCATTCTGACTGGTGTGAAGCTGTATGTCACTGTGGTTTTAATTTGCATCTCTCTGATAGCTAGTGATGCTGAGCATCCTTTCATATATATATATGGGCCTTCTGTACATCTTCTTTGGAGAAATGTCTGTTCAGGTCTCTTGCCCATTTTTAATTAGATTGTTTGTATTCCTGGTATGGAGTCATTTGAGTTCTTATATATTTTGGAGATCTAACCATTGTGTGAGGAATCATTGGTAAAAATATTTTCCTATATTGCCCTGGCTGGTGTAGCTCAGTGGATTGAGCGCGGGCCTGCGAACCAAAGGATCGCGGTTCGATTCCCAGTCAGGGCACATGCCTGGGTTGCCAGGCCAGTTCCCGGCAGGGAACATACAAGAGGCAACCGCACATTGATGTTTCTCTCCCTCTCTCCTTCCCTTCCCCTCTAAAGATAAATAAATAAATAAATAATAAAAATAAATAAATAAAATATTAAAAAAAAAAAATATTTTCCTATACAGTTTGTTTCCTTTTCATTTTGCTGATGTCTTCTTTAGCTATGCAGAAGGTTTTCAAGAAGCTTAGGCTTTGCCCTGGCTGGTGTGGCTCAGTGCATTTAACACTGGCCTGCAAACCAAAGGGTCACAGGTTCGATTCCCAGGGCACATGCCTGGGTTGTGGGCCAGGTTCCCAGTGGGGGCAGCACATGAGAGGCAATCACACATTGGTGTTTCTTTCCCTCTCTTTCTCCCTCCCTTCCCCTCTGCCAAAAAAATGAATAAATAAAATATTTTAAGAAAAGAAGCTGAGGCTTTGATGACACCAAACATGAAAGATATGTGTATATAAGGTTTGTTCAGAAGGTATCCAGCCATGTAATATTAAAAATAGATATTTATTGAAGAAGATACAAGAAACATTGTACATAGCATAATGACACCTCAGTTCCCTTCTAAGTAGGCACCTCGGGACCTCACACACTTCTCCCAGTTGCCATCAGCTACCCCATTATATTTTCCTAAATCTCTTAAACAATTTGAAATCTCTTCCCTTTCAAAGGGGATTTTAGTTTTCGGAAAAAACAGAAGTCACAGGATGCCGATTCTAGCCTGTAGAGGGACTCAGTCACCTGGTGATTTGATGTTTCACCAAAAAACTCTACATGAGCCATGACGCATGAGCAGGAACATTGTTGTAATGAAGCTGCCAAACACCAGCTGTGTTTGCCCATAGCGGCCTTCTGAATCATCCAAATAGTTTCTGCAGAAGAATGTTCAAGAGACACGGACACTGGCCCTCAGTGTCTGCAGTGTTATGGATGAAATGAGATAAATTCACAAGGACTACCGAGTCCTGTGGAGGAAAAGGAACGGCACGGCTACTTTCTCAAGGGGAGAGCATGCTGATCCTTACCTTGACAGGCTTTTACTGGCTTTCTAATAGCATACATCAAAGAAGGTTCTCATTCACTATACTCAGGTTTGCTTTAGGTGATTATTTTTTACAGATAGCAATGGGAGGGATGTTACTGATTACCTCTTACAGATTAACAAGGAAAAAAATGTTGCAAATGCAAGGGAACCATAAGAGTAACAGGTCTGGTTACACTTCAACCCTTGAGAGAATTAGCAGACTTCAGGAAGTTACTTTAAAGATATGCAGCAAGCATTTGCTGCTGAACTCAGGGTGAGGGAGTTTCAGCAAGAGCAAGTCGTAAAGCAGCCTAAGTATAATGCAGGCCTGAATTCCCATGGGCAAACTTCTTCGCAGGTATGGTCCTGCGTGCGGACTCACTCCCCACTGGTTTTCCATGCGGGTGCTGAGCTACATTTCCACGCCTTGTGAAAAGGTTCCCTACATTCAAGCTTATGGCAAAATTTGATGCAGAATTATTGCTCTACTCACTCAGTTGTTTTGAATGAAACAGCCACACAGCACACATGCTCAGTCAACAGCATCTATCAGTAATTCACAATTACTGAAATGTATCAGATAAATTCATTACTAACTCACAATGAAAGCTAGACAGTTTGAGGCACTCATCATTTTTTTTTGCATGGAATAGCTTCTTTGATATTAAAAAAGAAAGTTAAAATGAAACAAGATAGCCATTCAGAAGGAAAAAAATGATTAAGGAAGGTGATTTGAAGTTATTTTTTCAGCAGAATGAGTTTTATTCTTTAATATTTATAGAGAGGTATAACATTAAAAATAACAAAATAACATACAATCAGAAGCAAATGCTATATGTACTAATTATCTGTATCATAAGTAACATTGGCTTGGTAGTATAAGTTCATTACAGATTATTCCATCAAAGAAACCCAAACCTCTAGAGAAATGTAAAAAAGCAAACAACAACTACCTAAGGATGGCAATAAGAAAACAAAAATATGAAGCTTTTGAACGGGAGACAAAATATGTAGAAGACGTCCAACTGGAGATGGGATTTCCTCTACTTTTATTTATATCCATGACCAAATCTCCAAAAACAAAAAAAAAAAAAACATGATTTTTTTGGACAAAAGAAGGAGAAAAAATGGACCACTGTGAATGGCAAGGTACAGGCAAATCTCTGAAGTCTGAGATCCAGAGAAAGGTCAGTGTTAATTCTGGTATGAGCATATGCTTAACCCAAGAACTATACGTTAGTAGAACATCCTCAACTAGTATCATAAAGGCCTTGAAAACTGAACTAAGACTGAGCCACCCACATGGGGCTCTGAATGACCTTGAACTGAGAATTAATAGACAGGTCCAAATTAACATAGAGAAGTCTTAGAGAATGAAATTTAAGATTTGCTATAAATTAGAAGAGAAGGGACAAAGTTCACAGGCTGAACACAATCAGATTTCTTAATGGTTAAAATTAAAAAAAAAAAAAAAAAACCTGCTATACTCTCTAGAGGATTATAACAAGACTCAAAGTTTGCAAAACTTAATATTTACAACATACAGAATATAACTCATTATTACTTGATATGCAAAAAAAGCAAAAAAAGTATCAAAATCACAACAGGAAAAAGTACCCAAAGATAGCTCAAAAGCTACAGTTATAAGACAGAATTTTTACAAGAGCTTTTATAAGTATACTTTAGAAGGTTAAGTAAAAACAGTCAAAATGAATAAAAAAATAAGCATGTTTAGCATACAAACAAAAACTATAAAATAAATAAAATGGAAATTTTGGAACTAAAGACTAAAATAATAAAGATAAGAAATTCACTGACCTACTTGATACAGACTTAAGACGGCAGGGAAATGAAGAAACTACAGATACGTTAATAAAAAAGATTGTATTGGAAAAGCATAGAGAAAAAAGGAAACATGGTCTCAAAGACCCATGGGACTAACTCAAAAGTCTAACAAACGTATTTGTGGAGTTTTGGAAGCAACTCTGAGAAGAGACAAGTTGAGGCAGAAAATATATTTGAAGAAACAATGGATGAAAATGTCCTAAAATTTTTGAAAGGAATACATTTACAAATTAAAAATACTCAAAGAATTTTCAAAATAATAAATTCAAAGAAAACCAAGCCTATATGCATGTAATTAAGCTGCTGAAAATTAGACAATGGAGAAATTTTGAAAACAGCTAGAGAAAAATTATATATTACATGTATAGGGGAACAATAATTCAAACAATCCTGTATTAGCCATTAAAAACAATAAAGCCAAGACAACAGCACAAAAAATATTCAAATTATAAATAAAATTACTGTCATTCCATAATTTATTTCCATTAAAAATACACCATAGGAATTTAAGCAAAATTAAGACATTTTGAGGAGATGGGAAACTAAGAACGTGAATTAATGAGATATAGCCAAAAAGCCAATATTTAAAATAAATTGAAATATTAAAAATATCTAAATAGTCCAAAATAAAGACAAAAGCTAAAAACAGAGAAAAAGATGGAAAAAATAAAACAAATAAAATAGTAAAAATATTTTAAACATTCTATTAATTACCTTAAATATTAAATGTTATGGTTTGAATACTCAGTTATAAAGCTAGGATGAACAGATTTTAGAAGAAAAGCAGAATTCTACTATGCGCTGTTTATAAAAATTATTTTAAATATAAAGCCAATAATAAGTTGAAATGAAATGGAGAGAAAAAAGTTATCATGAAGACAATAAATAAGCATAAGAAAATGCCATAGTTTAATATCAGATAAAATAGACTTCAGACAAATAGTACTAAGAGAGATAAATAAGACATTTCATGAACAAGAATACATAAAAGTTATCAATGATTATATACCTAAAAATAAGACCTCAAAATAAATCAAGCAAAAACTGAGAGCACTAAACAGGGAAATAGTCAAATGCACAATCATGGAAATTAATTTTAGCATCCATGTAACAAGAAATGCATCTTTTTTTGTTTGTTTGCTGACAGCTTTTAAACCTACACCTACCTCTTTCATTTGTGCCTCGCATTTTGTCAAGCTGATACAACAAGCTTGGATACGCCCTCCTGTGGCGCCAGCAAAAGACTCAAATTGTAGAAGCCTCTCACTGTGGCCTCACACCCCAACCACAGTAAAACCCAGACCACTCTCTTTTCCTTGCTCTCATACTTTTTGAATCTGCTTGAGGAAAAAATATTGTATACATTGGGTTCAGTACTACTCATGGTTTTAGACATCACTGGGGGCCTTTGAACATATACTTTGTGGATAAAGGTGACTACTATAAAGAATATTTTATGTTAGAGTCTGCAATTAAAGCCACTGTTAAACTAAACAGAACAAATAAACCTAAACTGTGTATGACTGCTACATTCTCATCCAGTCTGTGTGGCAGGTACCAGAACTATTTTGCTCTCGCTGTCTTGCTCACTCTACGTATCAGGTGTCATGCACGGAGATAGTTGGCCATGTTCTCTAACACCATCAAAGAATAGCCACTCTGAGATGAATACATAAACAGTGCCGTACCTAAAACCCCTGTGGCAATGATGGATCTAGCAAAATGCAGGAATAGAGCCTGAGATGACGTCAAGCGTCTGACAACTGACATTTACAACAATGTCAATGATTCACAGCTTCCAGATCTACACCGTCACGAGAGCCTCCAGTGATGCTGCCGCCTGCGTGATTCACTGCTGTCTTTCCCAGAACACATGGAGAAATGGAGCATCACGTTGCTGGAGAATTGGGGGACTTTTAACACAGCCAACGTTGTGGCTGACAATTTTTGATAAGACATTGAGTAATGATAAGCCATTTGGAATTTTTTCCATTTTGTATTTCAAATTAAAATGCAATAAAAGGCACATTTTTGGTTTTGTTTTAGTAAATAGGGTACAGAAAATAGTAAAAATGAACATGATCAGATCTAGGAAGTCTGACATTATAATAATATAATACTCATAGGAAACTATTGCTTAGTGTTGACAGCAATTCTTGGGTTTCACTTTTCCTCCAATACTCATCGGTAAACAGTGGCAACCCTGGTGTATTTTTAAGACCTAATCTTTGACATTTTCTCTAAGTTTTTTGTTTCCTTGTTTGTTTGTTTTTTGGTGGGGGGAGGCAATAAGCAGTGATCTCAACAGGCCTGTTTTTATCATCATGTTAAAATTATCAGATTTTGTACATGTGGATGTATTCCACTTATAAAATTAAGATTCCTGAGTGATAATGTTATGAAATGTGTTTTTCATGTGCTTCATGTTTATTTCAAACTAACCTAAATATTTTAAAAATTGAAGGAAAACCATTAACAACATAAGATTCACCATGTTTTCATGATGCCAACAGAATAGGTACATATGTTGTGTTAATACAAAAGTAACAATAGGCCCTGGCTGGTGTAGCTCAGTGGATTGAGCGCGGGCCTGCGAACCGAAACATCGCGGTTCGATTCCCAGTCAGGGCACATGCCTGGGTTGCCAGGCCAGTTCCCGTCAGGGGACATACAAGAGGCAACCGCACATTGATGTTTCTCTCCCTCTCTCCTTCCCTTCCCCTCTAAAGGATAAATAAATAAAAAAAATCTAAAAATAAAAGGAAAAAAAAAATAAATACTCGTTTAAAAAAAAAAGTAACAATAGACACTATTAGACAATAACTATTATATGTCAGGCAGTTTGCATGTATATTCTCTAATTCTTACAATGGCCTTTCAGGGTAGGTACTATTACTTTATTTTACAGATGAGGAAATTACAGCTGAGAAAAACTAAGTAACTTACTTGAATCCACATAGCTAGATGGCAGTGCAATCAGGATTCATACCTAATGAGTTTTATCTCATTCCAAATATTGTGTGATTTATGTTCAATCCTGTGTTTTTCTCTGTAACATGTACAGTATGTGTCACATTATATATATATATATGTATTTAAATCATGTGTTTACACATGTAAAATATCTCCTATCCCAGCATTATAACATGGATAAATTAAAAATTAAAAGTGGAAAGGGTACTTATTAAAATAAAAACTTATAACTGCTTATGTGACCTATGTGCCTTTGCAACATCCAGAGGTCACAGTGATTTATAATTTTATTTAGCTTACTTTTCTTTTGAAATAAATAAGAATCATAGGGTTCACATAAGAGTTATATTTATGCTGTAATAAAATATTTCATGAATAGCAAACAGTCAGTAAGGTGAAATTGGGTATTTCACTTATGGCACTTTTTTAGTCCACTGAACACATCTTTTATGATTCTAGCATATAAGTACTGGTATAGAACACCGCCAGATCATCTGCACTTTGTGCAAAGTTTCATCAACAAGTTAAAACGACTAAGTAGTACTTTGATATTTTAAAAAGATTTTATTTATTTAATTTTAAACAGAGGAGAAGGGAGGGAGAAGGAGAAGGAGAAAAACATCAATGTGTAGTTTCTTCTCACACACCTGCTACTAGGGACCTGGCCCTCAACCCAGGCATGTGCTGTGACTGGGAATAGAACCAGTAACCCTTTTGTTTGCAGGCCAGTGCTCAATCCACTGAGCCACACCAGCCAGGGCTGATTTATTTCTACACAGTCCATGCTTTTCTTCGTTGGATGAAGTAGTGATAAAATATTGTATACCCATTTTTTCTCTAAAGAGAATATACACAGTATCAAGATTATTAAGTCAAGTGGATTCTTATTTCTTACACCTTATTAATGGCTTTAAATCATGCCATATATTATCTTGCTTTAAATTTCGACCATGATTTTTTTTTCTTTCTTACAGATTTTTCTTCAATATTTCTATTTTTTCCCAGTGGGATGACATTAATAACTTTTAACTTTTGCTGTTAACATTTATCTTATCTTAGTGAATCTCCAGCTTCTCAACTATTTTGTTCTATATACTATCTACTAACCTAGAATACCCTCTCACTAATTTTCCTGTCTTCTTGTTTCAGTCTGTACTATTTTTCTCTAGACCTGCTACACATTTAACATGATGGGAATCCTCTGCTTGCAAGATGACACTTCTTTCTGTCTTGATATTTTCCCCATTTTTCTTATTATTTTGATTTTTAAATTACAGTTTGCCTTTAACATTATTTTTTATTAGTTTCAGGTGTACAATGTAGTGGCTAGACAATCATATACTTTACAATGTTCCCTTTCATGCTTCAAGTACACACCCAGCACTATACATAGTTATTACAATATTGATGAAGTACCACTTCAATAAACTTTTAAAGTTACATGAAAGAAAAGTCTTTACATGTCTAAAAATGTCCTGATTATTATCTTACAAAATATGATAGTTTTGCTGGGTATCAAATACTATGTTCAAATTAATTTCCCTTTAAAATTTTATAGACTCTGCTTCACAGTCCCTTAGAATCCAAAGTTGTGATGGACAAATCGATGCTATTTCTGATTTATTCTTAAAATTTTCTTTCTTCAATAAAAGAAAAAATATATATACAATCTGTGGATCTTATCTTTCACATTATGGTAGGCATATAATGAACATTTCGAAACTGGAGACATGCCCTTTAGCTCTTGAAAAGAGCTACTTTTTTCAATGATCATTTCCTTCATGGTGCTCTTTTGCACATGAATATGATACCTTCTTAAAACAGTTATGAAAGTTATTTTTAAAGTTCTTTTCTGTTCCCAGTATAACCTTTATTTTTCAAAGTTTATTTTTTCTATTTGTTTTTGTGTTCTTTTCCATTTTGCTGAATTTTTCTTTATATATGGGGATTCTTGGCAAAGCATTCACATTTAATATTTAAGACTTTGTATTTCAGGTGAATTTCCTGTTATTTTTGTAAACAGATAAATTCAATAATAGTCATCTTCCATGTGTAGAAAGTATGCTTGCAATGGAGTATCAGATTTAGGCTTTTCTTGGAGTTGAGTGAGCAAGGAACTGGCGTCCAAACTGGAACCCCTATACTGCAACTTGAAGAAGGCTTGGCACTGGGAGAAACAGTACTTATGTTAAAAGTTTTGAAGCTATCCAAATGATAAATTTATTTACAAAGTTACTCATTTATAAATTACTTTGTGGGGTTACACCAAGATGCTTCTATCTGTGCATAGAGTTAGGAGGGCAGGAGGATACTAACTTTTCCATCTTTAAATCTTAATGTTCTACTTTTTAGCTCAACTTTTCAGTCCTGATCATCACATTTACAAACGCTGTGCTTAAAGCCCCTCTGGGGTTCTGACAAAAATATAAACTTGTCAGAGTATGTTCTGGGTTGTGGCTACACATTTTAAATGAAAAGTAAACTGAGAACCTCATTTACTTATCTACTTATGAATACCTCTCACTAGTTCTCTTTGCAGTTATGGAGTTATTTCACTTATAAAAAAGTACTTTTTGAGTTGAGAGACGGAAAGACAGAGGGAGAGAGAGATTTGTAGTTTCATTTATTTGTGCATTTATTGGTTGTTTCTTACATGTGCCCTGATGGGGATTGAATCTGCAATGTTGTCATGTGAGAACGATGCTCTACTCAACTGAGCCACCTGGCCAGGGCCAGTTATCCCATTCTTGTACTTAGTACTTGCATTTCATTAGGAGTGATTTGAAGGATAAGAAGCAAACATATTTTTCAGTTACTTTGAATCGGAAGGTGTTCTTATGTTTAAATGCCAAGGGACAAATTTAAGGCACTTTGAAATTGTAGTTGTTACCTCTGAAATTACCCATTATACAAATGAGAAAATTAATATCCCTAGTCTTTGTTCTAGCTCTTCCCCTCCCTCTTTTGTATCAACTACTCTCAGTTGTTCCCTAAAGTTTAAATCACAAAGTGGATAATTTTTACATTCTTATGATTTTTTTACATTTTGGGGCTTTGTATATATAATGATTCTAAGAATTGAAAGCAAGGAGCAGTGTTTATAAACTGTATATCAGAACTGAATAGCAGCACAATTTACACTAGCCAAGTGCTGGAAGCAACCTAAGTGCCCATCAGTAAATGAAGGGATCAAAAAACTATTGTACATTTACACAGTGGAATTCTATGCAGCAGAAAGAAGGAGTTCCTACCCTTTGTGACAGCATGGATGGAACTGAAAAGCATTATGCTAATCAAAATAAGCCAGGTCCTGAAAGACAAATACCATATGATCCTACCTTTAACTGGAACCTACTCAACAAAACAAACAAGAAAGCAAAATATAACCAAAGACACTGAAATTGGTAACAAGCTGACAGTAACCAGAAAGGAGAGGGTAGAGGATAATGGTGGAAAAGGGTGAAGGGTTTACAGGGACAATTATAAAGGGGGGCTGGAAACTGGGGAGGGAGGTGGGGAGGGCTGGGGTGTTGGGGAGGAGTGGGAGGGAACGGGAACGGCAGAAAACTATACTTGAATGACAATAAAAATCAAAAATATTTTTTAAAAAAGAACTTAATAAGGAATTTTTTAAAAACCAAGGTTCTAACTTACAAATATAACCATGAGAATAATAAATCATTTGTTAATTTCTCAAGAATGTAATATTTATTAAGCTAATTACAGTTGAAAGTTGATATTGTATGAAGTTAATCAGTAGTATAATTTCTGCATTGTTATTGGTCATGTAACATTGCTAATACTCAAACATAATGATTTCTTTTCTGAAACCTTTCTTTTCTCAAACATAATGGTTTCTTTTCTGAAACCTTTCTTTTCTCCTCAGTGGCTTTGGCAACCTTATCTTCTCCTTATTACTATTACAGGATTTTTTAAATTGCTGTCTCTCAGTCTCATATCTCCTCCTCAATATGCACTTTAAGGTACTAATACCTCGAATTCTATATTCACAACTCATGTGTGTGTGTGTTTGTTTCTTTACCCCTGGTTTGTCATCTAACAGTCAAATCTGTATTTTGCTTGAAGGCTGTCATCTCTTGAGCTTCTGATTTGCACATCCTATTGACTGTTGAATGTTTTCACATGATGTGCTATGAACAACAGAACAGAATTAATTGTCTCTTCCATTCCTGCTTCTACACTGACAACACCTCTCCCTTGGGTACCTTCTGTTTCAGTTATTACAACACCTTTAACCAAGTCTTCCAGACCAGAAGCATATTCCTCCTATTCAGTTCTCATTTGAATTGCCCAGTTTGTCATGTTTCTTTGATCCATCTCCTCTTGTCAACTTCCTTTATGGATATCCAAATGTAGACGTTATCACCTCCAGTATTTTTTTAAGCTTTTGTCACTCTTTTCCAATGCATTCTTCACACTACCAATCAGTTATCTTCTAAGACTAGAGCATATTGTTTTTTGCTTCAAAACACCCAAGTGTCCCTCATGTCCACAGAATGAAGTCTAACATCCTTCCGTTGTCATGCAAGAATTCTCACGATCCCACATGCTTCACCTCTGCCTCTGCATCCCTCTCCTGCAGCCCGTTCTCTAGTCATTGGCTTTTCTATTTAAAGTAACTTCTTTCACACTATCTGCCTTTTCTAGGCCCAATTCAAATTTCCTTTCACTCCATAAAGTCTTCCTTGATTCACTTTGATTGAAATTTATCTCACCTGTCCCAATTTCATATTTAACTTGGTATCTCTAATTCACTAATTCTCAACTAGGGGTGAGTTTTCACCACATAGGATAAAAAATGTTAATCTTTGGAGATAATTTTGATTGCCATGATTTAGGTGAAAGCAAAAATAAGAATGCTTTTGTTAACTAATTGGTAGATGCCAGAGATGCTGTTAAACATCCTATCAAGCACAGGTTAGCTTCCCACAATAAAATGTCAATAGAACTTAGGTTGAGAAACATTTTTTAAATATAACATGCTATATTCCTCTTCTACAATAATTATTTGTGACATACTTAAACATTTCAGTAAAATATAAGCACATTTATGACAAACACTGAGTCATACTTTCTTCAACTTCCCTCTTTGCTTATTACAATAATTTGAAAAAAGTTACATTGATCAAAAGTTTTTAAATTGAAATGTGGACCTCTAAAATCTGCTTAGTATCCCTATAATTTTTCTGGTCTCAACTTTCTCCAGCCTCTCTTACCTTCATAGAGTTCCCTAATTAGGTGTGTCTCCTTTTGTTTTCACATGAGCATTAGCTTACATTTTTATAGAACTTACAATACTGTATTTTAATTTTTTCACTTACTCATTTTTTCCATATCCTGTAAGCTCCTTACGAACAGGAACAATAAGCCTTCATCAGCATAACTACAGTCCCCAGGGCCGTGTCTGGAAAAGGTACTTGATAAGTGATGCAAAATAACTGAATAGTACAATTGCACAAAACCCTTTTAAGAAAATATATAAAGCAATTTTAATTGTATACAGATTTTTCTCTGAAGAAAATTAGAAATGTAAACATCAACTTAAGCTGCTGCTTATATTTAATAGCATCAGAGAAAGTGTGCATGTCATCAGGTAGAAACAGGTATTCCCAAACTAGTCATTAGAGATTATAGTTACTAGTTAGCAATCTGACAAGAAATGCCTTACTTCACTGTTTCTCAAACTATACTTGGTGGACCACTTGAGTCAGAATCATCAGAGGATGTTACATACAAAATAACAACAAAAAGTCTCTGGGGTTGAGGGAAAGAAATCAGTGTTCTTAACAATCTCCTTGAGTGATTCTTAGGCACACTAGCACTTGAGAATCACTTACTTTCTTGTGTTTTTCTACTTGACATAAACAAGAATTCCCTTTTTCTTCTTATTTATATTATTTTCAAAATGATGTCAATAATAAGTATATTTAGTGAACATATTCTGTATACCAACTATTTGCATTAAGAGCATTATGTATTTTATATCATTTTTATCTTCACAACCAACCTATGAGACAGATTTGATTATTATATCTATTTTGAAGATGTGGGAATCCAGATGAAGAGAGGTTATTTGCCTACTTTCACATATAGAGTAAGTCCAGATCTAGCTTTAAAACTCCTGTTCTTAAACATGATGATTTTCTGCCCATGCAACTTTTGAAGATCGTTTTATTTCTTAGTTGATCATGAAATGTTTCCCAGTCTGAGATTTCCATTTAGCTTCAGACAGCTTGAATATATTCAGAGTAGCTTCATTATTTGTGAATAAAAAGATTAGTAGATTTTTTCAAAAGACATATTCCATCTAGAGGGCTGGGTTAAGCTCTTATGTTTCAATATCCTTAATTGATGAAGATTTTCAAAGTGTATTCCTTTCAACACATGATGGAATCATTAGTAAATACAGATTTAAAACTGCTGTGAAAAGTTAGACTAAATTGCCTCGCACAGTTTGCAATTTGAAGATGTGAAAAATGAAAACCTTTTAGACCTTACTACTGGGGTGACATGAACTGTCAAGGCTGTTATCACCTGATAATGCATTTCTAGGTAAGCTAAGTTTTCCAAAGGCCATTGTATCCTGTGGAGATGATGACTTGTAGTGCACAGCCCGCTGGGCAGGCTTGAGAGAAATTGTCCTAGATCACATATAGAGCAACACAATTCATGTGCTTGTCCCTGGGAAAAGCAGAGGGAATACAATCTTTCATGGTCTCATTTCAGAAATATTTCCCCTTGGCTAAACACTGCCCCAAAACCTTTTTTACTCTTTACAAAATCCAAGAGCTACTTCTTTGACAAATACCTGGCCCTGCAGTAAACCAGGAGGCTCTTGGTCTAGGGGAGGGAGAGAGCAGGGGCACAGATGATGTCACTCTGTATTCCGAGCACCTGTTTATTGACTTGGAAACACAAGCTTGTTTGTCTTTACCACTGCCCAAACTGTTCTTCATCTAGTGTTTTTCTTGGCTGCCTCATCCTGCTATCTCCTCACTGTGTAGTGCATGATTGTAACTGGAATTCCGATGGCTCTCATTTTACGTCCAAACAGTTCTAGTTTCCCCTTACCATATGGTCATCCTGATGTTACCATTTGCCTCAATCATCCTTTTTGTAGCTGCTTGAACATCTTAATTGATCTCATGAGCTATGTTAGGGATTTATAACAGACATCAATATAATTCATCTCACACACACACGGATGGAGTATTTCTTCTGATTGGATGTGTTACATGTACAAAGATATTTACAATTCTCTAAAACCTAGGTTTCACCCTAGCAATACCTTAAATGAGCATTCAAGGGCTACAGCTCACCAGAGGAAACAATTACCTGTGTCCCCTTGTCTGACAAGGTATTTTCCATTTCCCTGAAGTTTTTGGCATATTAAAACACATTTAAATCTTTTCTTCTGTTTAAACAAAGTGATAAATATATGCAGTTTTAAAGGCTTTTCGGAATAAACTGTGAATTCTTATTTTACTAGGCATCCACATTGTTTTTCTTATTTTCTCATTCATCCATTTGTATTATCAGTGAGGCACTCAGGATTATTAAACAGTATGTGCTCATTATTTTTTTTTAATCTTCTGGACAGAAAATTTGCATTGGATCTCTCACAATGATTATGATGCCTCTTTTGAAGCCTGCCCTTTATTCAATTATCCCTCTATTTTCAAAGTAAATTCACAAAAGCAGATTTTTATAGCTGTGTAAACTCACCCACCCCACCCCTGGAAGAGTAAAGCTAATATTATAGACTGAGAAAAATTTTTTAAAGATTTTCTGTCTGGTGTTTTTTAGTCTTTGACAAGCAGGGGTCAATCAAAGTCACTTTTTAGGGCAATGTTTTTTCACAAAGCTTATTTTCTACAAACAGGAATTGGGTCTGTTTTCAGAAAAAAAATCAAGTGAACCAATTAAGTTTTTGTACAATTAGCTCTTTTGTACCTCCTAATTCTCTATCTTATTTTAATACAAGGATTACCTCTGTTTTCAACTTTCTTAAGTTGTATTCCATGGGTATAGTCAAGATCTTGTACATTATCCAGTTCCCTTTATTTTTGAAAACCAACTTCTAATTATGAAACGAGAATATTAACCCTGATGCAGACTTTTAAAGAAATTCTGATGATTATGATGACATTTTTGTAGGCCCATTGGATGATGATCTGATCACTTAAAATTATATGCCTGATGTTACATCTCATATATAGTGCTTTACAGAGTATCAGACAGATCTCTTGACTCTGCCTAGGGAGAGGGCTGCTGAGTCTTTTACAATCTGAAGCCATATCTCTCCAGAAGGAGAAAAGAGAACACTGAATATCCTAAATAAATAATATGAAAATGAGTCTGAGGCAGCGTGAAGCTCAGAGCTTTTGTCCATGTGGTGTTAGCTAACTTGGGAATTTCAGTGAATTTCCTCAAAGTAGGAAACAGTGCACAGAAACCTATTTGGTATACCTGTGAGATTTTACTCAGAAATTCCAGGGAACCAAAACTTAAACCTTTTGCATAACATATTTTACTTATGTGCTTTAACATATTTAAGTGACTTCACTTAAATAAATAATTGCAGACACATAATGAAGCATACACTTGAATGCCTGGCTTTGTCAGGTTACTTAACCTCTCCATGCCTCAGTTTCCTAATATATCACATACGAATATATTTACACTTCCCTTCAAATGGTGTTCTGAGATGGATGGAAGGTAACCATTTTGACTAGGCTGATGTCCAGGCTGTGCTTTCCACAGAGGGGCACCAGAATCATTATTTTGTATTTGGGGACAGACTTGTCTATCTCAAATTCTAATTCTATTACTTACCAATTCTGGGTTTATGGGTAACACATTTAACTTCTCCATCTCCATTTCCACTTCTTTAAAGAGGATAATGATGCCAATCTGGGAAGGTTTTCAAGAGCACTAACGGCAGAATAAGTGTGCACAATGCAGTGTTGGGTGATGTGGTCACCAGCCCACAGTGTCTGCAGTGTTGTGGATGAGATGAGACAAATTCACACTGACTACTGAGTCCTTTGGAGGAAAAGGGATGGCACGGCCACTCTCAAGAGGAGAGTGAAACGATCCTTGCCTTGACAAGCTTTTATTGTTTTTCTGAGCACATTACATTGAGGATGGTCCTCATTTACTACGCACAGGTTCACTTTAGGTGGTTATCTTTTACAGAAAACAAAGGAGAGGACATTGCAAATGCAAAGGGAATAATGAACCGGTTATACTCCATACTGGGGAGGTTTAGAACAGACTTTAGGAAGTTACAGTAAGCACTTGCTGACTCAATTCAGGGTGAGGGAGTTTTAGCAAAAAGCAAGTCTCAAAGTGGCCTAGGTACAATGCAGGTCTGATTCCGTACAGGAGAACCTATCCATGGGTATGGGTCCCATGTACCAGACCTCGCTTTCCACTGGTCTTTCTGAGTGGGAGCTGGGCCCATACCACACAGAGCAGTCTCCTATGGTTGGGCAGAGGGGGCTTTACCAGATGTCACTTTCTTTTCTGATATGGATGGTGTAGCAAGAATGAATCTTCCTCCAAGTAAATATTAAAAGAGTTATTATTGAAAATGAAAATCATAATGAAAATAAACAGTTACAGAATGCCCAAAGATAATGTTATTGTTATGAGCACAATTCTTATAGAATAGAAACAACTGAATTGAAGGATACAGAAATGAATAAGTTGCCAAGAATTAATAGAAGCATAGGCTTGAATGAGAAACCTACTGTGGAGAATTCCAGAAATCAGTTTGAAAGATGCCGAGCACAAGTGAAGAGAAAAAGGGTCATTCAAATATGCATGGAAAGGTAAAAATAAAGAAAAGATATGTACTTCCCAAACTGGGGATAGGGGAAGTGTTTATTTCTGAACTTCAGTCCTGTAAAATGTCTTTTGGAGACTACAAAGACAATTTAGACAGTGATTTTTCTTTCAGTAATCTTAAAGGATATAGTTTGAAAGTAGGATTTGAAATTTTTCCAAATGGTGGGTTTGTTTTAAAGACTGGGTTAACTAAGAGATGAATGTTGTTAAAGGATGTTACACTAGATAATAGGCTCATAAAATTATCATATGAGTCAGGGTAGACAAAATCACTCTGCTCTAGTAATGTCCTTAAGGAAACCCAGAAGCCTGTAGATGACAAGGACAAAAAATAAAAAAAAAGAAAGAAAAAGGAGATTGTGGCGCTATTGAAGGGCATGATCTTCAAAGAAACTGGAGATTGTAAATAAATACAAAGGAACAATGACTGGGTAGCCTCAGAAGCCATTCCCACAGAGGTGATAATTGAAGCTGAGACTGCCAAGGGCTAGAATACAGAAAATGACTTCAGGGATAGAAGTGTAACATGTAGGCCAGTGGAGACTATAGAGACAGCATCATTTTTGTTCTGTGAAGTGGATAGTGATGGGCACTGAGCCTGGGGTTTACTTGTGGCAGGTGATTTGTTGATGGTCAGTTAGATACATATTTGTCTAATTTCCCTACAGCATCTGCCTTACAAGAAGAGAAAATCTAAAATTGTATCTGAAGATCACATAGGCTATCATTTGATTAGTATTATTTTGTTTTTATAGTTTCCCGATTCATAAGGGCTTACCTTTCATTGAAAGAGCCATTGACTTGGACCTGTTGACATGGACCCATGGTCATTCGTTAGTATTGTGTCAGAAAGGAAAACAAACTTTCCTCTATCCAAATTTTTCTCTCTTGTCTAAGAATAAATTGACACGAAGCAGATTAACAGGGGAAATTAAATTAAATTTCATATGTAGGGGCGGCTCCATAGAAAATGAGAACCACAAAGGGTCAGACAACTGGGGACTTTATGCTGTTCTAAACTAAGGAAAATAAGTAGGAGTCTGGCACTCCAAAGGGGAAAAATGCAATTCCCATGAGATGGAAAATAAATGTTTAGTAAACAAATGTTTGTTACACCATGATGAGACAATGGATATAAACAGAACTTTATATCGTAGTGAGTTTCCCATGCTATACTTAGCCCATATTCTTTGTAGAATCTCTAGTGGTAGTATTCTTCCTGGACCAGGACATTTACCTATATTCTTTTAAGTAGTTAAGGGGGAGGTAAAAAGTTCTTCCTGAGTCTTTTAATTCTTAAATTAATAAGTCTAAACCGACTTTATGCCATTGTATGTTCTTGTCTCCTTTGTCATAGGTTATTGACCACATAGTCATGGGTTTATTTCTGGGCTCGCTATTCAGTTCCATTGATCTATGTGTCTGCTTTTGTGACAGTACCATGCTGTTTTGATTGCAGTATAATTTGATACCAGGTAAGGTGATACCTTCATCTTTTTTTTTTTTAATGATTGATATCACTATTAAAGGTCTTTTGTGTTTCCATATGAATTTTTGGATTATTCATTCTAACTCTGTGAAAAATGCCATTAGTATTTTGATAGGAGTTGTGTTGAATTGATAGATTGCTTTGAATTGTATGAACGTTTTAATGATGTTAATTCTACCTATCCATGAGCACAGTATATGCTTCCACTTATTAGTATTGTCTTTGTTTTTTTTTTCCCCCCCTCAGTGTCTTAGAATTGTCTGAGCAGAGGTCTTTTACATCCTTGGTTAAATTTATCCCTAGGTATTTTTTTAATGCATTTGTAAATGAGATTGTTTTTTACACAACAAGGGAAACCATCAACAAAATAAAAAAAAAAAAACATATTGAATGGAAGAAGATATTTGCTAATGATACACTCAACAAGGGGTTAATATCCAAAATTTCTAAGGAATTCAGAAAACTGAATGCCAGAAAAACAAACAACCCAATTAAAAAGTGGGCAAAAGACCTAAATAGACACTTCCACAAAGAGAACCTATAGATGCCAGTTGCCATATGAAAAGTTGCTTAACATCACTAATCATCAGAGAAATGAAAATGAAAACTGTAATAAGATACCACCTCATAACTGTCAGAATGGCCTTCATGAATAAATTAATAAACAATGAGTTTGGCATTGATGTGGAGAAAAAGGAACTCTAGTGTATTGTTGGAAGGAATGCAGATTGGTGCACCAACTATGAAAAACAGTGTAGAGTTTTCTCAAAAAATTAAAATGGAATTGCCTATGACCCAGTGATTCCACTTCTGGGTATATATGTATGAAAAACCCCAAAACATAATTTGAAAGAATGTACACACCCTTATGTTCATTATAGCATTATTTACAATAGTCAAGATATGGAAACAACCCAGGTGCCCATCAATAGATGAGTGTTTAAAAAGTGGTGGTACATATATACAATGGAATACCACTCAGCCATAAAAAGAATGAAATCTTACTTTTTGCAACAACATGCATGGACCTACAGGGTTTTATGTTAAATGAAATAAGTCAGAGAAAAAAATGCCATATTATTTTACTTATGTATAGAATCTAAAAAACAAAACAAACAAACAAACAAAATAGAAAAAGACTCATAGATACAGAGGATAGACTGATGGTAACCAGAGGGAAGGAGTTAGGGGTTGGGTGAAAAAGGCAAAGGGAGAAAGATACACAAATTGGTAGTTACAGAATAATCACAGGGATGTGAATTACTACATGGGAACTATATTCAGTAATATTGTAATATGGCCGTGTAGGTCCTTGAAATATTGGGGGGGCACTTTGTAAAGTACATGATCGTCTAACCACTATGCTATATACCTGCAAATATAATACAGAATAAGATTGAATGTAAACAATAATTGAAAATTTAAAAAAAAACAAAAGCAATAAATAATAATAAATTTAAAATAATGCTCATGCCAAGAAGATATATATTTGCGATGACAAAATCCTGCCCCCCTCCAATAGTCTCCACTGTTAGGAAGGAGATCTAGATGATTAAGTTTGTCAGGATCATGTGGGATGTTTTCCCTTTAGTCCTCATTATGGCACCAAGATACTTTAGAATGACACCCAAAGTCTACTCCAATATATTTGGGTTTAAATTATATGTTAATTATTGCATTTCTTCATACTGATGCTTAAACACTGACCTTATTGCTTGTATCATGTTTCAGCTACAGAAAAATGTTTTCAAACTCTAAGGTTGAGATTTTCTAGGTCTTATATTAGTTCTTTAACATTTCCTGTTGTTAGTGCAGAAATGGACCACTAATTTGCTCAGAACCATTTCCAGGAGGGAAACAATGCTACTTAAATTTCACCTAAGGAATCAAGATTTTGCCATAGTTGAAGAAATTTTACGCATTTTAAAAACATTTTACTTTAGCTTGAACTGCTGCTTGAAAGCAGTAATAATTTATCGAGTGCTTAGAAAACATCAGATATTGTGCTAAGGATTTATCTGAATTGTGATAGCTAAAACCAAAACCAGAAGTTGTTTTATTGTTGTAAGGTGTCCACAACTGGGACACTTTTGACAGTGATAGGCAAAGTTATCAAAAATTGTGCGAGGTACATAAGGCCACCTAATTATATGCTCATATATTTATTTAATACTGAAGCTTAGAGTTTGCAAAAATTGTCATAGCCTGTACAGTGGACGTACAAATTTTATATTATTATCTATTCTAAGAAATTCAGGTGTAAAATATCTACATTCACATATGTACGTACATATGTTCTATATGGCAATTAGCTTAGTTATTTAGAATACTTAATCTTAGAACTCAGTAGTAACAAAAATTTAATCCTGGAACAAAAATTTAATAACAATGTCATCCTGGAATTGATACAGTTACAATTTATAACTGGGTAGTGCCCACTCAATTAAGGATCTCCATCTTTTCTACCTATTGTTTCTCCCTTTCTATTCAGAGTAATGTTAGTTCTAGGATAACTGAGGTTATTACCATCATTGTGAATGGGTACCTTATTAGGCCCCCACTGATTTGGTGGTTGTTCTGCAGTCTTGAGTGTAAGCTTCTGCCTGCACTGCAATTGCTGTGTTAACAGCAGTTTCTCTATATCACTTAGTAGTTAGTTAGCAGCACCCATATCCAGGTCCCTCCAAGTCCTCTGTGACTGAACTATAAGAAATGCTGCAGGAACCCTATTCCACTTTGGGTTTCCTCCCTGACTCTCTAGGGACTCAGAGATTGTGTCTTTGTCCTATCACATTGTAGCACATGGAAACCTCTTAGGCTGCCCTCACAGGTCTCAGTCTCAGAGAATGTCCTGTACCCTTGTGCCTTTACGTGGCTCAAGTTTCCTAGGATTTACCCTTGGAAATCAGCTTCTGCTCTTGCTCCTCTGCCATCCTCCCAACCACCTGGAGTTCCTGGCATGTATCCCTGAGACTTGGCCAAGAAGGGGGAGGAGTTGCACACCTTCTCAGAAACTCAAGCCTCCTTTTATTTCTCCTCATACCCTTTCCAAGTGTTCTTCCCCAACCATCTGGTCAAATTTTTGTCTCCTTCTAAAGTCTCTGGAAATATTATCCTATATCCTTAGTTATTCTCTTTTATTCTCCATAGTTTGTAGTTTAAATTCTATTTCTCAATTTCTGATGCAAAACTAAAATTTTATAATTCTAAAATAAATCTTTTTTTACCCATCTTTAATTTAGCTCTTGCAAGCCAGAAGTAATTTTATATTGGTTCTATTCCTTGTGTTATAAATTAACAGCCATCTGTAAACAAACTTAAGATAAGAATCTGACACATTTCCTTGTAGTATTGTGTCTTCCGTCTATTGGGTAGAGAGGTCAAGTTGTGTGGAGAGATTTGGTGTTGGAAGAACTACAGTGTAAAAATAATTAACTGTGAATGAAAAAGACATCAGGAATTGTTCAATATTAGTCTTGTACTCCACTAAGTGGCAGATTTAGGTTTAGAAGCCAGTGATCTTACTAATGACCACTATACGATGCTGTGCTCTTAAGCTATGTCAGAATATTTTAACTTGGCTCATAGCTAGGAAATGAATCCTCTTGTCTCTGGACTGGTGAATTTTTTTCATTTGTTCCACAATTATTTGTTACACTATCTATATGATAGCTACAGTGCTGACCATGTGATATAAAAACTTTCAAAAATGTAGTCTCTGTCCTCAAAGAGCTTACAGAACAGTGATAAAAATAGATTTAGAAATGGACAATTCTACTACTCTAGAAAATTAAGTTCTACTAATAAGACCTTGGTGTCTTCCAATTGTAATGTTCACCTATTATAACCTATGAGAGACTTAGATTTATTGGAGAGATTCACATGACCAAATATTTCATGAACATTTTTAAAGTTGTACTGATCACTTAGAAGCATGTTTTACTGTGTACCAAAGTATAAAAATTGAACTATTACAATCCTAGTTTTCAAGGATGGTGCCCACAGAATATATACTAATATCAATACAAAGTGAAGACGAGGGAATTAGCACAGAAAGAATTTGTAAAGGAAAAACAAACAAGCAAGCAAACAAACAAACAAACAAACAGGATTTAATGCCACAAATATTACATGCTTCTGTTGAAATAGAACATTTAAAATATATGCATAAAAAGAGATTTCTCCAGACAGCTTTTGCCATTCTGTGATTTTCTATCTTCCTTCCCAAAAGGATAGTCAAATCTTTCCTTTTCATAAGGCAGGAGAGGGAACTGTGTAGGATCCCCAGAAACAACGGAATATTTCCCCTAGTGTTGGATAACTAAAAGAACAAAAGCAACCTTTGGTAATAGGAGAGATATAATGACTTTGGAATCTGCTTAGATCACAGTTTATTGGGGCAAGAGATGTATTTGTATTTCTGGTGAACTAAATGTGGGCCATAGAGAGAAACTGCTGGGCTGGAGTAATTCTAAGTTCTGCCAAAGAATTTCATGGAAATCCGAGAGCAAGAGTCTCTGTGAAATGAACACAAAGGGCATCATGAACAGAGATGACCCCAGGGAAGCAGGGCAATCTAAAGAATCCACAAATACGCCCATTAGAAAAAAGGGTACATTCCCAGAACCTGGAGGATCTGAGATAATGAAGCTAGCCTATACCAGTGTCCATCATTAGCCAAAAAAAAATCTCTCCTGGTTTATCCCTTTATCTCTGCTCTTGGTACCTGCTTAGACCCCAGGTGTCTAAAATATCAGCTTGAAGTCAGAAAGAAAGTAAACAGGGAGAGAAAAAGCCAATCATCTACCCCACCATTCCTTCCCACACTCTTCAGTAGGCCAACTTTAGTAATAGTTTTATTTCAAGGTAACATAAGAATGTTTTAAATAACAGTCTTATAAAAAGAGGGAAAAAAAGAAAATAGACCTGTTTTATTTTTTGACTAGAGGAAGAAGGATACGATGCCAAAGTGTACATTAAAAGGAAAAATGAAAGATCAAAGTAAACACAAAGAAGTGGTGGTTTAATTGCCTCAGAAATCTTGCTTTTTATACTTTTGGTTACATTGAAGATGGTGCTGACAATTGGTATTGAGAAAGCTTTAAGAATTGATATACGGAAAAGCCCTGGACTGTGATATTTATCAACACGTTGCCTCAATTAGAGCTGATAACAGAAGAGTTCCGTTTTAGCACTATATGACAATTATTTTCAGAAATTTATTTCATGAAGTTTCTTTTGACCAAGTCACAGATATCTCTCCATAAAACGGTTTGTAATGCAAACTTGATCTTTTGAATTATTTTTTTGATATGCATCTTCAAAATGTAGGAAACTCTATTAAAGTATAAGCAATTAGCAAAGAGCTAACTGTCCTCATTTGGGGCCCATTTTCATATCCACAAAGTCCTCCAAATACTCATCTGTGAGGTGGAGCTCATACATCCCCATTTCTATGAAACTATGAGTCATTCCATGGATGAAAAGCACAGGATACTGCTGCTTTTTATGATATATAAAAATAATAGATAATACATATACACAACCCACATTTCCTATTAGCATGTATATATGTAGCTAGTGCATTCTAAAAGTAGTTGTAAATTTAATTTACAATGTCTGAATCCTTTTGAAATGTTTAGTAGAAAAATCTATGCCAGATGAAATGTGAAACCCCAGGATTAATATTATTACCTGTGTGACCTTGGTAAGTTTCCTTAACTTTTCTGAACTTTAAACTTTCTTCAGTAAAATTGGCAAATGAAATAATAACACTGAATTCACAGTGTTTCTTGAAATATAGCAGGTTTTTAATAGCTAGTAGTATAATTTCTTACCTTTCTGAAGAGTAGAAAGTGAAAATAGAACAAAAGACATGCACTAGAAAAATAAATTCTTGAATTCCTTGTGACCTCTTGCCTCAATATTGCCCCTAGATCAACAATTTTTCCTCATTTCCCAGAGGTTATATTTTTGAAGGCTCTGCTCCAGTTATACAAAGCAAGTTGTGTAGTTTTTCTCTGGACAAGGTGTCAGAGCAGGCACACTGGCCAGTGGTGTAATCACTGGCTAGTGATTACAATGGGCATCGTCCAAGGCATGAGAACTGAGTTCGACACAGACAAGTTTATTTCTCCTTCCTACTACCTTTCTCCTTATTTTCCCCCCTTTGGAAAATATCTTTTCCATTTTGACTCACCTTTTAGCTAAACTTCGTTTTCCAAAAACGTGAGTGTAAATGAATTAATCGATATTCTTTTAGTTCATCTGTTAATATTTTATATAAAATGTATTGTCCTGGCAAACCATACCAAAATAAAAATGTGAATAAAGAAAATTTTTAGGAAGGCCAATAAAATGGAGAAATCATAAATACTGCAGTATGAAACTTATTACCTCAATCAGTTTATTGAGGGTTCCTGTTGCTCGGAGTAAAACTTGGATTGCTAGAGGACAAAATAGTACTTTCAGAATATTAATAATTTGACAAAATAAATACTGGCATTAAGTTTAGCTGAGGAAATTTGAAACAGCTGTTTTGTATAGGGATGTACTCTTTTTAACTCTATTGATTTTATTGGCTCATTATTGATTGGCAGCCCCTGATGGGCCTGTTGTGAATTGCTAAGAAAGCACTAAGTAACATTTAATTTTCAAAGGTTTTATACTCACAATATTTTCTCAACAACTGTTTTTGTGTTTTAGCTCAGTATACTTAAAAAATTACCTTTAATTTCAATAACTCATTTGAAATATGTTCCCCAAATGTTGTGTAGAAAGTAGAAGGAAGCATATGTTAAAATCAAATATTTGGGATTGAAAGATAAACAGACCTAAATTTTGTCTCTAGTTCTGACACTAAATTGCTACCACCTCGTTAGGCAACTTCTTAACCATTCTGAGTCTTAGTTCCTTCATGTGTAAATGAGAATATTGTCCTCATGGCTGAATTGTTGAGTGAAATATGTGCAATAGTGTTTGCAGTGTCCAACACGGAGCCTGACAAACAGTTGTGTTCAATTAATAGGAAGCCTTTCTTAATAAAGTCACCTAATACATAAGCTACCGATGTTGTGTAAGGATATTTTATAGGCCAGTTATACACTATCTCCAAGTACTTCCCAAAATCAAGGGCAAAATCTGATCTTCATGAAGTTTAGGGGATTATGCAACACAATGGAAAGAGAACGGACACATTATTTGCTTCCTCCTAACTTAGATGTGTGATCTTCAGAGATGGCTTTCTAACTCTGATCCCCAGTTTTCTGATCTGTAAAATGAGAATAATATCCCTCTAACAGAATTGCTATTAGAACAAAGTAACTGAGTGCTTAGCATAAAATGAAGTAATGAGAAAGTATTCCATAACTGGTAATTAGTATCAGAAGGGATGGTATACTTTCTTAATATAAATTCCTTATCATAGCATTAACATACAATCACAATTTATTTTTCAATTTTTCATATATATTATCTTATTTTACTCATACAGCGATTTCAAGAGTTGGCATAAGAATCACTATTTATTTTGTAGATGAAACCATGAGGATCTGTGAGATTTATGTTTCCTCATCTCACACAGCCCAGTAGCTGCAAAACTAGACCCCAAATCAGCAAACTCTCCACTCTTGGACACCGTTTCAGAGACTGTGTTGCATTTTGATTTCAGAATTGCTAACTTACAGGTTTTGGTTCATTGAAAAACTTTAAGGATGCAGTACTTCGTGAAACAAAGAGAAAGAAAGAAAAAGTAAGATAGAAAGAGAGAGAATGAATGAATGAAAGAAAGAAAGGAAGAAAGGAAGAAAGAAAGGAAAAAGTTACAAAAGTCTTAGCCACTTTCCTTCAAAACTTAGTATCATATTATGGGTTTAAAAAGATTCTTAAATTTTATTAACTATTTCAAAAAATGTATCTAGAGATTTATTAAATCTGACTTTGCTTTTGTTCAATTAATCAAATGACTTCAAGATACTTACAGTATAGTTTTCAGACTTTATTTTGTATTTTTGCAATAGAAATGTGAATGCTCCTGTATTTTTCCACTGCAGGTGAATTTGATATTCAACAGAATGAGAAGACTAATGGTTCTGATTAGAGTGAAGCAGAAAGTGAGGAGGATGTGTGAACTTCCCCACACAGACATTTAGCCAGAGAATTTCAGCTTAGATGTCTGTTACTTTATTTTATTTAAAACAAAATTGACTCATTTCTGGAAACTCATGATTAAACTATGTACTTCAATTTTTACCTGAACTAATGTAATTTTCATATACCTAAGATCAAATTAGTAAGTCAGAATACATGCAAAACATGCATTTTCAACTACACTGTGCTCTCTAATCTCTAACATTTTCAGATCCTTGGAGGTGTCTCCACGAATAGACATTTTCATGACATTGTTTGCATCTATTTAGTTCATCATGTTTCAAATGTGATTCATTTAACAAATTTTATGTAAAAAAAAGAAATATTTGATGATCAAAGATATTTGTGTGCTATGGGGATGTTACCTAAATCTCTAAGTAAGAGACAATATTGTTAAAGATTGTCAATTTTATTTGACTAGAAATCGCTCTTTCCAGAAAATATTTACTCTTCATAGTTTTCTATTCTTGGTGAATTGGCAAAGAGGGGATTTTATTTAATAGTTTTTGTACCTTACATTCCAATTTTCTTTGTAAAATAATTGTAGGTGATCGGCTTTTCTCAGTTCATCCAGGACTTTCCTAGTTTCATCATTGCAAGTCCTACCTCCAAGGAAACCCGTAAGTTCCAGGCACATTGAGCTGGTTGGTCATCCTCTTATTCAGATTAATTTCTATTACATAATTTGATACTGAAACATGATTAACATGTCCATAAGTTCTTTGATCATTTCCCAGTCAAGGGGAAACATTTAAGTCTCCTCTTCTTGAATAAGAAGTGACTGTAGTGCTTCCATGCATGGCTCCTGAGGTTAGAAAATAAGAGATAATATAGCTCCCTTCTACCAACCTCTCAGTCTTGAGGCACATGCATTTGGAGTCCCAAGACACCGTATAAGAAGTCTGGCTCTCCTGAAGCTTCCGTGTTGGAGAAGCCACATAGAGGTGCCTTCAGAGCTCCATCTATTCCATCTCAAAATCCTCACATTCCAGACAAGTCTGTATACAAGCTTCCAAGATGGTTTCAGCCCCAGCCACCACGGATTACAAAACCCTCAGCAAGAACTGCCTATTTGAACACAACCAACTTCCAGTACTATGAAAAATATGACTTATTTTTTTAAACAACCAATAATCTATGTTATTACATAGCATAGATTAACTGGAACAATATCCAAAATACCATCCATTCTATCACATTGAGAATATATTTCCAGGTCTACCAGTGCTCATTAAGATCACTAAACAAATATTTAAAAAATACGTGTTGAGGGCACATTACTTTATAAACTTCAGGATTCAACTCTCCCCCCTCAAAAGAAAATAGCACAATTATAATCATTCAGTATTTATTAAGAGCCTATTATGTTTTTACATTTCTTTTTATGTATGTGTGTGTATATTTGTGTGAATATTCTAAATATATTACCTTAAACCTAAATGTGCTTTCTTATATTACTGCACAGTGTTAAAAAAGAATTTGTTTTAAATAGTTATGTAAGAAATAAAGAAACAGCTGAACAAAAGGAGAAAAAGGAATAGAAGGAAGAAAGTGAGGAAGGAACAAAGAAGGAAAGAAGGAAGGGGAGGGAAGAGAGATAAAGGGAGTAGAGGGAGGAAAGGAGGAAGGGAGGGAAGGACACAGGAATCTCTCTTACATAGCCAGTCCTCAAGAGAATCTGGGAAAATACGCATAAGAGCCCTCATGAGAATAAAAATTACAGTTCTTAAAAGTTTTCTGGAACTTGGTTTGGATATAAATTAGGTTAGCCCATTTCCCTTAGGAATTTGACTTCTCTGACATTAATTTAAATATCAACGTGTTTCTACTTCTGGCTCTGCCAACACCAACTATCTGTTATATATATTTTCATTACCCATTATGTCTATCTACTCATTGCTTTACTTTACTAAAGGTTCATGATCTCTTACAGCATCTGAGTACATCTTTTCAGGTTCTTTCCACAGGTGACTTAGATTGACATTCTCCTGAAAGGCAATATGGCTAGTCCAATTAATGACCATCACCCACACAAATCGTTCATGTTAAGGCACCTCAGACATCGCACACAATTGCTGCCAAACCCAGAGAGAGTCAGAGGCCTATTTGGTCTAGTCAGCTCTAGTGAGGGAGAGTGGACTCACCCCCACATCACATGGCTGCTTAGGGCTGCTCCCTTAGCAGTGAGCTGTTTGCATGTTTTTTCTTGATTTTTGCATGGTTTTTGCATGGTAGAGATGACATAGTTCAGGAACAGTCTTCCCAAAATACCTGAAGCATAAAAGTCACATCTCTTTGTTACATGTCTTTCTTGCTATCACTGCCTGGGTCATCATTTTATTTTATTACATTTAAAAATTTTCCCCTAAAAGCCTCCTTGATTCTTGCCTCACCTGTTCCTAATCTTTTAACTATATTTTATTGATTATGATATTAGTTTTACCATTTTTCCCCCTTTATTCCCTTCCAACCTGCACACCTCCTCCCACCCACATTCCACCCCTTTAGTTCATGTTCATGTGTCATAAGTTCTTTGCTTCTACATTTCCCATACTATTCTAGCCCTCCTCCTGTCTATTTTCTACCTACCATCTATGCTACTTATTCTCTGTACCTTTTCCCCCTCTCTCCTCCTCCCACTCCCCTGTTGCTAATCCTCCATGTGATCTCCATTTCTTTGGTTCTGTTCATGTCTAGCTGTTTGCTTAGTTTGCTTTTGTTTCAGGTGAGTTTGCTGTCTTTTTACTGTTCATATTTTTTATCTTCTTTTTTCTTAGATAAGTCCCTTTAACATTTCATGTAACGAGGGCTTGGTGATGACAAACTCCTTGAACTTGACCTTATCTGAGAAGCACTTTATCTGCCCTTCCTTTCTAAATGACAGCTTTGCTGGATAGAGCAATCTTGGATGTAGGCCCTTGCCTTTCAAGACTTCCAATACTTCTTTCAGCCCCTTCTTGCCTGGACGGTCTCTTTTGAGAAATCAGCTGACAGTCTGATGGGAACTCCTTTGTAGATGACTGTCCCCTTATCTCTTGCTGCTTCTAGAATTCTCTCCTTCATTTGAATCTTGGCCAATGTAATTATGATGTGCCTTGGTGTGTTCCTCCTTGGGTCCAATGTCTTTGGGACTCTCTGAGCTCCTGGATTTCCTGGTAGTCTATTTCCTTTGCCAGATTGGGGAAGTTCTCCTTTATTATTTGTTCAAATAAGTTTTCCACTTGTTGCTCTTCTTCTTCCCCTCCTGGTACCCCTATAATTTGAATGTTGGGATGTTTAAAGATATCCTGGAGGTTCCTAAGCCTCCCCTGATTTTTTTTGAGTTCTTGTTTCTTCCTTCTTTTCTGTTTGGTTGTTTGTTTCTTCCTTCTGGTCTACTCCACTGATTTGAGTCACAGTTTTCTTCCCATCACTATTGGGTCCCTGTGTATTTTCCTTCATTTCACTTAGTGTAGCCTTCACTTTTCCATCTAATTTGTGACCAAAATCAACCAGTTTTGTGAGTATCCTGATCACCAGTGCTTTGAACTATGCATCTGATAGGCTGGCTATCTCTGCGCCGCTTAGATGTATTTACTCTGGGGGTCTGATCTGTTCTTCTGTTTGGGCCATTTTTTGGGGGAGAGGGGGTCTGGTCACACCTGTTACATTGAGGGGTGGAGACTTAGGTGTTCACCAGGGTGGGGCAACCCAATCTCTGGGTTGTGATGCTGTATGTGGGGGCGAGGTCAGAGAGGGAACAATGGTGCTTGCTCTGTTCTTGGATTTCAGTCCCTTCCGCCACTTCCCACAGGCAAACT
Organism: Glossophaga mutica; assembly: GCA_039655065.1. Taxonomy (NCBI): domain Eukaryota; kingdom Metazoa; phylum Chordata; class Mammalia; order Chiroptera; family Phyllostomidae; genus Glossophaga; species Glossophaga mutica. Next base: position 74,702,958 of record CM077306.1, read on the forward strand.
GGGCCCCTCATGTGCTGATTCCCGGCAGGTGGGCTTATGTACATTCTAGGACCCTTTGGGTCTCTCCAAAAAATTCTCCTGTGAGGCTGGGAGTCGTTCCCAGGAACTCAACCCCACAGGTGGTTTCAATCATTGTTTTGAGGCTTTATTCCCCCCGCCCCCCCACTGGGGCCCTGGGTTGAGCAGTCTGTCTTGCTCCCCAGTTTGGCCTTGTCTATCTGCACATGAATGTGTAATCGCTTGGTCAGCCAGCTGCCTTGCGTGCCTCACTGGGTCTGCCTGCTGCCACCCCATGCCTGGGGTCTGCCAGCTGCCACCTGTGTGCCTTGTTTGGCCAGCCACCGCTTTTTTCTGCCTCGACCTCTCTCCATCAGCCACCGACTTGTCCCTCTTACCTGTCTGGATGAATGGTTGTCGGACTTCCATACAGTTCAATTTTCTGTAAGTTCTGATTGTTATTTATTTCTAAATTTTTGTTGTCCTTAATTTTGGTTGTGCAAGGAGGCACAGTGTGTCTGCCTACACCTCCATCTTGGCTGGAAGTCTGTTTCTAATTTATTTTGCATATTACTCTAAGGATTAAAAATCCACTGCACTGAGTTGATATTATTCTTCTGCTTCAATTTTCCATCGTTGAAGAATACATGTACCTTACCACAGTTTAAAGCACCTTTCAAATTACAGCTCTTAACTATCTTGCAAGCTTCATTCTTACAATTCCTTTTAATGAATCCTTACCCCATCCATACCAAAACGCTTACTACTCACTAAAAAAATCTTGAGCCTAGGTGCCTCTGTTCAGTGTTTTGTTCCTTTTAAAATGCCCTATCCCTCTCTCCCCTTAACTTGAACCAAAGGATTTTCCAAGGCCTATATCAAATACTACCTCCTTCATGAAAAATTTAAGGATTATTATATTTGGAAATGAGCTGAAATGCTCTAATATCACATACTTGCTTAAAAAGTGCTTGCAATGATATAACATATCATTCTACTACATTAAAAACTTCTTGAGGATAGTGGTTTCTTTTCATCACATCATTTGTTCAATTTTTTTGTCTTACTATAGCATTCACTTAATAAAATTAATAAATTGAATTTTCTAAATAAGTATTTAACTCCATAAGCCCAAAAGAAAAGGCTAGTTCCAGAGAACAAGATTTGGGTGTCATAAGCACAAATAATTTAAAAAAATTTTAAAAAATGAGAGTAAAAAGTGATAAATGAGAGTAGTTTAAGTAAAAATGTTGAGAATTTGTGTTTGGAGAAAATGAACTTTAATTTAGAGCAGTATCCAAAATTTATTTGTTCAGTCATCTGTTCATTTATTTATTCCACAAGTATTTACCATATAATTAATTATTCTGTGCCAGGCAAGTTACAAATGTGGGAATACAGTAACAAACAAAGCATCGAACTTAGTTAGAAATGTGGGAATACAATAATAAACAAGACAGTGAATGTCCCTGTTTTAGTAATTTACATTCTAGCAAAGAAAACTAAAATCAAACCATAAAAATAAGTATATAATGTACTTTTCAGTATTGGTAAATGTTATGAAAGAGATTAATGATAGAAGAAATGGCCTATTTTTGACAAGTAACAAAAGCTTTTTTATTAAGGAGATGGATATCTGAGCAGGGTCTGATAAAAGTGATACAGCTCTCTGTGAAGTGGTCTCACAGAAATTTCTAAGCAGAAAGAAAAAAATCAAAGATCTTAAGATAGGGAAGGCAAAAGGCCAGTGAGGGTAGTGAAGTGCAAGATCAGGAGCAGCAGGAAAGGAGCATGGAGAGGTGGGCAGGGAACAGATGCTGTGCACCTTATAGGCCATAGGACAGACTTTTGTTTTATTTTTAAGTTTTGTGGGAAGCACTGGAGTGTTGTGATCAACTGAAAGCCATAAATTAATTTACAGTTCTACAGGTAACTTTGACACTTTTGTAAAGAATAACTTTTGAGGAATAAGAGTAGAACCAGGGAGGGCCAGTTAAGAGAAGAAGTCATTTCAGTAGCTCAGAGGAGTTGATGGGGGCTTGGATGATATTGGCAATGGTAAGAAGTGGTCAGGGTCAAGATTCATTTTTAAGGAGACTGCATGACATGAAAATAGATTGTTTATAGACTATGAGATTATGGTGTATATATATGCTTTGTCAGTATACTTCTCTAAGTGTAGTAAAACCTAACACAGTCAAAATTCTAGTATATTCTAATTTATAAACCTAACAAAGTAATAACATTAGATGAAAAATCAGTGATTTACAAACTGTAGCCGAAAATGCAGGTTCATCTGCCTGCTGCAACAAAATCCAAACTCATGAGATAGGTGCCTGTGCAAAAGGACAGAGATTTAATCAGATGCTGCAACCTGGAAGAATGGTGGACTTGCATCTCAAAGACCGACACTACTTCCTGCTGAAGCCCCTGGTTCTTGTAGGGATAGGAAGGGAAGGACTTTTTTAATCCAATTATCTTGCTAGTTTTTGTCAAGAGTAGGTCCTGTCCACTCTTCTTTCTGGCTTTTGGCACACTTGGGCCCTGTTCATTCATTTTTCTAGATTTGGCACACTTAGGCCTGACCCATTTATTCTCCTAGCTTTCAGTGTGCTATGTTCTGTCCATTCGTCTTTCTAGCTTTTAGCACACTCATCTAAGAAACCCTCCCCATGCCATTATGGACAATGAGGGATACTCCCCAGTCCTCCAACTTTATACAGTAATAGGCCCCCCTTCAAAACTGTGGACCCTTGTAATCTTAGAAGGGAAAGTGGATGGAAGTCTCATCTTTATAGTTTCTTCTTGCTGTTAAGGGATGTAGTCTTACCCATCCCTGAGTCCAGAGATTCTTGCTATCTACTAAAGAAAAAGGAATCAAGAATCGAGGGAAGCCTCTATGTGAGGGAGGATTGCTATCTTTGGAAGGCAGCATAGGTAGTGTCTAGAGGATGGTGTTGATGAATAAGTGAAGCTAATAGACTGCTTCATATTTCAAGATGTGGTATTGCAGTCCTGGCCAGGAGACTCAGCTGTATGGAGCTGAGTTTGATTTCATGCGCCAAAAGGTTGTGTGTTTGATTCCCAGTCAAGGCACATACCTAGGTTATTTGTTTTTTTACATCTTTCTCTGTCTCTCTGTCTCTGTCTCTCTCTCCTCTCTCTCTGTCTCTCTCTGTCTCTCTCTCTGTCTCTCTCTTTTCTTCTCCCCCATCTCTTTCTTCCCCTCTCTCTCAAATTCATAAAGAAAAAAGAGGTAATGTTGCAGATGGGTTTCCAAAATAAGACCTATTGTGTAGACAAGCAATGAAGTATTTAGTGAGGGGTATGCCTAGTATTGCAGGGGGAATTGCAGTGAAATCAGAAACTGGAGAGTCTAAAGGGTCCCCATAATCAAATCCTAAGTGAGACTTTGGGTGGCACAGTCAACTCTGCAACAAGTTTGCCAAGGAAGCCACTGTCTGGGGAATGTGAACAAACGTGTTATCAGTGCAATTATGGTATCGATTGTCAAAAACTGATGATAAAATAAAAAGTAACATTGTTGCTTAGCTTTGAAAGGCACTGTCCTTTTCTGACAGAAGTTTTAAATCTCTTTCAGAGTGTCAGTCCAGCTTTCCTTTGGACTGGCACCCCTGAAGTATCAATAGTAGCAGAAGGATCAAAATCCTCCTCAGACAATGACCACTTTGTGTATGATGGATCCAAAGCTTTAGTCCTGTGTTGTCAGCAGGATGTCATAGGCACTAGTCCATTGCTTGACTAACTGATGTTCTTGGGTCTTCCAGGTCTTTACTAAGACTCTGTCTCCCAGCCAGAGAGTGTATAAAGGCTCCTGAGATGGGTAGATAGAACTGCAATGAGCAAACTTGTTTGTATAAAGTTGTTAGTGTTTGCCCTAAATTGTTGTACATATTGTTTGCTTTTGATTCATGTTCTAAATGTAAAGTAGGTGTTCCTAAAACAGAAACCTGGAAGGATCTCCCAAAAACTATTTCAAAATAGCTTAATTTAAGCCCACTTGGAGCGCTACCCTAATCCAGAGCAAGGCAACAGGGAGCCCATGGTCCCATTTCAAATGTGTTTCCTGGCGTATTTGTTGCTGGGGTCCTCTTTATTGTGTGGTTCATTTTCTAAGTCTTCCTTGTAGATTGGGGTCTCCAAGATGCATGTTTTTTTTTTCATAAAATCTGTATTGTCTGTCCTATCTGCTAGGAGCTTTTCGAAGTAATAATGGTCCATGGTGCTTTGAATGCTGTGAGGAAATGAAAACCTGGGGATTATTTCTTTGAGCAGAAGTTTTGCTATATCAATTACCTTCTCAGTTCTATTGGGTTATGCATCTGTGTAACATCAACTTGCCAGTACTCAAATGGACATATCTGTTTACATTATAATTTATCTGCTTCCTGTAAGATGTCACAGATAGCTGCTATTGCTTTTTGTCACAAGATCTTACTTATATGAGAGATAGGCTATGGGTTGAGGGCTATTTCCCAGAGTCTGGGTTAGTACACCATGTCCAATTACTGGCTTTTCATGAATTTATAATTTGAAAGGTTTCTGTAAATTGGGCAATCGTAATGCAAGGGCCAAAACTAGTTTTTCCTTCCAGGTGTCAAATACCTGATAGTCTCCTGTTCTTTCAAAGGGTTCAGGGTCTAGTTCTTTCAGAGAATTATATGATGGTATTGCTATAAGGCCAAAGTTTGGAATCTAAATTCAGCAAAACACTGTAATCCCTAAGAATCCACAAACCTGTCTCTGATTCTCTGGAATTTTTATTGTAGCAATGGTGTGTTTTCAATCATCCATCAAGTTCCTAATGCCATGTTTCAATTGGAATCACAAGTACACCACCTCTCATTGACAAATCTGGGTATTGTAAGGCCATAATTTATATGTATTTTTTTGCCAAATGATTCAGGACTATGATGGTATTGAGCAAGCAGTCTGTAAGTATTGCTAGCTATTAGTAAGTCATCCACATATTATAGAAGAATTCCTGATTTCAATCGAATAACTTATAAATCTTTTGCTAATATTTCCCCAAATAAGATCAGAGAATTTGTGGCAACATAGTCCAACTGTTTTGGGGTGCAGTTTCAGTTTCTGAGTCTTGCCATTCAAAGGTAAATAATAATTGAGCCTATTCATCTATTGGAATGTAGAAAAACCATCCTTCAAGTCTAGGACTGAAAACAATTTGCTATCCCTGGGCACCATGATCAGCAAAGTGTAAGGGGTAGGCACCAAAGGGTGAATGTCCTGCACAATGTCGTTTATGGCTCTAAGGTCCTGTACAAATCAGTATTGATTGGTGAGGCTTTTTGACTAAGAAAACAGGGTTATTTTTTTTTTTAATCAGGAATTGATTGATTTTAAGAATTTGTGCAATGCTGGTTGAATTTCCTCTAAAACTTTCTTTTTAAGAGGGTATTGTTTCTTTTGTGAGATCTGCACAAAAGAAACAATAGGATAATGATTACAGGTTGGATGTTAACCTCCATATCTGCAGTTCCATTACCCCAAATGACTCAATCAATCTGCTCAGTGATCTTAGGTGGGAAGAGTTCACCTCTGGGTTTCTCCAGGCAAGTCAGGAGCATCTGGAGCTGGAGAGCATGTTATAGTGGGACATCTACACATAGTTGTGACTTCTAAGGGGATAGAGTTATTTTTGCATGCAATTTACAAAGTAAATCCCAGTCTAATAATGGAATGGGGCAGTTTGGCATGTAGAGAAAACTATGCGTAAGTTTGGTCCAGTTTTTGTGATTGTCACTCTAGTAATCGACAGCACAGCTGAACTTTTCTTGGTTAGTTTTGTATTTAGCACTGAGTATGTAGCTCCCATATCTATGGGGAAGTCAATTAGTTTGTTCCCCACTGTCAATTACACATACCCAGGGCTCCTGCAGGGAAATAGTAGTAGGTAGAGGTGTGTCTCAGGGAGCCGATGGGCCTCTTCATTCATCATCAGATTCGTCATTTCTTTCTAACACTTCTCAAGTGACAGTTTCTATCCTTAATTCTTTTTGAGTCCCAGGCAATCCTTTCTCCAATGACCTCCCTCTTTGCAGTAAGAGCATTGATTGGTGCCTAGTTGGTCTTTCCCTTTTCCTTTAAGGTCCCTCCTCTTCTTCTGGTTTTCCCACACTGCTTCTAAGAAAACAGTGGTCTGCTTCAATGACTTTAAAGGATATGGCCATCAACTGGGAGGGATTCATTCCTAAAGCCCTGCCTAAATGTTGGAGCTTCCTTTGGACATTCAGAACACTTTGCCCAATGAAAGTCACGTTTACTATCCAGATATATTCTGGTGCCCACGGGTCAGCATCAGGCCTGATAGGTGCTTTTAATAGGCCTGATAGATTCTTTCTAAAAATTCAGAAGGATCTTTGTTTGGTTTCTGTTGAATGGAATATATCATATTCAGCTCTTTTGTTTAGACACCTGATTCCTAAGCCCTTCCAATATATACCATCTGTAATGTTCTACAAAGGCCAGGATCCTGCTTTTCAGATCCCAGTTGGGCTCTGTCAAAGGAATTGCCATGGCTGGATTTGTGGTCTCATGGGGATTCTCCTGATGGAGATGATGAGCCTCTTCATTAGCCTTATTTATAACTAGCTGCCTTTAATCTGCTGTTATGTTAAGAGGAACCTGTACCTCTGCCCAATTTTGATGGTGAGTGGCAAAAATGGAAGTGATAACATCTGTTACTTTCTGAGGATCATCCCTATATAAAAGGTTGGAATTTTCCCAATTCACTAAACCTGAAGTGGAAAATGAAGTTTGGGCCCAGTAGTGTCCAGTGGGCTAGACTTCTAGGTTTATTCCACCTATAGGGTATTGCCTCAAAAGGAAGTGTCCTGCTCCAGATAAGGGTGCTCCCTGGCCAAATTGGGTGCCCTGCCAGGTCTTTGAGGTGGAGACCATTCCTTTATCACACAGGGGTGGGGCTATTGCTCCTCTGGGGTATCTAGCAGAGAGGGTGGTGACAGGGGAACTCTTCCTGCTGTTAATACTGGGTCCCTGAGGTTCAGGGCCTTGAAGAAACTCATCTCCTTATTTTCCTTTGTTTTACTGTCATGGCAGAGTTTGAATCCAATTCCCTTCTCTGCATCATTAGGTTGTTCCCTTTCTTTGCTGAATATGTATTGTGTAAAGATAGGTGCTGGTATGGAAGGAAACAGGTTTAATTAGGTGCCATGGCCTGGAAAAATAGAAGACTCTTGTCTCAAAGACCATTCTTCCTTCATGCTCAAGCCACTATTTCTTACAGGGATAGGGAGGTGAGGCCTTTTTTTTAAAACCAATGATTTTGGTAGCTTTTGGCCCACTAAGACCCTGTCTGTTCATCTTTCTAGGTTTTGGCATGTTCAGTGTGAGAACCTACATTTGGACAACCTTAGATGATGAGAGAGGCTCCCTGGTGCTTTGACTGACTGTGTGTGTGAACAAAACCATTCATGAACACATCTTAAAGAAGGTACAATTCTATTGTTGTAACTGATTTTTCATAATAAAATTGTGTTTATACATTGAGATAAGGTATGTTATTTTGTATTATAATAATATATTAATAGAAGTAAATATTTTATGTTATTTGGAAGATATATTTCTAAAATTGTCTACATTTTTCTACCTTTGAAAAATCTTTAATAAATCGCCTACATAATAATCATCATATACCTTAAAAAACAAAGAACCTACATTTTTTTTTTCTATTTGTTTCACACTCTGAATTTAAGAGCATGCATTCCTTCAGACAAAATATATGGGAAGCTTTTACCAGAAAAGGAATTATATTATCACAGTCTGCTAAATTTTGTCTTTTCATGGTATCTGGAAGAAGTTTTCTAAAGTATGTCCATGTCTACAAATCCACTAGATTGTTCATTTTTTAAAAAGATGCACAAAGGAATTGATAATAAATTATTTTTATTATTTATCTTTTTACAAATTTATCCTCATATAGAAGATAAAAATATTTTTTCATACAGACACATGATTTTCTGTCATGCAAAAAAATCTTTCCTAATAGCTTTTTTCAGACATATTTCCACCCCTTTATTTTCCTTTTTTATCTGACAATTTCTCAACTTTGTTTTATAATTTATTTTTATATTGATTAGTTGATATTTTTATCTTTTCATATTTTATACTTTTCTTATGCATAGCTTGATTTTCCTCTTTATTGCTTTGTCTGTAAGTTTCTCCTTGCCAGTTTTAATGGTCCATAATTTCCAATGGAAAGTCTGCTGCCAGAACCTTCTTTCCTCTAGTGTTAATGGCTGCTCTTGAGAACCTGCCCTGCCCTCCATCATCTAATTTGAGTCAATGAGGGGGCAGACAAAACAGATGGTTGGCACAGGATGGGATGATTCAATGTTTGAAATCATGGTGAAACATTTTTGAAATTGGTGAGGGAGAGAGAAGCCTGACATTTGACAGAGCCATGTAAAATTTGCAGTATCCAGACTAAGTTCAGTTTAATTTTGACTGTTATTTTCCAGATGCAGTGATCATATGATTACAATTTCAAGATTGTACCAAGAATATTCCTTTTCCAGAGTGCACTGTAATCATTTTAGCAAAATGAGTTTATCATCCAGTATCTGTTAGAACTATTTTTGAAGTTAACTTGTTGCTGTAACTTATTTCTTATGTCTTCCATGACTTATTGAACACCTCCTTCAGTTCCACTCATGTGAAGCTTACCATTTTTGCCTAATCTGTGTCCCTGTCATGTAACTAATTTCTGGACAAGTTATGACTGTAAGAAAGAGGAGCAGTAAACTATATATATTTCATTTGTATTCTATTTCTATTCCAGTGCCACAAATTTATGGCATGAGACTATATAACTATAAAGTACTTATCATGGAACTAAATAATTGTGAAAATATAAAGAAAATAATATGATGAAATTTAGAATACAGATATTTATATTTTAAAATATTCTTGTAGTTTTTATACAAAGGTTTCTTAATTGAAATAAAAGATAATAAAATAAATAGTAAAATTACCATGATGAATTGATATCATAGACCATGCATTCTCGGCAAGGGTAATATAACCCTGAAAAGGGCAAAAATTGGATCTTAGGGTATAAAAATCTCCAGATATTAAAATGCTTTTTTAGCCCTCCGAAAGGCCACATTACACAAACAGATATACAGAATTTTGTGATATTAAAATTTTATGGGATGAGGTATTAAGAAAAAAAATATTTTGAAAGATTCTTCAGGGAGATAAAATATTTTTAAAGTTTGAGAAATACTGTTATAGACAAATCGGATCTTTCTTTGTCAATCTAACAAAACATTATGATTTAATGATCAACTTCCAAGTGATTTTGGCATATCTACAAATATAAAGGCCTATTATATAGTTCATCAACATGATACATTGAATATCAAATAATATTCACCAAATCTATGAACTTGCTTACAAAAATCTTCTTTGAAAAAATAATATTTTAAAGTTAAATTGTAGTAAAAAGCCATCAATTAAAGGGTGTAATAGTCATAAGAAAGCAGCTCACAGGCAGTGTTTAAATATATGCACATATACAGTGGTTTACTTGTAGAAAGTTTTCTAAAAGCCATTCTACACAATATCTTCCTGAGGGAATTCTTAGAACTGAAAGCAGTTTTGAAAGGGATTTATGCCTTTTATACTTCATTCAATGTCAAATATTAATGTCATAGCAAAATAATTAATGTAATAGAAAAAAATAAAAGAAAATGAGAGAAAAGAACAATAGCAATAGAGTAGATCAGTTCTACAATTGTGCAAATAAAAAGCACATGCATGCACACAACACTGCAAATAAATACCTTACTATATTTTTTGATTACTTAGTTCTACAGGTATTGTAATCATAAACCAATACAATTTGGTGATTACAGAAGTAGTTCAAATACAAGGAAAAGATGATGAAAATTGTTGCTTATTCTGAGTGTCATAGTGAAGACAGGGTTAAAAAAAAAACCCTAAAAATCTTTGGATTTTAGAGATAAATCATTGGTGACCTACAAAAATAAATTTACCAGATGGTCGAACCAAAGCAAGATTATAAAGCTCTTATCGATAGTATCTGGAAATTGTATTTATTTGTTTTGGTGCATTTCTAGAACATAAAACAAACACACAAAAAAGAAACCATGATGCCATGACTTAATTTTGTTTTGTTATCAATATAGTACGACAGTGATATGTAGAAAATGTGTGCGTGTTGTATATGCTAAATAGATATTTTTTAAATTTAAAGCAATTTCATAGGAATGAAGGCTTAAATATAGCCTACTCCTTCAAAAAAATAGTGCTTTAGAGAAAACAAGAAGGAAATTTGAGCAAATAGTTGGTAAGGAAATTAGATTTAGGATTGCCTATGCCTGGAACAAACTGCTAGACAGGTTGGATATAGACTATGCTTTGCCTTATTTGCTTTACATAGCATTGGAATTTATTTTACACTTCAAAGCAATAGGAAGCTCTAGAAAACTAGTGACATTGGATGAAAACTCTAATTAAATTTACTGCCCCATCAGCTAACATAGAGTTCAAGTAAATATTCATTTTTTGACCACCATATATACTGTGTAATGTTATATTATTTACGTTTTTTATATCTTTTTCTCAACTGTGCTATTCTGAGGTATAATACTGATTCTTAAATTAGGTTAAAAACCAACAGACACTACTTTCCTTAGACACCTTTACAAATTTAATTTTTTAAATTTACATAATATGTTTGTGAATGGTCATCCAGTTTTCTTCCCAACTTATATTATTTATAAAGTACTACTAAGTTAATTTAAACTAACTGATTAATAGTTAAAATATTGAATAAAGTTGTACAAATTTAAAATAAGATGGGATAAAAATATGAAAGTACTAGATGGAAATTCTGTAAATGAAAGTTTTAATAACAGAGATAACAGAGATGTAGAATATCTTCAATGAGCAAATAAATAGAATCAAAACAACCGAAAATATCCAAGGTAATAATCAGTGAACTTGAAGACAAGTCAATAGACATTACTCAGACTGCAAAAGAAAAAGAAAAAAAAGTTTAAAAAAGAAAGAAAGGGATAAAAAGAACATCAGAAAAAATATCCAAGGTCTGTGAGGCAATGTTAAGCATTCTAAAACATGTGCACATGATCCAGAAAAAGAAGGGGATCAGAAGATAAGAAATACATAAAGAAAAAATGGTCTACTATTTACAAATTTATTGTCATACAAAAAACCATGGATCAAAGATACCCAGAGAATAGCTACCTAGATAAATTCCAAAACATAACCATAACTTAATATTGCATATTCAAATTCCTGAGCACAAAAGACAAATAGGAAATATTGAAAGCAACCAGTAGAGAAAGGGGGAAATGACATTACATTCAGAAGAAAAAATAAAATAATTGCAATAGTATTCTCTTTAGAATTCATGGAAAACAGGAGAAAATAGATTGACAAATTTAAAATACTAAAGAAAGAAACTGTCAAAGCAGAACTTGATACCTGGGGAAAATTACCTTTCAAAATTGAAGAAATAATAAAAGATTTTCACTGACAAACAAAACTGAAGGAAGAAATTTTAAGAAAACTCATCAGCCAGAAATATGAGGCTGAAAACATGGATCTACATAGAAAATGAAAAGCACCTAAAATCAAATAAATGAAGGTAAAATTAAATTCACTTTTTATCATTTTAGTAGCTATAAATTATATTTTATTGTGTAAAAGGAAAATAGTAGCAATTCATTGGTGGTTTTAGTGTGATTAAAATAAAATATATAACAAAAATAGCACAAAAGATGGGTGGTGGAGTGGAAATACATAATTGTGAGAATTTTACATAAAGTGCATACTATTATGTGGAGATAGAATTTGTTTAATTAAAGATGTATACTATCTTTAATTAATTTTTTTGTTTAATTAAAGATGTATACTATCTTTAATTAATTTTTTTTGTAGTGGAAAACCACTACAAAATTTAAAAGGTAAATAAATAATAAGTAAATAAAAGAGATAAAGTAAAATTATTAATATATCTTAAATTAATTTTAAAGAAGCAGAAAAGGTGGCAAAGACACAAAGATGAGATAGACAAATTTACAACAGTTTAAACGATGATGTATTTCTATTTAATCATATTGATAATCTTATTGAATATGAATGATTTAAACACACAAGTTAATCAAAGGACATTGTTGGTTTTGGAGAAAAAGCAAACCAATATTAAAGAGAAAGACATAGTAGACAGGTTGAATATAAAAGCATACAAATAGATATACCATGTAAACAGTACCAAAAGATAGCTTGGTTAACTATACCATTTCAGATAAAGGTAACATCAGAGCAGGGAAGATTATTAGGTATATAAAGAGATAGCATAAAATAAAATTCTCCAAGACCTACTTTATAAACACTAATGCTCTTAAAAACAGAGGTTTAAAGTATAGAAAGCAAAATACTAATGGAATTACAGAGAGAAATAAGTTCATAATTATAGTTGAAAACTTAAACAATCTTTATCAAAAATAGATATACCATGTAGTAAATTATGGTACCAAAATCAGTATAGGTATAGGAGAGCTCAATGATGTTATCAAACAATAAGTCTAAACTAAAATATATCAAAACTCCACCTAACTCTAGAAAAAATATACATTATTTTCAAATGCAGAAGGAACACTTTCCAAGGTAGAACATATTCTGGACCATAAAATGAAACTTAACACACTTGAAAAGAGTACAAGTCATATGAAGTATACTCTCAGAACATGATGGAATTAACTCAGACTCAATAGCAGAAATGTATCTGGGAAATATCTAAAATTAAAAAAATTAAACAACATATTCCTAAATAAATTACTAAATATCAAATGAGTTGGAAAGAAAATTTTAAGTATTTTGAACTAAATGAAATAACACAACATATCAAAATTTAGACTGCAGCTAAAATTTACAGAAAATATATAACATTGTTATTAGAAACAAATAAGGTCAGTATCAATAACCTAAGATTTAACATTAAGGAACTAGAAAAAGAAAATTAAGTCAAAGCAAGCAGAAAGGAGGAAATAAAAGTATTAAAATATATTTCAAAATATTTAAAACAGAAAACAAGTGATAAATTTAAAATCTTATTCATTGAAAAGATCAATAAGCTTAATGAATTACCTGAACATACTGATAAAATAGGGAAAATGAAAATTACCCATATTGAGAATGAAAGAGAAGGTATCAAAGAGCAATAAGGAAATACTATGCAGTGATTTATACCCATAAATTTGATAACTTAGGTTAAATAGACAAATTCCCAAAAGGCACAAATTACTGAAACTTACTCAAGAAATAGATAGCATAAATAGCCCTATATTTATTTTTAAAGTTAAATTAAAGTAAAAAACCTTCCCGATCTAAATAATTTTATTGGCAAATTCTACCATTTAATGAATAATAGCAATTATACAAAACTCATGCAGAATATAAACATCGAATGTATCACTTTTCACCTCATTTTATGAGTCTCACATTATTACCCTGATAAGAAACCTGTCAGATTGTGACAATTAAAAATATTGATTTTACAATGGAGAGACTTGACAGACATCACCTTGACAACATGATCAAGTGTAACATTACTAGTAATAAACTATTTTGATATGTACCACCTGATATAATGCAATTCTTTCTCAATAGACAACCTCTGTCTAATCATAAGAAAACATAAGCAAGCCCAAGTTAAGGGACATTCTACAAATACCTAACACTCTTTCAAATGACAAGGTTATTTTTGGTTACTCATCCATGTTTTTAATCCATTTTGAGTTTAGTCTTGTGTATGGCATAAGAAAGTGTTCTACTTTCATTCTTTCTCATATGCCTGTTCAATTTTCTCAGCACTATTTATTAAAGAGACTGTCATCATTATATATTCTTGCCTTTTTTATCAGACTTAATTTACACTATAGGCATGCATTTATTTGGGGGTGCTTTATTCTGTTCTATTGATCCATGTTCCTGTTTTTTATACCAGTACAATGCAGTTTTGATTACTATGGCCTTGCAGTATAGTTTGATATCAGGTAGCATGATATCTCAACTTTGTTCTTTTATCTCAAGATTGCTTTGGCTATTCAAGATCTTTTGTGGTTCTGTACAAATTTTAGGATTATTTGTACTGGCTCTGTGAAAAATGCCAGGGTTACTACCATATGATTTCACTTACATGTGGAATTAAAAAAAAATAAACAAAATAAACAAATAAATTCATAGATTTTATATATCATAGAGAACAAATTGATGGCTGTTCGATGGATTGGGGTTGGAAGATGAGTATAAAGGGGAAGGCATTGAGATGTACAAATTGCCAGTTATAAACATAGTTATGGGGATACATAGTAAACCATAGAAAATATAGTAAATAATATAATAACTAAAAATAAAAATAGAGAAATAAAAGTGACAAGGTTGTAATGGACATAGAAAAACCAAATTTTTAGATACCGGAGAAGACAAAGTGGACTTGACAACTACATGCCATGTAGTATCTTGAGCTGGGTACTGGTAAAAAAATAATACACTGTGACAGAACTGTGGGAATCTGAACAGAGCCTGAAGTTCAGTTAATAGTACTAAATCAATGCTAATTTCAAATTTTTGATAAATGTATCTTGATAATGTAAGATGTTGATCCTCAAGGAAGCTGAGTGATAGATATGAAAACTCTGCTATTTTTGAAACTTTTTTAAAATTATTTTTATAATTAAAACATTATTTAAATTAATATCATGTCCCTTTACAAGGACCCGTTGGTCAGATATACTCTTGTTGAGTCCGTATGGCTGCATGGCATGAAAATTCATCTTGAATATTATTTTGCTACTAAAATATTAACTATGTATTCATAGTTTAAAAACAAGAGTTTCATAAAATAAGATTGAATTTTAAAGAACAAAATTTACCAAAGAACATCATTACTCAAGTAATTTACAATATGCATTATTAACTATTTAGAAATTCCAATATAAAAAGTGTCAGTACCCTTATTTAGAATTTATTCTGAATTAACATGGATGAAAGACCCTTGCTGACTTGCTAGGTTACTTCTTAATTTTTAAGTTTTTAAAAATTATTTCAAGGAATGTTTAAGTAAATAAATAAGATAAAGTCATCTGGTATATTGCATCAAATGTAATTTTGTAGAAATAATTGTAATGATTATCATAAATATTTAATTTAATCACAATGATCAACACTTATTTTTATTATAAAACCCAAATATCAATTGCATTTAATAGCCCCGGATAAAAATGTCTCTCTTGAATAAGTAAGTATAAAACAGATTACAGTAAATGCACAGATTGAGTTATTTCTCTATAACAATGCAACTTTAAAGTCATAAAAATTGAAAATAACCATCTAATTTTATAATTTATTTTTTAAAAACAAGTGAAAAGATTGAGGTGCCTAAAGATTGACTACATAAATATATTATTATCAAGAAAGTCAGGAAAAATAACCCTTTTGCCTGACTCTGAAAGAATTTTTTTCATGTGTCTCTGGATCCTCTGTATGTCCTCCTTGGAGAAGTGTCTGCCCAAGTCCTTTGCCCATTTTTTAATTGGGTTGCTTGTCTTCTTAGAGTGGAGTCATGTAAGTTCTTTGTATATTTTGGAGATTAAACCCTTATTTGAGGTATCATTGTCAAATATGTTTTCCCACACAGTCGGTTCTCTTTTTATTTTAATACTGTTTTCCTTGGTCATGCAGAAGCTTTTTATTTTGATGAGATCCCATTTGTTTATTCTTTCCTTTATGTCCCTTGCTTTAGGGGACATATCAGTAAAAATGTTGCTGCGTGGAATATCTGAGATTTTCCTGCCTATGTTCTCCTCTAGGACTTTAATGGTGTTACAGCTTATGTTTAAATCTTTTATCCACCTTGAATTTATTTTTGTGTATGGTGTAAGTTGGTGCTCGAGTTTCATTTTTGTGCATGAAAAAATGCTCGATATTGCTAGCTATCAAGAGATGCAAAGTAAAACCACAATGAGATACCACTTGACACCAGTCAGAATGGCCTTCATAAACAAAGCAACAAACAGCAAGTGTTGGAGAGGTTGTGGAGAAAAGGGGACCCTAGTGCACTGTTGGTGGGAGTGCAGACTGGTACAACCACTATGGAAAACAATATGGAATTTTCTAAAAAAACTAAAAATGGATATACCTTTTGACCCAGCAATTCCACTGCTAGGACTATATCCTAAGAACCCTGAAACACCAATCCAAAAGAACCTATGCACCCCTATGTTTTTAGCAGCACAATTTACAATAGCCAAGTGTTGGAAGCAACCTAGATGCCCATCAGTAAATGAATGGATCATAAAACTGTGGTACATTTACACAATGGAATTCTATGCAGCAGAAAGAAAGAAGGAACTCATATCCTATGCAACAGCATGGATGGAACTTGAGAGCATCATGCTAAGCGAAATTAGCCAGGCAATGAAAGACAAATACCATATGATCTCACCTTTAACAGGAAGCTAATCAACAAAACAAACAAACAAGCATAATATAACCAAAGACATGGAAATTGAGAACAGGCTGAAAATCACCAGAGGGGAGAGGGGAGGGAATTTCAGAGGAAAAGGGGAAGGGTTTACAGGAACAAGTATAAAGGACATATGGACAAAAACTATGGGGGGTGGAAATGGGAGGGAGGTGGGGAGGGATGGGATGGTGGGTTGGGGTGAGAATAAAAGACAGAAAACTGTACAAGACCAACAATTAAAATAAAAATTAAAAAAAAATAGAAAAAAAAAGAGTATTGGAGCACACCTTTAGGTTGATTTGTGATTCCGTTCACCAACTTCAAACAAATTACAGCCAATAAAAGTTTTCAAATTAAAAAAATATATATTTTTAATGCCATATCATGGAATATTAAAGACTAATGATTCGATGAAAATCAAATAAAATGAAGCAAAACAAGAACTCAGACAAATTCACAAGGTAGAATATTCTGTGGGAAAGTTAGCCTAGTCTGTTCATGAAAAGGGGGCTTTGTTAGATGACATGCTATTTAAGGGAATGACAATCAGAGACAGAGCCTGTTTGGGATTATATACAGATATCAGGAAATGTTAAATAGTCTATGTGTTAGATGAGACGATGATTTACCAAAATGAAAACATGAAGATCAATGATTGAAAAATCAAGATTGCAAAACAAAATCTGTAATCTAAAATTACAAAATAAAAACTTCTTTTTAGAAAACAGTTATATGATTTTTGTGTTTCTGTGAGTTTCACACATAAATATATACAAATAATATATATTAAAATATATATACAAAGAATATATACTAAAATGTCAGAAGACATAATTTGTGGGTAGTGAGGATATAATGTCTGTCATACTTTGTTTTACTTGTCTAAAATCATTAATTTATGAATACATATTTATAACTATTGTGTTAACAAAGGGTAATTTTTAAAAATGGAATAACCCTGGCTGGTGTGGCTTAGTGGACTGAGCACCAGCCTGTGAACCAAGGGGTCTCAGGTTCGATTCCCAGTTGGGCACATGCCTAGATTGCAGGCCAGTCCCAAGCAAGGGGCTCATGAGAGGCAACCACACATTGAAGTTCTTCCCTTTTTTTCTCCCTCCCTCCCTTTTCTAAACATAAATAAATAAAAGTAAATAAAATTACTTGACTTACTTTTAAAACAATAATAAAAAAACATCAAAAATTGACAAAAGTTCTTTGTCTATGGCTGATACAACCAATCAATAAAGTGAAAATACTTTAGATATTTTGTACATATGAAAGCCAAATTAGCCAATTATTTACATTTTTAAAATAATTATGGAAGGCATTTTTTAATATTTGACACAAAACTGTTGATAGCAACAAAATTATAGCAAAATATTGTAGTAAAAATCATAAGTTATAAATATCAGTCATAACATTTCAGCTTAAGGTCTCAGAATGCAGCCAAAATATTAAATTATTTTAAATAAACTGATTACTTACTCTAAATATGAATAGTTCAAAGGACATTTAATAATGAATAATCAGTTATTTTTAGTTTTGGAATTATCATACTAGATATTAGATTCACTAAAAAATTCTATTTCTCATCATTCTAAATGCGAATGTTGGCAATTCAACCTAAAGATAAAAAGTATATAAATTTGTTACAGTTATTAATAACTGCAATATATACATTTTAAATCTTTAATTTCATACATTCTGTAGAAGAGTATCAACTACTAATATATTAATAGATACTTTGTAATTATCCCTAAATGACACGAGAAATAAGAACTGACAAAGAATAATACCAACAATTGAAAATTTATATTTTATTTTCCAATGCCAACTCACTCTCCAAAACAGTTCATAACTATTTTAATAAATGTATGCTGGATTTTGCAATGTATTTCTCTTAATGTGTAGATTTAAAACAAATTTCAGAACAACTCATTTATAAGAAAAGTACAGTAAATATCTTTTCCCCAACAGCTGAAAACATCAAAGCCTAAATAATATTAACACAACTAAAAAAGTTAATGATTTTATAACACAATCAAATAATCAAGTCATAGAGTCATTTTTATCTGATATTACCAACAATGAAATATTAAAGAATCATCTGTATCCTGTACCACTGTCACTCAGAATATATTATGGAAAAGTTGTGCCACTTTACCAAACTTAATAATATTTATATTTATGTTAATTAGAATGGAAGGGAGAAGGAAAACTGCTCGCTAGCTAAGAAACTAAAGAAGAGGATTCTAAATGCAATCACTTTTAATAATATTCAATTTAAAGTTCTAGTATATTCTGTTATTTGTAAATCTAATGCTATTTACAAATCTGTACAGATTTGTAAATCTGTACACATGGTTTCCAGAAAATCTGTACAGACTTGTAAATCTGTACACACAGTTTCCAACAATTCAGCAAAGAAAAGAGAATATTAGTCTAAAGAAAAAAGAGCAAATAATATATTAAATCAGTTAGAAACTAGTTTAAAAATAAAACAAAAATAATTATTTATGTTTATATCAGAACTTTAAATATAAAGATTATTATTTTATATTTGGCTTGAATAAATATTTCATTAGTGGTGTGTTTCCTGAATTTATCAAATTTTTGCCATATGAAGATTTGTTATCTCAAAATTAGTTCATTTCGATAGGACAAATAGATCTAATTCATTCTTGTCAAGTGTGTTATTTGAGCCACATTTTGAGATCATGTTGAAAAATAATTTATATTGACTTCCAGCCAAAATGGAGGCATAGGTAGATACACTTTGCCTCCTCACATGAAGAGAAGAAGGACAACAACTAATTAAAAAAAATAACTGAACTACTCAAGAATTGAACTGCATGGAAGTCCAACAACCAAAGAGTTAAAGAAGAAACATTCATTCAGACTGGTGGAGATGGGCAGCGGGGGTGGATGTGCATCAAGACAGTAGCTGGAGGACTAAGCATGCCAAAAAAAATATGGTCCAAATGAAAGAAGAGATCAAAGCCCCAGAAAAAATACAACTAAGTGATGAAGAGATAGCCAACCTATCAGAAGTATAGTTCAAAATATTGGTAATCAGGATGCTCACAGAATTGGTTGAGTATGGTCACAAAATAGGGGAAAAAGTGAAGGCTATGAAAAGTGAAATAAAGAAAAGTATACAGGGAACCAACAGTGAAGGGAAGGAAACTGAGAATGAAATCAATGATTTGGAGCAGAAGGTAAAAATAAACATTCAACCAGAGCAGAAGGAAGAAATAAGAATTCAAAAAAAAAAAAAAAATGAGGAGAGGCTTAGGAACCTCCACAACTTTAAACTTCCCAACATCTGAATCATAGGGGTGCCAGAAGGAGAAGAAGAAAAGCAAGAAATTGAAAACTTGTTTGAAAAAATAATGAAGGAGAACTTCCCTGATTTGGCAAAGGAAATGGACTTCCAGGGAATCCAGGAAGCCCAGATAGTCCCAAAGAAGTTGGACCCAAGGAAGCACACACCAAGGCACATCATAATTACATTGGCCACGATTAAAGATAAGGAGAGAATCTTAAAAGCAACAAGCGAAAAGGAGACTGTTACCTACAAAGGAGTTCCCATGAAACTAGTAGCTGATTTCTCAAAAGAAACCTTGCAGGCAGGAAGGGGTTGGGAAGAAGTATTCAAAGTCGTGAAACGCAGGGACTTATGTCCAAGTTTACTCTATTCAGCAAAGCTATCAACTAGAATGGAAGAGCAGATAAAATGCTTCCCAGGTAAGTCGATTTAAAAGATTTCATCATCACCAAAACTCTATTATACGAAATGTTAAAGGGACTTATCTAAGAAAAAGAAGATGAGCAAAAATGTGAACAGTAAAATGACAACAAACTCTTAACTATCAACAACTGAACCTAAAACAAAAACAAACAAACAAAAAAACTAAACAAACTACTAGGACAGGAACAGAATCACAGAAATGGAGATCATATGGAGGGTTATCAGCATGGAGGGGCAGGACAGAGAATAGGAGAAAAGGTACAGAGAATAAGAAACATAAATGGTAGGTACAGAATAGATGGGGGAAGTTAAGAATAGTATAGGAAATGGAAAAGTCAAAGAAGTTACATGTACAACCCGTGGACATGAACTAAGGAGGAGAATGCTGGTGGGAGAAATTCAGGGCTGATGGGAATAAAGGGGAGAAAAAAAATGGGACAACTGTAATTGTGGTATCATTGAAATATACTTAAAAAGAGAAAAATAATTCATATTTTCTCATCGCTTAAATTACAGATGTTTTCTAACTATGTTGGAGTAAAACATATATATTGTTTTATATTAAATTGACCTTGATACTAAAAATATGGTTTTGAGTCTTGAAATTATATATCCTACAATATGGTAGATTAGATGTCTATAAAAACCCCATCTATACAGCCCTACTGGAAACAGATGAAAAAATAAAAATGAAAAAATACAACAAGATACACACACATACACACACACATAATTTAAGTATATATAAAAATAATATATAAATAATATATAAATAATTTTAAAAAGTTAAAATAATTTTTAAAAGTGCATATTCTTAGCAAAATTAAATATTGATCCACAGTTTGTGGTGGGAAGACAGGACTGCCCCTGGTGACTTGGAGCAACAGGAAATTGTGTCTGGAGGTTAAATAACAATCGTAAAGAGACTGAGAAGATTTAAAACACATCTAACCACAGTTTCAGAGGAATTAAGAAGGCTCTAGAGAGACATTTCTTGACAATACCTAGTGAGAAGTGTTCTGACTTAAAACAATTTAATCATTCTCGGGCTCAGGAAGTCTACTCAATCCTGAGTTGAAAAACTTGAAGAAATGCATATCGGTAAAAATCATTATGAAAGTGCATAATGGCAGTGTAGGGAGGAAAAATCTTAAAGCAGCCAGAGGAAGAATAATGCAGATAAACTAGAAATAAATGACAGGAAGAATTGGCTTTTTCATAATAATTATGAAAGGTAAAAAGCAATAGACTATGTCCTCAAAATTATTAGTTTTTAAAAAGGCTGAATTGGTGAAAAAAATACTGTTCATAAAAATTCCATATTCAGAGTTATGGTTTGAATTGTGTCCCCTAAAAAGACATGTTGAAGTCCTAACACCTAATACCTCAGGATGTGACTTGATTTGAAAATAGGGTAGTTGTAGATGTAATCATTTAAATTGAGACAAAGTCATACTGGAGTAGATCGTCCCTTGATCTAATATAATTTGTGTCCTTACAAAAATAAAGAGACAAAGACATACCAGAATGTCTTATAACCATGGAGACAGAAGTCTTATAGTTACAAGCCACGGAATGCTAAGAATTGAAAGTACACCAACAAAAGCTGGGAGGAAGCAATGGCAGAGTCTGTGTTACAAGTTTTAGAAGAGACCATGGCCTTGCTGATAGGTTAATTTCAGACTTTTAGATACCAAAACTATGAAACAATAAATTTCTTTTATTTTAAGCCCCAATGATTATGTGTTTGTAGTACTTTGTTAAGGTAGCCCTAGGGAATTTATTATATACCCAGATAATTTACATTTTAAGAATTTGTGAGGCAGTGAGGAACAAATACTATATGATCTCACCTTTAACTGGAACCCAATCAACAAAACAAACAAGCAAGCAAAATACAACCAGAGACATTGAAATTAAGAACAAAATGGCAGTAACCAGAGGGGAGGTACAGGGGGATAATTGGGGAAGGGGAGAAGGTTTTCAGGAACAACTATAAAGGACACATGGACAAAACCAAGTAGGTGGGGATGGTTGGGGTGGTGGGGGAGTGGGGGGGGGGTAAATGCAGACAACTATAACTGAACAATAAAATAATAATAATAAAAGAATTTGTGGACAACTAATACTGAAGGTTTTATGATAAAAGACACCTAAAAAAAAAAAAAACAAGAAAGAAAATGACATTTGAAAGAATGTGAGAAATGTAGCAAATCATGAAACAAAAATATGCCAATTTTACATTTCTAAACAAACACTGTATAAAACAACATTACTGTTGTCTACTTTCTACAGACACAAAATAGTTAAAACAGTTAAAATATTGGATCACAATAATATAAAAGCTACTAAAGGTCTGTTCAAATTAAAAAAATAATTCTCATAAATTAATATTTAAGCATACAAAATGAGTAAGAATAAAGAAAATGTGAATAACATTAAAGAACAACTTGGTTTGACACTTTTAGAATACTGCCAATCCACCATCAACACCAGAATGCATATTTTTTAAGTGCACATAAAATTTTCACCAGTATCTTCTATATGGTAGGTCATAAAACAAGTTTAATAGGATTTGTGTTACACCAAATAAGAGAATCAAGACTATATACTTTTCTCTAAGACTATAACAGAAAAAAATGCCTTCTTTAACTACTTGTATTGACAATTCTACTCAAAGCCTTAGCTGTGCATTAACGCAAGACAATGAAATAAAAAACTTGCATATTGTAACAGAAAAAATAATACTGCATTTATGTAGAGAAAGCATATTTTTATATATGCAGAGTCCTAGGAATCTACTAGAATACCACTAGAACTAATAAAGCTGGCTCTAAAAACAGAGAATATAAGGTAGCCAAACAGATATGAAACGAAGAAATTTGTAGGATATATGCAACCCAATGTAGCAACTTTCTTTTTTTAATTTTATTTATTAATTTTAGAGATAAGAGAAGGGAGGGAGAAAGAGAGGGAGAGAAATACCAATGTATGGTTGACTCTCCTGCGCACTGTATTGGGGACCCGGCCCACAACCCAGGCATGTGCTGTGACTTGGAATTGAACTGGTGACCCTTTGGTTTGCAGGCCTGCACTCAGTCCACTGAACCACGCCGGCCAGGCCCCCAAAGTAACAACTTTCTAAAAAACCCAAGGTTGTGGGCGGCTCCACCTGCAAGACTCACCACCCTACCCCCTCCCTGCCACCACAGATGAGAATAAGTCTACCAAGACCTCATCTGCTTGAGGAGGAAAGGTGGCGGATCTCTCAAAGGAGAAGGGCCAAGAGCCATTTCCTCAATGGGCTTTTATTGGGTTTATTTTGCATAGGAATACAGGCTCATTAATCATTGTCAGGCAGTAAGAATCAAACAATAAATAACACACAAAGAAGTCTCAGGGCCTATTTTGAGTCAGGGTCAGATAGCTAAAGAGCCATAAAACTTTGAGGAACAAACTCACTTATTGCTTGGACCCTTATTTAATTGAGAGCATTCTAAACAAAGCAGGTTCCACAGGATTTTACATACTCTTTCTTAGGATTGATCACCCTAGGGAACCTGCCCTTTCCAGCACAGGGCGGTACCCACCACCAGCATTGTTTCAGGCTTAAGGCATTGTCTCAGGCTTAAGTCAGGCAGGGTAAGCAAGGCAGCCAAGAGATTTTGAAGCTTCGTGCAGACAGAATGAGGACTCAGGCTATGTCATAGCTGAGGGTCCATCACCCCCTTTTGCTATAGCCCCCAAGTACTCCCTTGGGACCTCCACGTGATCATGCCTGTCAGGTTGTTCCCCCCCTTGGGGAACCTTACCCATTATTGGCTAACTGATCAAGCACTGGGGGCCAGTTATGGATGAAGTAAAAGAAGTAGAAGCGGCACCCCTGCCAGGGAGATAAGCCTTGTCTCCTTAGAGGCTTACTTGGCCTTAGCCATGAGGGGTTACAGCTCCTGAAATCTGGCAGGGCGGTTCCCAACACAAGGTGATCAAGATAGTGAGACGTCAGTAATGAAAAGTCTTTAATCTAAAACAATACCTATAGGTTCAGTTGATTTGGGACAATGGTGCCAAGGTAATTCAGTGGAGAAAACATGGTCTTTTCAAAAAAATGGTATGTATAAACTGGATACCTAAGTTGAAAACGTAATTATTGAATTTTCTCTTCATACATATACAAAAATAGAGAAAAATTCTTCATAATCTTTGGGTAAGCAAATATTTATTTGATAGGAAAAACTCATTAATCATTAGAGAAAAAATAATAAATTGGACTTAGCAAAATTAAAATATTCTGCTCTTACAAAGCATTGTCAAGAAGATGTAAAAGACAGCCACTGCCTGGGGAAAACTATTCACAGTGCATATGACTGACAAAATTTTGTATTCAGAATATGTAAAAAAGACAACGACAAAAAGCCATATTAAAAGGGCAAATTATGAAAAACTAAAATTCACAAAAGAAGAAATACAAATGGATGATAAGTACATGGAAATAT
Source organism: Glossophaga mutica (assembly GCA_039655065.1). Taxonomy (NCBI): domain Eukaryota; kingdom Metazoa; phylum Chordata; class Mammalia; order Chiroptera; family Phyllostomidae; genus Glossophaga; species Glossophaga mutica. Next base: position 74,727,781 of record CM077306.1, read on the forward strand.
GCTCAACATCATTAGTCGAAAAGAAATTGCAAATTAAAACCAAGTTAGAAACTACTACGTGCTCCAAGGAATGCCAAAGACAAAAAAGGAAATAAAACAAAAAATAAAATTCCGAGAACCAAGTGATAGTGAAGAAGTGGAGCATCCGGAAAGCTTGTACGTTTCTTATGGAAACAAAGGTGTACTGACAGTTCACCCATTTTAAAGAGCTCTTTGCCAGTTTCTTATATAATTAAACAGTTTTTTTTTTTCATTTGACCTAGCAGTTTCCCTTCTGTGTATTTACCTAGCATAAATAAATATGTCCTTTTCTATTTTATACATATGTCCTTTTGTAATTTAGAGATAAATAGATAGATAGATAGAGATATATAGATTTTAGAGAGAGAGCAAGGGAGAATGAAAAAGAGAGAAATATTGATGTGAGAGAAACATCCATCAGTTGCCTCCCTTATACATTCTGAGGGGCAATGAAACCTACAACCTAAGCATGTGCCCTGACTGACAATCAAACCCATGATGTTACAGAACAGTGGTCCAACCAACAGAGTCACACCAGCCAGGGTGCCCTCTTCTATTTTTAAAAAAGTAAAAAATAAAATAAAATCTTGTAAATGAATATGCAAAGCTCTATTCACAGCAGTCAAAAACTGGTTATAACTCCAATGTCTGTCAATAGATGAGTAATAAAATAAATGTGGTAACCTCATTCGATGGAATACAATGTAATTTATTGCAACTCAGAAAAAAAGAAAGAGGGAAGTACTGATATGCAATACATGGATGAATCTCAAAACCACTGGGCCTACTGAAATTAGCTAGACACCAGAGAGAACATATGGTATGAAGCCAACTTCATATTTTGATAATAGATGGGAAATTCTAAATGAAACAAAGTAATATGGAGACAGATAGCAGCTTGATGGTTTGCTAGGGTAGATTGAGAGGAGGAGGTTCACTAGTTTGGAAAGCAAAGAAACTTTATGAGTTGATAAAAAAGATTATTGTGTAAAAGATTAATTGTGGTGGTTACAGTTGTGCAAATTTTTTCAATATGCTTAGAGTGGCTACATTTTTGTGTGTATCTGATACCTCAATACTTGACTTTCAAAATTAAACAAAAATACTGAAATGATACAGGCTTTACAAGTTGGTAAGTCTTAGTATTGTTCTGTCTGTCCCGAATAATTTAATAATTGCCCTGATACTTAATTTCTTAAGTTCTCACCAAATTCATTAATATGAAATGTAGTGATGTACAGAACATACATGTAAGATGGTGTCCAATAAATGTTGATTTACTCTTTTCATCCACTCTCACACTAGCTTATAGAAATATTCTAATTATAGAAAGTGTGGTTTCTGTATTTTTGTTATGATTTTCTGATATATTTTATCACAACTCTGTCCCTAGGCCATTAGACCATACATAGTCTGTGCTATCATCCTTAAAAATAGAGTATTTTTTAAAAATTCAGGGAATATAGAGATAATCTGCAAATTCTATAAGTTAATAGTTTATAGATTTAGGAAGCATTTGTTGAATTGATTTAAATTTTCATGGTTATATTGTAGGAAGTTTCCAGTCATTTAATGATTTAAAAATTTTCCATTAAATATGCTATATACACTGTGTTAACTTTCCTGTAGCTATATGAAAATGAAAAGGACAAGATTACACTATCATGTAACTAACATTTCCAAAAAAACTACTGAAGATATGATTAGGGAATCGAACAGGAGAACATTCATGATAGGATAATTATTTGAATATTGTCTGGGTGACAGTTAATTTATCATCCAGTTACTTCTGACTGTTCTATGCTTTTGACTTATCAAAGCTCATTAATTTACTGGAGGGAACAATCAGATCAATTTTGTTGTTGTTGTTGTTTATTTGTTTCATGAACCATGAGCAACATACAACAGCACATTTGTCCCACAATAAGTTCAGTATTTATGTGTATATAGCTGTAATTCCCAAACATATGTATATATAAACATACATATAAAACAGTAAAATAAAATATTGTAGGTCATTGCATATATGACCAATTTCCTAATATCTTGCTTGGTTCTACTTAGATCAAATAATATTTCTAAAACTAAAAATGCCAGAACTAGTGGTCTCAGCATGAAATCTTTTCTCTGCAACTCATTCAAGGTAGTCAGGTGCAGTCAAGCATGGCCTTCCTAAATTACCTGGAGGAAATCTTCATACCAAAAATCAGATTTCTGGTCATACCAGGTACTAATAATCCCAACTACTTTTCAGTAAGAAGTACATGAAGAGCAATAAAAGTATCCAATATTCTAAAAGTCATTCCTTTTACAAATACTTAGATTTCTAGTTTCAATCTTTGTACATTTTAACATTTAAAAATTGATTTGCTTTACCACATTTTAAGAAAAAATTCAAAGTGTCTGTATGTGAATGTTAAGACCTGTGATTTCTCAGATGAGTCCAAGTTTACCAGCAGGACTCACCCAGGAAGACCAGCTAAACATCTAATGTACTTTCCCTCGCTGTGGTCAGTGAATCAGCAAGTGTTACCGGAGTTCAGGGTGAAATGCCAGGTGCTATTTCAGCAATCCTTCTTTCACAACATCTGGGGTGGGGTCATTCTGTTAGACTGTGATAAGGTTACTGGAACTTAGTTCCTAGGGCAGTCAAGTTAACACCCTCTATCCTCACGCTCTCTGAATGTAGAAGGTAGTCACAGAGACCTGGTTCCCTTTTTTGGGCAAAAGGTTACTCAACCACAAGCTGCTTATTAAACTCTGTCTGGAAAATATTATTCACTGAAATTATGTCTCAATAGCATAAAGTTTAATTTTGTAATTAACCAAACCATCTGTCATTGCAAGCCTCTCTTAAGGCCATCCAAATGGACGAACTTTTTACTTGTGGAACCTTGCGTGGAGAGTGGTGTTTTCTTGTTAACGAGTGACTGTGAGAAGGAAGTGGCATGGATTTTAAATTGTGGCTACAAATAGATTGTCAGCTTTCTTCTGCCTTTGATGACTTACCCAGCTCAAAACAAACTAATTTCCCAAAGAAAATCCCTCACATATTTCAGTAAACTGATTATTGCCCTTTCCATAAAATGTTTAGCTCTCTGTTTTATAAAATAAAGTTCATCTGAACATTGATGTTATTGCAGCAAAGAATTATCCATCTGTGTTTTTACTGTGTGTGAATAATAGCAACATTTCCTTGAAAATTTATGGATAATTACTAAAAAAAAAAAACAAGTTAGTATTTATTACTTAAGTGATTTATTCTTCTTTTTAGATTTCAAGCTTTTCTTTATTAATGCACTGGCAATCCGTAGGTATTTAGAACACATGCAAATGCAGGGACATCAAGGAATCAGATACTTACAAGGGATAAAACACTGTCAGTTGGACATGCCTTGAATCAGGTTTACATTAGGTTTGGATTTTTAATGACTATTACATCATATATTTGGGTCTGGTACCATCCAAAAGGCCAGACTTTGAACCAAAAGGCCAGACTGCATCTTAAAGACAGTTTCCAACTTTGGTGGCTTTATTTTTGGATGTTCATGAATAAAGTATCAGAAAAAATAGAATTTAAAAATTAAATTATTCAGCTATGTCTTTATAATTCTAATATTGGAGTTATATCTATTCCAAAAGAAAAAGTCAAATAAATGGAAAATTAGTCTACTTCAATTTATACAACTCTTTCCATACCTTATGAGTTTATATCATTAAATATTGATGCTACATATTCCACAAGAAGGAAGGAAATAAATGAGGAAAATGAGGGAGGGAGGCAGAGAGGGAAGGAAGGAGGGAGGGAAGGGGGGAGAGAGGAAGGAAGGAAGGAAACGTTGTTTAATTGAATAGATGCCAGCAAAGTAACTGTAATCTACATATATTGACTATTAGGCTTTTCAAAGACAGCTTGGTCCACCTGGTATTAACGTTTTAATTAATATCTAAATATGGTAGATGTTTTCACCATCAAGCAGATTTTGTCCCAGATTATCTATCCCATTAACTTAATGTTGTAATATCACCTATATAGACGCTTTACTGCATTGATTCGAATAGACAGAAAATGCAGTTTTAGGCCCTCAGAAAGTTAGTTTATATGGGTTAGCTATTTTCCGATGAGATCAGTCAGGCTCTGCCACCTGCATTCCAAATGATTGGTCCCGAGAGAGTAGTGATGTCATTATGCCATCACCATCACATCTCTGTTGTTATACTGAGTCAGCCAAATGTGGCCCTATATTGGTCTCATTTCTATTCTTCTGGCTTAAATCCACACTGCCTGCAAATGGTATTCTTTTTGAAATGATTGATGCCTTTAGTTATAATTTTCTTAATTATCAGTTACTCACTGGGAATGCTACCCAGATATTAATGAATTAATGAAAAATTGTGTGATTTGATCTCATATAGAGCATTATAAGTGTTATCATTGTACACCTAATATTCCACTTATAGCTTCTTCAGTATGTAATCTATGTGTGAACTTTATTTGTATAGTCAATGTGTTGCAAGATAATAATTTCCAGTAAAGGCAGAAGGAGAAAAGACACTAATTATTTCTAAATTTCAAATCATTTTAAACAATAGAAGAAAAAGAAAACCCAATTTTTAATTCCAGGTTCTGGAGATATGTATAACGAGTATTGCACAAACCTCACTGAAGACAATTACAAGAAAAAGACCACCGCAATTAAAAGTTATTGACTATGTTATAATTTTAATTATATACCATTTTATCTTTATTAGAACACAGCTACTGAAGAAAATGCATTTTTACCATATTTAAAATTTTTTAAATTTTTTGGTAAAATGCATTTGTCCAACGTGATCTATAATGATATATCTTATATTTAAAACTTAGCAAATCAATTAGTGAATAAAGATCTTATGCAGTTGAGCTAGGCTGCCAATCTCTTTATCTTTTAAGATTACTAGAAGATTAAGAAAAACAAAAACAATGACAAAGCAACAGGAGAGAATCCCACAAAGTACTAGAATTAAAATACATAGCCCACATTAAAATTAAAAGAGGCTACTCAGTATATTAAAAGTACACATTCAAAACCTCCAAAACAAATAATAAAAACTAAAAGAGCAAGCCAGTACTGATGAAGAAATTTCTTCTATTATTGGTTGTTTGAGTAGACTATTTTGGAAAGAGAAAATCTCCAAATCCCTTGCTCCTTTCAGAGCTAATCTTTAGCAAAAAATAAGATGAACAAGGAAATAATCCATTATGACTTTAGGTCATTATCCTCAAATAGAAGATCTCCTTAAAAGGATAAAAAAAAAGATTTTTCCACATCTTTTAAATGCTTCTTGTTTTGTTACTATATAACATTGTCAAATTGTTTGGAGTAAGCGATCTTTCCTTTATCTTTTTAACTATAGTTTGAAATCTTATCAAGTCACTTGTATGAGAAAGAATAAAGGAACTTTATCAATTTGCACTGAACTTATTAAAACATTGAAAGAAAGCAAAGATAAAGAATTTCACAGTGAAAAATAAATTACTGTTCTAAAATATGTCTTTTGATTATTGAGCTATAAATGCCATCATCATCAGTAGCCCTTATATTTGTAAAATTGGTTCGATTGGGCTGGTTTTATGATACTGTGTCATCCATTTTGGAAATTTACCAGTAACAAGTCAGTACAGTTAACACCCTTGATCTACCTCTACATATACTCATATATTTCAAATTGTTACTTTCAGAACAAAAATAAATATACAATTTTGGGTATATTCAAGATTCAAATATCACTAATAACTCATGTTTAAAATAGCATATTATTTTCTTCAGTGAATTTTAATTTAACTGATTCTTAGAATTACTATATTCTATCAAAATGGATGGATAGTGACTCAAATTATGTTTTCTAACAATGGTATTTTCAGATTATTCAAAACAAATTATGAGTGATTTCCTTCAAAGACTTTACCAATGGATTTATATTTAATACACTAAAAAGAGATATTTTCTTATTGAGCATCTATGATATAGACATTCGTACAATTTATCAACTAGCAAAAGTTAATGTCATAGGATTTTAACATCCCATTGTTGCAATTAGTTAATGTTAGAAGGAACACAAGAAATTTTCTAATAATCATTATTATTTAAATTTTTATAAATTTGTCTTTAATAAGATGTAAAACATCAGTTTTGTACTTAGCTACAGAACATAAAGCACAATGGAAATTAACTTAATAATTTAATATTTACTCAGAGAGAAAAATATACAAATATTTCATATTCAGGGATAATAAACATCTTTTTTAGAATTCAGAAAATTTGTCATAGTTAAAATAATTTGGAGAATTAAAACAGTTAATTTCTGTTTTTTGTAGCTAATTTCTTGACAATCATTCAATTGTTTTGAATGTGCTTTTTAAAATATGCTTTCAGAGCTTTTAAAATGTACCTTTTTTGTTCTAAATACTTTTGCTTTCTGAAGGCTTCCTTGCTGGAAGGGAGTCTGAATGAAAATTAAAGGGAGAAACAGGTTACTTTACAAGATCAGATGGGAGAGTCTCTTCACAAAAGAGTCATTCTGATGATTTTCAACAACCTACTTAAATTAGGAATATTATTGAATATGGCTAAATTTCCTCTTTCCTTCCAGTGTTTTGGTGTCACGTACACCAAGCCATGAAAGTTTACATATTAGTTTGAAAAGTCAGTGTAGTATCAAACATACGTGGAGTGGGCCTCATTCTTCCAGGTTAATAGATTTTGTTTTTGTTTTATGATATCATGAAGTATGACTCTATAATGTCAAATTGTTTACTTTATGAATCTGGATCAATTTGCATTGGTGATGTTTCAATGTAAACTCCATCCCAAAACAGTTGTATATTTCCCCCAGAGAGATTACTATATTGATGCATTACGTGTCAGACATTGATGACTTTATGTATCAACATCTGTCAACATGAGAAGCAATTTGTGTCACTGTAGGAACAGAAGCTGTATACATGCGGAAGTTGACTAAAATCAGTCTCAGTTTTCTCATCGATAAAATGGATGATCCTTAATTCCATTGGGACCTGTGAGTGGGAAAAGAAAATTATTAATGTAGCGTTATGTAGTATTCCCATACGATAGGCAGAAACAGAAAGAGAACAAGCAAATATATATGTTAATCTTATTACTTATCTCATTCCTGTTACACCAGTGACTCATAAGCAAAGTAGTTGAGAATAGAGTTCTGATTTGACTGCATAAATCAAGGTGGGTACGCACTCAGGTGGTAAATTCTAACCACTCCACCCAGTTTGCAAATATGGCTAAGAAACACTTCTTTTCTCCTACTGGTACTGCGCTCTTCTCTCCATTCTCCCCCATACCATCTTTTCCAAATTAACACCTCCTATCACAATCTCAAACATTCTGGTTCTTCTTGATGACTTATAAACCCTGTATCAAACACCTGTGTGTTATTTATTCCAACAGAAAACACGATTTCTCTTCAGAAGCAAATAAAGCATATGGCAATTGATTTTCTAAGCATACTCTCAAATATTTTAAGCAACTTCTTGATTTTCATAATTCCGGCTTCTAAAGTGCTTCCTTTTTTTACCTCAATTTCAAAATTACTAGGTATCATATGATTATTGTAAAGCTGTGCATTTTGCAAATCAACCTCAATTATTATTAGCCTTTGCTTTTTCAGCAGGAGAAATAAATTCCCCACAGTGACCGTTCATTTGCCTCTCAGCATGAATATGTCCCTAAAGAAACTTGAATCTGAATCTACTTCCTCTTTTCTGGTTGGAAAACAAATGTTTGATTTGGGGCAAGCATGTACGTGAGTTTTATGCACACATATAGGTAATAGAATGTCCCCAGCACCACCTGACCCATTAAAGCAATTTTAAATCCCCAGAAATAGGACTTGTTTCACCAGAAAGCAAAGCACTGGAGATTATAGGTAAGCAATTTGCAGGATTTAGGAAATTCAAGTACTCCCAGTAACTTGCTGCACTCTGCCCTCATTCTTTCCTTTAAGCTAGAAAGACTGGGAGGAATGCAGCCAACACATTAGCATTTCCAGAACTGAACATATTTTCTTGGAAGTACTCTCTTCCCAAGATAGTTCTATTGGAATGTTAACAAAAAACATTGAGCCTAACTTTACTGGCTCTCTGCAGGGTCATGGGGAATGGGGTAGTTTCATAGATCTGCTTTAGAGTCACCTGTGACAGAAATCTGAAAGGTTAAACATCTGTAGTTTATAATTTGTTCCCTCCACTAGACTTTCTCCTGCCAGAGTATCTTTGTACAGGGACTGGGAAAAGCATGTTGATAATTCTCGCACCCCTCTTATCACAGTATTTCAAGGATAATAGTGTCATAACAAGACTAGTGTGGTCATTTTTCTTAAGAATAAAAAAAGGAAAGAGAAAACAAGAGAACAGCATAGGAACATCACATGTAATTGAAAGTGTAGTGGCCAGTTATGGAAGCAATAGAACTGCAACAAAAAAATACTTTTCTACCCCATGATAGATAATAAATCTTTAAATGAGATAGCTAATGAGATAGCTTATGAAGATCTTTTGTGTTTTTTATTCCATCAACAATTTCCATTCATTTTACTCCCTCACAAAGACATAACTTTTAGGGATACCAACCTTAAATAAGCCATTCCATAGACATGATTAATCTATGTTTAAAAGTCCCCAGAGGAGCAGGATTGTACAGTAGACTGCACATATTGCGATAGTTTATATCAGTAAGTTCTTAATTTTGTTTTTAGGTAAAATACAAGGTGAGTATATTTCATATTAACAATAAGGAATACAATGTAAATAGTGTCTTCTGGAGTTGTGTAGCGTGGTGGCACCAAAACTTTTCTTTATCATTCATCATTGAATCATTTTTACTGATCACCACTGAAAACACTAGTTTAACTATATAATCACCCAGACCTAATTTTGAGTGAGGGATGTATTCCATTTTAAAACATCCCTCAATAAAAGAAAATTAAAGGACCTCAAGGAAGTGAGTAACATCAGATTCTAATACACTTGCCAGTAATGTTATTTCTCCAGTATTGAGGCTTAGAATGAGCACCTGGACACCTCATGTGCATTTTGTGATCTTCTGCAATCATTCAACATGAATTTGTTCAACAAGGCTATTTATACCACCTAACCTACTAAAATCTCATCTAAATCAAGGGCAAGATACACTGCTGCCCCAAATGTGTTAACCCAGAGTTTTCTGTGTCACGTTTAATTTTTAAATCAGTTTCTCTACAACATTTATAACTGAGCACTGTTGAATATACTATTGTTCTTATTTGCAACTGTCTGAGCAGCAGTTATAATAATTTAAATTGATCAGTAGCCATTTACATTCTTTGTGAATCTATGGGGTAAGATGATGTAGTGCATCATTCGAATAACTTTCCTCCTTTTTTTGCTATATCAGCACAGCATGACGTAAGACACCACAGGACAAGTCGTACTGTCTAGGTGACACCTTGGTCAAAACCCTGAAACTCATTTTGTCAGCTGGCTAATTATCTTATAACTCCAGAGATTCTCAAGTACAGGATGGTGAAATTAAGTTAAATGGGAGTTGATACACTTATTTCTGTGCTTATACACAACCCCAAAGCTAGTTTTACAGCTTACCTTCCTTCTAGGTACTAATTTCCAAAATCTTATCTTGGTTACTCTAGTCAATGGAGTAATAGGAAATAACTCATTAACATCCACTCAAGCAGTTTTCTTCTGGAAATTACCTACAGTAAATCAAGATATAAACATGACAAAATACTTTATGAGCTAAAGCTATTATTTTTATATTGAAAAAAAGTCTCTACATGAACACACAGATTCATGTCTGCTCATATAATGGGTTTGTTGAAGTTGAAGACATTCTGTATCCCAGTATTTTAAATATATTTTCATTTTTGCATTTCAAAATTGTTTATTTATTTATTTATTTTCAGTGAGAGGGGAAGAGAAAGAGAAAAAAAGGGAGGAAAAAACTGATGTGTAAGAGAGATACCCCACTGTTGCCTCTTGCACACCCCCAGACAGGGACCTGGCCCACCACCCAGGCATGCGTCTTGACTGGGAATCAAAACAGCAACCTTTTGGTTTGCAAGCCTGCACTCAATCCACTGAGCCACACCAGTCAGGGCTCAAATACATATTTAAATTCTTCCATTTAATATTAAATAAAATTTGCAACAAGAGAAAGAAACATGAAAAGAATTTGACTCAGGAGGACCAAGAACATAAAATTAACCAAGACAACAAAAGTGAAAATATTGAAAATCTCCAGAAAAACAGTTACTCTTAGAGGATCATGCTATAATCCTCCAGGTCAGATTTACAAACAATTTTCTAAAGAAAAGTTGTTGTTTTTTTTTTCCTTCCTGGTTGTAAAACCACTTATTATGTCATTTAAATACATCCTAACACCTTTGAAGAAGTTTTTTCTGTTTTAAGTTCTTTATTATAATTAATGTAGCAACTTTAAAATCCAATGGAATAATGAAAAGTTCAAAAGACAGAATATGTCTTCCTTGCATATTGACTGTGGAGACTGTGGCCAATTAGAGTTATTACTTTTTAAAAATTAGCTCTTAATTGCATGGCATGTTTCTTTTGTCCAATAATACATAGGAGCATATTATTTGAAAACTATTTTAGAGCTAGTTGAAATCCAAGATGGCAGCAAAGTGGGTGGGTGTTACAATCATTCCTTCCCAGGACCAAACAGAAATTGCAACTAAAATATAGAGCAACTAACTACAGACTAGCAGAATAGAAATCTTATAACTAAAGATTTCCAGAAAAAGCCAAACTGAAACTGGTAGGAACTATAAAGATGCCAACAGGGGTAACCCTGATCCTATGAGCAGTGTCTGAAATTCCAGAGGGCTATCTCAGTTGCAAAGGTTCCTGCTGAAGAACGTAGGGTCTTACCCCCAAACTAGGTTCCCAAGCCCAGAGCACCAGAGCTGGGAAGAGGCACCCACATAACATCTGGCTGTAAAAATTAGTGAAGATTCTGCCTGACAGAGAAAAATAAGAGTCTGCTAGAGACACAGGCACCCCTTTAAAGGGCCAATATGAGAAATAACATTTACAGCCACCCACCCTGGGCTCTAGCAGAGGGAGAGCAGAGTGGACTAGAGTCATGTGAAGGTAGTTGGGATTTGTGGCTCTGGGTAGAGAACAGAAGGGACAACAGCCAGGACTCTTGTGTTGACTCCCTCTCCCACACTGCATAAGCATCAGCTTGAGGGAATGCAATAGCTTCCACCCTTTGAACTCTTTGTCACAGTAGCCTGTGGAGCTCATGTTTGGGTAAAGTGGGCCATGGTGTAGAGGTTTAGGCAGACTTACGGGTGTCAGTGACTGAGGGATGTTGCTTTAGAATGGAGGCCATTTCTCCTACTTTCCCATGAACCTGACTGGTGGCCCCACCCTCATGGGAGATTCTCGAACTCAACTCTCTAGGCTCCAGACAGTCCCACCTTCTTGACTCATAGAAGCCCCACCCTGCCAAGGCCTAGGCAGCATTTGGGGCAGACTGAATTGTGTGATACTGGGGCAGGGGACAATCTCTTGCCTTCCTCCAAGCTTGACAAGTACCTCCACCTCATGGGAGAGCCACTAATGCCAACCTGCCAATACCCAGGGTTCTGGTCTGTTGAATTCAGAGTCAACAAAATCTTAGATAGACATGAGTCATGTGGCTCTAGTATAGGGGCCATTTTTCACTGACATGATCTACCAGTGCAGAGACCTCCCTTCATGTGGCCAAATCTTGCTCTGTTTGGGCCTGATAAATTCTGATGGGCTAACCCTAATGATACTCTGTGACCTGCTCTCCACCACAAAGGTCACAGCAGCCCGGCTGGGACAGCTAGACTTGGTATTCCCTGGAATATTTGCTGAGTAGCCCTAGGCCCAGTACTGACACTGAGTTTCAATCTGTATCAATCTGGTAAACACCACTCACCCCTACCTGGTGACTAATTGAGAACTTACTTCATGAAACTTGAGTACTGCCAGAGGCTCATTAAGTGATGGAGCCTAATAGGCAGCCAGAAGGTGGAGACAGGTGGAGGCAGATCTCCGAGCACCTCCCGACATTTGCTAAACTGCCCCTGGGCTAGTGCTGGTAAAAGCCAACTGTAGTGTGCAGCTTGTTCCATTCTGCACACAGCCAGGGCCACAAAGGCAGCCAAGAACTGTGGATCACTTCGGAGTTCCAAACAGGTTGCCTAAGGCCAGTCAAAGGAAGCAATTGAGTGCATCACAAGAGACCCCAGAAGTGACACACACAGTGGCCAGCCTCAGATAACATAAGATCAGGATTCAATTAGCGTCATAAATGGCATATTCAAAAGGAGATCTTGACAGACACAAGATACCACTGTGGTAAACTCTGCTTCCTATGGCCAGCACCTGCACAGCAGCTCATAACTCATGGATGGAATCGATTTTCACAGTCAGCCAGTCTGAGGATCTAAACTACTTATGAATGGGCCAATAACAATCAAGACTCAATTACAACAAGGGGACCTACATAACTCACACAAAGGACATTCCTGAAGCATCCATATCAGGGGATCAAGGAGACTGTATCACTTGGTCCCACAGGACATCTACTACATAAGATCACCCTACCAAGACTGGGAGTCAGAACAGATCCAGCTAATACATAGAAACAACCCCAAAGAGTCATCCAAAAGGGGAGATAAAGAAACATGACCCAAATGAAAGACCAGGAGAAATCTCTTTAAATGGCCAGAATTAAATGGAGGCAAGTAATTTACCAGGTAAAGAGTTGAAAAAACTGTTATAAGGATGCTCAAGGAGCCTAGAAGTTCAACAAAGAAATAGCAATCATAAAAAAAGGACCTAGAAATCATTAAGAGGAATAAGTCAGAAGTGAAGAATACACTATCTGAAATGAAGAATACACTGGAAGAAATAAATAGTATGTTGGATAAAGTAGAAGAATCAACAATATGAAAGACAAGGTAGCAGAGACACTCAATCAGAACAATTAAAAAAAATAATTAAAAATAAAGATAGCTTGAAGAACTTGTGGAATAGCATAAAGTTTAACAATATCTACATCGCAGGTTACCAGGAGAAGAGGGAGAACAAGGGATCAAATACCTATTTGAAAAAATAACAGCTGTAAACTTCCCTAAGCGGGTGAAAGAAAAAGATACAAAAGTTCAGAAAATGCAGTGTCCCAAACAAGATGAACCCAGAGGCCCACACCAAGATACACCACAATTAAAATGGCTGTAAGAACCTTTTTTAATTTGATATAGTACCACTTTGATTATTTTCTGATTTGTTTCCAGTGACTTAGGAGTGTTATTAGCAAAAATGTTGTTACATTGAATATCTGAGATATTATTATCTATGTTTTCTTCTAGGATTTAACAATTTATATTTAAGTGTTTTATCCACTTTTAATTTTTGTGTATGCTGTAAGTTGGTTTTCTTACGTCATTTTTTGCATGTACCAGTCCAGTTTTCCCAGCACCACTTATTGAAGACCATCTTTGCTCTATTGTAGGCTCTTGCCATTTTCGTCAAATATCAATTGTTCATACAGGTGTGGATTTACTCTACGGTTCTCTGTTTTGTTCCATTGATCTATATTGCAGTTATTATGCCAGTACCAAGATGCTTTTATTACAGTGGCCTTGTAGTAGTTTGAAACCAGAAGTTGTGATACCTCTACTGTTGTTGCTTTTTCACAAGATTTCTGAGTCTTTTTGGGGTCTTTTTGGTTTCATATAAAATTTTGGAATATTTTTTCTAATTCTGTGAAGGATGCCATTGGTATTTTAATAGGATTTGCAATGAAAATACAAATTGCTAGACTTCTGGCTAAAATGGAGGCAAAGGTAGATACACTGTACCACATCACATAATGAAAAGAAGGACAACAATAAATTTAAAAACAAACAAACAAAAAAAAACCAAAACTTCCAGAAAAATCAAACTGTGTGGAAGTCCAACAACCAAGGAGTTAAAGAAGAAACATTCATCCAGATTGGTAGGCAGGATGGAGATAGGCAGCTGGGCAAAGAGGACTCATGACAAGGCAGTGGTTGAAGGACGGAGGTGGGAGAAGCGGCAGCCAGTGAATCAGGCTAGGTGGTGGCTGGAGGAGCAAGCGGTCCCACATTTGTGTGTGGATAAACTGGGAGGAACAACTTGGGAGCAAGACAGACCACACAACCTAGGGTTCCAGTATGGGTAAATAAATCATCAAAACCTCTGATTGAAAAAAACCCATGGGGGTTAAGGTGGTGGGAGAAATTCCCAGCCTCACAGGAAAGTTCATTGGAGAGACTCACAGGATCCTGGAACATACAGAAAACCACCCCTGGGGAATTAGCACCAGAAGGGCCCAATTTACTTGTGGGTAGCAGAGGAAGTTACCAAAAGCCAGTAGAGAGCTTAGCAAATGCCATTATTCCCCTTTATACAGCACCACAACACAGTGATGTAGGTTGCCCCGCCCTGATGAATACTAAGACTCCACTGCTTACTAGTAACAGTAAGGGACCAAAAAAAAAAAAAAATCTCAAATGAAAGAACAGATCAAAACTCCAGAAAAAAAATATAACTAAGTGACAAGGAAATAGTCAACCTATCTGATGCACAGTTCAAAACACTGGTAATCAGGATGTTCACAGAACTAGTTGAGTATGGATTCAAAATAGAGGAAAAAGTGAAGGCTGTGAAAAGTCAAATAAAGGAAAATGAACAGGGAACCAACAGTGAAGAGGAGGAAACCAGGACTCACATCAATGATTTGGACCCCAGGGAAGAAATAAACATTCAATCAGAACAGAATGAATAATCAAGAATTCAAAACAATAAGGAGAGGCTGAGGAACCTCCAGGACGTCTTCAAATGTTCCAACATCCGAATCATAGGAGTGCCAGAAGGAAAAGAGGAAAAGCAAGAAATTGAAAACTAGTTTGAAAAAATAATGAAGAACTTCCCCAATCTGGCAAAGAAAACAGATTTCCGGGAAGTCCAGGAAGCTCAGAGAGTCCCAAAGAAGTTGGACCCAAGGAAGCATGCACCAAGGCACATCGTAATTACATTATCCAAGATGAAAAATAAGGAGAGAATCTTAAAAGCAGCAAGAGAAAAAGAGACAGTTATCTACAAAGGACTTCCACCAAGGTTGTCAGCTGATTTCTCAAAAGAAACCTTATAGGCAAGAAAGGACTAGAAAGAAGTATTCAAATTCATGAAAGGCAAGGACCTCCATCCAAGATTACTCTATCCAGCAAAGCTGTCACTTAGAATGGAAGGGAAGATAAAGCACTTCTCAGAGGAGGTCAAGTTAAAGGAGTTCATCATCACCAAATCCTTATTATATGAAATGTTAAAGGGACTTATGTAAGAAAAAGAAAAAAAAAATAAAAATGTGAACAGTAAAATGACAACAAACTCACAACTATCAATAACCAAACCTAGAAACAAAAACAAGAACAAAAATGAACTAAGCAAACCACAGAACTGGAACAGATTCACAGAAATAGGTATCACATGGAGGGTTATCAGCAGGGAAGGGGAGGGTGGGAATGGAGAAGAAGGTACAGGGAATAAGTAGCATAAATGGTAGGTAGAAAATAGACAGGGGGAAGTTAAGAATAGTATAGGAAATGTAGGAGCCAAAGAACTTATATGTATAACCCATGGACATGAACTAAGGAGGGAAGAGAATGCAGGTAAGAGGGGGTGTTCAGGGAAGAGGGGAATAAAGGTGGGGAAATGAGCCAAGTGTAATAGCATAATCAATAAATTATATTTAAAAAAAAGAGAAAAAAGAAAAGAAAGTACAGATTGCTTTGGATAAAATTGACATTTTAGTGGCGTTAATTCTTCTACTCCATGAGCATTGTATATGTTTTCACTTACTTGTATCTTTTTCAATTTCTTTCTTCAGTGGCCTATAGTTGTCTGAGTGCAGGTCTTTTACCTCCTTGGTTAAATTCAGTAAATGGAAAAGGGAAATCCTTGTATGGGAGAACATTTTTGTCAAAGATAAATCTGACAAGAGTTTAATCTCCAAAATATACAAAGAATAATACAACTCAATGCCAGGAAGATAGAAAAACCCAATGAATAAATAGGCAAAAGACCTAAATAGATAGTTCTCCATAGAGGACATTCAGGAGACCATAGATATATTAAAAAATTCCCAACATTAATAATCATCAGAGAAATTCAAATTAAAACCTCAATGAAATGTTGCTTTATGCCTGTCAGAATGGCTATCATCAATAAATCAACAAATAGCAAGATATGGTGAGGATGTGGAGAAAAGGCAACCCTGGTGCACTTTTAGTGGGAATGAAGTCTGGTGCAACTACTATAGAAAACAATTTGAAGTATCCTTAAAAAAATTAAAAATGGAATTCCCTTTTGATTTAGCAATTCCACTTCTGAGAATACAACCCAAGGATTCTGAAACAGCAATACAAAAGTATATATACCTCTATGCTGATAGCAGCACTGTTTACAATAGTCAAGATTTTGAGACAGTCTAAGTGACCATCAGTAGATGAGTGTGTAAAAAAGCTGTGGTGCATTATACAATGGAATACTACACAGCAGTAAAAAGGAAGAAACTCTTACATTTTACAATAGCATGGATGGACCTGGAGGTAATTATGCTAAGTAAATTAAGCCAGTCAGTGAAATAAAAATATCACATGATCTTACTCATATAGGGAATTTAATGAACATAATAAACTAATAAAAAAGTAACAGAAGTTTAGATACATAAAACAGAATAACAGCTGATGGAAAGGAGAGGGAAGGGACAGGATGAAAAATGGTGAAGGCATTAACCGAAGGACATTTATGCTCAACCCATGGACATAGACAAGAATGTGGGAGGATAAGATTGGGGAGAGGACTGGGTGGGCTAATTAGAGTTGGGCAAAGTGAGAACAAGTAGGAACAACTGTAACAGCATAAATAGTAAAAATAAATAATAAGTAATTCAAATGGCAAAGATATGGGAAAAGAGAGAATCAAAAGGAGAAAGAGAAAAACAATTAATTACCTGAGAAGAGCTCCCATAAGACTAGTAGGTGATTTCTCAACAACAAATAAAAACAACAAAAATATTTTAGGTCTGAAAGTATGGACATGAAACATTCAAAGTAATAAAGAATAAGGGCCTACAATCAGTACTACTTTATGGATCAAGGCTATCATTTGAAATTGAAGGAGAAATTAAGACCTTCCCAGACAAGGAATAGCTAAAGGAATGTGCTACCACCAGAAAAGGATCAGTATTACAAGAAATTTTAAAGGGTTTTCTTTAAAAAGAAGAAAAAATGAAAAAGAAAAAAAAAACCCAGGAACACAGTTAAAAGAATAAAATGGCAATAAATGTGTACTTATAAATAACTACTTTAAATGTAAATGGATTAAATGCTCCAATCAAAAGACATAGGGTACAAGAATGGAATATGTGTGTGTGTGTGTGTATTTATGCTGTCTATAAGATACCTACCTCAAAATAAAAGATACACAAAGGCTAAAAGTAAAGTGAAGGAAAAAGATATACTGTGCAAATGGAAATGAAAAAACAAAAGCTGAGAAAGCAATACTTTAAAAAATAGACTTTGAAACAAAAGCCATAACAGACAAAAAGAACATTACTTAATGCTAAAGGGATCAATCCAACAAGAGGAAATATCCTTGTAAACATTTGTATACCTAACATGGGAGAACCTAAATAAATGAAGCAAATATTGATGAAAATAAAGAGAAAAATCTAGTCACAGTAACAGATATTAAAATCTCATTAACATCAGTGAATAGATATTCCAGGTAGAAAATCAACAAGGAAACAGTGGCTTTAGAAGACACTAGATTGGATAGATTTAATTGATATCTTTGAGCATTTTACCCCAAGGCAACAAAATATATGCTCTTTTCAAGTGCACATGAAACATCTTTTTAGGATAGACCACACATTAGGACACAAAACAAGTCTCTGTAAATTTAAGAAGATGGAAATCATATCAAGCATTTCTCTGACCATAATGGTATGAAACTAGAAATCAATCATAAAAAAAAAAACTGAAAAACACACAAAGAAGCGAAGGCTAATTAACATGACATTAAATAAAGAATAGTTGAACAATGGGATCACAGAAGTAAGAAAAGTTACCTTGAAACAAATGAAAATGAACACACAACAAACTAAAATATGTGGGACACAGTGAAAGCAGTCCTAAAAGGCCAATTGATAGCATTATAGGCCTATCTGAAGAAACAAGAAAAATCTCAAATACATTACCTAACTTTAGACTTAAAGCAACTTGAAAATGAACAACAAACAACACCTAAAGTGAGTAGAAGGATGTAATAATAAAGAGCAGATCAAAAATAAATGAAATAGAGTCTCAAAAAACAATACAAAAGATCAATGAAACCAAGAGCTGGTACTTTGAAAAGATAAGCTGATTCATGAACTTTTAATCAGACTCATCAGAGAGAGAGAGAGAGAGAGGACCCCCAAAATAAAAATCAGATATGAAAGAGGAGTAGTAACAACACACTTTACAAAAATACAAAAGATTATAAGAAAATATTATAAACAACTATATGCCAAAATATTGAACAAAATATTGGATTAAATGGATAAGTTTCTAGAAAAATACAATCTTCCAAAATTGAATCAGGAGAAATCAGAAAACCTGTATAGACTGATTACAACTAATAAAATTGAAGCAAAAATAAAAAAACTCCCAGCAAAAGTCCTGGACTGGGCTTCACCGTCGTATTTTACCAAATGTTCAAAGAATAACTAACACCTATACTTCTCAAACTATTTAAAAAAATTCAAGGAGAGAAAGATTCCCAAACTCTTTTTGCAGGGCCAGTATTATCCTAATTCCAAAACCAGGTAAAGACACAATAAAGAAAGAAAATTGCAGGCCAATCTCTCTAAGGAACATAGATGCTAAAATCCTCAACAAAATATTAGCAAACTGGATGTAGGAATACAGTTTTAAAAAATCATGCACCATTATAAGTGGGCTTTATTGTGGGGATGTAAGGTTGGCACAATATCCACAAATCAATAAATGTGATATATCATGTTAAAACAATGAAGGGTAAATTTGTATGATCATATTAATTGATGCAGAAAAGCATTTCATAAAATCTAGCATCCATTTATGATAAAAAATTTCAGCAAATTGGGAATGGAGGGGACATACTTCAACATAAAAAAAGCCATATATGACAAATACATAGCCAACATTATACTCAATGGGCAAAAACCAAAAATGTTTTCTTTAAGATCAGGAACAAGACAAGGATGTCTGTTTTTACCATTCTTATTCAACATTATACTGACAATCCTAGCCACAGCAATCAGATAAGTAGAAGAAATAAAAGACATCCAAATTAGAAAAGAAGAAATAAGACTATCATTGTTTTCAGATGACATAATAGTATATATGGAGAACCCTAAATTTCTACCACAAAACCCGACTAGAATTGAAAAATGAATTCAATAATGTAACAGGATAGAGAGTAAATATCCAGAAATCAGTTGTATTTCTGTACACCAATAATGAGCTATCAGAAAAGAAAGCTAAGAAAACAAAACCATTTATAATTGTATCAAAAATAAAATACCTAGGAATAAATATAACCACAGTTGTAAAAGTTCTATACTTAGAAAATAATAGAAGATACAAATAAGTGGAAGCACATACTGTGTTCATGGATAGGAAGAATTAACATAATTAAAATGCCCATACTACCCAAAGCAATCTATAGATTCAATGCAATTCCTATAAAGTTACCCATGTCATGTGTCACAGAACAAAAACAAATATTTCAAAAATTTATATAGAACAACAAAAGTCCCCAAATGACCACAGCAATCTTGAAAATGAAGAATAAAGTGAGGAATTATGCTACATGACATAAATTGTATTATAAGGCCATAGTATTCAAAATAGCATGGGACTGGCATAAAAACAGACACATAGATCAATGGAGCAGAATAGAGAACACAGAAATATACCCACAAGTTTGGTCAATTAATATTTAACAAAGGAGGAAAAATATACAATAGGGTAAAGATAATCAATTCATTAAATGATGTTAGGAAAATAGGAGAGATACATGCAAAAAAAATGAAACTAGTCCCCCTTCTGAAACCATAAACAAGAATAAACTCAAAATAGGTAAAAAAACTTATATGTAGGACTTGAAACATAAAACTCCTTAAAGAAAATATAGGTAGTAAAATCTCAAACATTTTTTTTGTTTGTTTTTCTGATATGTCTCCTTAGGCAAGGGAAACCAAAGAAACAAATAGGACTACATCAGAGTAAAAAGATTTTGCACAGCAAAGAAAACCATCAACAAAATGAAAAGTCAACCCGCTGAATGAGAGAACATATTCACCAATGATACATACATCAGATAAGGGGTTAATATAAAAGTTTATAAAGAACTTATACAACTCAACAACAACAACAACAACAACAAAAATTCCGATTAAAAACTGGGCAAAAGATCTGAATAGACGCTTCTCCAAACAGGACATACAAATGGCAATAGACATATGATAAGATGCTTAACGTTACTAATCATCAAAAAAAAATGCAAATCAAAACCACAAGGAGATGTCACTGTACACTTGTCAGAATAGCTATCATCAATAAATCAATAAACAAGTTTTGGCAAGGATGTGAAGAAAAGGCAACCTTTGTGCACTGTTGGTGGGAAGGTGAAATGTTACAGCCGCTGTGGAAAACAGTATGGAGTTACATCAGAGAATTAAAAATGGAGCTGCCTTATAACCCATTGATTCCATTTCTGGGAATACATCTGAAAAAAAAAATACTAATTAGAAAGATAGTAATATGCACTCCTTTGTTAATTCTAGCATTATTTACAATAGCCGAGATTTGGAAGCAACTCAAGTGCTCATCCGGTGATGAATGGCTAAAATCAAAGAGCTGTGGTACATCTACACAATGGAATAGTATTTGGCCCATAAAAAGAAGGAAATCTTACCTTTTGTGGCAACATGAATGGACCTGGAGAGTGTTAGGCTAAGTGAAATAAGCCAGTTGTAGAAAGATAAATATCACAAGATTTCACTTACATGTGAAATATAATAAACAGAATAACAAAGAAAATAGAAACAGCCATAAGTAAAAGAGAACAAACTGACAGCCATCAAAGAAGAGGGAGTCCGGGTGTTGGATGAAATAGGGGGTGGGGAGAGGTAGGAGGGGGTAAAGGGAGGAAAAATGGTGATGGAAGGAGACTTGACTTTGGGTGGTAAACACATAATACAATATATAGATGATGTCTTATAGAATTGCACATCTAAAATCTATATAATCTTATTAAGCAACTTTACCACAATAAATTAAATAAAATGTAAAAAAAGTATTTTAGAAACATAAAGTATTTATCATTTACTATATTCTAACCATGTTTATGTACATTGCTTCAATTGTCCATAATACAACACAGAGGTCAAAATAATTACCCATGAATTTTTATTTTCAGAGAGACTAAGCATTCGAAGTCACACACGGTTATAAAATTACACAACCGGAATTTAAAATTAATTGGTTCAGATGGTCAGGCCAGCATTATCCCCATCACTTTAAAACAAACAAACAAACAAACAAGCAAACAGCTTAATGAAATGCACAGAAATTATCTTAGGACACAGCGCTCCATGGCTCCTAGAAGGTTTAAGGCTTAAAATTCTTTATTTTTAAAAATGGTATCTCACCATCTGTTATGGACTGAATGCTAACTGCACCCACCCCCGATTCATATGTTGAAGTTCTAACCACCAATATGATGGCTTTTGGATGTGAGGCCTTTGCGAGGAAATTAGGGTTAGGTGAAGACATCAGAGTGGGACTCTCATAATGGAATTAGTGCCTTTATCAACAGAAATACCAGAGAACTTGTTTTCTGTCCATGGGTGGTCACAAGAAGAGGTCATGTGAGCACACACAGAGATGTTTGCTGCCTGAAAACCAGAAGAGGAGGCCTCATAATGAAACCCACCTTGCCAGCACCTTGACCTGATATGTCCTGGCTTCCAAGAGATTTTTGTTTTTTAAACCACCAAGTCTATGTATGGTATTTTGTTATCACAGCCTCAAGCTGACTAACATACCATGTTATCAGAACCTAACTGACTACAATTCCATTTTAACAATTAATATGAAGAAAAAGAAACTGGTGGAGTAAAAAATTCATTTCCTTCTACCTTGAGAGAGCTATGTTCTTCAGTGAATTAACAGAGGCTACTACTTGCTCTGTTTACCAATTGCTCATCTCCTACCTACCACCTTAAGTTTATTGTTTATTTTCAAGTGTAAAATAATATTTACTCAGTGATATCCTTACACTTCTTTGCCTTATTCTAGATTTGTGACCTAATATTAAATTCGTATGTCAAAATAATTTCTGAGGATTTTGGTTGAGTATCATCTCTTCTCAAATTTTCTCTCAAGTCACTATTTATTTGAGAAAAGAGTAATCCATCAACAAATGATGGATTTGTTGGATTACAACAAATAATGGTGATGAAAAATTTAGCAAAAGCCCAAGCTTTCTTCAGTCTATGAAAAATAATTTACATGGAAAAATTTTAGTCATATAATTTTAATTTTCCAAATAAAAATAGACTTTAGGATTTAGGAGAGTTTATGGTAATTAAGTGATAATTACTCATTCTTTAAGATAGACTTAGCTCTTCATGGTCAAAGAAATTGAAATAGATAATAAGCATTTGAAATGCAGCAAATAGAGCCTATCAGTAACCAATATCCATTTGCCTTTAAATTGTTACTTACATTGCAACTTCATGATATAATTATCACAAGGCAACCATCGATAAAGTCAATATTATATATTTTTAGAAACAAATTTTTAAGTAAAAAGGAAAACAGAAATGAGCTGGAAACTAAATTCTCAAATAATAGCACATTAAAGGAAGGAGGGCTGACACATTTTGATAACAGCACTGTTCTCATCAAAGCAGACATCGAGCATGTGAGAAGTTATGCTTCCGAAAGGACAGGGAAACTTTGCTGAGGCAAGAGATAAATCTCACAACTACGATATTGCTCAACTCTTTCTCAAGTCCTATTTCCACTTCTCTTTCTCCAAGTTATTTAAAGGTTTCAAAGTCAAGAAGAGACAATCCACTGAATTTTTCAGTTCAGCTAATAGCTCATTAGAGTAGACAACTGGTAGCACTTTCAATTAAGTGTGCTTAGCTCCTAAATATGCATTGAACTTATATCTAAAGGTGGAGTTCCTGTATGATAATTACACAAAGCAGTGAAATGGCACATTCAGGTTCCCTGAACACAGCTGTATATGGACAGGAGGGACTGGAAAAGCTTGACCAGTTCCTCCGAATGACACATTCTGCACTCACCTTCTCATTCTTCTAATCAAAATAATCTCTAATAATAAAAGCAGTTGTTCTCATGGTAGCTGAGAAGTCAAAAAGAGAAAAAGTTACATTTATTTTTATATATTAATATTTGTTAATGTTGAATACTATTTTTATTATTAAAACTACTATACTTTTAAAATTACATGATTTCTACATCTAAAAACCTTTAACTTCCAATGATCAGCTTGTTTCCTTTCAAATAACAATTTCTAGGATAAAGAATAGCATATATTTCTCTAAGTATAACTTCTCTAAGCGTTTTCCCTTTCCTATATTTTAATGCTGTGAATTGATGTCTTATACATACATATATGAGATCTGTCTAGAAAAAGTCCAATCACTGTTCATATGACAAGAATGGTTTGTGCGACATCAATGTAACCTGGCAGCCAGGGAGAGTGGACTGGAATGTGCATCTGTGAACAATGAACAATGACGATTTCACTGTGCTAGTCACTGGGGGTGGTAGATGCCATTGAGTGTGCATGTGTACTGTGTGGTTGTCACATTCAAAATGGCAGACTGAGTAGAGCAAGAAATCTGCATTTAATTTTGAGTTAGGCTCGAACATTCCTCCATGGAAACTATTTGGATGATCAGAAGTCCGTATCTATGGGCATAATTGGCAGCTTCATGATGACAGCATGTCTTCTCATGCATCATGTCTCATGCAGAGTTTTTTGGTGAAACATCAAATCACCCAGGTGACTCAGCACCCTTATAGCCCAGATGTGGCACTATGTGACTTCTGGTTTTTCCCCAAACTAAAATCACCTTCCAAAGGGATGAGATTTTAGACCGTCTCAGGTAAATACAACGGGGCAGCTGGTGGTGATTGGGAGAACTATGTGAGGTCCCAAGGTGCCTACTTGGAAGGGGACTGAGGCATCATTGTCCTATGTACAATGTTTCCTGTATCTTGTACCTTCTTCAATAAATGTCTCTCTTTTTCATATTACATGGCTGCATACCATCTGGACAGACCTCATATATACCTGTATGTACTTGTGAGTGTACACATAATAATAATAAATGGTCTACTAATATAAACTTTACATAGATTATTCTTTTTTATCACAAATTCAGGGAAAATGTATTTGTTTTTCATAAACATTACTAAATGTATTAATTTGAATATTGCTCTATTGCATGAAGTATAGAGAAAAACAAAAAATAAATAAATAAATCACATATTTCACAATTCCAAAATAAAGTTTTCAAAGATTCTGAAAGAGGCAAGGTCTTTATTTTTCAAAGTAAAGGTAACTGCTGAACTGATCTCACAAACTACTATCATTTCTCATTATGAATTTTTTTATCAGAAACATAAGTAATCATAGATAATCTTATTGGAATAATACTGAATTACTCTGTAAGGACTGTTCCAAATTCTATTGGCAGCTCTTAATATATGTGTCCTGAGAAACTCATGTGCTACAAATGGTAAGCAGGGACAAGAAAGTCGGCCCACTCCCATTTCTTGGAGGAACTTCGGTCTGTGGGAGCCCATGGGCCCAGAGGCCTTGGGCTACAGGCAGCCTTCTTCTTTACCCTAATCTGTCATACAAATATTTTATTTAAAAAACATTTATGTTATAAAAGGAAAACATGGTTTTTATTAAAAAATTATTTAGCACATCTGCTTGTCAACATAAAGTATATGGTCCAAATGTATCTTGAGCAGATCTATCTTAGAAGAAGGAAAGTATTAAATCCATAGCTGTTTGATATGGCATTATCCTGGGTTAGCTATAGGATAGAAGGAAAATTGAAACAATTGTGCCTCTAAAATTTCTGAGTGTTCTTTTCTATTTACCTAACCTGTTTGACAAACCCCACAGGATCTACCAAATGGTCTTCTGAAAATTTCATTTGGGCATCATCCCTTGTGCAGACATCTTGATTCCTATTACTTCTCAGACACACTTATCTATATCAAGTTCCACCCAACAGTTAAGTGTTCTTCTTGGTGACTAACTAATGACTTGACAAAAATTAGTGGTTAAGTGGTTTGATGTGTTAGCTTATTTAGATGATATTTGCATTTTAACAGGGACAGTCATTTTTCCTAGATGGTAAGGAGTTCATCTAATGTTTGTTTGCATAACCACTGGACAAAACACCTGGTTTACAGCTGTTGCTTAATTTTGTTTGTTTCTTTGATTTTTAAAGAATTGATGGGACATTCTGGTAGAAAAAGATGATTGCAACTGAAATTGTAAGTTCGTAGATTCCTAACAGCTAGTTGTGTATATGTCCCTTCTAAAGAATTGTCAGTGCTGGTTTAGAAAAGAACATTTTCCAGGCAGAAGAAAAGAGATTATAGACATATTTGAGAGCTAAAGAGGCAAGCAGTTCTTAAACTATCATGCCTAGAGGGGACACTATGAGGAAAACGATAATTTGATATTTCTTCCTAAATGATTCTGATTCAAGAATAAAATACGTGTTATTCTTTGATTAGGAGTATTTTAGAAGGTTTCATGCTATGTAAATAACCAATAAAAGTAAGATATGCTGACTGATAATGATATAAGGAATCTTTCTACTTTTGTTTCTTTGCTATTGTGACACATTTTATTTTGAAATTAAACTTCTCACATTTGGATGAGAACAGGGTATGTTCTTTAAATCCTGGTAAAGAAAACACACAGGATGGCTTTGGATTAGAGGACATAAGGTATTTCTCTCAGTAGCTAGCCAGTTTTCACGAGGGGGCGGTGTGCTCCCAGTACCCATCTGCATGCCTGTGAACAGACCTTCTACCAGGTGTCTGCCCCAAGCACACTCAAATGTAGAAAAAGAAGGTATCTCTAGTAGAGAAGAGGAGTGGCCATATGAAAAATTTTACAGACGTTGTGTTCTAACTGGAAATTTTACCAAATTAATTGGAGAGAAAAGGCAAAAAACAAAATGACTCATTATTCACAAAACATCTCTCAATTATAGGTAGTCTTTTATATAAAATGGATTTATTAAGATTATAACTATTAAATGCCACAGTCATGGTATTTAACACTAAAGGGTACAGCAAGAAGTATAAGATATAGCTTCTGCCTTCATGGAGCATATAATCTAGATAGGAATAAATATGCCTAACATGAAAAGAGAAGGAATACATTCACTTTAGTAAGCATATAAGATTCAAAAGATGGTATATATAATTGCATATAAACATTTCTCCTTAGTTGATAGGAATCATTAAATGCCTTTGTGAAGGAAAGTAAAACAATAGATGCTTAATAGCAAAATGGACAATTGGGTGATGGTAGATAGAAAAGCATAGTTGTTAAGAACCCAAGTCCTGAATTTAGACATTGTATACAAGTCCTGACTCCACCACCTAAAAGAATAGGAGACATTATGGACAGAGGAACCAATGCAGGATGTGGGAGTGAAAGGAAAAGGATCTAGACAGGTAGACCATGTTTGGGTTGTGGCCTTAGGTTTGATTGTCATCTAAAACTTTTTTCAGTAGACAATGGGGAGCATTTCATGGGAGAAGTTGTAGCATGGAGACTGCAGTACATTAAGTCAAGAACAGGTGATATCCTTAGACCTGGATATGAGGAACTCCACACTTTAGATGACCTACATATCAGAAACACTATAGGAATAAGTTTATTAAATTACAGATGAGTGTCTCTGTCACTCAGCAGTGGCACAGTACGACCCATAACCCTGAAGGTCTACTTTGTGGCTCACACCATTCTGGCTTCAAGAAAATACTCTTCCACATCTTCCTACTTATGTCATTGAAATAAAAGACAACTGAATTAGAATGCCATAAAGATGTGATGGGCTTGCCCCTGTCCACACCAGAGATGAACGGTGTGTCATAGAGTAGAGAGCATGAGCAGTGGAATTGCTTGGTAAATTGAAAGACAAATTAATTAGCTTGTCAAATTCTTCCTCCCTGAGAGCATGCATGAAATACATTTTTTCACAAAGTATTGTTTCCCAGGAATGTTAAGTGTCCATTTTCATGCTTTTTTTTCATGTTGTAATTTGAAGTTCTGGAGCTATTCATGAATTAACACAGTATTTGTGACAGTTGCTCTTGATGGCTGAGAACTGTTTTTCGATGTTAAACAATTCATGGTTAACTTTTCTTTTCTTTTTTTTAAATGTAGCTCCAGATGTCACACAGTCATGCGTGACACCACTTCCTTACATCTGGGTAAGGTGAGCACATAACACAAGAACTGCGACAGTTTTGTTCAAATAGAAGTGTTTAACAAGATTTAATAAAACTGTCAGAATTTAAATTAAATTATTCATTTAAATAATTTAACTTTTATTTAGGAATTGTCATTTATATTTGACTTTTAATAGATGATTTTGACTATTTAAATTAAACAAATATTTTTGAAAACAGAATATCTACTTTTCCTTTGTTTTTTTGAAATTTAGTATACAGGGAATGTGGTAGCACTTTATTTTGCTATCCTTTACATTATCATTGCCATTAGAATTGAAATTATGTACAAATCATGACTTAGTAGTTTAGTTAACATTAACAAACAAAAATTATATAGAATAAAAATAGAATAAATAATAATTTATTTTATTGATTTATGCTTGTTTTATTAACCATACAAACTTATTAACTAGTCCATTACGCAATAACCAAAATTTCACAAATAATTAAATTATATCTTTGATATTTTACTTATTTTCAGTCATTAAAATAGAACTTTATGTAATGTAATAGGATGGAAAAGAAAGGTCAATTGTGATCAATATTATATGTACATATACATATATATATATGAAAAACAGAGGGTCGTTCCTCTAAATATCTTGATTGTTGAGATAATTTGGGATAAGTGAATTACTTTCCTGAAGACATCTGTTTTTGGAAAATCATACCTAAAATTTTCACTTTGGCTGTGTAAAAGCAGTTCTGTTAGCAGTTTTTAGACTTTTGAGAATAAAATTTGCTCATGTCTAAACATTAAATAACAGAAAGTAAAGAGGAAACATCAGAAATAAATGAAATCACATCAGGACTTAAAAACAAGTTTCCGAATGGTTAAAGTAACTGAATCTTAAATACAAGCAAAATAAGAACTTAGAGTGAGTGGAAGCAGTGGTTTGACATCAACACAAAATTTATAATACTCAATGAACTCCAATTGCTAACAAATTGAAATGAATCGGAGTCAACAAAATGTAAACAGTGTCACCTTTCTGTAATGTTGCTTCATAGAAATAGATACCAGTAAAGTTCAAGAGAAAATTAACCAAAACCTGATAGAATGTCAGACACATAAAGTGAAAGTGAGAATAGAATCAACTGTCCAAATACTTCCACTTCCCCAAATACAACTAAATATCAAGAAAGTTCAACTGATATAGCTTGAACCCTGAATAATTGCATATCCCCAAGTTATATTCCAAATCTGCATTTCAATGAGCTACAATGTTTTAAATTTGCTTTGATTACTTTAAAACAAATTTAAATAGCAGGAGTAAATTTAAATAGGAGTAATAATAGCAGCATTAATTGTACTTTTCCTATATGCACATCATCATGCTATGTATTATAGATGTGTCATAGATTTTAGGACCACACTTGGAGAAGCAGAGGCAAAAAGTAAATGTTTTGTCACCAGTCAGAGAATTTAGTAAGTGGTGGAGCTGCACGTGCAACCGCATCTACCTGACTTGGAACAGTGACATACTTCACTCCCCTAGATCTGAGTGAAGAGCTGATCCTAGAGATTCTGACTCATTCCTAAGACAGATCAGTATGTCATCTGCCCATCATCAACATTTAGAACTTCCAATGAAAGTAACAAATTGAGTTGAATAGGACTGAAATGAACATTGGAAAATATTAGAGTCCAGCACAAGACATTAAGAGAGTTCAGTAATATTTCATGGTTAGCACAGTTAAAGGCAACTGACATATCTAATAAGATGAGTACAGTCAAAGACCCTATTTCAGAGTTAATGGGCAGATCATTACAATCTTTGACCAAAGCAGTCCCCACACTGACCTAATCAAAATCCAGAATGAAAATTATCATAAAGTACATGATGAACCAATTAGCCTGGAGCTGGGTTGCTTCTATCTGCTCAAGTATCTCAGCTGGGAATGGTAAATTAAAGACTGAAAGGAAATGAAGAGGAAAAAAAGCACTAGAAGGCGGGAGCATTAGTTTAAATTCTGGGCCTCTATGCAAAACATTGAGAAATACTTGCCTTTCCCTTTTGTTTTTGCAGCAGAGCAAACATATATAGATCTCTGGCAAAGAGTGTGTAACCCTATGTGGGCCTCTACTGACTTTAGGGAGCACAGGTAGTACCTGTACCCCACTTAAACAAGTAATAAAAAAGTGTCTCTCTTCACTATCTTCATGTTAAATGCTGCTTATGGAAAATGTTAGCAAATGGTTTGGAGGTGGAGCTTCAGAGCCTCGTGTTGATGAAGATACTGAACGGTAGCAAGTACCTCATTTGCAACAAAGAAAGCAGAAATTTATCTGGAACCCCATGCAGAAGTGGTAGCTTTAACACTTCCTAATTTTCCTGAGCATTTATTATTTTGTGAATTTTTCTACTTCAAATCAGGGAACCATTAAATGTAGATTTTGGATGAAAAGTGAAAAAATACAAAAAATGTTATGAGGTTGACATGACACTTTCTCTGAAGGTCTTCTTGGTTTTAAAGACATCACATGTAAGACCTGTTATTAGGTGCAACTGAGCCATATAACAGAAAGTACACAAGGATAAGCTATAGGTGGGGAAACTACTTATAATGGGTCTTTTTGATTTTTTGTTTATTTTGTCCTTTTTTGATTGAATGGGGGTGTTAGACAATATTCTTAAAAATTTCTAATATTAAATTTTATAATTTTAATATTCTTTTAAAAATTTCATATGGATAGTGGTAGATACTACTACTACTAATAATAATAATAATGAAGTCTCAAACATGCTTTGATCTCTCAGATACAATCAGAGAACGTTGTTCATCCATTTTCTTTTTTTTCATTACCATTTAATCCCCTTATACCTCCTCCCTCCAGCAATCACCACACTGCTGTCCATGTCCCTGAGTCCTTTTTCCTTTTCACCCCATCCCTCCATCCCCTAACCTCCCTTCATGAATTTGCTAGTTTTCTGGTAAACCCTTTTTGAATTTCCTTCCCTTCCTTTCATTTCTCATTATATCCTTTATAGTAGTCACTTAAGAAAACTTGGTAATGATTCTAAACATGTTTCCATTACTCTAAACTTTTTAGAATTGCCTTTATATAAATTTAGACAGCAGAGAAACATTATTATTTAGATTAATACGAGTCATGTTCAAAATATAACTCAATTTAATTATAAGATTTAATGTCAAATTACATTAAGCTCTTTTGGAAAAATAAAAAAATAGTTTTAATGTTGAAAATGTGCTATCTAAAAATATTTCACAGAATGTGCCACAGCCTTAAAAAAATTTTAAGGAAAGAAAAAGAGAGAGGTTCTAAATGATGGACAATGATTTGATTTCCTAAACTTTGCTGGCCAGGATAGCATTGTCCTGCTACATGAATAGTTTATCTTGTTGAGGACACACTCCTATGTGTCTCTGAAATCTGCGACTGTTAATCAATATTGCCAGTCATGCCTCATAGCTGGGGCCTTTAATTTACCTCCAGATGGTAAATTCGACTCAAAGTTAGTGTAATAAAATGGCATGGGCATTAGAGTCAGACACACTTAAGCTGAAAACACAGCTTCACCACTTGCTAATTATGTGATTTCAGGCCAGTTACTGAGTCTCTGTTCGTCAACTTATAATTATGGGAATATTATCTAATTATGAGGCTATTTTAAGAATGAAAAAAAAGTGAAAATTCTTAGCACAATGTCTGGAACAGAGGAGCTGCTTGAGTGTAGCAGGGAGCTGAATACCACTTCCCTATCACCTCTTATGCCATAGAGAACTGAACCTTATGCACCTCAATGAGAAGACCCCACAAATTGGATCGATTGTAGCAGTTTTCAGCAAACAGATAAAATTAGAACTTTTCAACAGTTAAATAGAAGGACTGACCAGGAAGAACCTAGGTTAAAAATGGGCATTTTTATACCTGAGAAGATGAGAAAATGGTGACAAGAAAGACACCAGAGTTCCTCCAAACTGGCAGGTGGCTTAGAACCCTGACTCTTACAAGATGTGAATGGATTTAATTCGGTATGTGATTTAGAGGATAGACCCTTTTTCATCAGAGTGGCAGCCCGTTTGGGAGCCACTGGTAGGAATTACTGTACATCTGATAACTATAAACTTCATGTGGGGGTGGTGGGCAAATGCATTTGCACGCTTAAACTTCTCCCAAAACCCAGAGAGCATTAACTTTGCAGAGATGACACCAACATTGAAGCCAGGGAAGAATTCCAATCATGGAATTTCAAAACACATGACAACGTAGCTTCCTTTAGGATAGCCTTGTGGCTTTGGATACTCTCAAACATTTCATGTGCTCACATATATAGACTAAAAGATGAAGCCATTCTGGGTGAACAATAATGGGCAAATAAATATTGTTGATTCATTTAACCAAATACCTTGAGAACATCAAGAATGCTGGTTGGACTGAGCACTGACTTCATGTATGGTTCTGTAACTGACGTGCAGTTGTCCCTCTCTTGCAAAGCTTTGCATAAAGTTTTCCCTTCTTTCTTTCTTTTATTTTTTTTGTCAGAAAAAATATGAAAGTGTCACTTTCCCTTTGCAGTGGATCTAATTCAGGAGAGATCCTCTATTTGAGCAGGGCACATTTTCATGCAAATACAGCAGCACAGTTTCCAGCCCCCTAATAGCTTCTTACAAATGATGTGCCATTACAACGAGGTTTATTTAAACAAATTTAATACATCTTTAATCAAGCTGGAGAGCATTTTCAAAGGTCACGCTCCAAATCAGGATCACTGTACTGAGCTTATCAAAGTATTAGCTTAAGGGGGAGGGAGAATTATTTCTTGGACAAGTAATTTTAGGCAAATCTTTATTTACATTTTTATTCAGTTATTAAATTTTATTCCTTTCCCTCCTCCTTCTAGTCTCCATTTATGAACCTATAAGAAAGTCTGCAAATGGAGCTATAAGCATATCACTGCAGTCAGTCCTTCTAGAGGCGAAGCTTTGAAGACAGAGGTCTAAAAGGCAAGGACAAGAGACCAGGCATTTTCAATGTCAGAGATAATCTTTTAGTGCCTCTAAAGCATCCATCCCAAAGGTCTCACATTAGGCTCTGTATATACTGCTGAAATTCTAATGCACTGTTTCTTTAGTGGATAAATGAAATAGACTTTGAAAGTTGCCCTAACCTAGACCCTTATTCTTTTTCCTTGTGTCTCTGTCTCTCTCTCTTTCTTCTAATGTATGTATAACATATATGCAAACAAATATTTATTGCTTTCTTTTAATTTTTATCACAAGCAGTAATATGATTATCCATGGTTCTTCCTGACTCTTGACTCTTTCACATGAATATTTATGGAACAAAAAAGATCAGTTTGATGCACCTAAGAAAAATAAGTTTATCTTTTATACTAAATCTTTGGACAAATGTCAGTAACAGCAACTGCCATATAAGGTCATGATGACAGAGGAAATGTCAGTGTTTTCAGAGTGTGAGCTTCCATTCTGTAAAATTCAACCCTTTATCCCAGTATAAAAGTCACTAATGAGGCCCCAAGATTAAAGGGGAAGTGAACTCTGCAAGAACACAGAAATAGCTGATAGGAAGAGGAGAGTTACTCCTGAGGATTTTAATGCTCATTAGAATTAGGAGCTTTCAAACTTCTCAACAACATGCAAGTGAAACGGAGCATCTAAAAAGACAACCCTGAAATGATGAAAAGATCATGCAGCAGTGCTATTGACTCTATTTTGGGGTCTTATCTCACTATAAGAAATTGGTTTCAGGGTGAAGAAAACTCGAGGACCAGAACAAACAAAAGAATCACAAAGATGATGGTTTTAGCAGGCCAATAAGGAACAAAGCACCACCCCTCCGAATAAATGACTTGTCTTTAGTACTCACAGAATGTGGCACCTAGTAGATCTGGGCAAAGGGAACAGTAAGTAGGTACAAAATAAGAGAAATGAAATTATTTGTTGCTTGGGATACTAGGAAATTCATATGTAATCAATAGCAGAACAGAGCTCAGTAAATAGTGATGTAAGTTTTGGGATTGGTTCACAAAGAATTAGTGAATTTTTTATTATTAAAGTCCTTGGTGGCAAAACATACAAACAAACAAACACAACTCTATTACACACAGTGAAAAACAAGTATGTATTTGCAGATATAATCTTTACCTACAGATCAATTTTTCCCTGTATTTCTTTTTTAATTTTTTTAAAATTGTTCTTGTACAGTTTTCTGTCTTTTACTCCCATCCCAACCCACCGCCCCATCCCTCCCCACCTTCCTCCCATTTCTACACCCCCCTAATTTTTGTCCATGTGTCCTTTATACTTGTTGCTCTAAACCCTCCCTCTTTTCCCCTGAAATTTCCTCCCCTCTCCCCTCCGGTGACTGCCAGCCTGTTTTCAATTTCAGTGTCTTTGGTTATATTATGCTTGTTTGTTTGTTTTGTTGTTTAGGTTCCTGGTAAAGGTGAGGTCATATGGTATTTCTAAATATGATTCTCCCACTATTCTGAAGGCACAGAATGTCATTTTCAAGGGGTGTGGCAAAAGTTAAAAAGTAAAGATAAATTTTGAATTACCTCTGGTCCAGTAAAATTATGTGCCTTTTCAAAAAGGCGATAAGTTATGGGAGTATCAAAAGTTATCTCAGCTTGAAAAAATAGCAGCCATTTTTTTCTTGTAATTTGTAGGCAAATCTGTATCTGTCTTGCTGTGTCTGTATCTTATACCAGCAACTCTGTATTAGCCTGGTTTATTCCCTTTGTCTCAAAATATCCCTGACTTACCAGCAAAGGGTGAACGGCCAGATGCTGCTTCCCCCAGTACACACAGTTTACATCTATCTCTTCTTCTATTGTCAAGACTGTCATCCCAGTCCGATTCCCCCAATATTCTTCTTCCAGAGCCAAAGGCCAGAATTCCAGGGATACTGACAGAAGACTTTCAGGGTCTGTGGTGCAGCAACTGTATTTCTGTACTTGGTTGTGGGCATGGTGGGGTGTAGGGGTGATGTGGCACAATTAAGAGTGGTTCTCACCTCTCACTTTTTTTTTTTAATAATTTTTTTTAAAGTCTTTTATTTTTATTTATTTATTTATTTATTTTAAGATTTTTTATTTATTTATCCTTAGAGGGGAAGGGTAGGAGAGAGGGAGAGGGAGAGAAATATCAATGTAGGGTTGCCTATCGTGTGTCCCCTGCTGGGAACTGTCCTGCAACCCAGGCATGTGCCCTGACTGGGAATCGAACCGCGATTCTCTGGTTCGCAGGCCCACGCTCAATCCACTGAGCTACACCAGCCAGGGCTCACCTCTCACTTTTGGCACTATTTGTCTGTGCAGCCTTAGAAACATGTACATCCTGACTCAGAAACTCAGATGCATTGTGTCTGGCCTGAGATGTGGTATCTATATTTTGAAAAAGTGCACCTTGTGATTTCTGCAAAAAGAATAGTGGAATCCTGAAATATCCATGTCATCTTTCTGATTAATTCATTTTCTGGCTATGTTATCCACTCACTTATCCTCTCTCAGTCACAGTTTGAAAGATGGAGATCCATTCATTTATCCTTTCATCCAGAAAGTATTTATCATGTATCTACTATGTGCTTTGCATAAATGAATAATTCCTCCAGGAAATTTCAGTTTAGTGAAGGAGACTGATTTAAATGTGAGAGGTGTGTACGAAGACCTGGGAGAGTTGGAGCTACCATTTCTCTCTAGGGATGTCAAAGTTGGTAAGACTTCACAGATCAAAGGATATTAGCTGGGTTTTAGATGATTTACCAGGAGGAAAAGGAAGGATCTTCTAACAAGAAGGGGAAGTACATTTAAGATGTGGAAACATGAGCCTCATGGTGTTATAAAGCTGATGAATTCTGTGGTCTTGAATATAAAGTTTACAGGTTAAGGAGTAGGTTAGTAGTAGGAAATGTGACTAGAAAGCTAGGTTAAGACTAAATTTTGAAAGTTTTAGGAAAATGGGTTGTGGGATTTGGATATTTTACTTGTGGAAAATGGATTACCAGTTTTCTCTTAAAAAAAAAAAAAAAGGGAATAGCACTCACATGCAAACACACACCACACAGATTTATAATTCCTGAGGTAAATCTATTATCATGTTGGAGGAAGCAACTATGATAGGAAAAGTGATTAAGAAAGGAAAATAAGAAGGGGAAAATGTGAGATTAATTTCTCAGGTAGAATCAACAGGTGACTAGATCTAGGCGATTAGAAAACATCAACAGTCATTTCTACTTAACTGGGTTGAAGATAGAATAAAACTGCACACATTAAATTGTTTTGTAAATTCTAAAAAAAATTATAGTAAGCAAGTCATGATAAAAATATCTAAAGAAACAAACATCCATCCAATTATTAACTTCAAGTTAAGAGCTTGAAAAATTATATCATTACAATCTAGACAGCCTCCATATATTATTTATTTACTTAAAAAATGACTTGGTTCTGTGAAATAGTATTATTTTTCCACATACATTGAAATTTGAGGAATTCTAAAGAACTAGGCTTTCTCTAGCTCTAATTTTCCATGTAGGTCTATACTAGCTTTTAAAAAACTGCTGCCATTGTTCCTTCAACAGTTAAATAGCAAACTTACTCATCAACTCACTTATCAGCCCAAAATTACTCCATCAAGTGTGAATTATTTAACTTTATTGTACATGCTTTTGCATTTGGTCACCAAAAATAACAAATCCATGATGCTCCACTCTGGAGTTAGGGAGTGAGGTAATGGTGGGAGAACGATCACTGAAGACAACCTATTTTTGTGGTTCTATCTACTTATCATGTTTTGATATGAAGAAGGATGGAAATAGAACTGAAATCCCTTGCTACAGATTTACTTTTGTGTTGCTGTTCACACAGGTTATTTTTAGTGTGGTTTTATGTTGCGGACCATTCAGCCTGGTTTCAGGAGTTGTAACCCTTACCCTATGGTGGGCTATGTAAGAGCCTAGGGACCCACTTCATCTGGGTCTGTTCTGTCACAAGGACATGACCTACTAAGGAGACAAAGCTTATTTCCCTGGCAGGAGCACTTCTTCTGCCTCATCCATCTCTGGCCCCAGTGCTTGGTTGGCAGTGAATGATGGGTAAGATTCCTCATGGGAGGGGCAACCTAAGCCAGATACAACCACTTGGGAGGCCTCATGGAAGGACTCGGGGGGCTGCAGCAAAGAGGGGGTGATGGACCCTCGCCCCCCTGCTATTCTGACATAGCCCGAGTCCTCATTTCCATCTGGGAGATGTCTCCTGCTTCCTAATCGGCTTAAAGCATGAAACTATGAGGGCAAGTGGTGCAGCCCTGTGCCGGCCAGGATGGTTCCCTGGGTGATCAGGCATAAGAAAGAATTCCTAATGTCCTGTGAAACCTGCTTTGCTAAGAGTGCTCTCATTTAAATGATAAGGGTCTGAGGAGGAAATGAGTATGTCTCCCAAAGTTTGGCAATCCCCTTTCCTGACAGACACTGACTCAGATTAAGCCCTCAGATTTCTTTGAAATGTTAACCATTGTTTGATCCTTGCCACCTGACATACCTGTATTCCTGTGTATTTGAGCCCAATAAAAGCCTAGTGAGGAAGTGGCTCTGGGCCATTCTCCTCTGAGAGTTTGGCCACCTCTCCTCCCCAAGCAGATCATGTCTTGGTAGTTTTTATTTTCATCTGTGATGGAGGGATGGGGCTCTGCGGGCGGAGCCCCCCCACATCTGGTGCCCAGGACAGGGGCCCCCGCAGTTTTAGGTTCATGACAATGGAGCAGAAGGTACAGAGATTCCTCATATACCACCTGCCCCCACACACGCCCAGCATCCCCTCACATCAACATCCTGCGCTGGAGGAGTGCATTTGTTATAGCCAGGACACCACACTGACACCTCATTCTAACTCATAGCTGTAGTGCACACTGGGGCTCACTTTCAGTGTTGTGCATTCTGTTGGTTTTGACAAGTGTATAATGATGTATATCCAACATTATAGTATCATAAAAATAGTTTTACTGGCTTAAAAATCCTCTGATTCGCCTGTTCATTTCTTCCAATCACTGACAACCACTGATCTTTAAAATGTCTCCATACTTTATCCTTTCTAAGTATATAATATAGTTGAATCATACAGTATATATCCTGGTCAGATTGGCTTCTTTCATTTAAGTATGGTTTTAAGGTTCTTCCACATCTTTTCATGGATTAATAGCTCATTTTAGTGTTGACTAATATTTTTGTGTCTGGAAGTACCGCAACTTATTTAGACTCTAACACACTGAAGAATAAATATTTTGCTTCCAAGTTTTGGCAATTATAAATAAAGCTGCCATAATTATTCATGTGGTGGTTTTTGTGTCATCATAAGTTTTCATCCCATTGCAGTAAGTAAAAAGGGGCACAATTACTAGATTATATGGTGAGAGTATGTTGTTTTATAGAAAGAATAAAACAAAAAACCTGATAAATTCCATTCTAAAGTGGCTATATATTGTGTGTTCTTACCAGCAATGAATGCGATTTTCTTTTGTTCCACATTTTTATCAGCATTTGGTGTTAATCAGTGTTTTCCATTTTGGCCAGTCTAATGGGTGTGTAGTGGTAGGTCAGTGTTGTTTCATTTTGGGATTCCCTGATGACATACGATGCGGAGCATCTTTTCATATGCTTATTTGCCATCTGTAAATCTTCTTTGGTCAGGTGTCTGTTCAGGTCTTTTGCCCATTTTGAAACAAGTTGTTTGTTTTTTCACAGTTGAGTTTTAAGAGTTCTTTGTACATTTTGGATAACAGTCTTTTATCAGACATGTCTTTTTGCAAATATTTTCTTACAGTGCATATGTGGCTTGTCTGATCATTCCTTTGTCAGTGTCTTTTCCAGAGCAGAGGTATTTTTTTGAGGGCAGGTGCTTTATCTATTTTTGGGTTTTTTTTTTTTTTGGTTGTTTCTTTTTGTACTTTTTAATGATTTCAGTTTATCAATTATTTCATGGATGGTACTTTTGGTGTTGTATCGAAAATATCATTGTCATACCTAGGGTCATCTAGATTTTCTCCAGTGTTATCTTCGAGGATTTTGTAGTTTTATGTTTTATATTTAAGCACATAATTTATTTTGAGTTAATTTTTGTGAAGAATGTAAGATATGTGTCCAGATTCATTTTTCAGCATATGAATATCTAGTTGCTGAACTTTTGCTCAAAAAGAATATGATCAGGGGTGTACATTATATTGTTTTAGGAAAGCATTAAAATGAACAATATTTCTTATGTATGGTAAGCTGTTGGGCCTGGTCTGGAAACTGAAAGATGAGAAAAGGAGAAGTAACAACATTTTGGAAAATAGTGTATAAGCCATATCTATGAAAGACAGGTAGGTTTATTTATATCTTGCCTTTAAGAAATTGTTGACTTGTTATTGAGATTTTGATTTTATTATCTAGGAGAATCATGATTTGCTCTTGGGAGATGTGTATGTTCTGTTAAAAAAAAAAAAAAAAGAAAAGAAAAGAAAAGAATAGAAAAATCCTCCAGAAGTCAGCAACTACAAAAAGGGGCCAAAATGTCTACTAAATAAAGTAGCCATTCAGCAACATGGTACTGAAAACTATGTACTGCATATCACCCTTGTACCAGAATGGACAAGATTCTTTTCGTGCACCATCTTTGAGATTGGTAGGTTTTATTTATCTACAGAAAATTGAGAAAGATACACCCTGAGGAAAATTTGAAAGAAAGAAAGGACTCCAGAAGGAAAACACATTCAGAAATAGGGTTCTGCTAACAAAGGACTATTCAGTCAGGTTTTTGGTTTGTGATTGAGGCTATTTTAAAAATAAAATAATTATTTTTAAAGTAGCAGGTAAAGTCTAAGGGAAAATAAATAAATGATACATTTACCTAAAACAAGCAAGAGCAAGGTAGTGTTACCACCTGTAGTTTAAAGGGAAAGTGTTGGTGGTAATTAAGGTTTTCCCTGAGCTTACCACTCAGTAGAGTGGCCCACAACATTCACATCCTTTGGAAAAGTGAATACCTGCAGTGGGAACTAATGAAATATATATATATTCTCATCTCACTTTCTTTCCATTTTCCAAACATATCCCATTATCTCCCATTGACTAAAACCAAATCCAAAGGGGAAAAGTAAAAGAGTCTTGTAGAGTCGGTCTTCACAACACAGCTTCCCAGAGAACAAAGCAGAACAGGGTGTAGAAAGATAGAAAATGGATCCAGAAGAGCAATAAATATGCACAGTGACCACCTGTTTTTGATTGTGTGTGTATGAGAGAGAGAGGCAGACAGACTGAGAGAAGAGAGATGTGTTTTCTTTAGCATTTAAGTCTTTAATGGGAAGTTTTAAACATTTCTCTCCTTACTTTCTCCTGTTTGTTCAATAAAATAGTTTCTCTGTCTTGGACCACTGGCCAAAATGACAAGAGGATTCAGTATGAAAGGTAGCCTTACCTACAGCATGATCTATTGAAGCAACTATAGCGGGGACCATCAAAGAATACTATGAACCCTAGAATGTCAGAAGGTCATTTTCCATGAAGCCAACAGTGAGTTTTCCAGAAGGTCATTATCTATGAAGCCAACAGTGACTTAGACTGAAGTATGGCAGGGAGGAAGAGCCAAGGTTTGACAGCAGAACAGCAAAGGTAACATGGACTTGGAAGTACATGTGAGACGACCCTCTTTTTTCAAAATATATACAAAAGATGATGCATCGAATAAAACTTACAAACAGTTTATTTTTAATCATTATTTTGAAAATACCTGTAATCATCCATTAGTAAAAAATAGTCTTCTTTAAACAAACTCATAGATACAGAGAACAAACTGAGGACTGCCAGAGAGAGAGGTTGGTGGGCTGGGTGAAAAGTGAAGGAATTAAGAAGTAAAATTGGTAGTTACAAAATAGTCTTGGGTATGTAAAGTATAGCATAGGAAATATTGTCAATGATATTGTAATAACTATGTATGGTGCCAGGTGGGGACTAGAAGTATCAGAAGGAAGAGGAATCACTTCATTAACTTATATAATTGTGTAACTACTATGCTGGATACCTGGAACTAATATAACATTAGATGTTGACTATAATTGAAAATAAACAAATATAGTAAAAATATTGTCCTTTTTTTTTTTTTTTTTTTTTTTTTACTTCATCCAACATTGCCTTGCATAAGTCCTTGAGGAAGAGTTTCCAAATTTATTCTGAACTTCGATCATTTAGAGCCATATGATGAGAACATTTTTCAGCTTTCAAACTTTCTACAGAAATACTAACTTAAATTAGAGGGTATTCTGCAAATTGACTCCCAGGCTGAGTTCCCACTGTCTTTCAGAGAAGATTTGGGTCAACTCCTTTAGTCATAAGCTATGTGACACAAATTGATTTTAATAATGCATTGCAAATGCAAACAGAAATGCCTATTGTGTGGGTATATGTTTTGAACTATTTGTTTTTCATTTTTAAGCCAGATAAGTGAAAATTTATCCCACTTCTAATTTTTGTTATTTAATAATTAGATCCCTTCGACATTTTGGTTCTAATTAAATAGTAATTAATAAAAAGTCTAACACTTTTTTAAAGAAAAATGCATATAGTGAACATCTCCTGAGAAAAATATATAATGCGCAAAAAGTCACAAGTTTGTCAAAAAGAGGTAATTTATTTAATATATAATGTCAAATATAAAAATAAGTGGGTGTGCATTTTAGGAAAATCATTTCACTTTCTGTGAATAATAAATGGATAAACATGTATTTCTAAGATAGAGTTTTATTTTCACTTTTTTGTGTACTGGCACTAAATCTGTTGTAGTTCCAGTAGTCTGAATAATTGCATTCAAATTATTTTTTTTTTTACTAACAGTAGTGAAATTAGCTGCATAACCTCTCTATAGCATATATACGTATAACATAATTTCTAGTTCTTAAGCTTCAATCATAACTGTGCTTACGTCAGAGATTTGGGTAGAAACTCTAAGAAAACATCTATCCAAACACACACAATTTATACATACAGTTTCAAATCCATTGTATTTTGGTAATTACATATCCCAGGTTCATATTCTTTAAAGTATGGGATTTTGTCTCAGATTTCATGGCATCTTCACAACACAGTATCTGGATGCTTATTAATATAATTGCACTATGCTTTTAAGAGTAAGCATTTCACTTAATATAATCATTAGTATACTCCAAACAAAAAATGCTAAGAAGTATTCTTAAATTGTGTTTTTGATAGTTGTTCACCTTATACTATCAAAACTCAAAATTTTACTTAAATTCATTTCTATTAAAAACATAGAGAAATCTGTATGTATTAGTAAACTTTTTTTTGTTTTAAAATAAAAATATTTTAAATTAGCCAAATAATGATTTATGATTATAAATTATTGCACTTGATATTTATATGCAGAATGGAATCCAAATTTATTGGGAGAAGACTACTAGGCAAAAACACTTTAATGTGGAACATTTAATAAATCACACTTGTTATTCAATTTATTTATGCTTTATGCAGCACTCTAAATTTTTTCTACCTTTTGGTTTAGAATATATGATATTCTGTAAACACACACGTATGTACACAGACACACATTGAAATGATAGTTCTTGATTTCAGCCATTAGTTGTATCCATTTCTATTCTATCAAAATATTCCACTCCCTTTCTATATTAAATGCACCTTCCATTGAATGGATACTAAAAAAAATAAATGTTTGTCCTTTTTTTAAAACAGGGATATAAAAAATAAAAATAATTTAGTGAGAGTACTTCTACAACCCAGTTTGAAATAGTCAAGACCAATACAAGATCTTAAAGTAAATTGATTTACTTAGTTCAAATCATTTTCATGAGAGTTCAGAAATGGTATATATATGTGGAGGAACACTAACATAAACTGAAACATTGTGGACATTGTGAGAGTTTATGACTCAGAGCCCCTGAACAACATGATTCAATTTCCAAAATAAAGAAGAAATGGACCCTTTGACTTACTTTTCCCCTTAGGTAAGTATTTTATCCTCCTGCTAAAAGACCCTGTGTAAAGAAATATTACAACTTCCTTCAATGTTCTGTTTTCTTTTATCTTAAAATGTCTCCAAATCAAAAAGTGAAAAGTTACTGTTTTTTTCTTTATAGCATATTTAATTTCAAAAATTTTGGAACAGGACCCACCATGGAAAATGTTCAAGCTTTATCTTCTTGATAGATACTAGATAGAAACTTCAGAATGAGATCAATATGTCCTCACATTTAAATAGAACATCCCATTAAATAGAGCCAGGCTGTCAAGATTGGATTGCATATATAATCTTCTTTAAAAGAATTAATGCGTCCAAATGAATATGATGGAATAGAGTAGAAAATAATATTCTCATTGCCAATCTATCATTTTAAAGTAATACCTAGGCAGTCCATCAGCATCAAGAAGATAGAGACATCTGCTACACTTTTCTGAGACAGTCTAATTTACATATTTGTAAATATTAAATATAAATTTAGAAATTGATATTTCCTTTTCTCATAAATGGTCATAAATCATTGATGGAATCTAAATATGCTTCAGATGAATTAATTCCTCATCTTACTCTCTTAGAAGCATAGCTACTTTTGTCCATGTTTGTAATAGTCTGCACTATGACAGGGTATTCATGAAAAATAAA
The DNA here is from genome assembly GCA_039655065.1 of Glossophaga mutica. NCBI lineage: Eukaryota > Metazoa > Chordata > Mammalia > Chiroptera > Phyllostomidae > Glossophaga > Glossophaga mutica. The sequence goes on from CM077306.1 coordinate 74,771,172, forward strand.
GATATAAATATTTTTCTTTTATTTTTTTCTCTCTGGTTACTAAATATGTCGACTAAAATGTTTTGTCCAGTTTTTAACATAAGTGCATCAGTCAGACACTGATTAATTTTCAGGTATCTAGTAGATGGTTGTTTGTTATGAAATCTTACTCATTTTCTCACTTTCAAGTTTATATGAGATGTGGACAAGGTGATAGAATGTATTCATAAATGTAGTTAACTTTCTACATTCTAAGCTAGGGCTGACAAAGCCAAACAATAAATAAGCATTTCCTGGCCTTTACTCATTGAGAACATTTGTTAACTAATACTTATCAGAGAAATTCTTTCTATAGTATTTTTCTTATTTTCTTATTTCCTTTTGATTCTCTAGCTTACAATTGAATATATATCAATGCCATTTTAAAATGCATTTGTTAAGAAAATGGCAAATAAGATATAATAAAATATGAAGATCAATTTATGGAAGAGTATATTCCAAATGTTTATTTGTAGATAAATGTTCATTTGTAGATTGGCTGTTTGTTACTAAGAACATGTTTTCTGAAGAATAGAGTCGTTAGGTTTCGTTAGGTTCCCAGGCTAGCCCACAGATAAATCATACTATTTAATCAATGCTAATCACACTAGCCTTGGTTCTTGACAGCAGGGGTCCTGCTACTTCAGGGAACAGGAGAATGAGGAGGATAAAGAAGATAATTACTCCTCCATCCTCCCTTCTTTCTTGGAGTCAAAACTGTTTCAATACCTTTTTAGAATATTTAATTTAAAAAATTACACCTATATACCTCCCTTTCTACCCTCAGTTAAAAATTATCTTCTCCACTGATTACTAAACACTTAGATTTTCTTTCCATAGCTAACAATTTTAAGCTCTTACTATGTGTAAATAATGATTATAAGTGTTTTTATGAGTATTATTTTATTGTAACCACAACCCTGTGATGCGGGTACTAAAATTATTGCCATTTTATAGGTGGGGGAAAAAGAGTGGGGTACAGTAAATTTTTTACACAATAGAAAAGTGGCAGTGCCTGCTCCCAGTGCATTCATTTCATCCCAAGTCTCGTCCCAGTGTGACCCCGCACAAAGGTCTAATCTTCACACTGCGAGCCTCTTTCTCCAGCGTTTACACCCACAGCCAAACTTCCCATTTGTTCACGCAGATGATCAAATTTAAGTCTTAAGAAGGGAGCAATGACTTTTTATCTAATTATTACTGTCTCTTCTAAATCTCCTCAGAAGAATTTAGGAAGATAATGTTTCTGAATTTAGATAAATATCTTATGGGAATGGGCAAAGGATTTGAATAAACACTTCTCCAAAGAGGACAGACACACGGCCAGTGAATACATGAAAAGATGCTCATCATCACTAACTATCAGAGAAATGTAAATTAAAACCACAATGAGATATCACCTCTCACCAGTCAGAATAGTTATCATCAATAAATTAACAAATAAGAGCTAGTGAGGATGTGGAGAAAAGGCATCCCTTTTGCACTGTTGGTGGGAAGGCAGATTGGTACAGCCAATCTGTGGAAAGCAGTATTTTAAAAATGGAACTGCCTTATGATCCAGCGATCCCACTTCCGGGAACTTATCCAAAGAAAACTGAAATGCTAATTTGAAAGAATATAAGCACCCCTATGTTCACTGCACCATTATTTAAAATAGCCAAGATTTGAAAGCAACCCAATTATTATCCATCAGTAGATGAGCGGATAAAACAACCATGATACATTTGCACAATGGAATACTACTTGCTATAAAAAAAAGAAAAAAAAAATTTACCTTTTGCAACAGCACGGATAGACCAGGAGAAGATTATGCCAAATGAAATAAGCCAGTCAGAAAAAGACAAATACCATACAATTTCACTCATATGTGGAATCTAATGAACAAACTGAACTAACAAGGAAAATAGAGTCAGACAAATATAATAGATGGAGAGCAGGCTGACAGCTCTTTGGGGGAGGGGCTTAAAGGCGGAGACAATGTACTCAAGGCCATGGGCAAATGGACAACAGTTTGGTGATTGTGGGGTGGGGCATGCAGGTGGAAAAGGGCATAAGGAAAATAAATTGCAATGAAAAAAATAAAATAAAGTGAAAGCGAGGGAAAAAATATCTCTCTGTTTGGATGGGAGAGGTGCAATTGATTCTGGGCCCCCTTTTTATTTCTTGCTCCTTCTCATAAAGGTTTCCCTTCCTTACCTCATTTCTGTTAAAAACTATTCTTTTCATTATGAAAATGCCATCTAGTCTTTGGTCATTCAATGCACCATAGATTATAAAATATACAAGGATTTTGATAATAAGTAATCTTAAATTTAATCCAACAGAGAAATCAGTTGTTGAAATTTTTGTATACTTCTTCCCAACACCCAACCACCTCCTGTATTTTGTAAATAGACATACAGCTAAGAGCCTAATAGCAGATTTCTGTTTTTTAAACTTAATATATAATGTTGACATTTTTCTAAGTTTTTGCCAAAATCAGGAAGATGCAATGTAAAATAAATGAGCCATATACAAAAGCATGGAAAACAGGTCTTGGACCTACTGGTCATTTGCAAACAGGAGTTTGCAATTCAGCAAATAGCTTGCAAACATAATCTTTAACTCTTTGTCCTTCCTATAAATGTTGGATTTGTAATGCAATTATATGTATTTGAAAAACATGTAAGCGAAAAAGTTAATGTGACTTGTTGGAATAGATGAAACCCAAATGGAGTGCTTTCAAACTTTGAAAGTAAAACAGTGTGCTTTTCCCCTCCTTATCTTAAGTATTTTGAGAAAGTAAAAGCAGTTTTTAAAAGCACACTGCCTTGATGTTTTCTATTTACACGTCTGGGAAGAAACCTTTTAGTCACATGCACCTTTTATAAATGCCAGTATATGAAGACAACCCAGTGGTGGGGCAATTCTATAACAAAACATATAAAAAATAGCAACTTACTTACTACCACTCACTAACCAGTCATTTAATTTTTATTTTTATCGAACTTGAGTTGACGTTCATTTAATAATAAAAGACTTTAATGACCAATTTTCCAGAGTCAGAATAATTCAGAGTTTGACAATTCAGATGGTTGGTTCTTCCTATACTTTAAAATATCAACACACATGGCTTTAATATTGAAATGAAAACTACTCTGTGTGCACATAGTAGATAACAGCACCCGAGGAGGTAAGGGCAGGGGCTGACTAGGTGATTGGGTTTCTTGTTTGACTAGTGTACAGTGACCTGCTCCCTTACCGGTCTCTGCCTCGATCCATAGGAGCACTGGCCGTATGGAAACCACTACCACTGTTCAGATTCAGCTTCAGGGTTAGATTGCAGAAATTTCTTGCTTTGGCTCAACAGAAAATTACTGTCAGCTTTTAAAAATATAATTAAAGCTACTGAATCGGCAAGTTTTCAGATCTGCACATTATACCAGTATTAGAAATTCTGTCACCAAACATAGGAAACAAGTTTTAAAAAGTCAAATATAATGAAAAAATATACAAATAGAAGGATCTAGATCATGTCTTTAAAATGTATTTCCAGAAAGTCCATAGCAAAGATGAAGAAGAGTCCACAAGCTTTCGGTCTCTATTTATTTCTTTTGTGATATTAAAAAGTGGACAGCCACTTTTACAAGCTCTTACCCATAATTTGAATTGACATCTTATAGCCAAGTGCATTAAAATTTAGAAGAAATTCCCAAGAGGAATACTCACAAGGGGTAATATATATGTATATTTCTGTGTATATATCTCTGTGTAAAGAAAAGTGGGTAGGTCAGCAAATATAGGAAAATGTATTCATAATAATTAAATGCTTTCTTCTCTCACTAACTCCTTTTCTTTTATAACCAAAGTATTTGCTTAAGAAAGCTGATTCAAAAAGGAGTAAATGAACCTTGTTCTTTTGGTAGCTGGACTAGGGTAGCTTTTCTCGGTTATTACTAGTAAATAATTCTGCTCAGCAGTATGAAGAAAATCCAGCTCAGTTTTCTGTATTCTAAATCAATCTCAGGTTTAAGAGAAGGTGCAGGCTTGAAAGTTATTACAACTCCACTGTTTTCACTGATAAATTACATGAATAACATTTGAGACAATGCATTGTTAAATATTTATGTCTAGGACTATAGAACCAAGAAAAGCACAAGAACCCCTAGAAGAATAAATATATTTACCTAAATAAATTACTAAGACAAATATACTCCTATGTGCTCTGTACCAATAAACAGTAGGTATTCACTAAATTGTAGAATATAAATGGTTCATTTCCTCTAAATGTACACTGAAAGATCTATAACATGTTACACATTTCCTGTGCTTTGCATATATATTTCAATATTCATCATGAAAAGCCTTGCTTATGTGTCAATATACATTACTTTGCATATATTAAGAAGGGTTTTTTTAAAAAAAATTAACATTACGGATGCTTTTTATATGGGGGAAAGCTTAGGTCTTATTTCATGATTAACCCTTTCACGACTCATCCTTTTTTCTCTACATGACATTTGCACAAAATGAATTGCTTGCTTAGACACAGCTAACTAAATAAAAGCAGGCCAGAGCTGATAGTATGAAAAATGGATTTTCATTACTGTTTCATTGATTCTTGTAAATAAGGGCCTGAGGCCTGCTCTGAAAAGGCTGAAAACAGTAATAATTTAATCTGAGGTGACATAGACCAAAATGTATGTGGACAAAAATCATCCTTGAATATTAAACAACAGCCTCAAGACAGAGAAAAGTGTTGCAGGCGAATTTAAATGTATGCAGATCGGTGGGTAACATATTTAAAAACAGAAATTAAAGATTCCTGTCATAAATCACATTTGCTGCCATGGATATGCCTTGTTATGCTGGCGTTTAAGAAAACCTGAAAGGTTAAGGCAGTTGGTGCATTAAATCGTACAAGGATAATTAATACTTTTCTTGTGGCTATTTATAAGAAATGGAAAATATAGTCAGATCAGCTGTGGCACTGTAGTAATTTGAGGGGGGAGCAATGAAAGCATGAGTCAATAGTTTTAACTGGACAAATGTCAAATGCTTAATGATGCAGCATCCCAATTTGGAATCTGTTTGAAAGTTGTATATTTTTTAAAATGAGATTAAAAACAGTTCATTCTTATAGCACAAATACCATTTTTTTTTGCCTCTCATGCTCTTCGTATTTCCAAGAGAAAAAAATAAAACAACGTACATGAAATTTGCTACTATACCTCAGTCACCTATCCCATAGATGCTATGTGGAAATAAATACCTTTTCTGGCACCCAGCATTTCACCATGTCTCAGAAAATAGCAATGACAAAAATTTTTTAAAGGACTAATTTACTTGTCCTATCAGGAATTGGGTTAGTAACATCAGAGAACCCTCCCATTGTTTCCCCAGAAGAAAACCTACCTTTGTCACTTAATGAGTTTAGGCTTATGATCATTCTACTATTTAAAAATTCCCCTACCATAGTTTGTGGGTTTGTTTACACTGAGCTAAAATCAGTGCTTTTTATTGGAATCGTGCATTATGAAAAGGTCCCTTCACAAAGCAGAAGGCATATAGCATCAAATCCTCAGAATGTGAAAGGCTGTGTTTATCTTTTAGGGCACTGCTACCTGTATAATATTCCTTTGAGCTAAGAGAAAAAGGATGGCCGGCCTTCAGAAAGGAAACTATTATTGTTGTAGATAAAATAGTCTCACTATTATCAGTATGTTATTTGTGCAGAATATAATCTAGTTAACAGGATGTTTTGTTTTTTCAGGTTGGTTTTAAGATAACAGTGGGGTATGACTATATCACAAATATAGCCCTATCATATTTTACCACAAAATTAGTGTAAGATCAATATGGACTTTTAAAAAATAGTGAATATAGATTATATGGAGATATTTTTCTGGCTAAACAATCCATTAACATTTTTAATGATTAAATCTAGTCTAGGTACCTTAAACTGAAAGAGTGCAAATGAACATTTAATACAATGGCCTTTTAAATATCTTTTATATGAACAAGTAACAAAGTTAGTTCTAGGGTTTGGTAGGCTGTGCCATCACTAAATGTTCCCAGTTGGCCTGAGGAAACAGACAACCCATTGGAATGCTCATAGTTCTTTAAGTAGGTTGAGTTAAGAACAAACAAGCAAGCAAAATATAACCAAAGACACTGAAATTAAGAAGGCATTGACAGTAAGCAGAGGGGAGAGGGGAGGGGATAATAGGGCAAAAAGGGTGAAGGGTTTACAGAGCAACTATAAAGGATATATGGACAAAAACAATGGGGGGCGGAAACAGGGGAGGGAGGTGGGGATGGCTGGGATGGTGGAGAGGGGTGGGGGAAAGGCAGAAAACTATACTTGAACAACAATAAAATTCAAAAGTATTTCACTAAAAAAAAAGAAATCTTGTTTACCCACCATTGATAGCTAACATCACATTAAGGTGAGAAAACCATTTTCACATTAACACTCCTGCTCAATATTGAGGTCATTGGGTAGAGCCATAGTTATGTACACTATCTTTCAAAAGAATTACATAACACAGGACTCACCCATACCTTTATTCTTATTGGTCTTAAGCCTCATTAAAAAATGCTCTATGATTATTCCGAGTGAACTAGACCTCCCTTGCCAACATCTGCAGGTCCGTGATTAAGTTTACACCCCTCCCCTGTGACTCGGTGTCCAGAGACATTGCCTCATAGGTGGCTGGTGAACATCAATACAGCTGGCCTGACAGATATTCTGTGACTAATGCCACCATTGGTCAATAGTCCTTGCGATCTGAGCAAAAATGGTGTGCTTCTGAGGAATGAGACTAGCTTAATATCACAACAATCTTCCTGACCAAGCATGTGAGTTCCGAGGATGTAATCTGGCAAGGCTGAAGACTTTTCTGCAGAGTGACACTGATAAGGCTGTAGAAAGAATGGAACTCCTGTCTTCACACACTGGCCTCAAAAAGCATGGAAAAATACAATCTCTACTTAAAGCAAGTCTGTCCTGGACCATAAGCTTTCTGATACAAAGAAAGTAATGCTAGGAATTAAGTTATAATTTATACAGAAAAGGATTATCTTGCTTATCTTACCTATATTTCTCTAGAATAGACCTTAATTCATTATACTTTTTGTTAATTATTAATCTTGTGATTGCCAATTGGTGATCAGCTTAAAAAGTTATTTGGCAGATAGCTTTAAACTTAAATGTAAGACTATTTTCAGTTTTCAAAGTTCTTCTTAGCTATTGCTATTAAGCTTACATAACACATTTCTCTGGAAGCAGATATAACCCAGCTGTTAAGGATGAGATAGGAAAAACAGACTAAACATGTATTGCAAGTGAGGATTTTTCTTGAAGAGAAAGCCTCTCTGTATATTAGGTTGCAAGGTGTTAATCTAGGGAATAACGTTGTATGCTTTGCTATCACTTACTATTGCACAACAGCTAAAACCTTTCAAGATGTGGAATATTTCCTGTGTAACAGTAGAATATTGTCTAGACCACTATCAACGGTAGATAAGCAAGAACAGGGACACACCTTTACAGTCAAGGAGCACGTACTAGAGAAATAGATTTGATTTACAGGCAAACAAAATATTTTCTAAAATATACAACCTATAAGCATACAAATAATTTTATCATTAGAATGTACCAAAGTGGCTTCAATGTGAGCAGAGAATTTTTAAAAAGGAACTCACCAGCTCAACACAGAAGAAGATAGACTAAAATGGGAGTAATCATAGGCACGAATCTCTTAAGAGCTAAAATGGCTCCTGTGGGTCTGTTATTGCCTTCACAATAAATATATCTACTGTGCATGAGCATTAACCTCTGCAAAAATATCATGAGGATATGTAGCACATGGACTTGTAAACATTAGTGGCAGCTGCACTGTTATATAAGTGTACAATGAAATGACTCCAAAGTAGCTATAATGTCCTATCATGGCAGGCTTGGTGAATGCCAATACATTTACATGATCAAAGAGACAAATGAATTGGCTTTAAATGTATCATTAGTTGTGAGCATCATGATTCATCATAATTGACACTGTCTCTCAATGTCATGCAGAATAAAGTACATTAAAGCTATGAAGAAAGCTATGGTTTCAAGGTTTCCACACAGATCTGAGCATTGGGTGGAAATAAATAGCACCATTTTAGAGAATTGCAAACATTTTTTTTTTACATCTTCACTCAAAGCAAACTTTAGGGGAAAATGTACCATTTTACCAGCATTAAAATTTCATTATATCTATTTTAAACAATCATTGGTTATAAGGCTCACTTAAATAGAAAACATCACTATAGCACAAGAAGGAAGTTGAATTATTCCATTTACTTGAGGTTCTGGAATGTAATTTCCCTGCAGTAACACCAATAAATAACCAAGTGATTTAAATGCCACCTAGGCATACTTTTCAATGAAGTAATTCCACTTCTAACAATACATGATTCTTATCATGGATCAAGACCATCTGAGTTATTTGTAGTGAAGAATAATTAGAACCCTATTATATCCAACAGGGAAATGGATCCACATTTAAAGTACATTATCAACTCTAATATTTTGAATTTTCAAAGGATATTTAATGACTTGAAGATATACTTTAAAATAGAAAATGAATAAGAATAAGATAAAATTATATTAATTTTATAGAGAAATTTGTATATATATAAAGTTTAGAAGAAAATAGGCAAAAATGTTTGCAATCACCTCCTTTTAAGTATTTAAATTTTCTTTTATTAATTTTTCAATATTTTCCAAATTTTTAGTATTACTTGTATAACCAGAAAAAAATAATTTATTGTAAACATTTTCTAAATAAGAAAAAAAAAAGAACTCATCCAGTAAAGTAGCAATAAAAAACTTTTCAAGGAGACTAGGATCTATTTCCTATCAATCTTCAGATCAATTACATTGATTTTCTCTCTTTTAAAGCAGGGTTTTATTAAGTAGTTCTCTCAGAGCTTCCAATTTCTATGTAGTGATGATGAGAACTGAGGAGAGATTTTCAATATGGAATTATCACTAAAATATGTTTTAGAATGCAGGAATCTTCTCCTTTATTAAATCATTCTAATAAATATTCATTCAATTCCTTGTTACTCTAAGTGGTTCTGTCAGCTAGATAAACATACAAACATTATATGAGTCACATTTCTTGAACTTAAATTCACCTCAGGTCAACTAAGACCAAGAAGAGGCCTTTTTTTTTTTTCCTTTTTAATTTTTTTGACTTTTATACCACTAATTTAGGCAAGTAGATGGACATATGTACAGATTTACCTTCTGAACATTAGTACCCCTCAAATGCTGCCAGTCCTAAGTAGCCTATATAAACCTGGATACTATTTGTGATTTCTTCTATCTTCACAAATAACAATCCCACAGACCCATAGATTTACTACCTACATAGGCCTTGAATTCATTTACTGCTCTCAATCATTTCTCTTGTTGCTCTACTAAAGCTGCCATCAGCCATCACCTAGCCTCCTAATAGTTTTGCCCATATACAGGGGGAACACACTTGTGTTTGCCAATCCATACTCACAATGCACATAGAGTTTCATTTCCAGAACCCTAATCTTGTCATGGCAGCTTTCCTTCATTTAAACCCAAAGGCCTGGGCACAGCATTGAAGTCCCTTCATGAACTTTCCCTTGCTCTCCTCTCCGATCTCATCTTTCTTCCTACCCCTCCATCCCATCACCTGTCCACATTGGTTCAGCTACTGTTAAGGTTCTACCATGCTTCCTCTTATTTCCTGGTTTTGGCACTTGCTTTTCCTTCTGCATGCATTCTCTTCTCCCTGGACAGCACCCAAATTGGATAAGCCCTTCTGGACAGCACTTCTTCAACTGGATAAGCCCTGGGTAATTCTCACTTATCACCAAAGTCTTGTCTTCTAGGTTTTGTTAAGTGCCCTACATTCTTCTTTCCACTTCATCCTTCACTACCTTGACTATGAGGCTTATCCTACTGTGTTGCAATTTTAGACTAATTACTTGTTTTCTTCACTAAATGGCATCCTCTTTGGGGGCAAAGGTATCTGTCATATTCAATATTATATATGACTACATACAGAGCAGGTACTTAATATTTTAATGTACAAATAAATGAAAGAAGTATTAGTATTTTAATTGAAGAGGTTAAACATAAAAAGTAATCCTTGGTGTTAAGACTATTCTCACAATTAGACATTCTACATACTGAATCCTCATAATGCTGATGATGAAGAGGGTGGCTAAGATTTCATGAAGTTTACAGTGAATCATTCTTTTTTAAATACTCAACATTTATTAGTTTAATCCTTTTAACGACCCCATAAGGAGGTGTTATTATGGTCATTTTATACATGAGAACACTGAGGCACTGAAATTTTAATTTTTCTCAAGGTCACACAGTTAGTAAGGTGTTATATTAGGGCTCCATGGCTATAGTAATATATAAACCTAACATTTGAAAGACTTTCTATAGAAGAAAAAATATATAAATATAAACATACTAATTTGCATATAAATATATATTTATGATAAATGCATATTTGTTATAAATATATAATTTATTATCACACATATGTGCATATTTATATATTGATATATATAAATACACACATACACACAGATATCCCATTGTAGTCTTAGGTCAGGGGTGAGTTGGGGGGGAGAGTGGAGAAACTTTCATACAGTAATTAATGGAACCAGACTAATAAAAGTTATGTCAAAATTAAACATACATTTTCCAATATCATCTTACAAGATGACATACAAACAATGAAAGAAGGCTAGATGTTATAGTCCATGATGCGGCATATCACTTCTATTCATATTTTATTATCAAGAATTCAGATACATAGTAATCCTAACAGAAAAAATGTTGAGAAATATGCTCAGAGGAAAAAAATATATATATATTTTTGGTGAATGGTTTGCAGTCTCTACCACAGGGTCTAAGGCTAGGTTTGAATCTAGACAGTATAACTCCAGAGCTGATTCTTAAGCTTCTATTAAAACTTCTCTAACAGGAATGTGCCATGCCTGTTTAATTTATAACCTATTAGATGTATTTATTATGTTCTATGTAATGTTATATGTTTTATGGTAAAATATATAGATCGTATGCACTGTTTAGTGTTTGAAAACAACTTAAAGACTTTGTTTATATGTTTACATAGCAAGAACATGTCACACGTTGTGCTAAATATCTAAAGGGAAGGATTGGTAATGTCATCGCCCAAACTTTATCTGTACCCTGGGTAGTTATATGTTTGTGACTGTATAGTTACATATTTAACAATAAACAAGGAATTTTCTTCTCCTCTAAGTATATTTGTCTAAATCGAAGAAAAAAATTTGGCCAAAATTAGTAACATATTTAACATCAACAAATGATGGTTCAAGAGCCAAATCCATGGGAAAACTTTATTAGTTACATAAAAGTTAACCAATGTTAGTTGAATTAAATCTGAGGCATGTTTTTCCTTGAAGCACCACAAATGGCAAAGGTAGTCAGAAGGACAGGGGCAATAAGGTACAACTGACAGACCTCTGACATGTAAAGTGGAATACCAAAAAGATTATGTGAAAATGAGAATTTGTTTAATTTTAAGTCAGTTACAAGACACTTAAAACTTGAAAAAAACGTCAGTCTAAAATGTTTCCCTGAGAAGCTTGCTGTTTGGGATAAGCAGATAATTTAAGAAATTAATTTTTCATTGCTTATTTTTATCAGAAATATTGTCGAGATAGGGCCCACTAATCTGTACTAGTGAATATACTAATGAAAACTTATTGGTTAAAATAACTATTTTAATTTCAGGCATAACTTTGTAGATAAGGGTCAGGAATTTGGGAGGTCCTCACTGAGCTCTCCTTGCTTGGGTCGCTCATGTAACTATAGTCAGCTGTCTGACTAGGAGTGCAGTCATTGGAAGGCCCATCTGGGTTGGCTCACCCTGAACTTGGTATGCTCAGAGGGAATTCTTTCAAAACAATTGTCTTCTTTGGCACAAAAGGCTTCTTGTAAGGAACCTATTTTGTGAAAGATCTTAATGTTTTAGATATTTATTTTTTTCTTGGCAAATGGTGCCCCCTAAAAGCAAATGAAATAGTTTTTTTGTTACTGTAATCCAACTTCTCCCATTATGTAATGTTTTACATGGATGTACTTTCTTGGTGTCCAATAAGTCAGGTCCATGGATCTCTACCATACTGCTTTCAAAATCCTGACAAACAGACCTTACTCCATGTCATTTAGATTAGAATCTGGCATCACTTATGCCAGATTCTAAGAAACAGGCATCACTATTCTAAAAAGACAAAACAAAACAAAACAAAACCTCTCCACAATATTCCAATGTTAGTCAAGATTGGAAATCATTGCGATAATCCATAAAATATATGCAAACTAGAAATACAAGAATAGTTATACATCTTGACCAGTTCTCTCTATTGCTCAAAGAAAAACAAAACAAAACAAAACAAAACAAAACAACAAAACCCAGAGCGGGGAAATGGCTTACCCAAGGATACAGGGTCAACTATGACAGCAGCATAGTCAGAGAAGAAATAGGAACAGAAAAGTACCCATGTCTTCTTCAGAATGCTGATGGTATGACAGAATGGCATAGAGAAGGGAGAGAATGAATACATGAAGATGTTTCCAAGGTTTCGAATGGCATGAAGATTGTGAGATCTCACCTGTGGCCTTGGCCCCCATACTATCGTGAGATTGCTGGGTGAAGATGAGAAAACCTTGCCTTGGGAAGTTAGCATGATGCAGCTTAGTGAAAAGAGGAGCTGCCCTTCCTTCTGAGTGGGGATATTAGTGCAGTTCCTAAATTCCCTGGCCTCTGTTCTCTTTCCTTTGTTCCCTTTACTTACAAATTTTCTTTTTGCTTTTATTTTCTTTTTATAACATTTTAAATACAAAAGTTTGGGAAATATTATACAATTTGAAAAAGCAAATTACCAGTAAATCCATTTCACTACATAATGCCTGCTACTTATAGTCAACTTTAACATAATAATTATTGGATAAAAGAATTTTGAAATCATCTTGAGTAACAAGAGGCATTCACTATAATTTTTTCCTCTCACTCTTGGCTCAAGTAATTCCAATATGTGGTGATAAAATTTATTTTTGATTGGCATGATAATTGTTAAATGATTATTCACAATATTTAATTCATTTGCTATAACTTAATCATCGCCTTTAGGTTTACTTATCATTCTGGCTGCTAGTATAATTTTTCATCATTGTTTAAACATTTTTATCAAAATATCCTTAGGTAACACCTTCTTCGATTGTCTTGTTTTAGATATTTGTTGAGATGTATCAGCTTGTAACTCTGGATTTTTTTTTTTTTTTGCCACCCCAATAATGTTTTTCTTGAAAAATAATTTATTTGATATTGCTCCCGATTTTTGTTCTTGTTTGGGCTTTTGTATTGTGTCTCATCTATCTGTATTATTCTTTTTAATTTTTTACAGTTTTTGTCTGAGTCTTGGTTGAAGTCCTTAGATTTCACTTCTATAAATCAGTGTTCTAATGCACCTTATTTGTTGTTTTTGAAACCTGTCTAGCTTCAATTAAACAATCATATTTTTTTTCATACACTGTTTTCTGATTTAAGATTGTTCCTTTTTCACATTTCCTTTCTCCACATAAATAGGTAACATATTCTAACCATCTTAATGAGACCATAAATCAGAAAACTTCTAATACTGTAATATTGCTATTTTTAATTCTGTTGTGTGGTTTTTATATAGTTTTGTTTTGTTTTTACACTATATCTACTTCATTGAATCAATTCCTCCAAGTATTCAGGAATGTCTCCTTGTTTTGACATAATGCTTCTTTTTATAGAACTGGTAGTATTTTTTCTCCTATACTCAGAAAGTTTCTGTTTGTTCTGGCTGCTAGAGAAGGAAGAAACCCTGCCATATTGGGTTTCTAAAATGTTCATTGAGACCACATCCTGTTTCTTTCCCTCACACAGATTGTGAAGAGATTTCTCTCAGCATTTTCTCCAGTCAGATCCTGGCCACATTGCTCCTTCGGGGAAACTGGCGGTGGGAGACGTCAGAAATCTGAGCCCGATTCCGTCTTGTGTAACGATGGTGAGAAAGATGGGGCAGATGAGTATTGCTAAATAACATTGGTTGAGTGCTTACCGTGGACTAGGCACTAGGCTGAGCACTTGCCCTGTTATTTAAACCATAACCCCTTTCTGTTTTGTATATGAGAAAACCAGTGTGTAAGAATTTTTAATACATCTTCCTAAGACTACACAACTATTGAATAAAGAGCTTGGGCTGAACCAATGTTCTTACTCAATTCATCATTTCCCCCCGTTTATTATTTAATTAAAATCTTTTGAAGTTGAGGGCATGAGGCTATCATCCTTCCTCTTTTCGTTATCAATAAAATACTGCCTCCATTTTATATTCTGCTAGCCATTTCCACAGATCTTTCAGAAGAGGAAAGGTAAAGGGCCAATTTTACAAAAAAGCAACTTTCCCAGAATGTGCAAAAGAATGGCAAATTACCAACTAATCTGACTTCTAAATCTGAGATTTCTGCCCTTTTTTTAACAATATAGAAACTTGAATTCCAGACATTCTTCAAGGTATAACTTCCAAGTTGTTTGATAATTCCCTTCAAAATCTTGATAGGAAAACATTTAAGAAATCCAACTTAAAGACTGACTATGTAAAATCTTTATTTCAATGGCTTCAGAGACTTAGCCATGAAGCATTATTCTACAGGATTCACTGTCAGTAGGGGACACTAGTACCATTTTCAAAGGATTTGGGGTATTTGTCTATTTAAGGCAATGTAACCAGAATGGTTTCAATCCACCTCTGGACAATTGGATTATTGTAAAATTTACAAAGCAGCCAATTATAAAATATTTGTTATTCAGCACATTGATATAAAGTGACTTCATCAAAGTTTCTGGAAGAATTAATAAAAACTGTTAGCAAAGTGGAACATAACACAAAATAGATGAGAAGCTGGAAATGTAACTTTACAGAAGGTAGTAGGCAATTTGAAAGGGCCTTATTTGAAAAGAGACTTGAGTCAGAATACGTGTTTAATATGACCATCAACACCTACCTGAGTGCTTGGCCCACAGGAAATGCTTAGTAAACACTTCCCCATGAAGTGATGGAGTACCACTATAATCAGTGTCCAGAGAAAGATAATTAAAACAGAATGTTGCATTGATTATTCAATTACCCGCTGGGAAAGATGCAAGTAGAATGTCACCAAAATCGTATGTTGGCATTTAAACTCCCTGTGACACATAGTGTTGCTGCTTAAGTAAAACTTAAGTACCCTTTTCACATATATTAAAATAATGTCCTTCAAAAAATTAGATTTGAAAGTGCTTTGGAAACAGTCTACGGCCAGGCCACCCTGAACGTGCCCGATCTCGTCTGAAAGTGCTTTGGAAACAAAAGTGGTAAACAAGTATAATGGATTATTATTATTCATAGATATATCTAAATTTGGGTATTTGAGTGTGAATATTTTTAGGTGTTTATTTTAAGCTCTGAAGTTTAACTTTTTTAAATTTAGCATTGTAATTACAACACTTTACTAATATAATGTCTCCACCCTTTTGTACTACAAAAGCCTGCATATTGCATACAAGTCACATTTTGAGTGGTCCATGTATTGGAAACACTAATTATCCTGGAGCAGAAATCAGGGCTTTTTGATACCAGTCTAGTGGGGTTATTTCTTGTGAAATAAGAAGTATTTATTTTAAGAACATATTAGCTATTGTGCAGAGAAGGGGAATTTGCATGTGTGGGTGTTTGGGCATAGGTATGCGTGTATTGTTGGTAAGACAATATATTTTCAGTTAATTATTTCTTAATATTTCTGCTTAGCCATAAAATGCCTTTAAATTCTTATGCTAAATTCAGTAATAGCCTCTCAAAAAATGCTCTTTATTTTTGGTCTTTTCTCTAAAACTTTGATGAAAATAAAATTAGTGAATACTCCTTAATTGCAATTCTTTGAACGTGTATTTCTTATTACAAAATAATTTCATAAATATATTAATTACAAAATTAGGACATTCCTCTGTCTCATGGGACCAAACACATATTTTAATTGCCCACCACCCAGTGCCATTTACTAGTGGAATGTCACTGATGCATGGGGTGGAGGGTCAATAAATACATGTTTATTTTTATTTTACTAATTTTAATAAACTTAATGTTTAGTATTAGAGAAAGGGTATTAGTATGTGATGGCATGGTTTCAGCTCTCTGGCCATCTAACAGGATGATCTTAGGGAAGTCATTCAAGTTCTCTAAATATGAATTTCCTCTTCTCCGATCTGGGGAAAACAATAATGCCTACCTTACACTTTCATTGTAAGGATCAAATTAAATCATGAAGTGAAGAAAACCAGAAAGAGTTACCAGTGTTCATAAAGGTCTAACCTTACAAATTACTTTACTAAATGTTAGAATTTTAACATGTTATCTTAACATTTGATATGACAAGCACATGAATGGAACTGAATGATACTGTGGGCTAGATGGCCTCTTGTCCATCTCTGCCTCTTCTATAACCAAAAATTTACCTCCATTCAGCAATCTTCAGTTATTGAATGTCTTTTATATGCCAAGAAAAGTGGAGATGAAAGTAAGCAGTATTTTCTTCTTAGTACAGATAGTCTAGTAAAATGGGGATTTGTAAAAAGTTAATGTAAATAAATACTAAAATATTTTTGTATGCAATGTTAGACATTTTGGGCATGGTAGGATGGCATTTGATTTAGGATTAGAGAATTTCCTTAAAAAATGAAAACGATTGAATCACTCAGAATTAGATATATGTAGTAAAGACTAGTAGGAAGAGTTTTCTGGGAAGCAGGTATGGTAAGAACACAGGCATAGAAGTTTAGCCAAGTATACAGTGGAAATGAAGCTACAAGCAGTTCTTTATTATGTGAAAAGAGAGGAGAAACAGAGACTAGTCAAAAACAAGGCTGGAAAGCAAGAAGGGTACTAAGTCATGAGGGTCCTTTTGAGCTTACATTATGTCCTGCGCAAATGAAAGCGTAATCTACTGGGATTAGTGTTGGCTGGATCCCCAAGTTAACTGCTGTGAAATACATAAAAATTGAAGAGCTTAGCCAGAGAAAATAAAGGATGGTACTATCATGACTAAAAGTGCGGTCTCTGTGTTGGTCACGTGGGTTCAAATCCTAACTGCAACCATTTCTGGTTGGGAAATTTGAGAGGCAATTTATTTAACCCCTAGGAGCATTAGTTTAATTATTAGAAAACTACATATAACAGTTAATATTATCTATCTCTGATTTGGTTCCATGAAGAGTAAATAAGCTTATATGTAAAAATATTCCATAATAACCCTTAGTAAATGCTATCATTATTGATACTGTCTCTAAGCCAGAAAAGAGGGAGTTCGTTCAGTTAGGAGATGATCACACTAGTTCAGTTAAGAGATAAAGGCTTAAATTAGTGAAAGGATGGAGGAAATGTTTGGTACTTGGAGACTAGCAAATAGTAGGGTTTCAATGTGTGTTGAATAATATGTAATAGATATAGTATTAGGTATGTGGTAATCATATAGCTATAGTTATAAACATATAATTAAAGTATTTCTTTTTAATTAAAAAATAGCTACACAATTTTCCCATAATTAAGCAAAACAAAAAACAGTGATCAACTTTGATTTTTGTTTTATCCACTGAATTGACTGGTTGTGTTGGCATCTGAAAGCTTTGGCTCTGCTGTGTTTATTGCACTTAGCCTAAGATGTAAAGGGTGCAGACGATAGAGGTTGAAAAAGAATATTTAAACTTCTATACCTGAAACCAGTATAATTTCATTAACCAATGCAACCCCAATAAATTCAATAAAAAGAATATACTTTATGTGGTGAATTTAAGGTACACACTGAATTAATAGAATTAGAGAAAACCTTGTGATGATTTGGTCAAATTTTGTATTCTTAGTTCTGAATAAGAAAGTAATTCACAGTAGGAAGCTGCTGTATGTAAAGGAAAAGTTCCCCAAACACACTAGCAGGGTATTTCCCTCTGTAAATTTACTGTCTTTTCAGTTGCGGGGCAGATGAATGAACTTTTTAAAACTACAATTATATAAATAATTCCCATAGTCTGGGGTCTCTTTGCTCTCACTTTTTGCATAATTCAATTTTTGAACAAATTGGCTATGTGGGTTCCTCATATAGTGAAGCGCTGTACTGTATTTTTGGGGAAAAAAAAAAAAAAACATTGTAAGGATTTACCATAGTAAGTACTAGTAAGTGATAAACAGATAGTCTGTCCTTTGAGTTACTTTATAATTGGATTGGAACAATGTCCCTCAAAGTGACATAAACTTTGTCACTATATTTAATAAATTTTGTCTTTGTCTCTGTCATATGTTGGCAATATTAGCTACTCAGCCAAGATTTGGCAAATGAATTACTGTGAAATAAAAGGGAGAGTGATGAACAATGTAAAAAGGGGGAGAGGCAGATTACAGAGGCATATTATGTGATATTACAGAGGCAGAGGTAAAGAAGATAAGAAAGAGTTCCAAGTAGGGAAGTTATAAAAAGTTTTACTAAAGAAATGGCGTATTAACTGAGCTTTGATTGATAAGGAACTCAGCAGGGGAACTATATGGAGAGAGAACATGCCAGAGTAGCACAAGCAAAAACATCCAGTTGTGATTAAACATGTCATAGCGTTCAGGTATCAGTAGTGCAAAAGATAGATGGAAGAAAGATATGGGAGAGGAACCTGGTGAGGTAGACAGAGACCAACTTGTGCTTGGTCTTTAAAAAAGGCTGAAGGGCCTGGGCATTTTTCTGTTGTCAAAGAAAAGCCATATTTTGAACAGTAGCAACAGCTCATATATTCTGTACTTTAAGATGATTTCCCTCAGAATAATATACTGATCCCATATAGAAACCAGGAGCAAAGCACAGAGTTTTACAATGGAAATTTCTCTATTATACAACAAACAAATGCACACACTCACATACACACTCACAATACACACCTACATTACTAGATAAACTGGTTACTGAGTAAGGCAACTGAATAGCATAGAATAGAACTTATAAATATGAAAACCTAAACCAATGTTGGTTAGATGACAGACTTTCTCCCTATAACATAAGGCAATGCTTAACCTTTAAACTTTTGTTTCTCTTTTTCCCATGACACAAAGGCTGTGGATGATGTTGTTGCAAGAAATATTCTCCTATGGGTGCTTGTGCACAATCTTTAATGACTTTTTATAATAATGTCATCATTATCATTTCTATTCCATAAACTATATAAGATATCAAGTAAATTAAAGGTGATTAGTATAGACATAGCCTTGTATTGTATCCACATTTTTGTTTTCGTTTTTTAATGTAAACAAATTCTTATATTAGTATTAGTAGTAAAACAAAATCTCTACACTTCATAGCTGATTGGGAAACACCATTCAGTGTCCTTTGCCTGAGAAGCATTGCCTTAAAGCACTAAAATGAAAAAAAAAATGTATTTTTAGGGGAATCCCAACTTCTCTTTTTATTTGATTACTGGAAAAAAATCCTATATTCTAAAAGCACTAGACTACACTTTAAGAGTGATCCCTCTGATCAGAATGGAACTGGGTACCCCAGGTCACAATAATAGGTTTCATTTTCAGGTTCCTGGTATAAACTTATGGATTCTTCTTCCTTCAAGTACAGTCATGTTGAACTGATATTCTTTGGTCTAAGTTGGTAGATAGCAAAATTATCACAATGCAAATACCTAGAATGAGCATGATATTATCAATAATTTTGCATCAACATTTTTCTAGTTTTCTGAGAATAGGAAGAGTGATCCACCCCCCCCACCCCCCACAAGGGAGGAGAAGACAAAAAAAAAGTGTGTTGGAGCCAAAAGCCTTATTTGCTGTGAAAGTTGCAAATGTTTGCCTGGAGCAAATATGTGAAAATTTGCAATTTGTCATAGGTGTGGAATTTTGCTATTTTTCACAGTGGAAGAACTGTTCTGTGTAGTTTGCTTTTTCCCCTAGATGTGTGATTCTTGGAGAAATTCTGAGATTGATACATTTTGATGCCAGAGATGGCAAGGTGAACAATTACTCTCAATAATAACTAAAATTTGTGCTATGTAACTCAATGAAATGCTTTTTCTTTTTTTTCAAAGTTGAATTGTAGCACTTGTTAGAAGAAAGAACAGTCCTAATTGTGTATTAAAATTTCATCTAGCACAAAAATTCTATATTGTACTATAATAGTTTTATGCAAGAGTATATTGTTATCTAAAGTTAAAGAGAAGTAGAGCAGATAGGTTAAAAATTATTTAGCCCTGACTGGTGTAGTTCAGTGGATGGAGCATGGGCTGCGAACCAAAGGGTTGCCAGTTCAATTCCCAATCAGAGTACTATATGCCTGGGTTGTAGGCCAGGTCCCCAGTAGGGGGTGTGCAAGAGGCAACCACACATTACTATTTCTCTCCCTCTCTTTCTGCTTCCCTTCCCCTCACTCTAAAAATAAATAAATAAAATCTTTTTTAAAATGTCAAAAAATAATTTATAAAAATAATTAAACTTTGGTGGCATAAATAATACACCTAAAATTCTGATGTCAGTCGTGCATATATGGAGTTAGATTCAGATATCATGTCAAATTGAATTAACTTATTAAACAAATATTTAACAATTTCAAAATACTTTCAGCTATGTATAATATACCTTTCCCTTAAAATTGAAGGCATATATTCTTGAAAAAGGAAATAAAGGAATACTATATTTCCTTATAACCCTTATTATACTATAACATCTATTTTCCTTCTGATTTTTTTCTAAGAAAAACTGTGAAATACTGCATTTAGATTTTCTCTTGCAGCCACTCCCTAGGTGATCCCTGGCCACATTAGTTTCATACCTCTCCTCCTTCACACATTAAATTTTCTGTCCCATTTCTCTTGCCATTAGGTTCACCTTCCTTTTAAATTCTAAAATTATAATTTGTTTCTTTCATTGAGTAACTTGTATTTTAAAAGATTTCCCAGGACTATGTTTTTTTCCATAGGTAACATGTGGCTTTTAGAGTTCTTCCAAAAGAAATGGACATGATGAAGAAACACATTTGATGACAGAAAAAGTTTAGAAGAGAGAAATAAACATTGAAAAATTTAATTATAAGGCCCAGAGATAGAGCAAGAAAACCAAGGTTCAGTAGCAGCAGCTCAAGATCTTACAGAAGATGAAGAAAAAGTGGAAGATTCAATAACTGAAGGTAAATATGATGAAATAGGTGGAGAAATCTGAACCCACAGATTTGTCAGAAGATAAAGAGGAAGAAGATGTATCTGGTGACCTTGAGTCTTCGCCACGTGTAGATACAATTGCTTTTTGCAAACGGAGATCTTCCAGCAAATTACACTATGAAATTCTTGGTATGCTTTACAAACAAGGGTACAGAAGATTTTGTTGTTGAATTTCTAGATGCTTCTTTTCATTATCCTCAGGACTACCCATTTAATATCCAGAATTTCACAACTCTTCCTCTGAGCACTGGAGTGCCACCTCGGACACAGGTAACTTTTGAGTACACCTTCATTCCTGCAGAGCCCATGGGTGGACAACATTCTGGTCTAGTCATTGATGTGAACTATAAAGATTTGAACAGCAATGTATTTCAAGACGCTATCTTCAATCAAACAGTTATGATTATTGAAACAAAGGATGAGCCGCAACTAGTGTGGCTCGGTTGGTTGAGCATGGTTCCACAAAGTGAAAGATTGACAGTTCGATTCCCAATCAGGGCACATGGCTGGGTTGGAGGTTCAGTCTTTGGTCTAGGTATGTGCTACCAATCAATGCTTCTCTCTCACACCAATGTTTCTCTCCCTCTCTTTTGCTTTCCCTTCTCCTCTCTCTAAAAATAATAAAAAACATAAATGAAATCCTAAAACAAGAAAGAGAGAATGGGTTAGATCTAGTAAATATCTTTATGTATATGTTCTTTACATCTTCAGCACTTGGTTGCTGTTGGCCTTCATCAACTCTTAGAATCTAGCAAGTTCTGGAGACTCATACAGAAAGTAGAGACGAGTACATCAAGTCAGGATGATGTTGACATGAGTTGGACTCCTCATGAAACCTTGAATTAAATCAATAATGCCTCAGCAAGAATATAGCTCAGGGAATAGGCACAGAAGAGATCAGTGGGGTCTGATGAGTAAATGTTCTTTTATGCAACAATTCAGTCTTAACCTGCCCTGTTTTTTTTGGCCTGATGGGAATTAGTGCAGAGTGGAGCCATATCACCATAGATAAGACTGAGCAATCAGTCTGTAGTGATAATATTGTTGAAAGTACACTGCATTCATTTCCTAAAGTAACAAATTTGGTTTTTAAAACCATTCAAATCTATGTGTGTGCATGTGTAAATAAAAGAAATGTAGGACATCATATTTCTCTGTGTTAATGGAATTTTCTAATATGCAGAGAGCAAAACTAAATGGCTTGTTTTATAGTTATCTGATTAATCTCCTTAAAATCTATTTTAATTAACAATATACCATGTACATCAGATTCTGAAAGGCCAGCTTACCATTTGAATTCATGTATAGATCACCTTTCACTTTTCAAGTATGAAAATCACTAGAAACTGAAAAACTTTGTGGACTATTTCTGCATCTCCCAATCTCCCTGGGAATGCTACATGAAGTTGTTTTTTGGTCTGCTCAGGTTTTAGTAACTTTTAGTACCTTGAAAGCTGTTCTTAATATCACATAACTTTAGCACAGGTAACATTTTCTTAGGAATTTTTAAAACTTGGAATAAGTATTTATTTTTCCTTGGGACTAAAGAGAAAATCCATCATAAAAGTGATTCTCAGGATATGGGCAAGGGTAAAAAAATACTGGAGAGGTAGACAAGGGGAATTATCTCTTTAAAGCTATGTAACAATTTCCATCCCTTTTAAATAGTAGTGTGATTAATTGAAAAATAACTGCAGTCAAAATGAAATTTAAAATATAATGTATAAAACTAAATTCAGATATAAAGTAAGTTCATGTAAATAAAAACAATTTAAAATTATCATATACTGAATATAGTCTTCTCCTTAAAAAGAAGCACAATCAAAATTGCACGGTTTATTGATCTATTTTTCACTGTGGAGATGCTTTTTAAAGTTTAATTCTTTAGTAAATTCATTTCTAGATCACGATTCCAACAAAGCTTCTACTCGCCAATAAGCACGGAAGAATGACTCTTTTTTATGTCCAGACCAGATTCTACCCCTTTTTCTTATCTGCCCAATTAGCTTTATAGGCCTTGGCTATCACCAGCCTAACTACCTTGGAGCTCCTAGATGAAAGTTTCTTATCCTAGGCTGTCCTATTCATCAGGAATCTAACAAAACTTAGGTTTGAATAGTTTCCTATGAAACACCTCCCACTCAACTGATTTGTGGTCCCTAATGAACCATAAGCTGATGGACAATTATTCATTTGGCTGAGGATCATGGAACCTTTAAAGGGTACTCGGGATCTCACAAGGCTGCTTATGTGACTTCCATTTAAGTTTAGATACAAGATTTTTGACACAAGCAAGAAATATAACAAGACTTTAACTGAAATCACCATGAAAGAGCAACTTTGACTTAGAATCTAACTTCCCCATGATTGGTGTGCAGACAAACCAAAAAAAAAAAAAATGATGATAATAATAATAATAAGGGCAACAATTTTCTGCATTTAGAAAATCACACTGAGTTACATTAAATAGAAACTTTGTCATTTTAAAACATCACCATGGTGTGCATTATAACCAGCAAGGGACTGTGTATTTTAAGACTGCATTCACAATGATTTCATTGCAAGAGACTCATATTATACTTTATTTAAAATCCAGATATGCAGAAATAAAAGGTGACAATGAAAATGTCCTCCTTAAAATATACCAAGAATATAATAGCTTGCTAAATTTTGTGATTTAAAAAATGCCATTGAGGCACACTTTCTCTCAATCACCTCTTGAATAACTGCACAATTCATTATCAGGTAACTAAATAACCAGAAATCTTCCTAAGACCCAGGAATGTGTGTTTAGTAATTGAAGACATGACTTGAAAGATTTATTTCCTAGGGTATGAAGCACAAAGATGAATGCAGAGCAAAATAAGAGGCAGTATCTCTTAAAAATTAAGTGGACTCCCTCAAAGCATCCCCTCCCATCCCAGGCAGGCCATTGACATCATCTCTGCACTCAGCTACATACTAAAGTTTGACACAGGTACTTGGTCTCATCAGCTGAGAACCAGGAATATTTTATTTTGTGGTGTTTTCTTTTCTGCAATTTAGGGGATGAGAACACTATAATTTTTTTCAGGCTATGCAGCCAGGTCACTGTTGTAAATTTAGTCTTGTTGCCTGTGAATTTACTTACTACAATAATGTTTCTTTTTAACTGGAAAATATAAAGCTTATTTCACCTAGCTATCCCTCCTGCCCACATGCCATGACAATTAAATGCCAACAGTAAGTAACGCTGTGTGTCACAAAGAACATCAGTGTTATAGAGGATGAAGGAGAACAAAAGGAAGACGAAAGTGAGACAATGAAAAGGGCCTAGAGTTTTTTCTAATTCTTATTCAAATATTTATTTATTATTATTTATTTATGCTGCAGAGTTTAATCTGTGGAATCAAATTGACCTTTGCAGAGAAGTATGGTGTAATATAGATATTCTGCTTTGGGATGATTCACACAGTGAAGCAATGTAACCAGTGAAGGGAAGATTTCAGGGGGTGATCTAGGCTTTCTCTAAAATCTCAATGACTACCCCTTCTGCCCACCCCATATTTGAATTACTAACACATAGAATGGGCTGCTTCAGTGAACAATTATAACACATACAATTGTAATACATTTTACCAACACGTTGAATTTACTGAATTTTTAACACTGCAATTTATTTCCACTAGGAGATTGTGCTATTTTTCTCAGTTGCTAAATATTAGTTCTAAGTTTAGAATTTCAGTTCAGGACTGGGAAATATTCTACTGGAATTATCTCAATATCCCATATCTCAAAACTTCTTGATAACAATTGATATGATCAAAGGATAATACTGATGTTAATGATCATTAAAATGTCTATTTTTGTAGCAGCTTGTGTGAGATTTACTCAGGTATTTTTTGTCACTATTTCTTAGTGAATAGAAAAACTTGGGGTCCTATAAGAGCTGTATGGTTTTGTAAGTGTCAGCACTACACAGAGTCCTCATCGGTCCTTGGAACACCCCAAATCTTCAAAAATGATTCAATTTGGTAATAACTTGATTATCTGCTCTTATATGTCTGACAATATTTAATGGAACTATAAGTAACTGCCACTTTTGAGGATAAAAATGATTAATATTGGCAATTCATATGGAGCAACTTACTTCTGGATGGTGCAGTTTTCTTTAAAGAGGGAAGGACTGGATAATGAGTAAAATGGGATTTGGCTGATAATTATTATTATTTTTTGGTTAGTATAGTAACTTCTTATGTAATGGTTATCCAGGGTTTTTAAGTTTTGTTAAAGATGATTCTTTCATTGTCTTTTAACTCATCTATAAATCTTATAGAAGCAACTCATAAAAATGTAAAGCAAAAAAAGCTTACAAAATTATTTTAGGGTCTTCTTATAATAACAAATTTGTGATATCACTAAGTTTGGGAATAATTTTAAAATGTTTCAGCCATTAGAGAAGCATAAAGAAATTAATTTTGGTTTTAAAATATGTATTACAGTGATTTATATCCTTTCATTTTATGTGAAAACATTGTTTTCCTTTAATAGCACTTTGGTACTATCTCACAGTATTATATGAAGGAGATGTTGCACTTGGAAACTGAAAAACATTTAATATGCAAGTAAAAAAATCTTAAAATAGAGCAATGAATGTGAATCTTCAGAAGCAGGCTATTTAATGTGATGTGAATGGTTTGGGGTTTCAGGGTTGATTCAAGTCAACGTGCCCAGGAAATCAGCCAGTCAAAACAAAAATAAATCTAAGTTTCTATATGACATTCTATATGACATCTATTCGGCAAATAAATTGGCCACTCAATTAAAATATGCAATCTCTATTTTTATATTCAAATATTATTTTGAATTATTCACCTTTGAGACATGTTTACTATTAAAAATAATTTGCTTTAAGACATTCTTTTTTATTTTTTATTTTTTTTATTTTAATTGTTGTTCAAGTACAGTTTTCTGCCTCTTACCCCCATCCAAGCCCACCCACTGAGCCCTCCCCACCTCCCTCCTTCCCCTGTCCCCCTAGTTTTTGTCCATGTATTCTTTATACTTGTTCCTGCAAACGCTGTTCCCCTGAAATTCCCTCCCCTCTCCCCTCTGGTCACTGTCAGCCTGTTCTCAATTTTAGTATCTTTGGTTATATTTTGCTTGTTTGTTTGTTTTGTTGATTAGGTTCCTATTGAAGGTGAGCAGCACAATTTACAATAGCCAAGTTCTGGAAGCAACCTATAGGTGCCCATCAGTAAATTAATGGATCAAAAAACTGTGGTACATTTACGCAATGGAATTCTATGCAGCGGAAAGAAAGAAGGAGTTCCTACCCTTTGCAACAGCATGGATGGAACTGGAAAGCATTATGGTAATCGAAATAAGCCAGGTGGTGAAAGACCAATACCATATGATCTCACCTTTAACAAGACATTCTTTTTTTGAGTGTTCCCCAAATTCTTGATATAGTACAATACACTGGGGTGCCATTCCTTATCAAATTCATGTTCTAGAGTTAGTATATCTAAATATCAAGTAATCAAGAGTGTGGATGCAACTTTGAGTATGGTCTGGTCTGCTGATTTAACATTATTTTAAGTAGCACTAACTACCAATGGGAAATGCTAAACAAGCTAAACTGATCTAAAACTTGTCAGGAAGAGGTGAGAGAAGCACCTGCAGTTCAAGTGTCCCTCTACTCCTGTTCTGAGGAAGAAGACCCAGGGAAGAATTACAGGTATGGAAAGGGCAAAAGACAAATTCCAGGAAGCTTGCTTCTATTACTAGCTTTGCTCCCTTCCTTTTGATATCAGCCTGTCTGCCCCCAATGGAAACAACTGGCACCTTAACACTTCTGCATGCCACCAAGAATGAAGTAGTCTCAAGAGAGAAGATGAAATGTCAAGTATGTAGTTTGCAAATTGCTCTTTGCATCCATTGTATCTTTTAATAACAATAACAACATTGTTTTAAGGAATGTTAGTATCCCCAGCATCAAAGAGGGATGTTAAGCCCAGGGAGATGATTTATGCCATTTAAGGTCTTAGAGATTTTGTGGAGAGGCTAGGATTGCAGCTTAAATCCTGTGACTCCCAGTGTATTTTCCCCCCTGTGGTATCATAATGTCTCTCTCATGGGTCCATTTACACTGAGAAATTAAACTGTTGCTAAACTTTTATGTAATAATTACTAAAATTACCTGGGAACTTAAAAAACTCATAAAAATGTCTGAATTCCAGCATTAGATATTTAAGAAAGTCTAGTTTGTGAGGTGTCTGACTTTGTTTATTTCATTCTGTTTTTAAGTTTTCTCTAAGGAATGCTGCTTTTTAGCCACACTTGAAAATGTCTATAAAGTGTTGAGACATTTTTAAAATATATGCAAGAATATTTACATTTTTAAATATAAAAATAAAATTGTTTTTGGTTGTCACAGGGATGCTCAATAATGCATTTATTGAACAGAAAAAAAAATGGTATCAGACCTTTACTCATGGAAAGCAAGTCTGTTAGGGCTGAAGGAATTTTTTTAAGCTAAATATTTTTATTTATAATTTTTGCATTATGTAGATGTCTTGAGCAGGTATTTTGAGGAGGGGGAGCTTTCTGGCACCTCTGAAATTATGAAGAGACATACTCCTTACTCTGCTCTCTAAAAAAAATGTATTTTTGCTTTCACATTGCATGTCTGGACCCTGATCAAATCTTAAATTTGAAAAAATAAGTCAGTAGGTTGTTTATCATCTCTGGAAGAACACGGCCTGCAAGAAAAACAAAGCTGTTTCAAACGTTAGCTTCATCTCCTCTGTTAGCTGCATGAACTAGGGAAAATATTTAGCCTTTCTGGATCTTAGTTTTAGCCACTAACTTCAGATATGTACATGTATTTCGTGGAGTTGTCCCAACAATAAAGCAAGCTGTTGTACAGTGCTTGGCCTAGAAAGGGTACAAAACTGTAACTAGCATTCATTTCAAAGGGGTGTCAATCTTTGAGCAGCAACCTTTTAAACCAAAGCACCTTCTATTTGTCAGTGTTTCCCATCTTATGTTATAGTTTTCTCAAAAGATACTGTAAAAAATAAGACTCTATGAGCAAGTCATTTGGCAAATCCTGAAGAAATGGTCATTTAGAGATTAATAATAATAGATAAAATTCTTGAGAAGTTTTTCATTAAAAAAAGACTGACTTTAACCCATCATTTCTGTAAACATATGTAACTATGGGACACCTATTACTATTCTGTAAATAATATCCCTTTGATAACAGATTCTCCTTTTATTACTCATGTTTTAACAACACATGCAATTATGCTTTTAGACAAATTGAAATAGGGTAACATGAAATTTCAGGGTGTGAAATTTAATTACCTGGTGGTAGTATTTATACTCACATTGTGATGAAATGGTGGAATAAAAAATCTCTTTATAATACAGATCGCATGTACAAGTAAGGTAAAGACACTTCTTTCCTGATTCTGTGTAGGTATGAATGTGTGTGCATGAATATGTGTTTATATGTGTGCATGAGCTTGTCTGTGTATGTGTAGAAATACGAATGTCTTTATAAAAGTACTATATTGAGTTGTGATGATACATGAAATGTAATTTACTGTTCAACAAAAAGGTATTATAATTATTGCTATGCCATTTTAATCTTTACACCATATGATAAATACAGATGTACTAAGTCTTAATTAAAAAGCTTACTAATTTAAACACCAAATCTGAGTGCAAATTTAAAATGACAGAGGGTTACTCAACAATGTGGTGATCACTTTTTTAAGTATATTAATGTTGTCTATGCTGCATTCTTAATACTAATGTAATGATGTATGTTAGCAATATTTTTTAAAATAAAGTATTTTAAGTTCTACTTTTTTAAATTCAATTTTCCCACATTCTCTTGCTCCTCAGACTTTACCTCCACTGACTGGTGTTTTTTCAGATAACCAGTTTATTTAGCAAAAACCAAAGAACTAAAAGTTATGTTGTACACAAAGCAATATTTAGGTTCTTTCAACATTTGAGGCAAAACAAGAGGTTTGATTTCCTCCAAGACCAACTTAGGGTCACTGCTTGTTTGTTTTTCTTTACATGGGCACTCCAGCCTTCCTTAACATCCAATTTGCTTTCAATCAGTTGGTATTTAAACTACAGGAGGAGTGTAGCCAAAATAAGCCATCCTTTTGCCAGGTCCAAAGTCTCCTTTCCTCCTACTCTCTCTGGGTTTCCTCTTATAACTTTACCCTTCACTTAGTTCCATGGAACTTGCCTGGGCCCTCTGAGGGACATTTAACTTTCAGGAGTTATAACTGTTTGTAAAACAAAGTGACAGAATCATTGTTTCTAAAGAAGGCAATTGTTGGCAGAAAAACAGAAAAATGAACAGGAGAAAGAACAAGTCTTATCTTACTCTGTCCTTGTTCATAATGATTCTGAAAGCCTGGGTTGTTAGGAAAGGAAAAATCCCTTGCCCATTTCCAGTTCTATTAAAATAAATAAATGAACAAACAAACAAACAAATAATGTGTGTACTTTTTAAAGTATGAATGCATATAAAATAGAGAAGGTGAAAAAAGGGGCTTCTGTCATGAAAAGCACACATAGGGAAGCTTGATTGCTCCACAGCGGAATCAACACCAAGAGATTTCAGAAGCAGAATTGTTTGGTACCTGGGCAGTTAATGATCTTTGGTCCTGGCTCCCACACCCCAAAAAAGATAGATAGCTAGATAGATAGATAGATAGATAGATAGATAGATAGATAGATAGATAGTCAAGTTCACAGTAAAATAAAGGGAGAAAACAAAAGAAAAGACTTTTGGCGTGGTAGTCACTGCCTAAAGCTATAGAAAGTGTATCTACCCTGTAAGGAAGCCATGCTCTCTGCTTCGCCTTTCATTGAAGTTTCTAAGCAACATGTCTTGATTTACCCACATTCCAACGCCTCTCTAAAAGTCAAGTCCCGCACTCTCTCTTTTCTGAACACAAACTTTAATAAAAAGTAATGGTACACACACAATTTATTAAATAACATTGAAGACGCTTTCACTTAAATTTACACACATAACCGAAAATACATTGGTATTCTTTACAGATTTCTCCCCTCTGGTATCTCTTTCATTTACCTCTAGCCCAACTCCCCAGTGGCAATCATGAACTGTAGCCTTTAGGAGTGAGAAATCTCCCCTGAAGATGCATCCAAATATGATTTCTTTCTCATATCAAGAGCCCTTTAAAATTCTTTTTTTAAAATAACACTTTGAAAAAAATAACATCTGTTTAAATCCTTTTATCATGATTTAAACACATTTTCAGTTATCACATTTTTTCTTTTTTTTCCTTTTTTTAAAAAAGTTCTTTTTATACCTGTTACCATGGACACAATGTTGCTTGCCTTGGAGTCTAATTAAAATGGTTATTTGCTCAGGCAAAGAATTAGAGAATAATCACGTGTTTGGGGGAGTGGTTTCAAAACTTGAGGTTACTATTATTTAGGGCCTCTTGACAGAAATGCTTTTCTTCTATAAAAATCCTCTTTTCATTTTACAAGGAGTTTTGTTTTGTTTTGTTTTTGACAAATAAATCTCTAAAAAGATCCAACATATACTGCTTAAAAGCTATAGGCCAAGTTTTAATTTTATTCACCTCCATATCTCTGGTTTTTGGTCAGGTTTCCATGATTATAAAAACAACAATCTGGTATCTGTAAATATGAGTATGTGTGTCAGGCAAGGGTGGGGGTGGTGGAAATAAATTCTCCTCTTGCTAACTTACTGAATATACAACATTTGGTCCAAAGTAGAATGAAAAAAAAATTATATATATATATATATATATATATATCTATATATATATATATATATATATATATATTTCTTAAGTTTTAATCCATCTTCCAGTAAAACCACCTCCATCTGTTTTTTTTTTTTTAATTTATTGAGGTGAGATTAGTTTCCATCTGTTTTTATATAGTTGATTCTTTCATTTTGAACCATATGTCTTTGTTGTAGTTGTTTTAAAGAAAAAAATAAAATAATTTTAAATGGTCAAAACCATTGTTTAAATTTAATTGCGATAATGGGTTTAACACATCATCCAATAAGTATTTTACAATTAAATAAGTCAAATACAATGTAGTTTAGTTTTGTAACCATGCTTCTACGAGCACATCACTGACCATGTTGACTACCAAGGTACTTAGAATGGATGGCGATAGTGCAGAGAGTCACCATGGCTTTCCAGCAAAGATATAGACTCAGCATTTAAAATGTTCTGGGCTGGAAAGTCTTTACTGTTTTCATTTATTTTCCACAGCCCACTCATTTTTGCAACTTTTATCTTGTACCATCTTAATGCTGTCCTAATATATTAGTATAGAAAGTTGAAAAGAATTCAGAAGATTATTTAATTGGAGCTTCCACCTCTTGAAATCTATCATAGTAAGATGTATTGATTATTCTATATCATTTTGTTATTAAATAAACTGCCCAGAAATATGAGATTCTATTAAACAGCAATGTAGTAACAAGGAGTGGCAAATCAGTGTAGGGCTAGTAAGAGGCTAACCAGAGAGTGTGACAGGAAGTTAATATTCAAGGATAATCGCTGGTGCTAATAAATTTTAGGGTACTTTGCTGGACTATTATTTACCCTCTCTAAACCAAAAAAGTGGGCCCATGTTCTCTAAGTTTTCTTTCACTTCCAATATTTTGTGACAGTTTGATATTTTACCAATACCTAAATCCTACTTCTCAAATTGCTGAGGACTTAGACTGGTGGTTAGGCATAGTATTTCTCTGAACCGTAATCTTACTCAAAGATTTAGGGAATTAGTTACTGAGACTGCAGACGGGAGTTTTCTGGTTGACAAAAAATCTCTACGAATTTTAAGAATAACTGTAATATTTCACAAAACTTGTTTAATTATGTGAGGTGGTTTGAGGTTTTAACCACAAATCTCTGAATGTCCAATTCCTTTGTCATTAAAGTAACTTAGAATATGTTTAAAAAAATTGGAACTGAGACCTGGCTGTTGGGGATCACTCTGTGTGGTTTCGGAGACTGTAGTCCACGAAAGCAAGCTCTGAAGATGCTAGTAAGTCTCTCCCTGGAAAACCAGGTAATGCTGGTGGCAGGCATGACCCAACTCTAATGCCAAGGGTTCCCATGGGAATCAGGCCTGAAACGTACATTTTATCCTTTGAAGCTTGCTCTGCCTAGCATAGCCCTGTTGATATAAACTGGATGTTTAAGTTCAAGGCATAAAGAGTAAACTCCTTATCTAATGAAACACATCTTAAAGACCATCTGGCATCAGTATGTCTCACAGACCCTGACCTATGACAGATCCTGTGTTCCTTTGTTATCTATAGATAATACCTGTTTTTGTATAACTATAGCCCTTCGACATTATTGATGAGCTATGCATGTATGCTGTGTATACCTGCACATACCATTCCCAATAAAAGCCATTTGGGAGAAGGGCTTGGGGCATTCCCCACTAGAGGGAATCACCACCCCCTTTCCCACCAGAACAACAAGATTGTGTCCAGGACAATTTATTTCTCATTTGCAGTGGCCAGGAGAGCTCCATGGGATGAAGTTCCTCCCAGACCTGGCCTTGAGAAAAAAAACTACACATAAACACTTAAAAAGCACTTGATAGTCTATGATTGCCAGTTATATTCTATAAAAATTTAGTTGGTAGATATTTGGTTAACTTTTTTAAAAAGATTTTTTTATTTATTTTTAGAGAGAAAGGAAGGGATGGAGAAAGAGAGGGAAAGAAACATCAATGTGAGAGAGAAACATTGAACTGTTGACTGTCATACGTGCGGGCCCGAAATCCACACCTACGCTCTGACCAGGAATCGAAGTGGCGGACTTTCACTTTGCCGGATGACGTCCAACCAACTGAGCCACACTGGTCAGGGCACTATTTGGTGAACACATTCATATTCCACACCAAACCTAGCGGCTCTTCATTAAAACAAAATGCCTATTTGTTTTTAAATTTTCAATCGAATTGTTTTATTTTATTTTTTTCACATTTTTTATTGTTTTTCAAGTAGTTTCCTCCATCATCCCCCTAGAACTCCCCCCCAACTCCAGCTATCCCCACTTCCTACCCTTGATCCTACCTCCTTTTGGCTTTGTTCGTGTGTCCTTTTTATATGTTCCTGACATCCCTTCTCCCTTTTTACATTCAATATTATTTTGTATTAGTTTCAGACATACAGCATAGTGGTTAGACAACCATATACTTTAGAAAGTGGTCACCCAGTATTCTCTGTACTCACCTGACACCATACATAGTTACTACAATATTATTGACTATATTCCCTGTGCTGTACTCTACATCCCTCTGACTATTTTGTAAGACCAATCTGTACAACAACCCCTTTTTCACCCAGTCCATCAACCCTGCTTCTCCTCCAGCAACCATCACTCTAAAACAGCACGCTTATATTTTTAGACAGATCCTTAATGCTGCTGACACCAAAAAATTTGCTAATTTATTGTGTTTTCCTAAAGCAGTCAAAATCATAGCTTTTACATTGAGCCTATAGAAAGAAAAGGAAAGCCAAATAAAATTTTATTTGCCTCTCTCATTTAATCCCTAAATTGTTTCTCCTTTGACCATTCTGCTAACAATTTCATCAAACAATATGCCAATGTCTGAATGAATAATTGCTGGTCTCTCCCGCCACATACTTTAGAACCCACAGAAGCAGGAAAGATTTTTGTAAGGATGCCAAATGATGCTGGTTTGCTTGATCAAGAGACCAAAAATAGGCAACTATTTCCAGAAAATCAAGTTTGACCTTAATTCTGGCAGTGAGAATCAATGTTAAAATATGAACAAAAATTCAACTCACTTGTATCTAAATCTTTCATGCTGTGCAAAGACATTAAGAATAAGAAAGAGTAGCACATAGCTTATAGTGTCTTGGTTATGTTAAATATATGTGATGTTTTTCCTTTTGAAATGTTTAAATTCAGATCAGTTCAAATTTTTGAAAGTTAAAATAATTCCAAAGCAAAGGTGATGTAATTCACATACAGATATGCTCAATCTAAATAGTATTCATTCATTGAAGGAATATTTAGTAAAATGTTTCTGTGTGCTAGGCGCTCTTCTTGGTGCTTTAAACACAGTGAGGAACAAAAGAGATGAGAGTTATTCTCTCATTGAGTTTGTATTCTTCTGAGAGACACAGGCGATAAAAAAATAAATGAGTAATTTCAAAAACAGCACTTGTAGAAAAAGTTAAAAGTAAATTGGGCAAAGATCTATTTCTTTGAATTAGAAGTTTGAGAAGGTGATAGGTGATATTTAAGCTAATGACAGAATGACAAAGGGAAATGAAGCATGTGAAAATGTGAGTGGGAGAAATCACAGAAAAGGACTTTAAAGAACATAGGCAGGAGTTTGGACTTCACTATGTAAGGCGGGAAGCTGCTGGAGGGTTCTAGGCAGAGAAGTGGCATACGTGATCAGATTTATATAAAGTAATTCCTACCCCTTAGTCCTATCTCAGTCCCAAATAACATTTTCGGGAGGGAGCCTTCCTTGGTCAACTAGGATACTCTGTTAGATTCTGAAGTTAGAAATTTTGTCTGCTGTTGTCTACCTTGTATATTGCTATTTCTAGCACAACATTCTCAAAAAGAATTTGTTGAGTGTATGCATGAGTACATAATCTATAAATTAATAAGTGAGTGGAACTTTAAACACAATAAGTGGAGAATTTAAAATTCTAGAAATTAAATATATTGAACCCTTCATAGACTTTTAAAAAGACAAAGAAGTTTAGATAACCCCATCACTTCTTCCCTAATCCACCTGACTTGTCATGAGGAGGGATAATCTCAGGGCAAACAACTCAGCCTTCATCTGTCTGGAACCAAAGCTACAAATACAGATGGCATTCATATTCTGATGTTTTCTTTCATTTCTTGTTTTATGATAAAACTATTGGACAGTTATTTTCATAGAATGTACATTTGTTACAAACTCAGTGTGTCCTTGTATGTCTGGAGTAAGAATGCTCTCCATTTCCATTGCACATCTTCTGATATTTGGTGATAGTAAATCTAGGGAAAATGTAGCAACATATTACACTTGCTTTTGCTTTTTTCATAATTGGTGAGTCTATATTTTGGGCGGGTGAGTCTACTCATTTAGTGGACAAAGAATTTGTTCTCAGTTTCACTCTTGTAAGTAAAGTAATAATAATAATAATAATAATAATAATAATAATAATAATAATAAAACACTTTAACCAAAGTAAGATACAGAAGCAAATGGGCCTAGACTAATAGGAAATATTGCAAGAAGCAGAATGCAAGCCTGAAACATAAAAGGGGAAATAGAATGTGGTTTGGGGTGAGACAGATGTTACAACATACAGAGTATTGTAGACAACTTAAAAGATCTGGTCTGTGTTCTAAAAACAATGAAATATTGGACAAGAAGGAAATAGAAGAAATAATGACATCGCCAAGTTTCATTTAGAAAACAAAATTCTGTATTCCTCATGACAATGATGCAGGTAAAACACTAGGTGGTTATCCAGTAGCCTACAAAAAAGATGGTAGAAAAGAGGCGATAATGAAATATTTAAGAGGTAAGAACTACTGGTTTTACTAATATGTTGGGTGGGAATGGAATTAGTGATAAGAATGATTGCTAGATTTTTTTCTGAATCAAATTGGATGGTGATGTTATAACAGGGAATAAAAACTATACTATGTTGACTTACCATCAAATAGAATTAGAATAAAATATACTCATATACTGATAGTTTCTTTATAAGCATATTGCAGATGCCAGAAATTCCAGGTCCTGCTTGTACAAGAAATGGCCTTGACCATGACTTTGGTTGACACATATTGCCCAACTGAAGGAATTTGGCTGGCATACACCAGTTTTAGGATGCTGACATTAAAGATCCACATCAGGACCAGCAAGAACTCTGCCTGCACATCCACAGCCTCTCTTTCTGCTCTCCTTGCTCTGCTTTCCCTCTCCCTCCTTAGAAAGCCCCCCTCCGTCACTGAGACATTGAGATGGCCTTTGAGATCAGAGTGCCATCTTCTCCAGTCATTGTTGATTCCTGAATAAACCCTTTTCCTTCTAAACCAGAATTTGTCTCATGAGTCTGGCTTTTGTTGCAGCAGGCAGCTGAACCTTGTTTTTGGTTACAGTACCACTTGCTCTGATAATGATGCTGGGAAAAAAACAAGTTAGATGAGAAGGGTCATGATTTGCTTTTTACATGATAAAATTGAGTTCTGAAAGGAACTCAACTGGGAAATCAAGCAGATAATTAGGTATAAATGTCTAGAACTTAGAACAAAGTTCTTGAGATATACAGTTGAAAAATATTGGCTTATGGATAATAGTTGATATATGTTCTACTAAATGTATTTCCCAGAAAGAAAGATAAAGTGAGAAGGTGGTCTGGTACTGAGTCTTGAGAAACCCTAGAAAGAATGAGATAAGCCTGAAAAGGAGACCAAGGAAAGAGTGGTATCATAAAGCTAAGGGTAGAGAGAATGATTTAGTTTTGGTATAATTTGCAAATTTTGCTATTTATCTATTCAATAAATATGTATATGAAGCATTGTATTAGTATATGATATTAGTATAGGTGCTAGAAATTAAAGGAAAAATGAAACGACCTATGACAACTCTGCTTTGTTAAAAATATAAGCATTTCTCTGAGAATCTAGTTTAAAAACAAAGTTGACATCAAATACAAATACTCATTATGTATAATATTCTCAGATACACTTTATTTCACAAGATTTCTCTATTGTTGTTGTTTTTTCACAAAAATAGATTATTTGACCAGTTAAAAGAAGATAGTATGTAGTTTAAGAAAACATTGTATTACATTGACCTTTTTGGTATTCTATATTTTGATTGGTTGGGTTGGAATATCACATCATGTCTATCTAACTAAGGGCAAGATTGTAAACACTATGAACTTCACTAGTCATCCAATCAAATTATAGAGTGTTGTAAAGGTCAAAGCAATACAATATGCTACTATAATTTACATAATATGTGCAGAATTACAAGTCCAATATATTTTATCCTTCAGATAAGGATTGAACAAAAGCATACAAAGGAATAATATGAATATATTCTCCTGACAATAGAACCAGAAAAAGTTTCTTGAGATTTCCAAGATCGCTACTGAAGTCTTTGAAAAGTTATTGGATTTCTTGGAACTTACTTTTTATCTTCTGAAGAAAGAGATATTTTTATAATTGTAGCTTTCAATAATATTAAGTGATGGGATTTTTAAGTATACAACAGTGAATGTAAAGGTATTCCTACCTTCAAAACATACATAATCTTGTGGCGCATAAGACAAGTAAATAAGCAACTAGTTAGGTTAGTTTAGGCAGTGATATAAGGAGCATTTCAGCATAGACCTGCCCACAGTCTGTCAATGTTCTTCTTTGCCTCTACCATCATACAAAGATCTACATTTATATACAAGATAAAGAGTAACAATAGAATTCTAATAAATCTTATGGTCATGGGCCCTTAATCTAAGTCATAGAAATAGTTCAAGGTTCAACAATGAGGTAATGGGAGGTTTCACACCCTGATGTTACCAAAGACATGATTTACATTAAGAAATTCTAAAATCAGTCCATGAAAGTCACCTAACATTACAGGAAATTCCTCTTTCATTAACAATTCTACTAGTTCATTCCTCTTTCATTAACAATTTCTAGGCAGGGCTTTGGTTGGTGTGGCTCAATGAATTGAGTGTTGGCCCGCAAATGGAAAGGCCACTGGTTTAATTCACTGGTCAGAACACATGGCTGGGTTGCAGGCCAGGTCCAAGGTTGGAGGCCATGTGAGAGGTGACTGATTGATGTTTCTCTCACACATTGACATTTTGCTCCCTTTCCTTTTCTCTAAAAATAAATAAATAAAATTTTAAGAAAGAAAATACATTTTCTAGGCAGAATGTGACCTGTTGTGATGTTTTCTTCTTTAAATCTACTATTGATGTTGAAATAAACATTCATTAAAACATGTGCACCACTCTGTTCATCACAGTGTAATTTACAATAGCAAAAATTTGGAAGCAACCCAAGTGCTTATTGTTAGATGAGTGTATAAAAAACCTGTGGGGTATTTACACAATGGAATACTATTCAGCCACAAGAAAGAAGGAAATTCTAGCTTTTGCAACAGCACGGATGGACCTGGAGAGTATTATACTGAGTGAAATAAGCCAGTCAAAACACTGGCTTACATACAGTCAAAGACAAGTACCATATGATTTCAGGTATATGTGGAATCTAATGAATAAAATAAACAGAGTGGAGACAGACTTATGGATACAGAGAAGAGACTGACAGCTGTCAGAAGGAAGGGGGTTGGGGGCTGGATGAGAAGGGTGAAGGAGTTAAACAAAGAAAAAGACAAAAGACAGACATAGAGAACAACAGTGTGGTGATGGTCAGAAGGAACTGGGGTAGAAGGAGATATAAGTGGGATAAGTGGTGAAGGAAGGAGACTTGATTTGAGGCAGTAAACACAATATAGAGATGATGTGCTGATGAATTGTACACCTGAAACCTATATAATTTTATTAAACAATATCACCCCAATAAGTTAAAAAAAAAAAAAAAAAACTTGACATGGTAGGAAATAACAGTGGAGCCAAGCGATTTTTGAAAACCCACACTTTCTAGGTTAACCAGAGACATATTAGTTTAAAAAATAAAACTAGGTGTAACATGTTGAGGACCGTTCAGCCTGGTCTCAGGAGTTGTAACTCTCACCCCATGGTGGGCTGTGTAAGAGCCCAAGGGACCCACTTCATCTGGGTCTGTTCTGTCAAGAGGATGTGACCTACCAAGGAGACAAAGCTTATCTCCCTGGCAGGAGCACTGCTTCTGCCTCACCCATCTCTGGCCCCCAATGCTTGATTGGTAGTCAATGATGAGTAAGACTCCTTATGGGAGGGGCAACCTAAACCAGATACGACCACTTGGGAAGCCTCATGGAAGGACTCGGGGCACTGCAGCAAAGAGGGGGTGATGGGCCCTCGCCCCCTGGCTATTCTGACATGGCCTGAGTCCCCATTTCTGTTTGGGAGATGTCTTCTGCTTCCTGAGCCTAATTGGCTTAAAGCCTGAAACTATCAGGGCTAGTGGTACAGCTTTGTGCTGGCCAGAATGGTTTTCCTGGGTGATCAGGCATAAGAAAGTATTGGTAAAGTCCTGTGAAACCTGCTTTGCTTGGTAAGAGTGCTCTCATTTAAATGATAAGGGTCTCAGGAGGAAATGGGTATGTCTTCCAAAGTTTTGCAACCCCCTTTCCTGACAGACATTGACTCAGATTAAGCCCTCAGATTTCTTTGAAATGTTAAACCTGTATTCCCGTGTATTTGAACCCAATAAAAGCCTAGTGAGGAAGGCACTCTGGGTCATCCTCCTCTGAGAGTTTGACCACCTTTCCTCCCCAAGCAGATCATGTCTTGGTAGTTTTATTTCCATCTGTGACTTAGGGATGGGGCTCTGTGGGCAGAGCGCCCCCACATCTGGTGCCCAGGACAGGGGTCCCCCGCAGTAACATAATAAATTATGGAATGTTAAGTGAATGTTCAAAGGAATAACACATTTTCTTTGACAAGTAACTTATCTTTGAAAACTCATAATTTTACAAGCCAAATCAAGAGCAAAAATATTGAGCAATAAATGAGAGAATCCAATTAACTACCTTTTATCATTCAAAATTATAGAAAAAGGATGTTTAAAATTAAACTAAAACAACAAAATTAAATTAAATTAGACAACTATTTCCAATTGCTGAAAATGACTATCTGGTGGATAATAAATACTTTAGATATGTGTGATACACAAAATAGGTTTGTGAGAATATATTAAGAATCTCTTTTTGGTCCTTTTATCTTGTATTAAGTACTTTAAATATGTATGAATGTGGACAAGAAAATATGATCTTTCTAAAGTCTGTGGTTATTGCTCATCCTATATCAAATCTTCACTTACAGAGTAACCATGGTATCTCTCTCTTTACAACTTGAGCAATTTCTTTAAAAATTATAGAAGTATTCTGAATTTCTAAAATATAAGAATTAAAAC
This sequence comes from Glossophaga mutica, assembly GCA_039655065.1. Taxonomy (NCBI): domain Eukaryota; kingdom Metazoa; phylum Chordata; class Mammalia; order Chiroptera; family Phyllostomidae; genus Glossophaga; species Glossophaga mutica. Next base: position 74,811,649 of record CM077306.1, read on the forward strand.
CATTAAAACAAATGAAGTTTACCTAAAGTGAGATGTATATACAAAATTACATTTATTTTTTTTAATAGATTTATTTATTTATTTATTTTTAGAGAGGGGAAGGGAGGGAGAAAGAGAGAGAAACATCAATGTGTGGTTGCCTCTCACATGGCCCCCACTGGGGACCTGGCCCACAACCTAGGCATGTACCCTGACTGGGAATCGAACCTGCGACACTTTGGTTCGCAGCCCAAGCTCAATCCACTGAGCTATGCCAGCCAGGGCTACAAAATTACATTTAAAAGGAGATAAATAATAGTCTTCAGAGAATAAATTTTTAAATATTGCTTGGATGAAGGATTTTTTGTGTGTGTGATTTAAGGAAAGGTAGGTCCCCTGGACCCACATTCCTAACTCACCCAGTCAAAAAGAATCAGAGTAACCAGTGTAAAGTTGACTAAAACATTAAATGCCTTTTGAAAGGTAAAGGGATATTGATATAATTCAATAGAGCAAATTCACAGATGAATACAATGAAGTAGGGAGAGGTTGGGACTTGTTTAAAGTCACACATCTAATTATTTGCAAAGCTCAAAATATTCCCAAACTTCTCTTCTCACTAAGGGTAAAACTAAAGGCCTTACAGTGGCCTCCAAAGCAATATTAATGAAGGCCCAGGCAGAAATTGATGGCACACACAGAGTTTTAATGGAAGAACATATAGAAATGGGACTGTTTATAACAGTGTGAGTAGAGTTAAGGAATCCAAAGATGGAGGCAAATCATCCAGGGAATAGCAATCAAAATAAGCCATTATCACTTCTAGACTTAAAGGGAAATAGGGATGAAACACTTTCCAGCTTTGAGAAATAATATGCTCCTTGGTTTGTGGCCCCTTTTCTGCATCTTTAAAGTAAGAAATCTTGCACTTTTATGGCCCTTCTCTCACTGACCACAGCCAAAAAAAGTTGTTCACTTTTAAGGACTCATGTGATTAGATTGAACCCATTGGGATTATCCAGGATTATGTCAATCTCAAGATTTATAAACCTTAACCATGTCTCCTCTCTGGCTTTTGTTATGTAAGGCAATCTATTGAGAATTTCTGGGGGTTGGAGCTTGGACATCTTTGGAGGGCCACGGTGGTGCTACCCACCACAAGCGTAGAGAATGAGCTTCATTGCAATTGTTACAATCGCTCCAAATTTCTCCCTGAACATTCCCTATCTTTTTCATTTCCATACTTCTGGTTTTTTTTTTTTTTTTTTTTTTTTTTTTTTTTATGTTCAGTCTTCAATTAGTTACCTCCTATTTACTTCTAAAATCTCTCCACTCAACTTTATTAAGTTTTTTCACTGTTACCAAGATCTTCTCCTTGTAGATAAAAGGGACATATTTTAGTTCTTATACAATGCATTAGATATTATTAATCGACCTCACTTAAAATGCCCTTGTCTCTTAACTTTTCTGATATTCCTATTACCCTTCTTTCAGCTCCATCAGAGCCTCCATTAAAGATGATGCTTCTTCTCTTTATCTTTTAAATGTTTTCACTTTCCTGATTCTCTCTTAGGTCCCCGTGTATGATATAACATCTTTCCCAAAATTGATATACACAAAATATACATTTCAATTTTCTGCCCGAGAGTTTCCCACCTGACTCAGTTGATTGACTCCCCACTAGTCAGGTCTTCCTATAATCCCATTGTACGCCTGATGCAGAATTGTGTGGGGACTAACATCCATTGAATATTTTTGTGGCATAATCTTTTTACATAAATAATCTCATTTAATATTTTAGCAAGCCTATGAGGTAGGTACTTTTAGCATACTTATTTTACAACTGGAGAAATTGAGAACCAGCAGGATTGACTAACTTACTTAAGATCAAATATTTAAGGAATGATTCTGTGAAGGGGAAATAAATAATGTTCCCAGAGAAAAGAAATTTGTTGTTTGTCAAACCGTATTATAAAGCAGGGAGAGAGAGAGAGAGAGAGAGTGTGTGTGTGTGTGTGTGTGTGTGTGTGTGTGTGTGGCAGGGATAGAAGAGGAATTGAAGTAATATTTTAGGTAAAATCTTAACTGTTCCCACTTTTGTTCTTTAACTGATGTTCTGTAGTGTTGGAATGCAGTAGCTGCAGAGGTAAACATAGTTGCTAATTACAGCCCATCTTTAGTTGAGTCAGTAACTCAGTGTGGATTGACTGCACATTCTGTGAAGAACAATGCAACTTTAACCTGCCTTCAAGTGTGGCTTTGGTAGCAAAAGTCCCTAGCCTGAGTTCTAAATAAACATAAAATATTTTTTCCCTATCCCCATGGTGTGTGAAGATTGATGCAGAGAGAGTAAGGTCCTGAAACCTTTGGGCAGCCATGTGGAGAGGAAGCACCTGCCCGCCCACCCTGGACAGTAGGCTGGCACAGCAGGCGTCTGTCTACCTTCTGGGCTTCTCAGGCCCTGTTCTCTTATTTGCTCTCTCCTCTATTTTGTTGTCTCGTTTATTTTTCCTCATTTCCCCTCTCCTCTCATTCTACTTTTTCTCTTTTTCTCTCCCTCTCCTTCCCTCTTTTGCTCTTCCTCTATGAGAAGAGTTCGTTCCTGTTAGCATTCAGGATAAATCTTACTTGCTCTGATCTGGTTAATCCATCCTGACTGTGAGGTTCATACAGTAGTAATATAACTCCGTGGAAAGATTACAGGATAATGAGAGGACTGAGAGACCCCGAGAGCTGCACTGTCAGGCGCTGATGTGCCAACTTGATAATCTAACTTAAATTTAACATTTTAAGAATATGTGCTCCTCATCTAGGAACATATCAAATTTCTGCCGGGATAGCATGAAAACCCAAAGCAAGTAAAAGGAATTAAAACCCACTTTTACTGTTAAAGTGCATGTCTATGGCTATGTTCTTTCATCACAGGCATTTGAAGAAGGTATTTCCAAACCGTTCTTGCTATCTGATCCTGGTAATGATAATTAAGGAAGCGATTTCCCAAGGCAGTAATCCCCCATTTTATCATATTTTTAATTTTAGCATCTTTCCCTCTAAGAAAGCATCTTCTCCTCTAAGAAAGCACCTTCTTTGTTTTTTACTTGTTTAGTGCCTGTCTCCTTTATCTTGAAAAGTTCTATGAAAGCAGAGAAATTGCTATATTTTTTCTTATATCCTTGGAAAGTGGCACAGTACCTAGCCTATGGTAGAGACAAACAAGTTAAGGTGGCCCGTCAGTACTCAATGTGAAAGATTCTGTCAGGAAACTGAACTGCATGGATATTTGTTATCACCCTATTGAGGTCTTCATGAGTAAATAATGGGAATGGGAATGAGTAAAATGGAACATGTTACTGAGAATTTTGGGGTTAGTCAGCAAAACGTTATCCATTCAATGGAAATCAAAAGGAAAAATACTGATTATATATTTCCTAATATACAACATTTCAAGATTTAAGAGACTTTACAAATGGCAGATGTTTCTTTCATACTACTGAGAAGCACTGGACTTGCCATAGGAAAAAGATGGCATATATTCAGCAAAAAAGTAATTTTATTTCTTTATTCTTAATATGCAAAAGAGTTCTTATTATGTGTAAGTAACCATATTAGACTGGAAAATGACACATAACTCCACCTTTCAGAGGGTGTGATGTTTTGTAAACACTACTCTAGGTATGATTGACTTACTCTCCTTCCAGATCCCAAAGAATTAATATGTTTCTAAAGACCTTTCTCAAGTCTCTACCCATTTCTTTGCCTTCATTTCATTTTTGTCAGTTTCTGAACTCCAAATGCTCCTAATCATCATAAAACACATACTGGTGCCCCAGACAGAATACTCTTTCTTCTAATCTCTGCTAATTAATTCTTGCTATTTCTTCAGATCTAAACTACTCACAAGTGCTTGAGGAAAACTTCACTGGTCCTCCCTCGTCAGGCCAAATATACTATATGTTCTCACTTCTCCACATGCATTTTTATTATAAATACAATAGCTCTTTTACATTTATTTCTGTGATAATTTAATTAACATGTGTCTCCTCCACTAGTCTGAAAGCTCGATGTGGGCATAGAGGACACTGGATAACATATGCTGAAAGAATGTGTAAATGCAAAACCAACAGGCTGTATCTTCTAACTGTAGATATTTTGAATGCTACTGGGTTACAATTCTAGATTTAATTCAATTAACAATTAAAAATCAAACAAACACAGACTGAGAAGAAATGAATATTTTATGACAGACACTTTACATTATGTCAACATGCAGAGAGTGGAGTTCATTTTTAATTTAGTCATGAATGTTTGGTGCCATAAAAATATAAATATGACTACTACCTATCTCTTATATCTGTTATTCAGTTTAGCTCAATTATTATTAGTGTTATTTATTTTTTCTAAATTTGTCCCATTCTGTCCCTCAACAGCATGCTAACACCTAAAGACTAGAAATCGTAGAAATCAGCAATGAAGCATAATTCAGTCCTAATATTCATTTGGAAATCCTGAATTCATTAAATGACACATTAATTTATTTATTCATCTATTAATCCACTGACTCATTCAAAAATCAAATATTTATCATCTAGAATATAAGATCATATGGGTAACAAGAATGTTTTGATATACCAAATTAAGAAAAAAGTCCCTATTCTCCAGCAGTCCTTGATTTACTTTAGAATTAAGATAATCACATAAATAGCTGCAACAAAGGCCATTGTGGTAGAAGTCATACTTGTTGCTTTAACTATGCATGAGAGGAAGTCAGAAGAAGGGATCATTGCTAATAGGGACTACGGGGAAAAGGAAGATGTAAAATAAAGTAGCAATTACATTATGCATTAAAGAACTGGAGAGATTTGTTTGATTAAAAAAGAAGCATAGCATTAATAACAGTGAAGAGGCCAACGGTATCAATGGGGAGCACAAGAAATTCATTCTAACCGATGTATGAGAACCTGATGCAGAACAATGGGAGGTCAAGCTGGAGAAGGTGCTTGAACTCATTTGTCAAAGGTTTTGAGTTAAGGTGACAAGACATTCCATCTTGCCTATAATTGTTCGATTTTGTACCTCTTGTCCCAGCATCTTATTTGGCTTGGTATTTGAAAATACTATTTTATAAATAGTTATAAACAGAACTACTTTATAAGTCTACCTAATATTAGAATCAATTTATTAGTTAATAAATTAATACTTTAAAGTGTATGTACCTTTATACCTTTAGTACCTCCTATCACTGGGACCATAAATTGCCCTCAGTAGCAAAGGTATTTCTATAGATGTTTATTATATTTGAGACAATAAGAAGCCCCAGTTTTCTCATGGAATAATATCCTACCCTATACCTTGGAAATTAAACATTAAAAGCATTTAACAGAGTTTTACCCAACATAGGTTAGACTTCCTCCTCCTTTTTATTATTGAAGAAACCTTTGTTCCATTTATTTTTTTCAAGTTCAGAAATAAAATTATTTAATATATAGCATAGTTTTCTAAATAACTTGGTGCTGCATTTATAAAAATGAAATTCCATGATCAAATAAAGTTGGTTAAAATATTTTATCATCCTTTTTTGTGATCGGCTGAATGTTTCTCCTACACTCCCACCCCAATTCACATGCTGAAGCCTTAACTTCACAATGTGAGGGTGCTTGGGAGGTAATTAGGTGTTGATCATGTCATGAGGGCGAGATTCTCATTATGGAATTAGTGCTCTTATAGGTAGGGAAGAGAAAGAACGCTCTCTCTGTGCACTGAGGAAAGGCCATGTACGTATAGGTAAGTAAAGTGAGAAGGAAGCTGTCTGTAAGCCAGAAATGCTCACACTTTGATCTTAGACTTCCGAATGTCCTGAACTGGGAAAAACAAATGTGCATTATTTAATCCATCAAGTCCCATCTATGGCATTTTGTTACAGCAGCCAGAGTTGACAAAGATACTCTTGGATAAAACCTTGTTTAAACTTATTAAAGATTCATAACGAATATTACCCCATTAAAGGCTTTGCAGCATTCTGAAATAAACTAATTTATTTAAAATTAGTAACCCATTTACTAAATCCATTAGAGCATGGGACTCTTTTATTACATAAATTACGAAGATATTCTGTAGAAATAAATGTACCCCAAATTATTGTGGGAACTGTTGTGGGACTTACGCCATGTTGATTTCTATTTCTATGAATAACCACTTAATTGAAGATGGTAGTAAGTAGTCATGAATATAAATGATTAGTATTTTATTTGTATATATTCTAAGTAGTTGAATGTTTTGGTGGGTGTTGGTAGATGGGATCATTCATGTCTAGACTTAAAGGATTATAACACAATGAAGCTGAAGTGCATTCAAAGTATAATTTATCATATCCCTTGCTGTCAGAAAAGTATCTAAAAATTCTCCCAAACCAATATCTGTTTTTATTTTTCCCAGCTATTTAAAGATACTTTTTTTCAATTGCCCATTTCAGCCTGTTCTGGCATTTCCACGGCATATCCATTTCCAGGGAAGCCCTCAGTTGAGATGATTTTGCTGAAGGTACAATTCAACTCTACTGCTTTTAACCTGGTGTGTTCCTTTGTGTTTGGTCTGTCACAGACACCCAGAACAACTGCTGAGTATCCTTCTCATAAATGTTTTATACACTTGAAGACAGTATTTATCCCTTAGTTTCTGCATGTTTGGATTTTATTCAATATTTTTTTTTGGTTGATGTGGAGGAAAGGGAGATGGCACTTGTGTTTTATACTCCACATTGCTGCCAGCTCTATCTAAAACACAAATTGATAATGTGAGTCCCTGCTTAAAATCCTCCAGTGACTTTCCACTCCCTTTAAAATTAAACTGAACCTCCAGGACATAGGCCAAAAGACCCCTTACTTCTTGATTCTGCCTGAATTTTGTTTCATCCATTTAAAATGTTGCCCCTATATTTTTATGTTATGTTATTAGATGCATACAAAATTTCCTTCTGTATCACTAATGGCATATTTTGCCTTAAAGTCTATACCATTTGTTATTCATATAGATACGCCACATTTCTTTCGGTTGTTTTTGTATGGTATATACATTTTTCATGTCGTAACTTTTTTTCACTGAGGTAACATTGGTTAATAACATTACAGAAATTTCAGGTGTAAAATATTGCATTATCCGTATACATTATAGAGTGCTCATCACCAAAAATCCAGCTCCCATCTGTCACCATACATTTGACTCCCTTTACACATTTTGCCCTCCCCCACCTCCTTCCCCTCTGGTAACACCCATCTGTTGTCTGTACCTATTAGTTAGTTTTTATTAATAATAATCCACTCTCACTCAAATCCCAGCCATACTAGAATAATTTGTGTACTGTGTCATGCTGTTTACAACTCTATCCTTTTACATTATGTTGTTTTCTACGCCTAAAATGTCCCGTTCTGCCTTCTGTAGGTTAGTGAGTATTCATGCTATAAGACTTGACATATATTACAGTTACATTACATCTTTCTTGTGCCCACAAGACAGTCTTTCACTCTTCCTGTGCTGTCTCATGTTTGTGTTAATTTCTTTTGTTGATCTTATAACCTTGAAGTATAATTATACACAGTTAGCCCCTCTTACCCTAGGATTTGCTTTCCACAGTTTCAGTTACTTGCGGTCAACTGAGATCTGAGAATATTAAATGGAAAATTCTAGAAATAAACAATTCATAAGTTTAAAATTTCATGCTGTTCTGAATAGCATGATGCCACCTCATACCACCCTGCTCCCTGTCATCTGGGATGTGAATCTCTCCTTTGTCCAGTGCATCCACACTGTAGGCTTCCCACCTATTAATCACTTAAGTCATCTCAGGTATCAAATCAACTGTCAAGGTATTGAAGTGTTTGTGTTCAAATAACCCTATTTTACTTAGCAATGGCCCCAAAGCAATTTACATAACTTTCATTACAATATAGGCACACCACAAAGATATTGTGGGTTCAGTTTCAGACCACAAATTAAAGTGAGCTTCACAATAAAGCAAGTCACACAACTTTTTTCCCAGTACATGTAAAAGTTATGTTTATTTTATACTGCAGTGTATTAAGTGTGCAATAGCATTATGTCTAAAAAGTAATATGTGTACCTTAATTTAAAAATACTTTATTGCTAAAAAATGCTAACCATTGTCTGGGCCTTTAGGAAAATGGTACCCACAGACTTGCTTGATGCAGGGTTGCCACATACCTTCAATTTATAAAAAACACAGTATCTGTAAACGAGTAAAGCAAAGCTCAAAAAAATGAGGTATGTTTGTACATTGTTATAATTGTTCTATTTCATTATTAGTTGTTGCTGTCAGTCCCTTACTGTGCCTAATTTATAAATTGAAATTTATCATAGTTATGCATATGTAAGAAAATATATAGCACGGATTCGTGCCTTGCTTACAACAAGGATACATTCCGAGAAATCCACTGGTGATTTTGCGGTGGTGCAGCCATCACAGAGTGCACTTGCACAAACTTAGGTGGTACGTTTATACAGCTTGCAGTGCAATAAGTTTGTTTACACCAGCATCACCACAAACACTCAAGTAATGTGTTGGGACATAATGAGGGCTACAACATTACTAGAAAATAATAGGAAATTTTCAGTTCTCTTATAATCTTATGGGACCACTGTTGTATGCACAATCTGTCTTAACGGAAATACTACACAGCAAGTGACTATATATAGGGTTCTGTATGATCTGCAGTTTGAGCCATCTGCTAGGGGTCTTCACATACATTCCTTGTAGAAAAGGGGAGATTGCTGTGTTCATCTGCACTTTACCTCTACAACACAGTGACAGCCTTGGCAATAGGGTAGTCTTAAGCCATAAATTCAACTAATGATAGCTGACAAAGGTAACGTTGTTTTGTTTTGTTTTTTCATGAAGCAGAATTCAAGGGATAGGTAGTCTACAATAAATACTGCAGCTTAAAGGATATGTCTACTTTCTGCCAAGAGTTCAGAGTTTTAAAGTAATAAAGTTTTTGGCTTCTTCTTTTTACAGAATTTGTATAAGGAAAAAAGGTATCTTCCTCTTTTTAGGCTTTCCTTATTTTAATCTTTCAAAGTAAAGACATTGAACAAATAATTGTGCAACCACAATGGAAAATATAGATTTTAAACCTTGTGTTGAAGGGATCCACTTTTATCATTTATTAATAAAATGACACTGACATTGTCATATGTCTAAAGAAAAAACAATCAAGAATTTTAGTAGTATTAATTTCTGGGATTCTAAGCCACCTTTTTGTTTCTTTCTTTCTTTCCTTTTAAATTTAATTTTTATTGCATTTTTCCCATTACCATTTACTCCCCTAATACCCCCTCTCTCCAGAAATCACCACATTGCTGTCCACATCCATGAGTCCTTTTTCCTTTTTGCTCCACCTATCCACCCTCTAACCAACACTCCCCAACTAACTCATATGTGGAATTTAATGAACACACTGAACTAACAAGAAAAACAGAGACAGACCCATAGATGTAGAGTAGATGCACTGGTAAGCATCTTTTATATTTTTATTTTTTTGTTTAATATTACTTATTTTTATTAAAATGAAAGAGGGGTGTATAGATACTTTAAAATATATCCACGTAGTTAATGCCAATACTTGGCTAGACCAAAGAACAAAGGCGGTAAAGTTTATATTATGCTGCTGTCCATCTCCATTTCCTTCTGGCAATTCTCCCAAGTTCTATTCATTTAAAAAATATATTTTCAAAAAAGGTTTGTTGAGCATCTACTACGGAACAGACACTGTTTCTAAGTGCTTGGAATACATTAGGATATCTATGAATGAAGTATATGAAAGATAAGTATTTTAGATAATCCGCATGTAAACAAACTATTATCTAGATCACTTTAACCTTTCATATTACTTAACCCTGTGATCAATTCTCTGTCCTCAACTCATTTGAACTGCCAGAAGTATTTTGATATACGGGTTCTTACTACTGTCATCTTAAAACATCCTTTGGTACTTGAACAACAACTGAAATAAAAATTAGAAAAAAAACAAAAACATCTTCTGCATGAGGGTTCCAGGACACTACTTTTCCTTGAAATTTTTCTACCTCACTGTTTACAACTTCTCTTTTCTAGTTCTTTCTCATTGTTCCAAACCCCAAACTAAATATTAAAGGCCTATAATAATCAAGCTTAAAACTTTTAAAAAATTTATTTACTCACTATTTTCAGGTGGTTTCATCTAATTGTATGCCTTTAAATACTCTATGTGCTAACAACTCCAAAAGTTATACTACACTGAAGTCCAGTCTTATACCCAACTCTCTACCTGATGTGTTTGTTTGGGTATTGTTAACAACGATATATCAAATCAGACTCCTGATCCCTGTTCATCTATCTCAAACCTGATTTTGCCATTGCAGTTCTCATTTCAGTAAATGGCAACTCGATTTTTTCAATTGTTCAAGCCTAAATATATGTACTTATTCTTTTCTTTCCTTCATACTAACTCCCATCCACTTGCAAATCATATTAGCCGTAACTTTAAATAAATCCAACCATTTCCCATTATGTCTTTTTCTACTTCCCCAGTAGAGTCCATCAATAGCATTTGCCTACATATTTGCAAAGGTTTTTTTAATTGGTCTCTAATGTAAACACCGCCCACTATAGATTTGTCTCAACATGGCCCTCAGAGTAAAATTGATGGAAATGAATCAGATGCTATTACTCACTGTTTGGAAACTCTCCTCTCATTCCTAGGGAAAGTCAAAGCCTTCATAACATCCTACATGGTTTTATCCGATATATTTCTGACTTGACCTATGATGATGACTCTTATCCTATGACGACTCTTATCCTGTTCCAGGGACGCTGGCCTCTTTCTTGTTTCCTGGTCCTTGAGAGCCCAGAAGTCCTTTTTATTTTTTGTTCCTTCTCCTGAACTATCTAAACACTGACCTGGTCCCCTTCTTCACCCTGTAAAATTTCTTACTTAAATGTCACCTTTTCAGAGAGGTCCTCCCAGACATAGTAAAATGACCAAAGACCATTCCATCCTGAACCTGGCACTTCTTATTTTTATTCTGGTTATTTTACCCCATTTCATTTATTAAGACCCAAACAACCAGTCAAATAAATAAGCTTATGATTGTTGATGTTTATTGTCTGTGTAAACATGTTAAATGTGAATTTCATGATGGCAGTAACTGTGTCTGTTTTAGCCATTCTATACTCCCAGCAGCTAAAATAGTGCTTGGCATATAGTAGAAACTCAGTAAATATTTTTATTTGATGAAAATAGATGAATAAGCCACAGAAAATATGTAAAAAAGTTATGAAATTACCTTAGCAAAAATAATTGAACTCTCTTCTAAGATATGAGCATTTGCAGTTTGTATATTAATAATCAAAAGATATCAAAAAGACTTTCAATTCAAAATTTCTTAAAGCTTACAGTATACCTTTCTCTTTCATTTGTTGACTAGGACTCAGGTTCACAACACACAAAATAGAATCTGTATCTATTAATAATCAAAAGAGGAAAATGAAAGAAACATGTGTTGACTAAATATGTCTTTCTTCCTAATAATGTCTATCACAGTTTAAATACCACTTTAGTTTCTATGGTCTCGTAGGTCATACTTTTATTTTTATCAGAATAAGAATGTTTTAAATAGCTCCTTCTAAGTGATGAAGAAGATATTTGCTGATCATTTAGAATAGCTTACAAAGATAAATATATGTTAAATGGTTTCCTATTTATGCATTTATTTTTAACAAATATCTTTTTTTATTGTTGTTCGAGTAGAGTTGTTTCAATTTTCCTCCCTCCAATGCCCCATCCCCACCCCACCCCTCCTTGCCTCCCACTCTTGAACCTGCCCCCTTTGGCTTTGTCTATGTATCCTTTGTACATGTTCCTGGATGGCCTTTCCCCTACTTCCCCCCTTATCCTTTCCCCCCTCCCCTCTAATTTCCTATTTAAAACTTACATAGAAGTAACTCAAAGACCAGACAGTAATTACTCATAACAAGAAATTAAACTATTACCTTTGTCTCCCCCCCTCCTTTTTCTTAGTTCCAAAGTAGTAAAAATGAAAAAAAAAAAAAAAAAAAGAAAACTTGTGAAAAGCAGTGTCTTCAAATCTGCCAATTTGCATGTTGGGTAAAGAGATTTTTTTTAACATTTTGGGGGAAATTTGCACTAAACAAACCAGGGTGAAAGCCATTTATGTTTCCAGTCATTCTATTTAAAATGTAGTGACCCTGGACAAATACTAGTGGCTCCATCTGTTCACAGAAAACTTAGAGACAGAAAAATTGTATGTGAAGTACTTCAAGGTGAAACCTTGGTTTTTCTTCTGCCCAAATGTGGTTCTCCTACACAGAATCATGAAAGTATGGTTCCAATCCTTTCGTTGGGTTCATTTTTCAAAGTTGTCTGTATTTTTATAATTTTCTTTGGTTACATTTTACTTTTAAATACCCTTTAGGTTTTTTCTTACTCCATTTATTTGTCACCTTTGTAACATTTATGGCTAGTGGAACAAATGTGCCAAGAAAACAACAATTGTCAAGTGCAACCTCACAACTTCCATTTATGACTGGTACCCAGTTTGATGCTGATGTGTGATCACAACTTGCTGCTGCAAGATTTCTCTCCAGTGCAACCAGCAATCAGATTAGATAGATGGATGGACAGATAGATAGATGGATAGATGCATACATACATACCTACATAGGATATCCCCAAAGTTCACTTCACTCTGGATGTAAAGATCAGACATTTCAATGTGTTCTTTCAATTGCTTTTAACTCTTTTTGAAATATCATGAGCTTATACATCTATAGGTAAAAAAGAATGTCCAATTTCAATGTAATATAAATTAGTTGTTACAACACTAGCATATGGCTGAAAGTTTATTTTACAAACATGAAGAGCCTCGTCACAATCAGTATTCCTAGACATAGAACTCCTGTGGGGTCCATGGGGAAAGCTGAGAGGAGGAGCAAGGAGATGTGCTGACGCGATGACCGAAGAACACATCGAGACCAACAAAGCAAAACGTTAAGACCACCGAGGGCTGACGAAAAGAGCATATCGGCTTTGCCTTTGTAATTTCTTATCTACTGTGACAAGGAATCTGGAAGAGATGAGAAAATTTTAATGTCCTATATTTATAAACATCTAGATCTGGGCCATAAGTAAAACAAATAGCTATGTGTCCAAATTATTCATTTTGAACATGCTGCTTATCATCAAACTGATCCACAGTGTCAAGGCCCTGATACATCTCCCAGTTCCTTCTGAAAGGTACAAAGCCAGCTGTTTTCCTTACAACATTTTAAAGACCTTTCTTCTATAATGTAGGTATATTTTTACAGTCTTTCCTATAACTGTGTCTTCCTCACAGACATCTCCTCTTAAAATCAAGTTCAAATTCAGTTAAAAAAATGTACTTGTTGAGGCACCTAAAGTCTTGGGAAGTCTGACCTTTCCCCAGGTCATAACAACGCTTTAGAAACCATTAAACTGTCAGCTTTCTGAGAGCAAGGGCTATATCTTCTAGTGTATAATCTGCCCGCAACTTATGCAATGTGCCACACACATCCTTGAAAATTGTGGCTGAGAGCTAACTGATTCCAGGATAGCCACATAAAATACTCTTCTAGGACATCAAGATTACCAGCGTCTAAGTTAGAATACACTGAAACCTCTGATATACTGGCACACATGGAATAAAGAAGGATCTCTTTCCCAGAAAGATCTACACTTACAGAGCTTGCATCACTGTTTACAAGAGGTTGGGGTTGATAAAAGGAGGTCCTTTTCTTGCTCGAATTCATCGAATTTGGATTTTTACATTGCCTACAGAATTAACCTTGAACTTGGTGTGATTTCAGAGAGTGAAGAAGAGTTCCCAAATATTCCTTCACCTTCATCTAAAGTTGCTTAATAGAGAAGCACTTTTAGCCATTAAGGACGAAGCTCAAAAACACAAAACCAACTGAGAGAATGTGTGGACATAAAACCATCTTACTCTGTAAGAAATATACTAGGTATTTCCTAGGAAAACCTCATAATAGGGGACAGGGCAAGTCAGCTTGTGGATTCCTCACAACAGACATGGCACAAACATCGTGTTATACATTTTTAAAGAAACTTAACTCTTCTTGCTGCCTTGTACCTCCACTGTAGCCTAGCAGTATAGTTGAAATCAGTTTGAATAACCTGCCACAAGAAGGGAGAAAATATTATATTCGACCGACGCTTTAAACTCCAGTTCTCTTTTCAGGATTGCAAATAGTTTAAGATAATGCAATTCGATTCACTTCAACGAGTAATTGCTGACTGTCTACTGTTATGGTTTTGAAGGCATAGCAAAATCAAAGATAGTCCCAGTCTTTAAAGAATCTTAACTATCTAAATAGAAATAAGAATTATTAAGAAAAGAGCAATCTGAAGCATACAGTGAGCATAAACTTATGTAGTTAACTCAATGTTATCTATTTACAAATGTGGAAACCGAGGCCTAGAAAGTTAAGTGACTTCCTCAGGAAGGTAAACCTAGGTCAAATAGGCATATCAGAAGGGAAAAAAGTACACATAATAAACAGTGAATTACTTTATTTCACTGCCATGTTTCAAAATACACAGTATATTTTCCCTATATGGTACTGTTTTGGAGTAATAGTTATTTGGCTGCTAAAGAATAATTAACATTTTACAAAATATTTATACATTTTATGTACTCTAGGAATATCTGTACTGAATAAATAAATGAATAAAATTAGTAAACTTGGGGAGCAAAAACATTTCTTAAATAACAGAATAATTGCTACTTTAAACATTGAGTGGTATAAAATGCATTTTGATGCTTAACAATACTAGGCAAAAGGATTTGCATTTGCATCATTGTATACAATTTGTTTTACACATATAATAAATTTCTGTGGCTTAAATTATAAAATGTTTCTGAATCTTACCTATCTGTACCCTTTCTTATTTATGCTAAAAACAAGGAGAGAGAATATGTATGTTTACGCTAAAAATGGGGAGACAAAAGGAATATAATGTCTGAAGGCAAATGGTAAAATGTTTCAAAATAAATTAGAGAAGGCAGATAGTTTTAAGCTTTCTAAAGCCATGCGTATGGTGCCCTGAAATACATGTCAGGCTAACTCATATTATTTTGTATTTTCTCTTCTTTAGTTTTGAGAATCCACCTCATTGCTTATAAGTTTGTTTGGGGATAAAAAAAAAAGAGGCTATCTTCCTAATTATGAAAGGAAAATAGATGAAAAATAACAGAAGGACATTTTTCCTCAGTGACTAGGCAGTCAGTGAACAAGCAGGTTGTTTTGACAGATGAGTTAAAGGTCTGTCCATCACAGACGTGGGAGGTCCTCACTCCTCTAACTGCTGAAGGAAAAATGCTGAAAAACAGCCAAGGCATAGACTGATCAAGAGAAAGATAGGCAAAACTGCTCATGAAAATAAGATCTAGGCTGGAGACTGCTGTTGATACAATAAATGATATGATATACAAATAAATTCGGGCTTACATAACTCTACTATGATACTTCATTGGAGAACACCAAGTTTCAGTCTGCTTGTTATCATATAATACATGTACCTAGTTACAGACTTAGCCCGAGTGTCAAAATGATATCCAAGTCCTCGGGGTTGTTTGGATCCTTTCTCTCTCCATACCTTTAGCTAAAACCATATCCTACCTGTTTTTCTGGATCACCCTCTCCCTATATCCTCTATGATCCATGTTCTACTTCCTCAATGTACTATCAAATAGAACTCCTTAGCTGTTTGATTTCAGGCAAATAATTGAATATCTTTTATTTGGTTTCCTCTTGGGTAAAATGAATCTAGTAAAAACACTTCTCTACTGGTTTGGAGAAGTTATCTTTATTTTTTTCCTCCTAGATTCATTGAGGTTTACTTAACAAATAAAACTTTAAGATATTTCAAGAGTACAATGTGATGATTTGATATACATATAAGGGGGGACCTCCCAAAAAGCAGAATTATCTTCTTTAGGGTAGGTCCCATGTCGTACAGGCTTCCCCTACTACGTGAGTCTTCTAGGAATCCATCGGTACCTGTGTACCAGCTGGTGTTGTTATGAAAGGCTGTGTTTGGTGTCAGTAAAATTTTTTGAAGACTCTCAGTGTGTTTGTCCATTTTATGATGGGTGATTTATGAGTGTACCTGTCCATACTGTGCTGAGCATTCAGCAGTTTATGACAAAAGACAGCATGGCCCTCATGCCCCACCCTCCCTCCTCACCTGATCTTGCTCTGAGTGGCTATTTTTTGTTTCCCAAATGAAAACAGTCCTCAAAGGGAAATGCTTTTCCAGTGTGGAGGAGATGAAACAAAAAAATGGCAGAAGCATTAAAACACATTGAAATTAATGAGTTCATAACTGTTTTGAGCAGTGGTAAAAAATGTCTCAATAGTTGTATCACATGAAACGGAAAGTACTTTGAAGGTAGGTGACAGAAGGTTAAACATATAAGAATAAATACAGAAGTTTTATAAATAAATTCCACATTTTGGGGGCCCTCCATTATACATTATGAAAGGCTTTCTGCCATGGAGTTAAGTAACAAATCAACACCTCACATATTTATCCTTCTTGTATTTACATTCCATCCTCGTAGCAAATTTTAATTATACAACACAATGTTGCCAACTACAGTGACCATACATTACATCCTCAGAATTTATTCATCTGAAACTAAAAGTTTGTCCATTTTACCAATCCCTCCCTAGTTCCCCCACCCTCTAGCTCCAGGGAACCACTTTTCTACTCTCTGTTTCTACGGGTTTACATTCTTTTCAGATTTCCCAATATGTCATACATACCATGTGATATTTATCTTTTTTGCCTAGTTTATTTCACTTACCTCAATGCCCTCCAGTTTCATCAATACTGTCACATTTATTGATCTATTCATTGATCGGCAAACACTTATGTTGTTTCTGTGTCTTGGCTATTGTGAATAATGCTGTTGTGAACATGGTAGTACAAATACCTCATTGAGATAATGGATATATGCCCAGAAGTGGAAATGCTGGATAATAAGTTCTATATCTTTAAGTTCTTCAGAATTCTCCATATTGTCTTCCACAGTGATTGCACCAGTTTTTTCTCCCACCAACCGTGTACAAGTGTTCTCTTTTTCTATGTCCTTGCCAGTTCTCTTTTTCTATGTCTTATCTTTGCTATAATGGGCATCATAACAGGTGTGTTTTTATACACCAGCAATGTCAAAAAGAGAAATTTAAAAAAATGTCATTTACAATTGTATCAAAAAGAATAAAATACTTATAAATAAATTTAACCAAAAAGATAAAAGATGTGTATACTAAAAAACTATACAACGTTCAGGAAAGAAACTGAACCAGACACAAATAAATGGAAAGGTATTCATGTTCATGGGTGGGAAAATAAAGATGGTGAGATCATACTTCTTGATTTCAAACTATATTACAAAGTAATAAAAATATGCTATTGGCATAAAAACAGACTCAAGGATCAACAGCACAAAGACAGCCATATATAAACCCATACCTATATGATCAACTAACTTATGACAAAGGAACCAAGAATATACAATGGTGAAAAAATAACATCCTTAATAAATGATGCTGAGAAAAACAGACAGCCACATGCAAAAGAATGAAGATCAACCACTAGCATGCACCATACAAAATAATCAACTCAAAATGGATTAAAGATTTAAACATAAGATCTAAAACTGTAAAACTGCTAGAAGAAAACATAGGCAGTAAACTCATTGACATTGGTTTTAGCCATGATGTTTTGGATGTTGTAACAAAAGCAAAATAAACAAGTGAAACTATATAAAACTAAAAATCTCCTTATAGTAAAGGAAACCATCAACATGAAAAGCCAACTTATGGAATGGGAGAAAATATTTGCAAGTCACATATTTGATAAGGGGTTGTTGTGGACAGTTCAGCCTGGTTTCAGGAGTTGTAACCCTCACCCCATGGTGGGCTGTGTAAAACCCCAAGGGACCCACTTCATCTGGGTCTGTTCTGTCAAGAGGACATGACCTACTAAGGAGACAAAGCTTATCTCCCTGGCAGGAGCACTGCTTCTGCCTCATCCATCTCTGGCCCCAATGCTTGGATGGCAGTCAATGACAGGTAAGACTCCTCATGGGAGGGGCAACCTAAGCCAGACACAACCACTTGGGAGGCCTCATGGAAGGACTCGGAGTGGGGGGAGCTGCAGCAGAGGATGTGATGGACCCTCGCCCCCTGCTATTCTGACATAGCCTGAGTACTCATTTCCATCTGGGAGATGTCTCCTGCTTCCTAATAGGCTTAAAGCCTGAAACTGGGGGGGCGAGTGGTGCAGCCCTGTACCGGCCAGGACGGCTCCCTGGGTGATCGGGCATAAGAAAGAATTCCTAAAGTCCCGTGAAACTTGCTTTGCTGAGAGCGCGCTCACTTAAGTGATAAGTGTCCCAGGAGGAAATGAGTATGTCTCCCAAAGTTTGGCAACCCCCTTTCCTGACAAACACTGACTCAGATTAAGCCCTCAGATTTCTTTGAAATGTTAACCATTGTTTGATCCTTGTCACCTGACATGCCTGTATTCCCGTGTATTTGAGCCCAATAAAAGCCTAGTGAGGATGGGGTTCTGGGTCATTCTCCTCTGAGAGTTTGGCCACCTCTCCTCCCCAAGCAGTCATGTCTTGGTAGTTTTTATTTTCGTCCGTGATGAACAAGGGGTTCTACAGGCAGAGCCCCCCGCAAGGGGTTAACTTCGAAAATATACATGGAATTCGTATAACTCAGGATCCAAAAATGATAAATAAATAAGTAAATGGAAAAGGGCCTGGATGGATTTTTTTTTTCAAAGAAGATAATCAAATGGCCAAAAGATACTTGAAAAGATGCTCAGAGTCAGTAATCATCAGGGAAATGCAAATTGAAACCACAATGAGATAATGCCTCACACCTGTTAGTGTGTCTATTACCGAAAAGATAAGAGGATATCTAAAAAATCCCCAAATGTCAAATATTTGGAGTACTGGAGAAGAGTAAAATATTTCATTATAAAAATATTCACTTTGCTGGCTATTTGGTAATAGGAAAGGATTACACTGAATCAGTAAGGCAGTTGAAAGTGTGTTATGTGCAATGAAGAAGCAGAACAGCGTATACAGGCAGTGGCTGGAGAAGAAGGGAGTCTACAAGATTGCTCTTGGGTTAAGTCGAGTTTGTGCTACTGACCATAAGCTTTAGCCAAATGAGTAAATTGGTAATACAATAAAAACACCCTAACTTTTATTTTATGTATAATGTCCACCAAAACAGAGGTGTGCCGTGTCTTACCCAGATGCTCAGAGCTACACAATCATTGATGAGGGAGTCCTCATTGCTAAAGGAACACACAAGGGAGTTAAGTGACTAGATTCCTCAGAAATGATAGAACACAGTGGAGTGCTGGCCAGGCCTTTTTCCTGTTGCCATTATTGGAAACCCAATTAAAATCTATTTAATATTATTTTCTAGAAAAATGAGCTTGTTCTTCTAAATGGTTGGTCTTAAAGGTGATTTCATTGTCAAATATAACCAGATCCAGAGCTTAAACTAATACCCTTAAAATATCTGGATTTATTCTTAGGTAGGTTTTACCTGTCACTTAGGTTCAAGGCTTATTTTACATCATAGGTAACAAAAGTTTTAAAACTGTTTTTACCCAGATAGTTTAGGGTTGATTCTCGGTAATGACTCTCACTAGCTGGTTTGTGTTATGTTCCCAGTCTTGAGCTAATTACAGTGGCCAGGTCATTGGAATACCCTGATTGGCTTAGCTGGATTCAATGCCTATTTCAGGAGCCAGGGAGTGAAGATATCTCACAATAAATATGTAAGCTGAGAAAGGAAGCTTGAAATTGCCAGTGATCTGCTTGTCACTTGTTAGTTGCAAAATTGACAACTCTCTAGCCCCAACCACTGCCAGCATCCTAAAGTTCAGGGCAATTTTCATCTTAAAGAAAGGAAAAGAATATTTGACTAGATATTGGCAGGTTTCTACCTTACTCAAAAATATCTTCTTTATATTCCCTCAGGAGGTCAACTCCAAGTGAACAGTTAACCCTAAAAAAGAAGAATTAATTACAATTATTTAAATATAATTTGAAAAACTTAGATGTAATGGATATTGTTAGCTGCAGTTTCTGAGTTGGTCTTTAGCAATCCTGAGAACATGTATTCCAGGGTCATACACACAGTAGATAATGTACACAAATTTGATGGCATTGTTTTCTTGAGCCACATATCTGTTGGGGTTGGTGAGAGGAGTAGCTATATGTCTTTATATAACAAGAAACAGAAAAGAGAAAAAGAAAGCTATTTTCTCCCAAAATACTTAAGAACTAAAAATAAGTTCTAAAGGATGAGAAAGTTTATATCTTGAGTAGTATATTTAAAATCATTGTCATGACTCGTTAATAAATTATGATCAATTTCATTGGTTATAATAATATCTTAAAATGTTAAACTATGCAGTAGAATAGAACAATTAACTAGAAAGGCAAGAATAAACTGATCATATCATTCACAGTAGGGATGAGTATTGTTCCAGTAGATTTATTTTATTTGTTGTTTGTATATCTGTGTTTGTACTAGGCTTCATTGCAAAATACTTAATTTCATTTCAAAAAAGTTTGAAAAACATTGCCCCCAGAGTGATGGTATGTGTTTGCTTTGTCAGTGTTCATGGTTTATGTTGTCATCTGGTAGGAGAATCAGAGAGCAACATTGACACTTAACATATAACCATATTTGGCAGATGAAGACCTTGGAGAGCATGTGCCATGTATGAATCCAGCCTAGGCGGGTTTTCAATTTGTCCATAATGCGTTCATTGGTTTGGAACTCTGTGAATGTATGCATCCTTCGGTATGGATGGATTTGTGTGACTTCTTGTCAAATCAATGTTTATTGACAAAAATCTATTTTGTTGTTTTGTATCTGAAACCTATATTGGCACCATTCCCTGTGGATATTTGGCTAGTCAGTGGCAACCAGGGATGCCAGCTAGAGTTTTTACTGTTTTTATGGTGCCAGCTGCTTTCTTGGCTTGGGTTTCTTTTGTTCAGATTGTAAATGAGGGCAAGACACCCAAATCCACCTCAGTGTGCTCAGTGGGAAATGACAGGAGTCCAATAGCTTAAGGCTAAGCAGCAGGAGTTTTCATGAATGACGGGTCAGATATAGTGGTGGCTGTAAATGCGGAACTGTGCTAATGGGTGTACTGAAGAAGTGTGCACATTAGTGTGTATGTGTGTGCCTGTGTCTGCTTATTTATGTTTGTGTGTGTTTGAGAGAGATTTCTTTGTGATTAAAAAGTCACTATTTTTAACTAAATTAGATGATTGATTTCAAGTGCATAAAAAGGTAATCAAAATATAGGGAAAATACTCTCTTCATCGAGAGGATTATAAATAAGACATTTTTGTAAGACTTCATAATCTGGTACTCCATTGCAAGGTTATCTGGGATTCTGTTTTTTTTTTTTTTTTCCTTCTATTCCTAGTATATACATTTTCATGCAATGAAGAAAACAGAAAAACGTGAATTTTAAATCCTTCAAATGATATTATTTGTCTGCAGGTCTTACAAAACTGGGGAGATGGGAAGATTGAAGATTATGCCCAGAACAAAGAGTTAGAATTATCTCTGTGTTTGGTAATTTGGGCTTCCAGATTCTCAAATTATAAGTAATAGAGATAGAGGAGCCACACAGAATGCCCCTCAGACTTGCCGTGGTACAGGAAGGTTTGGGGCCAGGTCTAAGGAATGGCCTCAGAGAAAGGGAAGAGCTGCAGTGCCCCAGAGTGAAAGACCAAGCAAAGGCTGCTCCTCTGGAATTACCAGCTTTCATTTGGAAAGGTCAATGATCCAGATCTGTTTACTAGGATGCACTGAAAAGGAAGTAGGCTCAGGTTGAAGGGCCATTACATAAGACTGTATGAGGCCAGACCTTACAGTGCAATGGATTAAAATTATGCTATCTCTTCGGGAGAAAAGGAAAAAAGAAAAAAGAAAAAAAAAAAAAACAGAGAGAAGAAGACTATAATGGTAGTAAATAAATAAGGTCAATACCTCTTTTTGGGTTGGTAAAGATATAACTCAAATTAAGTTTTGATCCCTGGCATAGAAGTTTTTAATTTCACAATTTTTACTAGTGTTGCAATTTTGTTTCATATACATGTGGATAGCTCTAACTAGCTCTAAATGTATTCTTCTGTAATAATAAATTGTGGAAATATGAGAAATGATGCATCATTTCTAGAAGGTATACTATGGTTAAGAGATAAAAGGCATAATATATAAGCTTGTGTCCTGATTTTCAAACCATATTTCTTCTGTCAAGGACTAAAATCTTTACCCCAACATAAGCACTTCCACAGTGATTTGCTTTTCAAGCCCCAATTATCTTGGCTCTTGCTTATTTTGGCCACCCAGGTAATCTTTGCAAGAAATGGGCTGAAAGGTTAATGGAATGCAACGAGGGATCCCTGCAGTCACAGTTCTAAGGGCAGATACAAGGTGAGAAGGCACAAGCAGCCAGATTCCTCCCAATTCACCACCACCTTCCAAACCCTATCATTTTAAAACCTTCACTGGCAATTTTGCGAAAGGTTCTTAAAATCCAGTTTGTCTCCTGACTCTGACCCTAGAACAAGTTAAAAAAAAGAATTTTTAATTGCCCAGGGGAAAAAAAAAGATCACTATATACAATAATCTTCTGGGTACTTTTTTCCTTGTTCATATTTAATAAAGGGACTTCCTCTGAAAAAATTGACTCCACCAAAAACAAGAAGAGACGACACACCCAGAACTCCACCCAACCCTCAAATCAAATGAGAAATTTCTATTTTTTTTTTAAGAAATACCACAATAATTGCTTTTCTGCTGCCTTGCATGAAATCATGAGACACAGAACGTTTGCCAAATAGTTCTAAGCCTCTTAACGTGATCAACTACATGTGAGTAATGAAAAGGGATTCAGGAGGATTCTTTCAGTGTTGAGATCACAAATCTAAAGAAAACTAAGTAATAAGCCTGATCCCTTTAAAGAAAACATTTCTAAGAAAGTTGGTGAAGAATAACAGCCGGAATACTTCTCACTTAAATATTTAGGGAAATATACTTTTATGAGCACAGAAACTTATGTAAAAGCATGAGCAGTATAATATTTAGACAGTAAGTAGGACAGAGATACTTATGACACTTTTTTCCCTAGCAAATGTCCAGTTTAGGTCACATATATATTAAATGAACCTTTAAAAAAAATGTCAGAAATCAATGGTTAGGTCAAGAATCTATATACAAAGTTAAGGCAAAGAAAAAGAAAACTCAGCAGTCACATCACTTAACCTGGATGTGGGCCTCAGTGTTTTTTTAAAAAAGAATTGCTGACATTATTTAAGGGTGCACTGCCCTTCTAATTGATTTACAGGCCAAAATCAAAACAATGTTGGAGATTATATATATGTAGTGGGCGTACGTATATATTATGAACATACAATCACTTTCTGTCTGAGGGTCTAAGGACGTAGAGAAAGTGGACCTAACTACTAGATCACTGTTAACCCTTCACGTTCCCTCAATATTTTCTACATTTAGTAAGAAAAAGAGACAAGGTTCATGTCATCATAAGGTCCACATATTATAATCTAGGACTCCAAGGCTCCTGGTTACAAGCTTTGTAACATGTGAGAGCCCCATGTATTATTAGCTAGAGGGTAAAACTCTGGCTATACTGCTCTATTAAGGCAAGGAAGACTGCAGCTGTTTCCAGGGAGCCTTCTAGGCTCACATAAGACAAGAAGTCTGGATAACCTGTCCAGGCCATTTAAAAAAGCCAGAAGAGCATGGGGGTTTCAGCTCTCTAGAATGTTCCCCTCTCCTACTTGTTTATTTGGAGAATAGCTAGGACTAAGGATCTCTGATTTATCCTTGTTATGGATCATTAATAGAGAGAAAATCCATGCCAATATGAAAGGAAACAATTGTTTTGTAAGCATCAAACCAATGTATCGTAATGCTGTTTTCCAGGAAGTTTGAGGATTCTCTAATAAACCCGTGAGTCAAAGCAGAGCTTGTTAGCTGTAAAGATCCTGTTAAAAAAAAAAAAAAAAAAAAAAAAAAAAAAAAAAAAACCTGGGAGATTTGAGTGCATTTTACCTTTTGTGAGTGTGAATTTAATGTTAATGGAGACAACGAAGTTTTTAGTTCAGGAAACAGCGCCATTGAGTTTGTCTAAGAAGAAACAACCACCAGGGTTATATAAATATACATACATCCTAGTGATACAGCATTTGTAAGAGGGAATTTCCTCCAGCAAGGGGATGTGAGTAATGTAACATAAGAAAATGACTGGACAAGCAATTCGGAATATATTTTTAAAAAATACTTCCCTGGAAACTGTGTTTAAAGCAACCACAATCTCCTGGAAGAAAAACTGAATTTGGAGGTGATATTGGCATGTTTAAATATTTCTAACCATAAAATCATTCAGGTCAGGTGCCTGATTTCCTTCTTCTTCTTGATAAAACAAACAACTATAAAAATATTTTATTTTATCTGAGTATTAGCAGAGATACAGAATGAGGTCCATCTGGATTCAGGCCCAAATGATTTCTAATTTACACAATAAATTTATATCATTGTCCTCTAGACTTTCATGTAGAGATGATTACTTCATGTTAAATATTAACATCTTCCTAGTTTTTTTTTTCTTCTTTCAGAAAACTGGCACTGTGTTACATACAAGTGCTTTTGTAGTCTACTATCCTCTTTGAGTGGAGGGTGATTGTGTAATTAAACCTGGCCTGAAATCAACCACATGAGAGTTGAATAACTACCAAGTCCAACTGGGGAGGATTTACCGTATGAATGTTACTTTCCTAAGACTAAACCAGGTTGGATTTCCAAGTTTCAGAATGTTGCTCAATGAAAGAAATATGTTGCCCATGAGAGAAAAATAAATCAAATGGTGGTGTAATCTATAATCAAAGGCACTAATGGTCACAAAGCATTCAGAACAAAGGTTTGCTAAGCTAGCAAAGGCATGGAAAAAGTTTAATGCATAATCCATTCTAAATAAAAGGCCTTTATTACCTAAAAGAACAGGAATGTTTGTGGCTTAGGGTATTTTTTTGTTGTTGTTATTTTTATTGATATTTTTGTTTTATTTCTAAGACTAGCATGAATAGATTAACTCCTTCTGTGAAGAGAAAGACTTTTTAGAATTCGAACATTCTTGAGAGTTAGAGTAACATCCAATATGCTATTTTTAACTTTAATTTCACAACCTAAAATACATTTTTGAAGAGCTTTAAATTCTCTTTTCTTTATTTATCTTTATTTAGTTCTGTTGCAAATTTTTGCCTCCTGGGGTGCTCTTACAGGAAGAAACAGAAGCTCATCTCTGCCCGTTTGGTACGTGGAATGGTTCCTACTTAAAACATCTGATCAACAGCACCAGTGTTGGAAAGGAAAACAGTTTCAGTATATGATTATCCTACACTTTATACAGTAGGAAAAAACAATGTCTGCATGGAGGAAGAAAAAAGGGAATGTTTTATATGCTCTTTTATTCACAGGTAGAAGGAGACAAATTATATTTATATGAAAGCAGATACCCTTGTTTTCATTCCATGGCAAAAACCTTATTCGTTACTCAGTCCTAAAACATTAAAAAAAAGGGTGCATGCACATGTGGCCTGCATACCAGCATGTGAGTGGGTGGTGAACAGTAAATCTGTGGCATTAGCAGCAGACAGAAGAAAACAACTAGCATGCAGATGAAGGAAGCATTTAAGAAAGGAACAGATACATTACTGATTTTTGACCAAGACAAGATAATATATGTCACTTGTTAAAGTTCTGTTCTCCAAGCAACAGAAATAATTAAGTTACCTCAGATGCAAAGCAACAATATTTTAATATAAATATTTTAATATTATAATCTAAACAAAACATACTATACTTTCTACAATAATACTTCAACCACAGTAATGGATTTACTTATCCAGTCTGCACATCTTGCTCCAGCTCACATGTTCTGCCATGGCAAATAGAGCTTCATATTCTTGAGGGTAAGGTGTACTTCATTATTTTTAGCTAAAAGTTTACCACTTCCAAGTGTGATTGATTTTAAAATAATAATTAATTAAAATGCTCAGAGAATCAAGGGAGTCTGAAGCATGTGAATTACTGATGTTACCCACGAAACCCTTTTTCTTTCAATTCTTTAAAATTCTCCCAAGAGTATCTTTCACTTCCCAGTTAGGTAGGGGTTTTTGTTCTAGTCTGTGGCTGTCTCTAGCCAACATAGTAACATGAATCAACTGAGACTACTTTTTCTATAAAGATGAATGGTGATAATGACTTGAGTTTTAGTATTTCATTCAACTTTCAGAATGATCCATAAGTGTGATTCCCTGTGAAGGAAATAGAACCCTTCTCTGGCCAATTTGCACCTTGACCATGATGTGCCATTATCTGGAGCATCAGTCTCTTTGTGGTGCTGCTGTGGTGGCAGAGAGCACAGGAGGGATTAATTGAATGTGTATTGACCCTGTGCACTTTCAAATGGAGACCTATCTATAGTAAACGAGAGGACACTTTGCTGTTAGAAACACAATTTTCCAAAGTAGAACTAATATAAAATATGGGGACACCAACAATAATTTGAGAAAACTGAAGCCATGGCGTGAAAAGTGTTTTTATAATCTAAAGTGAAGATTTCAAATGTGACCACTATAGGAGCACAAATGGAAGGAGTTGGGAAAAATCTTAATTTTGGTAGATTTTGCTTTATCTAATATAAATAAAAACCCAAGTCTGTATCCAGAGACAACTTTACAGATTTTGACCAACCATTCGTGAGGCCTGCTGAGAGAATGCTAGCAAGATCCTAGTGCTCACACCAAAACAGTTTCCATGCTTTACAAAGACTGTTTTTTTTGTTTGTTTGTTTTTTTGTTTTGTTTTGTTTTAAATTGGTATTGTAAGAAATGAACATGGCCCTGGCTGGTGTGGCTCAGTGGATTGAGTGCTGACCTGCGCACCAAAGGGCCACCGGTTCAATTCCCAGTTAGGGCACATGCCTGGGTTTCAGGGCAGGTCCCCACGAGGAGGTGCTTGAGAGGCAACTACACATTAATGTTTCTCTCCCTCCCTCCCTCCCTTCCCCTCTCTCTAAAAATAAATAAATAAAGTAAAAGGAAAAAAGGAGAAATGAACATGGTAGATAAGGTAATAGAAAAATTACTGTCTTAAGACTCAAGAGTTCACAGTAAAATTTTGGTTCAGTTTGTAAATTGCTTTATGGTCTTGGAAAATTTAATTCCACCTTTTGAAGTTTCAGTATCATTGACTAGAAAGAAGAGTTCACATCAAAGATCATATTTTAATAATTAATAGTTCTACATATCTAGGGTTTACTCCTTAAGTGATCATTATAAACCCCTAACAATAGTAGCTTGTGCTTTTGGCAATTGCCTCTTCTACAAAGCAGATTGCCATGGAGTAGGAGGATGCTTGATTAATTGATCAAGGGTTCTGACACAGTGATTTCCAGGTATCAGGGATTTAATGTTCTATGCTATCTCGGGCTCATACTGGACGATGCTCTCCATACGATCTTGAGCCATGCTTTAGGGTGAGAAGAAATAAACTATAAATGAAGGTAAAGATATTAGATGAGGAAAGCAGATATCAGGCCATGCAGTTCATATAGTGATAAGACGCACAGCAAAAAAAAACAGGCATCAGAATGGAAGCAGATAACCATCATGGTGACCACAGCTCATGGATTAAATCCAGGCACTGAAGTAAAGCAGAAAGGAGCCCGGAGGTTCCCTCAAATCACAACAAAGGAACTGAAAAAAGATATGATGGACCACTAGTAACTTATTCCTGATTAGATACTAAGATGACCTTGTCTGAGATCTTAGGTTTTTGTATATTTTCTGTTAACATTTCAGGTTTGACTTACATGCTCAAGTCTTTTCTGCCAGTAATCGGAGTAAGTATTTGAGGTTGAAAACAGTGTGTGCAGGGATGAGCAGGGGCTTGTGAGTTTTACTAGATGGCCTCAGCCTTATTTTAAGGAGAGAGGGCCTTAATGTTAGACAGAAAAGGCAGTAACTTACACATGTACAGCTACACCAATGATTTTATCTTAAAAATACATCAAAATCCTTCATTTGCAATAATTTATTTTGACTATGCAATCATTCTTTAGAGTATAGCCTTATTTAAAAATGTGAATATACATGGGATGATCAGCACACACCATGAACACCTGAGTGTGAGTGATTTGGTTAGATAGACCTCCTGGAAGAAAGACAGCATGAGAGCACTTGAGATTTGGGGGAGGGTAATAAATGAAAAAAAAAAAAAAAAAAAAGCAGAAATAGTGTGCCAGGGAATATGTTTCCAAAGACAAAACTATTCTTACTTCATACTTTTCCCACTAAGCATTAAAGTAGTCAAGAATGATTTGGACTTTCTAAAATGAAAAAACGAACACCTAGAGACTTCAGATTTAATCTGATTCCTTACTATATATATAGCCTGCCTGTGTGGCCTTAAACTCAAGAGGGCCTAATAGTTCTTTTTACTAGTCTAGAAGGAAACTCAAACATATCCTTCCCTTGGTCTAACTCCTTCATGCTGGAGCAATTCTCTGGGATCCTTGGAAGAAAGGTGCTGTGCAAACCATGAGGGTGTGGTGTGGACTTGGAGCCTTGGGGTGGAGAGCCTGTGCGGTCTTGGATGAAGGCTTGGTTTCTCCATGTGCATTCAATTTATGTTTTGTTTTTTTTTTCAAATTTCTGGAACCCACTCAGGAGGCTGATAGTGCACGTTATAAGTCTGGAAAAGCAGATGCATGAAACAAATAAATAAATAGCTGCCTTCTGCGATAGAAGTGTGCTGCTTCCTCAGATATGAATCATTGCAAGGCAGGCTTGTGTGACATGCCCCTCCTTCCTGGTCTGATTCATCATCTCCCTCAGATGTGCTGGCAAAGGGGCATGTGGGAGAGTGTGAAGGAAGGGGATAAAAGAACATTTCACCATCGGGAAGGGCTTTTGTTATGCTGGAAGCTCTCCCAGCAGAAGAGGGACAAGCTGATTCTTCTTCACATCAGCCTCATTGACCCCAAGATGGGATAGTTTGAGATTGCCCTTTTATTTCCTTAGTATTTTGATGAATGAAATAATCTTCCAAGCCTGGCCGGAGATTGTTATTTACACCTGAAAATATGTACTCAACTGTCATGTGCAATTGCTTATGTGATTTAAATTAAAAAAAAATTACCCTGTGTTTTTGCTATGATAGTCAAAGAACTTACATGTATAACCCATGAACATGAACTAAGGTGGGGGAATGCTTGTGGGGGGTGCAGAGTGGAGGGGAGGAAAGGGAAGGAAAAATATGGGACAATCATAATAGTGTAATCAATAAAATATATTTTTTAGAAAAGTATACTCAATAATAAAAATTTAAAAAGCAGAATGCCACCTAAAATCAATCATCAGAAAGAAAGAAAAACTTTTAAGAATGACATATCTTATGTAATTAAATGCTGTACAATCAGATATATTATGTGATATAGGCAGACATATTTAAAAGCATGCTTTCTACTAAAAGATCTTGAAAAGTGTGAGTCATATTACTAATATTTATAGAAAGGTAAATATAATTTGAAATATAGAGAAGTGAGAAAAGATAAGTATTTTAAGGCCTATTCTTTTTTTTTAGGTTCATATTACTTTAATTTGCAATTTTCACTCTTCTTGTGAAAGGCCTCAGGCAGAAAGTACACGAAAAGTCCCTTTTCAACCAAATTTAGAAAAATGAGATACAAAATTAAAAAAAAAAAAAAAAAGAGGGTGGGGAGTTGTTAATGCTAATAAAGAAGAGAGCAATGTATGGTCCACTAAATAGATTTTGATCAAATAGTGGGTAATGCTACAAATAAGGTGATTGCTTTTTTTCTTGTATAGAGGAAGCTTAAATGTATTAAGAAAGTGACATGTTGAAAATGGCTGCATTACAAAGAAATCTTAGATAACTAAGCAAAATTAAGAGTTATATTAGGAATGTCTTTGACTTCAGGGAGACATTCCAGTAGAGTAGCTTTAGATTTCTGAAAACCTGGCCTGCTTTGGAGCACCTTGTAATTCAATTACATTTTCACATATTCACACTTTCAGGAAAGTATTCTCCCTTTTATTTTCTAACCCCAAATCACATGCCTCATCCTGAAAGCCAATTTCTCTCTATTCAATAGCAATGGAGAACTCTTACAGAATTAAATTATTTTCAGTTTTTCTCAAAAATCTGTTTCTCAATCAGAATCAGAATCACCTAGGGTGCTTATGAATTCTTAGTGTCCAAACCAGAGTTCTTCTTTCAGAGCTTCTGGGATTTCCCTCAAGAATCTACAGTTTTGTCAGGCTCCATAAGGCAGTTTTATGCACAGCCAAGTTTGAGAACTTCTGCTAAGCCAGCAATAAGATATTTCCAGAGGATGTTTCTAACTGTACTTAGAACCTTAGTCACCTAACTATGGTAATTAAATCTGAGGTAGATAAATCCCCTTGTTAAGACTATTTCCTTGTTGCAAAGCAACCTTGATGAGCCTACATTTGGGTAGTAAAAGGAGACTGACAGAGGAAATGCCATTGTATTTTTAGACCAAAGAATAAACCATCTGAGCAAGAAGAGGCCACAAGGAAAAGTACATTTTTAGTACTTATCATTAATATGTATAGTTGATTATAGGAAGCTTATACCCTAAAATTAGGGAACCACTCTTTTGTAAAAGGCCAGATAGTTTATATGTCAGGCTTTGTGGGCCAGTCAGTCATGGCCACAATCATTCAGTTCTGTGAAAGCAGCCATGAACATGTGCGAACATATAGGTGTAGGTGGGTTCCAGTAAGATGTTGTTTATTGACACTAGAATTTGAATTTCATATGATTGTATTTGTAATGAAATTTTCTTTTGATTCTTTAAAATCTTTTAAAAATGTAAAATCCATTCTTAGCTCCAGGGACTGTACCAAAATAAACAGTGGGCAAGATTTAGCCCAAGGGCCATGGTTTGTCAGTCCCTAACACAGTTTTCAACATTCAAAATCGCCTGGAAGGCATATTTAAACATGGATTCCTGGGCCCCACCAGCAGGATTGCTGATACTGGAGGTCTGAGGCAGGCTGGATGGTTTGCATTTCTAAAAAACTCCTGGGTGGACTCCATTCATTCCACGTGCTGGGCTCAGATGGTGGTTCCATATATCCCCCTTATTTTACTAATCTGAAGAGTATTTTATTTTTTAAATAAAGTCCCATATTTGGAAAGATCAAAGATAACTTAAATCAAATATTATTTAAAACAATGTTTTTGCTCTGGAACTGTTGATAAGCTAGTTTAGACTTATCAAGAGCAGAGGTGAATATATGAAAGATTTCTTGGCAAAAGAAACCTGGGAGGAGAAGGAAATAAGAGAGAAACAGGGTGGGGAGTTTTAGTTAGCATTACATTAAGAACAGGTTCAGCTGATTCATGCTGACCTTAAAGTAATCTAATAGGGGCTGAAACTGTTCCATGTGAATCATTTTTTTCTGAATTCCAAGCTATTATTGTTATTTTCACTATTGAGGAAACAAAAATTATTACTTGACCAAGCAATTGGTTGACAATTCAACCCAACTACAAAAAATTAAGAGGCCAGGCCCTTGTTTTCAGTTTATTTGCTTCACCGTGCTAGATGTATTACCAGGAGCTTTGCTTCAAGGGACTTCAGTCTGTGTCCAGAGGCCAAGGGATGAGGGTGAGGAAGTGAAAAGATGTCTCTCCATTCCCTTTGTAGAGGAAACAGGAGATTCTATGGGAGTAACCTCCAGGGTGATCTGGTCATAAGTTCCTAATCGGGTATTCATAATTGACTGTGGGTAGTCGTGGCCCTGTCCTACCACTTCTTCAGTGAAAGGTTTTCAGGCAGTCCTGTCCATTGTTCTTATGTTTCTAGGTTAACAGACACACTTTTGAAATAAGCACCCTCAAGAGAGCACGGAATCTTCCAGTCTGCACCTTGCGTCCTTCCACCATAAAGCAATCTTTCTTACATTATTGCCTTAATCTCAAATACATAAAAGTAGCTACAAAATGGTTATTCCCTGGAGCATTTGAGATTTTGCTCCCAGGCATATGCGGTCAGTTTGGCTCGGATAAACTCATAAAAATTCCCTACCTGTTAGGCTGTTTCTTAAGTTGACACCTTTTTTCAGGGTTCTATCTCCATTTATCACTGGACTTCCTTTGGGATCTCGCCTGGCCAAGTCTTCTCCATCTATCTGTCTGTCTCTCTGTTCCAATCTATCTTTCTCTCTGCCTCTCTCCCTGTCTACAGCAGCTCAAATCTTTTCTTTCCACAGATTTTTGTCTTTTTCCTTTCAAACACATAGTTCTGAAATTGAACCATTTACCCCAAAAGTTCTTTCACTGGGTTCACATGCTAATTAATCTATTTCTTTCATTAAAAGTCGGCATTTACAAATGTGGAAAGAAATCAATTCCCTCTAAGTAAGACAAACAAGGGTTATTTGTTGTGAGCAAGGGAGTCAGCCACCATTACCTGTTTTTTGACAGAGGCCCAAAGGCAGGCAGAGGAGAGGGAAAGATTTTTAGGGGGGAAAAGGAAGGTTTCAGGTATACCCTGACTGGAGTCTGTTGGCATGTAAGTGGTTAACTGAAGTGGGGCATCCTATGTGATTGATTAGTGGTGAATTTTTACTTTATCTTGTTGGTTCTAAGTTGGAAGTGGGGACAAAAAATAGGAAGGCTGTCAATTATTAATCAAGTACTGGCCATTCTGGGCCTATTGCTACTGAATGTATTGTTTAGCGTTTTGGATTGTCAATGGCGATAGCAGTCAGGCTTACCACAAGCCTGATGTATCCATCTGGCTCCCTAGGCTGTTTATTCTGGTCAAAGGGGTTAGTTTCTTGGAAGCCACTGTCTCCAATGCATGTGCAAAGTAAGTAGTTTACACAATGACCTCGACTCCTTTACCTCTCTTTCTGCTTTGAGGTTTCCAAATCTGATTTCTGTGTTAGATATGCTAATTAAACACTTCCCAAAGTGTGTTCCTCAACATTCCGGCCTCAGAAGACTATACTAAGTTGTATAAAGAGTTCAGTGGCAAACAGTTAAGGCAAGATAGAATTCTAAATCTATTCTACCCTCTGTACTGTGCGCTCAAGAATCTATACAAGCATAGTCAAAGTTCTGAGAAGGAATTAGGGAGGAAACTCTTAATGAATTTCTCATAAATACTTGATCAAGGAGGCCCACCCTTGCTTTATACATTTTACATAGCATGAATTTACAGTTGTATTCAATATAGATATTAATTTCACAATGTTTATCATCCAGCTACATTTGTAGTTAATACTCTTTAGGAAATGCTACTCCAGGAAAGCTGTCCGTCACTATCACTTTCCACCTGTCAAATCCACAGGTCGTTTCTCACACCATTTTCTTCTTCGCCTTTGTGTTGTATGACACGGCTGGCATGACCCTCTTGCACTGTTCACCTGAAACACGTATAATTTTATTAACCAATGTCAACTCAATAAATTCAATTAAACAAACAAACAAACAAAAAATCCTCTTGCAGTGCTATCCTTCCCCAGCTTCTGGTAAGCACCCTATGTTTTTACCAATCACTGGTTCCTTTGTTGACTTCTTTCTTACACTTCCCAGTTTGAAGAACTACTGAAAACTAAGCTCTCTACATTGTCTTATTTTCCTATTTCCTATAAGAGTTGTCTTTAAGAGGACTCGATGTCCCTCCCCTCTCTCCTTTTCTTTTATTTCTTTCTATTAAGAGGGCTGAGGCTAAAGTCCAAAGACAGAAATTAACTACCTTCTCTAGGAGTGGAATTTCCAAAAGGTCAGAAAGCTAAGAGCATGGGATCACTTTTCTCTTCAATGCCTTTAAAATGGTAAGACCTCAGGAGTAGCCTTCATAGCTCTCTTTATCCCACCCTTATTTTGGATGCTTAGATCAGTTCTACATTTGGGATTATGGCTAAATACTCTTTAATAATTTTTACCTCTGCCTCCTTTTCCTGTAGCATGAAGACAGTTTTCCTTGGCATTATACTAAAACTATAAGTTCCCATTTGGAAGTCTAAGAGATGGACTAATTAGATTCTCTGTGTTTAATTAGTTTTGTTAGCTAATAAATGTATATATTTGGTGAGTGTAGGGGAGTTAGGAAAAAAAAAAAAAACAAGAAAAGGGCTAAGCAAGAGTTAGCTTAGGTAAAGTCAAAATTAGGTAAAAGTTAACTTAAGTAAAATGTTGTATGGTTTCCAGTCTACCTTCTCTATATTAGGGCTGGGTTGCAAGTTTCTATTACTAAGAAAATGTCATTTTACCTTCTTTACCAGTTATCCCTATATATACCCTGGAGACCTTATGGAAAAGAGGAGTGAACTAAACTGGGGTGTGTATGTTATTGAGTCCCTAGCCCAACCATATTCGCACCCTGTTCTCACCATCATACGCAATATTTATATCCTGGTCTCAATTCTAACACCACCTTCAACTGTCACTGTACTCCTCAAGTTCATCTAATCAGACTCGTTTACATTAAAAATATCACCTTTTTCCTCAAATTGGTTTTCATGTTAAAATATTCGAAACTAGAAAACTTGGCATTTGTGCTATCTGTCATGACCAGAATCAAGAAGTACAGACAGGGATCGAAACTTTATGGGCCCTTTATTCAGATGCCAATGATCTGAGAAGATGATGGGTTATGTACCCTAAAAAATCTTAACATTTCATCTCAAGCTGACTTTTTTATAAGGAGAAGAAAGGGTAGGTAATGGGTTTGGGGAAAAAGAAAAGTTAATGAGATAAGAGTTGCAGTCCAGCAGCAATTTTCCTAGTAGTTCTTTATCTGTTGATCAAAAATTCTTGATCTGTCTTCCCACCCTGAAATATAATGGCTCAGGTCCCACCTCCATCCCCTGAAACCCTCTGGGGCACTAAGGTTGAATAACAGGTTGACCTCCTGGAATCAGGTAGGTCATGATTTCCAATTCCTGGAATAACAGCTTTACACAGGTATTAATCACACAATCCTATCGACTATAGCTAAAGCTAAAATTTTTAACTCCTGAGTTTGCCTCATATTTACCTACCTATTTCTGTCAATGATAATATTTCCTGGCCAAAGGTTTTTTGATCTCCACATTAACTTGGCTCCTTTGTCTTGTTGCTCATCCCTCTCCTATATCCATCAATGACCCTCATTCAGATAGCTAACAAAGCATGCTAATTCTTTAATACAATTACTAACGTCCATTCTTCACTCTCCATGTGAACTGTTCTCAGGCGTGTCCAGACCTCACACTTGAATTTATATCATTAGAAAAGCCTCATAGCAAGCTCCTTGCTTCCAGTTGGCACATGTGGAGATATATATAACTTCACACTGGAACTCCTCTCTCATGTCCAACTACAACATCACAAATTATTCATGACTTTCTCTATCATTCATGATTGTCATACATGTGGAGATCAAATAAAGAGATCTTTTTTACATATCTATAAATAATTGAATCTAAAAACTAAAGTTAACAAATAAGCAGAACACAAGTAACCATAGATACAGAGACTGTTTCGATGGTTGCCAGGTGGGAGGGGGTTTGGGAGATGGTTAAAAAATGGGTGAAGGGGTTAAAGTAGTAAAAATAGGTAGTTACAGAATAGTTACTGGGATGTGGAGTACAGCATAAGGTATAGAGTAGCCAGAGAATTGATGTGCATGACCCAAGAACATGGACAATGGTGTGGGCATTGCCAGAGGGAGTGGAGGATGCAGCAGGGAGGGGGGCAAAGGGGGAAACATTGGGACAACTGTGATAGCATAAACAATAAAATATAATTAAAAAAATAAAATAAAATAAGTATTTTTAATATATTTTATTGATTATGCTATTACAGTTGTCCCATTTCTCCCCCATCATACCCCTCCACCCTGCACACCCTCTCCCACCCACATTCCCCCCCTTTAGTTCATGTCCATGTGTCATAAGTTCTTTAGCTTCTACATTTCCCACACCATTCTTGCCCTGCCCCTGTCTATTTTCTACCCACCGTCTATACTGCTTATTCTTTGTACCTTTCCCCCCTCTCTTCTCCTCCCACTCCTGTTGCTAACCCTCCATATGATCTCCATTTCTGTGATTCTGTTCCTGTTCTAGCTGTTTGCTTAGTTTGCTTTTGTTTTAGGTGTGGTTGTTAATATCTGTGAGTTTGCTGTCTTTTCACTGTCATATTTTATCTTCTTTTTCTTAGATAAGTCCCTTTAACATGTCATATAATAAGGGCTTGGTGATGATGAACTCCTTGAACTTGACCTTATCTGAGAAGCACCTTATCTTCCCTTCCATTGTGAATGACAGCTTTGCTGGATTGAGCAATTTTGGATGTAGGTCCCTGCCTTTCAAGACTTCAAATATTTCTTTCCAGCCCTTTCTTGCCTGGAAAGTCTCTTTTGAGAAATCAGCTGACAGTCTGATGGGAACTCCTTTGTAGGTGACTGTCCCCTTATTCCTTGCTACTTCTAGAATTCTCTGCTTCATTTTAATCTTGGCTAATGGAATTATGATGTGCCTTGGTGTGTTCCTCCTTGGGTCCAACTTCTTTGGGACTCTCTGAGCTTCCTGGATGTCCTGGTAGTCTATTTCCTTTGCCAGATTGGGGAAGTTCTCCTTTATTATTTGTTCAAATAAGTTTTCCACTTGTTGCTCTTCTTCTTCCCCTTCTGGTACCTCTATAATTCGGATGTTGGGACGTTTAACGATGTCCCGGAGGTTCCTAAGCCTCTCCTCATTTTTGCGAATTCTTGTTTCTTCCTTGTTTTCTGTTTGGTTGTTAGTTTCTTCCTTCTGGTCCACTCCATTGATTTGAGTCCCAGTTTTCCTCCCATCTCTATTGGTTCCCCATGCATCTTCCTTCATTTCACGTATTGTAGCCTGCATTTTTTCATTTAATTTGTGGGCAAAATCAACCAATTCTGTGAGCATCCTGATGACCAGTGCTTTGAACCATGCATCTGATAGGTTGGCTATCTCTTCACGGCTTAGAGGAATTGGCTCTAGGGCTTTCATTTGTTCTCCATTTTGAGCCATTTTTGGTGTTTTTGTTGTTGTTGTTGTTGTTGTTTTGTTTTGTTTTGTTTTTGGTCTGGTCAAGGCTGTTATGTAGTGAGGAGTGGAGCCTCAGGTGCTCCCCAGTGCCAGGCAGCCCAGTCGCTGGGTTGTGACACTGTATGTGGGAGCGGGGTCTGAGAGGGAACAATGGCGTCTGCTACACTCTCTCCTGGATTCAGTCTCTTCCGCCACTTCCCCTTTGCCTGGACCCTCTGTGCATGCAAATGTGGGACCACCTGGTCAGCCAGCCGCCCTATGCAGACTCACTGGGTCTACACAGTTGCCCCCCTGTGCCTGGGGTCCGCAAGCTGCCGCCTGTGCACCTGGGAACTACCAGCCGCTGCTGCTTGCATTCCCAGGCCCGTACCTCCACTCTTTCCTGCCGGGACTCCACCCCTCTTACCGGTCTAGATGAATGGTTGTTGGACTTCTGTACAGTTCAATTTTCTATCAGCTCTGGTTGTTTTCTCGTTTCTAAATATTTGCTGTCCTTAATTTTGGTTGTGAGAGGAGGCACAGTGCGTCTGCCTACGCCTCCATCTTGGCCAGAAGTCTTCAGTATTTTTTAATATATATTCCAATGAGGCAACCAGGACAAGTACAGTAAGCCATTAAACCTGAAAAGTTTGAAGCCCTTAGCCCCAAAGCATACAGAATGTGCAAGATAGATCTCACAGAGTTGGTAAGAGCAAATCAAGATCTGGATAGGACACACAGCATTCACTACCAAAGACTGTTTTCCCCTAGTATTACAGGTGAGGTAACTGAAACTTAGAAAGAGTCAATAATTCTTTTAAGGTCACTAAATAAGTGTTGCTTCTCCCCGAGGGCAAGAACTTCTCTGTTTGGTGTGCTTCTCTAACTCCAGCTTCTGAAAAATTCTAAATATTCAAAAATATTTGATGAATGAATTTGTAAATGATATACTCTTCCCCATCATAAGATTAGCTTGGTTTTTATGGATCTAACTGTTTTCAATCTTGACTTTCATCAAAGCTGAACTCTTGTCAAGCACATTCTGGTCTTCTGTGATTTCTTATTCTGTCAAATGTTCACTGTGGCAGTCAGTATATACGATCTTATAATATTGTTTTTAGTTTTTACATGTCTGTGTTTTGTCTCACTCAGATGTGGGGCTCTTGACACAAGATTTTATTTTCTTGGTTATGACACAACCTTCAAATACCTTTAATGAAAATATATTTACGCACCAGAGACTGTACTAGCCTCTGGGTGCAGAGTAGCCAATAAAATACACTGCATCCTCATGAAGCTTACAGGCTAGTGAAAGAAAATGGCATTGAACCAGCAGGTGAATAAATAAAGATCAATTATACACTGTGGTCAGTGCCCTGAATACAGTGAAACAGGATGATATCAGAGATAGTAACAATTTTGTGTTGGGTTGTCAGAAAATTCTCAGAAGAGGTGACATTTAACTTTAACAAAGATACAAGAAGCTAGCCAAAGGAAGAGCTTTCCAGGCAGAGGAAATGTCCTGGGCAAAGGTCCTGAGGTCAAAATGAGCTTAACATGTTTGAGGAAATGACAGAAGGCCAGTGTGACTGAAGTAACATTCAGAACTGTCCAGTAACTGTCCAGGTTGGATGGCAAGAGATGAGAAGCTTACTGAACTCTCTGGCAGTAAAACCTATGAATGGTATTGTTTTCCCTCTCCTTTATTTTATATATTCTACCTTTTTGCTTTTATAAAGATGTCTTAATAAATATAATTTTGGCTTTTATCTTACATTTTCAGGTACCCCGTTTAGATGTCTCAAGCTTTGGGACAGAGGAAGTTAAACTGGAAATCATGGCAGCATAAACTTTTAAATTGACCTCACTTTCCTTGTTGTTTGAAGGAAAGTTAAAATATGGATGAAAAAATTATGAAAGAACAGTCATATTGAAACAAT
The DNA here is from genome assembly GCA_039655065.1 of Glossophaga mutica. Lineage (NCBI taxonomy): Eukaryota > Metazoa > Chordata > Mammalia > Chiroptera > Phyllostomidae > Glossophaga > Glossophaga mutica. The sequence continues at coordinate 74,850,864 of CM077306.1, forward strand.
TGCTGATTCTATGTAATATGTCTCAACTTCTTTTTGCAAGTAAATAGGGATATAAATTTTTTTAAAAAATAACGTGTATGGATTAAAGCCACAAATTAGATTAGTTTACACATTCAAAGCAGGATGTCAGATCTCATTTCTTTGCAGGTTTAGCTTAAAAGTTATGATCTGGATAACTTGTTTCATTTAGATTGGAATGTCAAAAATTATTTCCATATACACTTAGGTGATATTAGAATTATGCCCTATGATATTAGAAATATGACAATACATAGTCAAAACTTGTACAATTTTTAAATTTAAACTAATGATAGAAAACAAATGTTATATTTTTCTGAACATTTTTTCACAATAGTATGCTCAAACAATGGGGATTGTACTGGTTAAAGTTAAACCTTGTAGAAAAATATCCCTATAAAGACAGACACTGAGCTCCCTCCTGCAGCCTTCCTACTCCTTCAAGTTAGACTGTCAGCATCATCACGTCCCATGAAATAAAAATGAATGAAATCAAATACGCTCTAGAAATCACAAAACAACGAGAAGGGAAGTGCTCATAGACAAATAATAAAGTTCTGCTCTATTTCAAAAACAAAAATGATTTTAAATGATTCCTTGACAATAATCAGAAAAAGGCCCTGACTTGTGTGGTGCAGTTCGGTTCCTGGTCAGGCCACATGCCTGGGCTGAGGGATAGGTCCCCAGTAAGGGCCATACAAGAGGCAACCAATCCATGTTTCTCTTGCACATTGATGTTTCTTCCCCTCTCTCCCTTCTTCCCTCTCTCTCTAAAAATGAATAACTATAAATAAATGAATGAATAAATAAATGAATAAATAAATGAATAAATGAATAAATAAATATTTTAAAAAGCCAAAAAAAAAAATATTGAAACTCTTGATTTTCCTCTCTTTCACCAAGACAGCATCAAGGATTTTGATAATAATTTTGTGCTGAACACATTCATAAGTTTTTTAGGAAAAGAAATAAGCCTAAACAAGACTCACCTTCAAATAGTTAAATATATAGATATTCATAATTTCCTAAAGTAGATGGTTGGATATAAATAAGAGTACCTTTATTGAAATATAGTCACTAAGTTGTGATTAGTTAATTACACTACACAATTATTATCATCTACAGGATAAGAAACCTGTTAAATATTGTAATTTCCAACCCAATACATCATTTCTGTGGAGCAGAGTCTCACTTCAAATGCACAGTAATTTACACACAGAACTCTATTATAAGTGGGATTTACATACAAACTTTCTTTAGCAGCTAAAGGAGAACCCAACTCCACATGGTTATTTCAAGCTTTTATTTTTTTATTTTTTTAAAGATTTTTTATTTTTTTTTATTATTTAAGTACTTTTTTTTTCCTTTTAGATATTATTTATTTATCTTTAGAGGGGAAGGGAAGGAGAGAGGGAGAGAAACATCAATGTGCGGTTGCCTCTTGTATGTCCCCTGCTGGGAACTGGCCTGGCAACCCAGGCATGTGCCCTGACTGGGAATCGAACCGCGATCCTTCGGTTCGCAGGCCTGCGCTCAATCCACTGAGCTACACCAGCCAGGGCTATTTCAAGCTTTTAGACAGAAATCATGGCTCAGACTACCCTGAACTTGAGGCTGTCAGTATTACATATTTAGAGACTATGGATATAGAACTTGTTTGTTTCATGATTTCTTATGTTTGATGCTGAAATAAAAATAAGAAAAAAGAAAAATGAAATGAAATAGCTTTACTGAAACTACTTTCAGAAGGCTCTGGTGACCTTTTGCTTACCTCAGGTAGAGTTCTCCTCTTGGTTCATGTGGGATCTACTCAGCCAAAACTTCAGCCAAGGTCATTATTGTTACAGTTCTATTCAAACACAGTTTTAGTCTTTTGACTTAGGAAAAAGACAGAAGGGATTTCTTAAAGGGAAACAACTTGGAAAAGGAAGAGAGATCTATAATTTCCCTTTACACAGCTTAAAGTAAAGCTTAAGGTTAAAGCAACAAAACATAGCGAAGCCCAACTTGCATCTACAGAGGCAATTGCTTTAAGGTTTTATAAATGAAGAAAAAGAAATAACAGATCTACATTTAAAGCAATCCCAGAACATGCCCAAATCTATTTGTTGGGATACTACAAAAAAGAAAAGCGCAAAAAGGAAATATTAATTAAAATCTTCTGTTTTCTTGAAATGTTTGTGAGTACTTTGTGCATTAGGAACACAGTGCACTTCACCCTCCAACTGGAATCTGTACAGATTCGTAAGTAGGCTCCAGTCGGACAGACAGACTCATTAATTCTGTCTTTATCACAAACCCAGAACATCTGGGTATTGCCCTTTAAAACAACATCAGGTTAAGAAAACAAACCATTTCTCAGACCTGAAAAAAGGTTTTGGGTTACAGGATGGACAGTCTTAGGGTGAATAAGCTAATATGTTTGGGTATCATAGGTAGACTGTTTAGAAGTTGATTCACAATTTATGAAATTCTTAATCCCATGTCTTGCACAGCCGTAGCCATCCCTGTTCCCACTTTGAGGCTAAAACTAGAAACAATTATTGTGTTTTAGGGAATAAATCAATTGTAATAAATTAAACATAACCTCAGAATATTTGTCATAAGCATTAAAGATCTCAGTCACATATCCCATGCCAACTCTTTCCTGAAGCAACGCTAACTTAACTTACTAGAAAGAAGGCTTGCTTTCTTCTTACTGACACTGGACATCCCAGGAAATTTTTAAATTCTGAATTGTTATTACTCAAAGCTCATAGAGGAATTTTGGTATGTTCTTTTTCTTTTTAAAAGATATACTATGCCTCCTTCTGAATCATCATGACTATGATAGAGCCAGTGTGGTAATCTGGCTGTCATACATGTGAACAAATTTGTCTCACTCATTGCACGCAGGAAAGAGCATGCTTTTCATTTAATGTCTGCAGTAAACCAAACCTCAAAGACAACCAGCAGATATACAGCCTTAATGGAGATGATGTATCCACTTCCGATCATTTACAAGAGATATCACTGTCCACAAGAGGACACAAAACAAAACAATGTTATCAGATCCAGATTGACTAGATTTAGGAGTGTGTGTATTGTTCAGTCTTCATAAGTGAGTTTGAGTCAGCTTTACAGAACTATAACACAATCTTAGATATCTTATGATAAGACCTCCACACATTACTTTGACAAGATTACATGTTAAAGATTCCCTTCAGATTGTTAATAGCAACAACAACAAAATGTCACTGGGCATTTTTAGATTAGATAACTACCTAAAGTCAGTTGATTTTCTAAGTTACTTGATTTTCCAGATGTAAATGATGTACAACAGTCCTTCTTTAAAGTATCTATGATCTAAAACTTCATTTTATAAGGAACATATGCAAAAGAAAAAAATTAAAATATAAGTGAAACCCTAGAGTTGCTTTATTTTAAATGTGCTGTTGTTAGCACTTTCAAATGCAAGGGGGACATTAAAACACACAGAATACCGGTAAGTTTAATGTTTTTATTTCACGTCTTCCCGTTTTATTCTTTTAATAGCAATGCTACAAAGAGGAACTTGAGATAACTCTTACCAGCAAAACTCAATGTTGCAACACAGTTAACTACCCCCAAGCTTCTATTTAAGGTTACCTGGCATAGTTAGCTCTGCCAAATGCAGCTTTGCTATTGGATAATTTGATTTGCTGACAATGTGCCCTGCCTTAAAATAGGAAGTGCCTAGGTGACTGGTGCCCACATCACACATATTCTTTTGGTTAAAATGAAATGTGAGTCTGAATTTAGCCTTTAATTACATTTCCTTCTCTACCTCCAACAAACAAATTTTTATAACTTCCCAAATGGAAAAAAAAAGTCATATTTTGTGAATTACTAGTTTGGAAACAGCCCAGGACCAAACATTATTTAGGAAATTTTCTATTATTTGTATTAATCACAAATATACATCCTCTATGTTTTCAATGACTTTATCAATTTGCTAAAGCCTGCCTTGGAGGCTTGACATGCCACAGGATTTTAGGCTTTTATCTAAACCACTAACTGGTAAACTGAAATTATTCTTGTAAGACCCTAAAGCAGAATAAAACAAGCTATTGTATATGCAAGGTAATATAACAGAGATTCTCTAATATCTCAGGCACTTGGAATGGCTCAAAAGAATTTTAATTTCAGGGATAATAATATACCCAGATCATGTAAAAATTAAACTCACCATGGGTAAAAATGAGAGGTTCACATCAAAAGAAAAATAAGATAGTATTGCCTAATGGAAGAATTAAAATAAGCATTCCTTAAATTATCTCCCTCATAATATGGGCCTGTCATAGTTTATTGTGGCTTTAGCCTTGGGGAAGCTTCATTGTTCCATCAGGATTCTTCTGGCAAATGAAAAACCTGTCTACATTTTACCATGTGCTTATTAAACAAGTAAGACTAAGTATTAAATCTGAGGACTCTGCACTTTGAGAAACATTTTTACAAGCGGAAGTTTATTCAGCTTAGATAGTTTACCCATTTTCTAGAGCCTTTAAATCTGCATAATATATTGAATGTCAAAAAGCTATAAAATCTCTTTAACTATTGATATCTGCTTGTAGATAGCAATATAAACCCTGCCATAAATTCAAATAAGTAAATGAGTTTATCTAAACAAAGATTCAGAGCATCACTCTACTGTTCCAGAGACCTAGTCTTCTTGTTACATCACACACCAGAGATCTTGACAGTTTTTTGGTCATGGTTTCTAAGCAATGACCATACAAGTACAGGTGCTTACAACTGCAGAAATACTATGATAAGTATGAAAGGAAAAAAAAAAAACCTAACTCTAATGTCATAGTGAACTTCCTTAGGATAAAACCTTATATTAGTTAAAGCAGTGTTATCTGCCTAAACAAATCCAATATTTATGTTTGGTGATATAAAGCAAATATTAAATTTACTAGATTTAAGGCCTTTCTTTTCCACGTGGTACTTGAAAGACATAGTCACTGTCCATCTTATATTATTGAGCATCTGCACTAGATGGCTTCCAGTGTCACCAGATAGTATGTTTGCTCTGTGGGAGGAAAACGGCATGGAAGATCACAAGGGCCTTGTGTGGAGGTGACTTGTATTACTGTTCCTCAAATCCCATTGACTAGAATGCAGTCATATGGCCACCACAAACTGGAAGATGCAAAATTTACTTTAGATCTATGCCTGGAAAGAGAGGAAATAGGTTTAGTGACCAGACAGAAAGTCCCTACCACAGTCTTATTTCACATGTCCTTACAGTGGCATAACATATCCATCTTCTTCATAGTCCTTTCTAGATTATCACTTTATTCATCAAACCCATTTATGACTATGTCTCCACACCAGCTCTCAATGCCTTTGTTCACGCTCTCCATATTTCCCTTATTAGCTTTTACAATGAACTCCTAGCTAGTCAACCTGCATCTTATTTTCTCCGATTCCTAATTTATGCTCCACATGAAGGCAAGCATTTTAAAACACAAATATCATAGAATCATTCCTCACTTCAATAGCTCCCAATTGCCCACAAGGTAAAGCCTCGAATATTTATCTTGGCAATTCATGCCCATCATGATCCAGCTCTTTTAGCTTTTCCATATTCACCTCTGCCAGTCTCTGTATTTCATTTTAGTGACACCAAACAACTTCAACTTCTTTAAACATGGTGCATACTCACCTACCTCCATAAGAATGTGTATTTATTATTCCATCTAAAGCCTTTAATTGTTTTTAAATAAAGCCTTTTCTTCCTTGTTCCATATGGGGAAATTATACTCATTTTAAGGTGCAACTAAAACCTCAATTGTTCATAAAACTTTTCTGGGCTTTTCCATGTATGTAACCTAAATACTCCATAACTGCTAGCATTTACACATACCTGTGACTATTAGTTTAGTCTTCTATCTCTTCCCCAGGATTCTTCATCTTATAAATTATGCAATATTTTTCTTTGATCAAAAGCATCCAGCATGGAATCTGGCACATACCAGCTAAAAGATGAATAGAATCCAATCTTATCTTAAGTTGGCTAAATTATTTTGAATGAATAAATAACAGTTAAAAGAAGTATAAGGATGTAGGCTTTCATGTGAATATAAACATATTTCATGTGTAAATTTAAATATAAACTCCATAGTTCAGAAGTTAAGCTGTTTGGTTAAATGGTGCCATGCCAAAAAAAGTTCTATCAGCCTAGTAAAACTAATCTTGAGCTATGTTACAGAAAATCCTTATTCATTTCAATTGTATACGGTTACTACCAGACTTTCCGCCACAAACTTTTCTCCAATAAATAGCCATAATATTTTTATAGATTTAACATTTCTAAGGAATATTTTCTGATTGAACTTGTCCTTGTTCTTTGTTCTCATTTTAATATTCATTAAAATTATACTTTAATGTTTAATCTATAGGATTCCCACTCCAGTAGAATCACAGAGAAATGGTTATGAATAGGGAAGGGTTATGGATGCCATCCTCTTTACCACAAAAGCCACTGCAAATAAATATGCATTCTAATTAAGAAAAAAGCAAAACATATTTTACTTAATATGTCAGTAACTTTATAGTTAATCTAATTTCCACCTACTGGCAAATCACCATTTGAATGAATCCTATATAGGCATTTTTTTTTAAAGCCATGACCACCCAATTCAAAGACATTATTAGGTATTTGAAAGAAAGGAACGTATTTTGTTTCCTCCAAAGAGCTTAGAACGATGCAATATAAGCAGCAAGCAGTCAATAATAGTAACTTGTTGAATGGTTTTTGAATAGCTACATCATGTATCTTGATTCTAGATACTGTCACAATGTATTCTGACTATGGTTATAATACAACTGGTGAATTGATGCTCAGAGGGAAAATCAGCAGAATAAATTTTGCAAATTAATTGATTAATATTGTGTATCAAATGGAGAAAGTTCTGCTTAAACGAACACTTTCATATTGATTAGAGTCTCAACTCAAGATGACTTTACACACCATGGAACAATTGGAAAGATTTAAGACATTCTGGGATATTACAGCTTTCAGGGGCTTTTACTGAGAAGCAGCCAGGGATACTTCTAAACATCCTGCAATGCACAGCAGGTAAGTCCCTCACCATAAATAATTGTCTGTTGCAAAATGTCAATAGTGTCAAAGGTGAGGACTGCAAGCACAACATCCAGATGGGGAAGCTCTGTAGAACAAGCAGGACAAGCTCAGGAACTCCCTGCAGGGTGCATATCCACAGGTAAAAGACAAGAAGAGAAATGTCAAATGGGTCCATTTTGTACTTCTCTTGGGCAGATAACATACATTTATTCCTAGGGCCCTACCCACTGAGGCTGATGAAGCAGAGAGATAAGAAATCAATGCAGCAAGGGGGAATCAGGGCCCCACCCAGCCTTGGCTCACACACAGCAGTGCCATCAACAAGCAGGAAAGAGCTGATCCTCTTACACAGATCAGCCTCTCCCTTCAAACGAACAGCTAGTTCATCAGAAACTGTACATTATCGATAATAAGCTGGGGCAGACCAAGGCAGGTGGCACAGGGTCAGGAGAGCACACCCACATTTTCCCCCAAAGATTCTACAGTACCTCCCAGAAGAGACCAAGGACTCCCACCCTCCCAATTGCAATAGAAATCCCCTCTAGAGTCAGGTGAAGGTGGTACATTAGGTGCTGCCAAAAGTTGGATGACCCACCCTTGGACCATGAGTTAATAAAAAGCCAGAGGTGGATCAAGAAGGACAAGACAAAGGCAAACACCAAGCTCTGCTAAGATAAATTTCACCACATTCTTCTTCAGAATTTGTGTTATTTTTTCTCTCTTGTAGACTTTTAACATTTCTTCTTTTTCTTCAATTGTATTCCCACTAATTTACTGTTTTTTTTGCTTTTTATTTATAATCTTCTAAATTATATTTTATACTCTTTATTTTATTTTTTATTTCATATCTCACATTGTACTCTTCACTCATCTTACTCCATTTTGCCTTCTTCTTCCCTTTTTTATTTTCATTTCAAATTTTATTATACCCCTTTCTATGCCTTGTTCCTATCCCTTACTCTTACTATTTCTCCTCCCTCTATCCTATTAAAATCATGTTTCTTTCCTTTAGTCAGCTCATGATTTTTTTCCCTTTCTTATAAAATTCTTATTTTCTTTCCACCTTTTTAAATTATTGCTTGTTTGGTGTGGATATGGTGGTTATTGCTGTTTTTCTTCAATTTTATTCCTATTTGTTCACTATTTTTTAAATTTAAATCTCATAGGTTACTTTCCTCCCATCTTACCCCATTTTGCCTTTCTCCTGTGTTTACTTATTTGAGTTTGGGATTTTATTTTACCCCTTTCTTAGCCTGGATTCTATTACTTATTCTTATTATTCCTCCTCCCTCTATCCTCCCAAAGTTATTTTTCTTTATTGTAGACATCTCATATTCTCTTTTCTCTTTCTTATAATATTCTTATTCTCTTTCTATCTTTATTAATCTTTGCTCATCTGTCATTGTTATTGACTCTGTTGTGGTTTTTCTTCAATTTTGTTCCTATTAGCTCACTATTTTATTTTGTTTCAAACCTCATATTACACTCTTCCCTTTTCTTACTCTATTTTGTCATAACCCTTCCCTTTTTTACTTGTGTGTTAAATTTTATTTTCTCCCTTTCTTCTCTTTGATTCTGTTCTCTACTCTTATTTTTCCTCCCTCTTCCTTCTCAAAATCATTTTTATTTCCATTAATCATCTCATTTTTTCAATCTTATAATATTCTTCATCTATTTCCACCTTTATTAATACTTGCATATTTGCTGTTAATATTGCTGATGTAGTATGGAGGTATATTTGGTGGGAGGTTAATTTTCTCTGAAGTTTTGCTTTGTTCTGTCAGCACCAGTACAGCAGCATACAGGATATGGTGGGGGTTGTGACTCTCAGTTAGCTAGTTAGAGGGAAGAACCCACCAACAAATGAGCCATCAATAATCAAAGCCCAAGTACAACAAGAGAGCCCACATAAACTGAATAAAGGATATCCCCAGAGCATCTAAATTAAGAGATCAAAGAGACTGTACCACTGAGTCCCACAGAATTCCTATCACAAAAGACCACTCCACAAAGACAGGCAGTCAAAACAGAACAATATGAGACACAGGAAAAAAAAAAAAAAAAAAGAGTCACTGAAAGTGGAGAGACAAAGAAACAACCCCCAACTGAAAGGAAAGGAGGGATCTCCAGAAAAAGAGCTAAATGAAAGTGTGGCAAGCAATTCATCAGACAGAGTTCAAAATAAAGGTTTTAAGGATGCTCAAGGAACTCAATGAGAACTATAAGGAACTTTATGGCATCTACAAGAAACTTAGTGGGAACTACAGTAGCATGAAAAAGGACATAGAAACTATGAATAAGAACCACGAGGAAATGAAGAATACAATATCTGAAATTAAGAATACACAAGAAGGAGTTAAAAGCAGACTAGGTGAAACAAAAACTGAATCAGCAAGCTGGAAGGCAATGTAGAAAAAAAAAAAAACACCCAGGCAAAGTAACAAAATAAAAAGAACTAAAAAAGAATGAGGATAGTTTAAGGGATCTTAAGGATAATATGAAACATAATGATATTCATATCATAGGATTATCAGAAGGAGAAGAAAAGGAGCTAGGTATAGAGAAAATTTTTGAAAAAATAATGACAGAAGACTTCCCTAACTTGGTGAGAGAAAAAGTCATGCAAGTTCAGGATGCACAGAGCGTCCCACTCAAGATAAACCCAAAGAGGCCTACTCTAAGACCCATCATAATTAAAATGACAAAATTTAAAGACAAAGAGAAAACCTTAAAAGCCACAAGGGAGAAGCAGCTAGTAACATACAAGGGAGCTCCTATAAGTCTATCAACTGATTTCTCAACTGAAACACTATAAGCCAGAAGGGATTGGCATAAAATATTTCAAGTAATAAAAGTAAGGACCTTCAACCAAGACTACTCTCTCCAGCAAGGTTCTCATTAAAAATGGAAGGTGAAACAAAGGGCTTCCCAGACAAAAGATGGCTAAAAGAGTACATCTCCAGCAAGTCAGTACTGCAGGAGATGCTAAAGGAACTGCTGTAAGAAGAAGAAGAGATAGAGATTTGGGGGAGGGAACACAGGAACAAAGGGAAAAAAATGCAGTGAACAAGTAGCTACCAATAACAACCTTACATGTAAATAGATTAAATGCACCAATCAATAGGCATAGGATAGCTGAGTGGATAAGAAAATATGATCCAGACATATGCTGTCTATAAGAGACCCACCTCAGAACAAAAGGCCTATACACACTAAAAGTGAAGGGATAAAAAAAAATCTAAGCAAATGGTTATGGGGGAAAAAAGCTGGAACTGCAATTCTTATATCAAACAAAATAGATTTCAAAAGAAAGTTTATAGCAAGAAACAAATAAGGTCACTAAATAATACTTAAGAGAGTGGTCCAACAAGATAATATAACCCTTGTAAACATATATGCACTCAATATAGGAGAACCTAAACACATAGGGAAAACCTTGGAGGACCTTAAGATGGAGATCAACAGCAATACAGTCATTATATAGAATTTTAACACCCATTGTCAACAATGGATAGATCTTTCAAACAAAGAATCAACAAGAATGTTGTGGCATTGAACAACACTCTACATCAAATGGACTTAATTGATAGTTACAGAACATTTCATCCTAAAGAAGCAAAGTATACATAAGCAAAGTATACATTCTTTTCAAATGCAAATGGATCATTTTCAAAGATAGACCCCATGGTAGGACACAAAACAAGCCTTAACAGATTCAAAAAACTTGAAATCATATCAGGCATCTTTTCAGATATCATTGGCTTAAAACTAGAAACCAGCTTCAAGGAAAAAACACAAAATCATTCAAATATATGGAGGCCGAATAGCATGTTACTAAATAATGAATGGGTTAACAATGAAACAAGAAAGAAATAAAAAATAGCTGGAAATAAATGAAAATGAACACGCAGTGACACAACCTATGGGGCACAGCGAAGGCAGTCCTGAGGGGGAAGTTCATAGCAATACAGACCTACCTAAAGAATATAGAAAAATCTCAAATAAACAACTTAATCTTACATCTCAAAGAACTAGAAAAACAATAACAAATAAAGCCCGTAATGAGTAGAAGGAAGGAAATAATCAAGATCAGAGTAGAAATAAATGACATAGACACTAGAAAAGCAATCCAAGGGATCATTGAATCTAGGAGCTAGCTCTTTGAAAAAATAAAATTGATAAACCTTTAACCAGACTCATCAAGAAAAAAAGAGAGAGGACCCAAATAAAATTAAAAATGAAAGGAGAAGTGACAATTGATACCACAGAAATACAAAAGATTGCAAGAAATTACTATGGACAATCTAGGCAAAATGGAAAAATTTCCGGGAACATACAATTTCTCAAAACTGAATCAAGAAGAAGCAGAAAGCCTAAAGAGTCCATTAACAGCTAGAAAAATTGAAGCAGTAATTAAAAAAAAAAAAAAAAAAACTCCCAGCAAACAAAAGTCCTGGACTGGATAGCTACATAGGCAAATTTTAGCAAATATTCAAAGAAGAACTAATACCTATACTCTCAACTATTCCAAAAACTTAAAGAAAGAAAAAGACTCACAAAATCTTTTTTAGAGGCCAGTATTATCTTAATTTGAAAACAAGATAAAGACATAACAAAGAAAGAAAATTACATTCCAATGTCTCTGAAAAACATAGATGTTAAAATCCTCAACAAAATGTTGGCAATCTGGATCCAGCAGTACATTAAACAGATCATACACTACCATCAAGAGTGATTTATCACAGGGATTCAAGTATGGTATAACATTCACAAATCAATAAACATAATATATCACATAAAGAAAATGAAAGACAAAAATCGCATGATCACATCAATAGATGCTGAAAAAGCGCTCGATATAAACCAGCACCTTTATGAGAAAAAAATTCAGCAAAGTGGGACTAGAGGGAGTTACCTCAATATAATAAAGGCCACATATGAGAAACCTCCTGCTAACATCATATTTAATGGGCTAAAACTAAAAGTGTTTCTCTTAAGATCAAGAAAAAGACAAGGGCACCTGCTTTCAGCACTGTCATTCAACACAGTACTGGAAATTCTAGCCACAGTGATTAGACAAGTAAAGAAATAAAAGGCATCTAAATTGCAAAGTAGGAAGTAAAACTGTCATTATTTGAAGATGACATGATAGTGTACATAGAAAACCCTATAGTCTCCACCAAGAAACTACTCAACCTAATAAGTGAACTCAGCAAAGTAGTGAGATACAAAATCAATATTCAGAAATCAATTGCATTCTTATACACCAAAAAGAAAGTATCAGAAAGAGAAACTAAGAAAAAATCCCATTTACTATAGCAGCAAGAAAAATAAAGTACCTAGGAATAAATTTAACCAAAGATGTAAAAGATCTGCACTTGGAAAAGTACAGAACAGTGAAGAAAGAAACTGAGGAAGATACAAATAAATGGAAGCATATACTGTGTTTATGGATTGGAAGAATTAACATCATTAAAATGTGCATACTACCCAAAGCAATCTATAGATTCAATGTAATTTCTATTAAAATACCAATGGAATACTTCACAAATACAGAGCAAATATTCCAAAAAAATTATACAGAATTAAAATAGACCCCGAATAGCCTCAGCAATCCTGAGAAAGAAGAACAAAGTTGGAGGGATCACAATACCTGATATCAAACTATACTACAAGGCTACTGTAATGAAGACAGCCTGGTACTGGCATAAGAACAAACACATAGATCAATGAAACAAAATAGAAAGGCCAGAGATAAACCCATGTCTCTACGGGCAATTAATATTCAAGGGGAGAGAAGCATACACTGGAGTGAAAACAGTCTCAATAAATGGCCTTGGGAGAACTGGACTGATACCTGCACGAAAATGAAACTAGACCACCAAGTTACACCATACAGCGGGATAAATTCAAAATGGATGAAGGACTTAAATATAAGTCATGATACCATAAAAGTACTAGAGCAAAACATAGACAGTAAAAGTTCAGACATCCCATGTAGATATATTTTTGCTGATATATATCCTAGGGCAAAGAAAAAATAAACAAATGGAAGTACATCAAATTAAAAATTTCTCCATGAGCCCTGGCTGGTGTAGCTCAGTGGATTGAGTGCGGGCTGCGAACCAAAGGGTCGCAGGTTCGATTCCCAGTCAGGGCACATGCCTGGGTTGCAGGCCAGGCCCCTAGTGGGGGCCACGTGGGGGGCAACCACACATTGATGTTTCTCTCTCTCTCTTTCTCCCTCCCTTCCCCTCTCTAAAAATAAATAAATAAAATCTAAAAAAAAAAAAAAAAAAATTTCTCCATGACTAAAGTAACTATCATCAAATCAGAAGGTAACTGACTTTATGGGAGAACGTATTTGCCAATAATACATTGGGCAAGGGGTTAGTCTCCAAAATATATAAAGAACTCACACAACTCAACACCAGGAAGACAACCAACCCAATCAAAAAATGGGCAAAGCACCTGAATAGACACTTCTCCAAGGAGGACATACAGATGGCCTATAGACATAAAGAAATGCTCAACATCAATAGTCATCAGAGAGATGCAAATTAAAACCACAATGATATATCACATCACACCTGCCAGAATGGCTATCATTAATACATCAACAAACATCAAGTGCTGGTAAGGATGAGAAGAATAGGGGTACCCTTGTACAGTGTTGGTGGGAATGCAGACTGGTGCAGCCACTGTGAATAACAGTATAGAATTTCCTCAAATATTAAAAATGGGACTTCTTTATGATCTAGCAATTCCATTCCTGGGAATATTCCCTAAGAATACTGAAATACCAATTCAAAACAATTTATGTACTCCTATGTTCATAGCAGTGTTATTTTATTTGCAGTAGCTAAGTGTTCAAAACAGCCCAAGTGCCTATCAGCAGATGAATGAATTAAAAAACTGTGGTACTTTTACACAATGGAATATTGTGTACAATGGAATGCAACAGAAAGAAAGAAGGATGCCCTACCTTTTTGTGACAGCATGAATGGAACTGGAGACAATTATGCTAAGTGAAATAAGGCATTTGGGGAAAAAAAACCAACCATGTGACCTCACTTATAATTGAAATCAAATAAACCAAATAAACTAACGAGAAAAAATAGAACCAGAAACATGGAAACATGGAACAGATAGATAATTTTAGGAGAGGAGGATGTGGGGTGGGAAATAGATAATTTTAGGAGAGGAAGGAAGGGGATGGGACTAGTCAAAGAACATGTATGAAAGACGCATGGACGTGGACAATGGAGAAGGGATTGACTGTGGGCTATAGGGGTGGGGTGGGTGGGTGGGGAAATGTGAAAAAAAATGGGACAATTGTAATAGAATAAGCAACAAAAAAAAGAAAAAAAATAAAATTAAAAAATCATTTATTGGGAAGATTTAATGAGATAATACATGTTTAGAATTTAGAGCCCTTTTCAATCCCTTGTTTAGATAGTAAAAGCATTCACTTTAGATGAGTTAAGTTCACATTGTCTGCTGAGACAATCTTCATGGCTCCTAAACACTAAAAAAAAAGTACTTGAAATGGATTCGAATGATTGCTTCAGTACATGAGTAGTTAAATATCTCCTTCTCTTCCTCATTGGTCAGTCAGTCAGTCCGTCAATCAAAAAGTTCTTATTCAGAGCCTATTATGTGGCAGGTACTCTGATAAGCACTGGGTGTTCAAAATGAGCAACAGAACACAGAGTTTCTATAATCCAAACAATAAGTATCACCATTTAAAGTCTAAAGAGGGCCCTGGCTGGTGTGGCTCAGTGAATCGAGTGCCAACTTGTGAAACAAACGGTCGCTGGTTCGATTCCCCGTTGGAGAACATGACTGGGTTGCAGGCCGGGACTCCAGTTGGGGGTGTGCAAGAGGCAACCAACCACAAATCAATGTTTCTTTCCCTCTCTTTCTCTCTCCTTTTCCCTGTCTCTAAAAATAACTAAATACATTAAAAAAATAATGTCAAAAGAGGTAAATAAGCACACAGCTTTTCTTGAGTAATGCATTAACATTTTATTTTTTTATTGAGACATCACATTATCTTAAGGGACTTCCAAACAGTTGGGTTATCACAGATGCAAGGAAATTACTACTGACACTTAATATTTAGGGACCTGAGAAACCAAACATTGTAATATTCAGTTCCATTAGCAAAGAACTGTCTACTACATGTGAATAGCAGCCCCCTTCCCTTTAAGACAGGGGTGTCAAACTCATTTTCATGGGGGGCCACATCAGCCTCATGGTTGCCTTCAAAGGGCTGAAATAATGTTAGGACTGTATAAACATAACTACTTTATAACTGTTGAAATTACATTCAGCCCTCTGAAGGCTACCAGGAGGCTGACGTGGCCCCTGGTGAAAATGAGTTTGACATTCCTGCTTTAAGAAATACTGAGAGAAAATTCGTTATGTGTCAATGATAATAAATTAAACAGGATGGCTAACAAATTCAAAAGTGAGGAGACTACTTCACATCTGTCAGAATGGCTATTATCAACAGGACAAGTAGTAAGAAGTATTAGAGAGGATGTGAAGAAAAAGAAAACCTCATTCACCACTGGTGGGATTGTAAACTGGTATACCACTATGGAAAAGAGTATGGAGGTTCCTCAAAAAAATTAAAAATAGAGTTACCATGTAAACCTGCAACCCCTCTTCTGGCTTCCAACTCCCAAAATTAGAAAACATTTATTTGCAAAGATACGAACATCCCAATGTTCATTGCAGCATTATTCATGAAGATGCCCTTCCATAGATGACTGGATAAAGAAGATGCAGTACATATACACATGGAATGCTACTCAGCAATAAGACAAAATATTGCCATTTATGACAACATGGATGCATCTTGAGAATACCATGGTAAGTGAAATAAGTCAGACAGAAAAAGTCAAGAACCACATGATTTCATCATATGTGGTATATAAAACTGAAAGCAACAAATGAACAAATAAGAAAAAAAACAAGCACAGATAACAGTATGGTGGTTACTAGAGAGAAGGGAGTTGGGGGAGATATGAAAGAGTAAAGGGAATCAAATATATGGTGACAGAGATAATTTGACCTTGGATGGTGAGCACACAATGCAATATGAAAATCATGTTTCATAGAAATATACACTTGAAACCTACATAACCTTATTAATCAATGTCATCCCAATAAATTTAATAAAAAGAAAAATAAAGTGAAGGTCAACTTTAGTCAGTGCAGTTATGGAGTTGTTACAGTTTGCTTTACCTTGTCTGTAGTTTTCAAATTTATGTGACTGTCTGTCTCCCGATTTGCTTTATTGTATCCATGTTAAAAAGGGACTTTCAACTTGAACTCAAGCTTATTTATCAGTGATTTTAGTGTTTTTATGTCAGTTATCTGTTGCTGTGTCACTAATAACATCAAAATTTAGTGACTTAATACCTCTTTACTTAATTTATGATTCCACAAGTCTATAGTTGAGACTGGGCTTAGCAGGTCAATTGTTCTTGGTCTCTGCTGACTCCTTCAGTTATGTTTAGCTAGTGGCTCTGTTTCTGGGATTGCTTGAGTTCCTTAGTACTCCTCTATTTATTTCTCATCCTTGAGCAGATTAGCATAGGCTCCCACACATGACATTGGCACAGGTCTGGGCGAGAGCGTGGAAGTTTGTATTCCATCAGCCAGCACAAGTCATAGGGCCAGCACAGATACAAGGGATGGGACAACAGACTATTTGTTCAATGAGAAAAATTCATATTATAAAGAATGTAGATAAGAGGTAAAGTGAATAATTGGGGACATATTTGTAATTGACCTACCACAATTTTGTTTAGCTCTTCTGACCTTCATAACCACTTGCATGTGCTCACACACACATCCTCCCTTCTTCATACTCCTAGCCAATAATGCAAACTAAGCACATTTCATATTCAGTTTAAGAACTACTTGGAAACCTTGATTTTCATACCTCGCCTTAATAGTATTGTCTTCATATAGGTATTGACCAAGATTGAGTTTATCTTTCTTTTGGGGGGAGGTTTTTTAATTTAAATATATAGGAGTAACATTGATTAACAAAATTATATAGGTTCCAAGTGTAAAATTCTATGATACATCATGTGTATATTGATTGCATTGTGTGCCCATCAGCCAAAGTCAAATCTTTTTCCAACACCATATGTTTGACCCCTTTTACCCTCTACTATCCCCGTCTCCCCTTCGCTCAGGTAACCACCATATTTTTGTGTCTATATTGTGTTTTCTTATTCATTTGCTGCTTTCAGTTTTATATCTCATATATGAGTGATATCACATGGTTCTTGACTTTTTCTGACTTATTTCACTTGGCATAATATTGTTAAGGTTCATCCATATTGTCATGAATGATATATATTTTATTTTTTCTTAGTTCTGAGTAGCATTCCATTGTATATATGTACCACATCTTTCTTATCCAGTCATTTATTGAAGGGTACTTTAGTTGTTTTGATGTCTTGGCCATCAAGAATAATGCTGCAATGAACATTGGAAGGCATGTATCTTTGCAAATAAATGTTTTCAAATTTTTCAGTTAGATACCCAGAGGAAGTATTGCTGGGTTGTATGGTAATTCTATTTTTAATTTTTTGAGGAACCTCTATACTATTTTCCATAGAGGCTGTACCAACCTCTCTTTTAAGAAAGTCAAATGTTGGTTGTATGTACCTCATCATAGAGAAGTCAAGCCACTAGACAAGTATCCATATTCTTGAATTCTTCTATTTTCATCTCTCTCTCCTTCCCTTTCAGCTCATTGCCTGGAAAGCCTTGTAGTTAAACTCACTCAGGTTATTACAAGCACATTTATATCTGAGTCATTAAGAAAATAAGAATGATGAAATAAGGCTGATGAAAATACCTTGAAAATTCAAGGTTAATGATATTAAATTGCAATGGTAAAAATTTCAATTAGACACTTGGAAATACTTCCTATTCATTATAGTTTGAGATATTGACAAGTGATTTAAAGAAAAGCAATGCTCTCTCTACACATTATAAAAAATGTAGAGCACTTTTTAGTAGAGTGACTTTAATGAAATATTGCCAAAATATATTGGACTGCATCAGGTGAATACTTGATCACCTCTAGTTTAAAGAAAGAAAAAAAAATGCCACTTAATAGTATTTCTACCTTGTGTACGTAGCCTGTATTTGAAACGAATTATACAATAAAACAAACATTACCTGCCATTATTCCTGATCCAATGGGAGATATGAGGTGTCATTAAATTTACATTCTGGATTGATATTTATTAGTAGGGATGCCTCACACCTCTATGAACATTCCTCAAAATAATCACTGCAGTTTATCCAAGTAGAGGGATTTTAGCTAAAATATAGATTAAATTTTCTTGACTTACAACATGTCAGTTGTTATGAGAAGCTAAAACCTTAACCCCCAAGCCTTTTTTCTACACTTGTTTACTTGACAACCCAAGTTTCCTTTTCTCCCTTATGTCCCTCATCTCATATCTTTCCCTCTTCTCTGCCGAGAATTGCGATGAACTCAGCTACAAAAATAAATGCAAAATGAAAGGAATGCCATACCATAATCCACTTGCTTGAACTGAATGACAAAGAAAACATGATTTCATTATTTTAAATGACCAAGAGGAGAATTACCTGTGGACTTTTTGTATTTCCTCCCTATGAGAACATAAAGATTTATGAAGGGTTAAAATAACATAAACTCTGCTTTTATTTGTAACGCTTTTTAAATGTAAAGTTAAGCAGATATAGAAGTAGTCACAGTGTATCTATCACCCAGCCTTAACAATTATCAACTCAAGGCAATTTTCTTTCTCCCATAATAGTCTGAAGCAAATCACAGGCATCATAGCATTTCATTTTTCATTAATATTAGCAAATGTTATTTATAATAAGGAGAAAATCAGCATTACTGTGCCAGACCCAATGGACTTCTCTTTGCCAGTTAAAACTCAAAGCTGAATTACTGCATTTTTGGTACCTGCAAAGCACTGTGAATCTAACATTCTGTCATTTTTTGAATTAGCAAATGGAAGTCATTTAAACCAGATGAGCAGCAGGCTGGGGAATTGGCATACCTACAGCACAGGATACGCAGCACCGCGCACCTATTTCAAGGGAGTGAAGAGTGGGTGGCCGGAAGAAAGAAACTCTTTTCCCCATTTAACCTGTAATTTGACAACATCTGTGAAGAATTATCCCTAGCATTGGCATCGTAATTGTTGTATCTAACATCAATCACCGGGGAGGGGAGATTATTTGAAATACATGTTAACGGCATTATAGTTTAACAACACGCGAGTCAAAAATGAGAAGAATGGAATCTGTAAGACGGTGCCTGAATTAATCAAAGGGCTTGGGAGACATTAAATCGTTTAATACAAAATGAGGTATTATATTTGCTCATATAAGAAAAGCTTAAGTCTAGAGACCATTATCTAGTCTGTATTCTAGATGTTAAAAATGTGAGTATTTCTAAACTTTTGTATGATGATGATCCTGTGGCTTTTATATTTTCTTGCATTGCTCATCAATATGAGTATTGTATTCAGGAATGGAAAAAAGCATTGCACACAAAGATCCTCTTCCAAATGCATATTATTGATAAAATGGTATATTCGGTCTTCCAGGAAACTGAACTTTCAATAAGCCTGAACACACAAGGGCTGTCTCAAATTTGGCAGCTAACAACTGGGTAGCATTGAATTACCTGTACTTAATATACTGAGAAAATATTTATTGGTTTATTGAATTACTACTTTATAGCCAAATACATCTTCAAAATTGGTTGCTTATATTTACAGTTTAAAGAATATTCTGTATATTACAGTCTAAAAATCTTTCTTTAAAATATTTCTTTAACTGTTTTATAACAGTTATACGTTTTATAACATATAAACTTCTCTTGTTTTTTTCTTCTACCTCTTTGCCTGCTCTTTTTCAGTTGTTTCCTGTTCACCTACATCCCTAGAGCTCTTTACCATAGTAATGCCACAAGTGACTATTTTCAGTTTGGACTCATCCCCTGAACTCCAGGTTTATGTATTCAGCTGCTAATGTATCACCTTTGCTTGTACATCTAAGAGCAATCTCAAGCTTAACCTTCCTGAACCGAGTTCCTTGCCTTTTCTCAACACTAACCTTTCTCCTTCTACAGTTTTTCCTCTGTCAGAAATGACATCAAGACCCTTGTAATTACTCAATCCAAAAAAAAATTGAAGTCATCCCTGACTGTTGTTCGCTCACACTCTGCACAATATTCTGGCAGCACTTCCTTCAGAATACGTACAGAGTCTGACTGACTACTTCTCAGAAAAAAACCATCTACTATCCTATTCTCTCCTATAATCTGTTGTCTGAATTATTATTCTAGCCTTCAAATTGATATTCTCTCTTCTGTCCTTGCCTTGAGTTTATTCTTAGTGGAGCAATAAATGTGATCCTTTTAAAACAAAATCAAATCTTATTACTCCATGGTTCCAAATGGCTTCTTATCTCACTGAGTAAAAACCAAAATCTTTTAAATGACTTAACACAATTCACCATACTCACACCATTTCTCTTCCCTTTACTATTCATTGAACACACAAACATGTGCCCCCAACAAAGATCTTTTGCACTTGTTATTCTCTCTTCTTGGGGCATTCTTCCTCTTCATATGCCTGCTTTCTCACTTTCTTCATGTCTGTACCTAAATGGAACATTCTTTGGTAACCATCCATCTAAAATCCCACCATGCTAACAATCCCTTTTATCTATTTAATTTTCTTATTGTAGAACTCATTAGCAATCATCACCACACAGTCACCATGCAATATCACAGTGCAATCATATTTTATATTCATTTTCTTTATTTGCTCTGTTTCTCTATTTGGCTATAGCTTATTTTATGGCTACATGGTTGACAAAAACCTAGAGAATTTGGTTAGATAACATTCAAAGTGAACTATGTGATTTTGTACAGTTAAAACAGTAAAAACTATTCCTTTTGTTTTAAAAGGACTATTTTAAAGGATGAATAATGGAAAGGAGGATCACTGATTCCTCAAGTAAAAGCAACATGTAATCTTGCATTTATATGTAGTCTCCGAGATACGGATGGAGTTTGATGAAGATGAATGAAGATGACCCCTTTTTTTCTATCTCATATTTATCTCATTCTACCCATGTAATTATGCTTTCTTGACTATTTCTTTTGGTGGAGCAAGCAACATAGGTTATTACCACAAATCTCCCATTAATTTCATAGCCAACATTTCTTAAAGAACAATTACCCTATTTTATAATGATTTAATGAATTCAAAAAATTATGTGGGTTAGAGCAACAAGTATAAAGGACTCATGGACAAAAACTATGGGGGGTGGAAATGGGAGGAAGGTGGGGAGGGCTGGGGTGGTGGGCTGGGGCGGGGTAAAAGACAGAAAACTGTACAATATCAACAATTAAAAAATACTGATTAAAAATTTTTTTAAAAAAACAAACAAAAAAAATTATGTGGGCTAATTTTAATGGATACGATGTTTTAGGCTAGTGAATTTTGAGGTTCATTGCCAATATCTACCCCCTCACTTCAAGACTGAGCATTCGTTTCCTGAGCTTCCAGGAGTGTTGGCTAATGACGGCTCATGGATGAATCCCTTCCTATGAGTCACCCTTAGGTAAGAAAGCTGCCCACGATATTCACATCTCGTCTGAAGAGAAGCTAACATTCAATGATGGAGCAAAGGGAAGGAAACAAATGTTTGAAACTTCCCACTCTGTTAGGGACAGTTCTGCAGTAATATCCTAGCTCCAGAAATATTCCTTAAGATTGAATGAGTCTTATTACAAGTGCACCATATTTCAACTTTTCCACTGTTTTAGGTCCAGTTCACTGTGGATTCAAAAGGAAGTTGGCAGAACCCTCTCATTGTTTCCTTAATTGGGCAGCAACTAATTAGAATGGAATCAATACTTATCCTGGGTGCAGTTTGCCCTTCTTCCCTGCAGAATCTTAGCCAGCACCACTACTGAGGGCTTTCAGACTGGGAGATTCCTGTGCAAAGGATCCCATGCAATGTTTCATCAGACCAAGGAAACCACTTTACTGCAAAGAAAGTACAACTGTGAAATCATCATCATGGGTTTAGCTAATCCAGTTATATAATGTACAACCCAGAAGCTGTCTGCCTGTGAGGATAATGAAACAGCCTTTAGAAGCATCAGCTGAAGATGATGTTTGAGATAGTAATCTGAAAGGATATGGTACCATACTCCAGGATGCAGTATAAGTATATCCTAAAACAATGATCATTTTAGGGTGTTATATTCCTAGTACATGAATGCATAGGTCCAGGAACCAGAGAAAAGTAGCTGTGGCTTCATTTGTCATCACTCCAGCAATTTATTTGGAGACTCTGTGTTTCCTGTCCCTATAACCTTTGACTTTGTGGGTTTATAAGTACTGTGGCTCAGAAGAAAAATGCTTTCACCTGGGGACACAGCAATGTCCTTTAAACTTAATCCTTGTCTTCCATCAAGTTACTTTGGACTCCTGATGCCAACATACAAGGATCAAGAAAAGGAGTCACCACTCCAGCAGGAGTAATTGACTGGGATTGTTAGGTGGAGATAGAGCTGGCATGGATCTATACAATGAGGGAAGTATATATTAATATTCATACTTAGTGACATACTGTGTCATTTATTTTGACAGTAAATGTGCAACTATAGCAACATCTATGTAATAAATGTATAATCATCAGGGGCTGAGGCCTCTCAAGATGAGAGTTTCCATCACCCCACTATTTAAACCTTCTAGAACAGCAAAGGTACTAGCTAAGTTGAGTGGTATTTAAAATAGGTTGCTTAGCAGCATGATGGTGAATATCACTATAGATCTGAGATCAGCTGCACTAGTGGGGACTGTATTTCATGCCATGCTTTTTTTGTGTGTGTAAATCTCCACAAGGGAAAAAATGACCAACTAGAAATTTGATAAAGCTAGTCCCAGTTGAGATGAACTTACAAGAAGCAATTTGGTTTGAGTAATACAAAAAATAAACTGTAGTGGATACCATGGTATACTGCCCAGATAAACTTTTAAAAATTGAAGTACTTAGCCCCTCAGTCCTGATGGTACTGGTGTCTGGTGGCCCACAGGGGAGTCCTTCTTTGAGGATTACCCTAAGTTAAAGAGAACCTCCCCACCCAAGGTCAATATCCTCCTTGGAAACAAGGCCACATTCAATGACTAAGGAATAATGGGCTACAAAATTCCAGTCCCTTTGCCTCAGCTTGGGGTAACTCTGTAAGGCTATTAAGACTGAGTTCCAAATGAAGTAGGCCAAGGCCTCTTTTGTGACATTAATTTAACACCTTCTTCTGTCCAGGCCTGCATTCTTCACTTCCTTACAAGTGTTTATCCACACAATCTTTCTGCAAAGAAAATCCTGTCTCAAAGTCTGTTTCCTTGATAACCTGACCTGAGAAAGATGATGATGAGTGGGTATCAATACCTGTTATAGGTATTAATGTTAATGTTTACTAGAAAATTTGTCTATATATACCCTAATGTACATATACAAGGTCTGTCCAGAAAAAGTCCAATCATTGTTATATAACAAGAATGGTTTGTGCAACATTGATGTAACCTGGCAGCCAAGGCGAGTGGACTGGAATGCACATGTGTGAATGATGAAGACTTCACTGTGCTAGTCAGTGGGGGTGGTAGACACCATGGAGCATGTGTAAAATGTGGCCATGGCATTCAAAATGATTGAACAAGTAGAGCATCAAATTTTGTGTTAAGCTTGAACATTCCTCCATGGAAACTGTTTAAACGATCCAGAAGGCTGCAGCTATGTGCAACTGGTGATTGGCAACTTCATGATGACAATGTATCTGCTCATGCATCACGTCTTATGGAGAGTTTTTTGGTGAAACATCAAATCGCCCAAGTGACTAAGCACCCCCACAGCCCAGATTTAGCACCCTGTAACTTCTGGCTTTTCCCAAAACAAAAAAAAAAAAAAACAATTAGAAAAAGTATTTTATGTGTTTATTTTTAGACAGAGGTAAAGGGAGGGAGGAAGAGAGGGAGAGAAATATCAATGTTGCCTCTCATGCATCCCCTACTGGGGACATGGCCTGCAACTCACACATGTGCCCTGACTGGTAATTGAACTAACAACTCTTTGCTTTGCAGGCCAGTTCTCAATCCACTGAGCCGCACCAGCCAGGGCCTAAAATCACCTTTGAAAGGGAAGAGGTTTCGGACCATTGATAAGATTCAGGTAAATGCAATGGGGCAGCTGATGGCTACTGGGAGAATTTGTATGAGGTTGCTAGATGCCTACTTGGAAGGGGACTGAGGCATCATTGTCCTATGTACAATGTTTCTTGTATATTGTATCTTGATCAATAAATGTCTCTATTTTTCATAGTAAATAGATCGATACTTTCTGGACAGACCTCATATGTCCATTTATATATTCACACACACACACACACACACACACACACACACACATATGTTGAACATAAACTTTGCTAATATTGGCACTGATTTCTCCAGTACTAGTGGAAAAGAGATGGTAGTCATCTTCATCGAACTCAGATAATCAACCCTATCCAAATCCTCTGATATAGTCAGAGTGATTCTTATTTCAAAAAGTATGACATGAACCTTGCATGATATTAGCTACCATTTGATTATCACATATTTAGCAGTCCATTGATAAATGGCAATGGCAGTAAAGAAGGATGAAATGTAGGCAAATCCCTGCTCATAAGAAACCATTTTTTTTTTAATAAAACATGGTTCTGACATTGCAAAATACCCTGCGGTCCTATTGCAATAGAATAGCTGTAGAGTAAAACAAATTTAAATTTGATATTATTGATTTAGTATCAAAAATGTTTATTGTTGAAAATGTAGCAAATGCAAAATTTAAGCTCTTATACAACCATTCACTTGTAAGCTAATCAATCATGCAAATAAATATTGTCTTAGAAACATGAAACCTAAGGCCAAAAATATTAATTGACCAGGTAAAAATATTTTGTAAAGACATATATTCTCAAGAACACCAATAGCTTGTTCTGTAAGCCTAGAAAGGAGAGAGTGAGGGAAAGGCTGAAGAGCCCCAATATAAAGATCTAAGGAGTCTTATGCTGTTCCGCTCTAACTCAGAGAGTGAGATTGGCTGTGTTGCATAGGTGGTCTCTAGAACAAGTTTTAATTAAATTCAGTAATAAAAAGCACTGCCCTTTATAGTGAGAAAGAACTCATAAAATTTTTGTACAAATGCCAGGTAATGTTTGCATTAGTGTACATGAGGGGTTTCATTTTTGCTGTTTTCAACTATAAAAGTTCCACCTAAGAAAATAATGAAGATCCTAGTCTTCCTTAAATATTTTGTGAATCAAGGCTACTTCACAAGTTGGTCCACGGTAACTTTGGTAATCTAAATTCACCACATACGTATAAGAAAACAAGATTATTTCCAAAAATTCACACTATCTTATTTTTTATTCCCTGAAATAAACTACATTAAAAATTTATTTCATTAGGGAAATTCCAACCAGATTTCTGTTTCATGAATGATACATTCTAAGAAAATTTCCTCCCTAAGAATTTGCTTATCTTTCCCATCAAAATATCTGTCATCTCTCCATTCAAATATGTTCCTAAATGGACATCCAAGTTACTTCCCTGAAAACCAAACTTGATTTTGGTTCTCTCACATAAAAATATTTCTTCAATTTCTACAACCATAGACTAAAGTCCAACCTACATTTCTATCCTCATCATCTACGTCTCTCCCATGTCTCCCACAACTTCAGTCACAAAGAATTATTTATTGTTCTTTAGGTATTCTGTTTTATCCAGCCTCATTATTTCTATATAAATTATCTTCCACAAGTGACCCTCTGCTCTTGTCCATCTGCTATCTTGTTTGTATGGTGTGTCAGAGTCATGGGTACAAGCTTTGGATTGAAAAGATGTGGCTTAAAGTCTTAATGTGCTAGAAATGTGACCTTGAGAAAAAAATAATCTAACTTAGTATCGGTATTTTTTATTTGTAAAATGGTGATTAAAAACTACTTGATAGGGTTGTTGTAATTGATAAATTAATACATAAAGACTTTCTGTTGTATCTTAAACATAATATGTGCTCGATAAACAGTAGCTTTTATTTTTTAATCACAAAAATGATAGCCCCTCTGTAAATAGTTTTCTGATTTATCCAGACTCCCACCAGCAACCCAGAGTTTCATTAGCATGTTATATAAATTGCTATCATGAAATTTAGCAATGTTTCATGCCATTCTATCTCTGTAGCAAGTTTCCTGAGTTAACTGTTTATAGACAACTTTTAAACTTTTTCTCCTTGCTTTCAATCTACCTTTGATTTGATTATTAATTAAATACTTATAAAATAATACAATTATTTTTACATGTTTGCCTGAAATTGTTGAGGACTTTGGCAAACAAACTTATAGCAGAGGCTGGTGACTGATTGCTAAACCCTTTCCCTCTAATTCCTTATAATAAAACTAGACCAGACTGTACTTCCCAGAATTATCTACAATTAAGTGTGGCAACAGCATCACATTCCGGCTAAACCACTGTGAACTGAATCAATGTCTATCATATATCCAGGCCTGGTTCAAAAATATTCTCATGCGTTATACATGATGCTCTGTCCTTCTAGCAAGCTGCAAACCAGCACGTCAACTGTGGGACACCCTGTGAAAGATGGCTCAGAAGACAGAAATGGAGGCGCTCTGAGTTCCCAAATCACAACTAAAAATAATACACAAATGAGACAGGTGTGGCCATGTTTCAATAAAAGTTTCTTTATGGCACTGAAATTTTAATTTAATATAATTTTCACATAGCATGAAATAGTACTTGTTTTAAGTTTTTAAAACCATTTAAAGGGAAATAACCATTCTTAGTTCCAGGGGTATAAAACCCAGGCAGGGAGACTTGGGCTATCTTGTGCTCATTCCTGTTAGGTCACTGAAATTTCAGAGCTTATTAGTTATAGACATAATTGTTTGCTTACAGATATAAGAGCTATAATTTATTCATCTTTTTATTCCCAGAGACAAAAATGGCACATAGTAGGCAGTCAATAAATTATTCAAAGAATGAATAAATAAGTGAATGAATGAAATTAACTTGACTGTCTTTGTCTTAAGAAATCTTTCAAAGCAGAAGACATGGCTGAACAAAATGGCATACTTCCCATAGTTTCTCAATGCTGTTTCAAGTACTCTGAAAATTTTACATAAATATTTGAGAGTAATAAAAATTTATTTAAGTTCCAACACATTTATGAAAAATAAGATTCACAAACATAAAGGCAAAAGTACTGCATGAGTTGATATGAAAATCATACTGAAAAACTAGACTTTCTTTTAATAACTAATGCACTGAGATACTATTATCATAACAATTCATTATCAGTGTTGATTTTAACATTATCTTTTCCCATTTTAACATTATTTTTAATCAAAGGCTACAGAGAAAATAAGAACGATACAGTTAAGGATTATTTGCTCTCATGTGATCCTGGCCCTCCCTTTCCAGCACTTACTGTAATTGTAAAACTCTCGTTATTTGTTGCTTATTAAATGCATGCTCTCCCAATTTGATTTTAAACCATGTAGTGGAAGTACCATGTCTGTTTTACTTCTATATTCTCAGCAATTAATTCAGTTCTTGACACCTATAGACACTAAATACATATTTGTGAATTGAAAGTATCACCATATGTATGTTTCTGTTTCATTTAATTAATTAGAGAAGGATAATTGGAAGAATATATATTATGAAACACATAAAAATTATAAAAGTCAAATATACTTTACTTGGCATGGGGTCAAGTAGTTCTAAGAAGAATAGTGTCCTTTTCTAAATTCAGAGATAAAATCCCTAAAATACACACACACACACACACACACACACACATAAATGAATAACATGCTGGATTAATTGCCTTGAGAATTAATGTGATGCTAGAGAAATTGTTTTGGACAACACTAAAGATGTGAATTTATGTCTTAATTTTATTTTCAGTCTTGCTCAATAAAATGAGGCTTTGTGTGTGTGTTTGTGTGTGTGTGTGTGTGTGTGTGTGTGTATGAAGGAGGACCCCCCCCCAAAAAAAAAAACAGAATTATCTTCTGGAGAGTGGGCCCCTTGTAGTACAGGTTTCCCCTGATAGATGAGTGTTGTAGGAACACATCTATTATCAGGGTACCAACTGGTGTTGTTGTGAGAGGTTGTGTTCGGCTTCAGTGAATTTTCGTTGAAGACTTTTTCAATATGTTTTTCTCACTTCGTAAAGGATGATTTATGAGCACACCCATCCATACCATGGTGAGTGTTCAGCAGTTTTTGACCCAAAATGGCATGACCCCCATACCCCACCCATCCTATTCACCAGACATCACCTTGAGTAATTTTTTGTTTGTTTCTCTGATTGAAGAAAGTCCTCAAAGGGAAACGAGAAACAAAAAAACAGCAGAAGCACTAAAAGGCATCAAAATCAATGAATTCAAAAACTGTTTTGAGCAGGGAAAAAAATGTCTCAATAGGTCTACTGCATCAAACAGAGAGTACTTTAAAGGTGATTGAAGTTAAACACGTGAGAATAAATACACAAATGTTTATAAATAAATTCTGTTTGGGGGGGACCCCCTTGTAAATACATCTATCTATAGAATAAAATAGTCCTTACATCTTTCTGGTAGAGAAGTAATGGGATTCTTTGTGAGAAGCAACTATGTCCTTTTTGTTATATATAAGAGGAAGAAAAACAGCTGTTGTTGAAATAGACTCAAGGAAGTCTGAAGCCTTATAACAAATGTAGTGGTCACGTTTAAGTTTGCTGCATGAGTTTAGCATGCCAGGTCAATAGGAGACATGAGAAGAACTTCAAAAGCTTGAATCACCTAATCAGGCTGGCAAAGAATGCCATTTTTAATCACCTTAAGTCGATTTATGAGCCTGGAATTCTTTCAAACATCTAGCAATTCCCTGAGCTTAATTCAGGTACATATAGTTCCAAGCTCATAAGATTTTAGTCTTGGTGTCATAGAATCAGAACAGAAAATGAAAATACTGCCATATAAACAAAGCGTAGTGTTTCAGCCACACATCTCCCTTTAAGAGAATATATGGGGACATAGAGATGGAGAACAATTCTCAGATATATATAGCCCACCTAGGTAAAGCACTTTCAAATGTACTTCATTTATTTATTTTAGGCCATTTTTGGCTCAAAATCATGCAAAATTACTGTCTCTAGTTTCATTCTGCTCTTTTGAAATAGTCCAGATTTTGCGCTAAGAGTTTAAAGCCACAGCAAAGAGCTAGGCCAAGAGGGAAAGCTTTTGAAGAGTTCTCACAGCTGTGAAAACACAGGCCTCAGGCTGTGTGTAGAGTTACTTCAAACAGCTGCTTCAGGTGACTAAACACCTTGAGTCTCATTCATCAAGTGTTGTTTATACTGGCTGACAGACCAGACTTGGAGAATTAACTCAGAGAAAAAAGATGTACTACATACCAAGTATGGGAAAGGAACCTAGTTCTTTAAGTATGCAGCAAAGAAAAAAAAAATAACCTGAGTAAATTTAAAATAAAGCAGAGCAGAACTAATTTTATTTTATGTTAATACTTCTCATGATACCCTTTGCATCTTTACTATCAGAGGTGAAACAATACTGTTGGCTTGGTACCTTTTTGATCTCATGAATAAAAATGAGATTGACAATTCCTACATGCATGGAAACACCTCAAACAAATGGTCACAAAACTTCTCATTAATTATCAGTATGCACAATATTGAAAGAGTAGGTATAAATAATGCATTTTCATTATTTTTAAAAAGGAAAATACGGCTTTCTTCTTGCCTAGATTCACGCTTTATTGCAAACATTGTCTCATCAAGTCTGGCCATAAGGTTCATCACCCAGTATTAAAAAATTCTTTCATCTAATCTATTCAAAAAGGTGACAAGATAATATATTTTAAACCATGTAACTATTTGCATGGATCAAAAGAAGAGTGAAATAAATGACATGAGTCAGTGTCAGACGAAGTGTTACTAGTTAAACAAGCTTTAAATATTGAAAGCCAGCTTTAATATTTCCTTTTAATCTAGAAGTATGTCACTTGGTAATTTTTTCTTTATAACATCAGCATGGTTATGAACAACATTTTCCATGGCTTCATTCAGGATGAAGATGAAGTAGAAAAATCTACCCTACCTTCTCTTTTGTCATAGCAGATGCTATAGATTGTCACTTCTATTGGTACTAGTTTATCATTTATATTATGGCATGTTTCAAAAGTAAGACATCTTCTGAGCCCCTCATTCGAAAGTTTATAAATGATGTTTAAAGATTGCTCTATTTTTTTTATCTTTTCTCCAGTTCAAAAATGTCTTTCAGTTATTTTAATTAATATGTTTCAAATCAGTTCTCAAGCTCTACCATGTATAGAAATGACCTGGGGATCTTGTAGAAGTGTAGATTCTGATTCACTAGGTCTAGGAGGGGCCTGAGATTCTTCAATTCTAACAAGGTCTCTTGTGAATACTCATACTAATGATCAAGTAACACGGCTTAAGTAGAAAGACACCAGTCATGAAGAGCAAAGGGAAATAAGTTTTATTTTCTTTACAGGCTAATTGTTTCCTTTCCCCATTACATAAGAATGAGAAAAACATTTGTTGTCCAATCATTAGGCAAAATGATGAAAAACAAGGTTATAGAGTCAGTATGTTCTAACTAGCCCTGCCTGGTGTGGCTCAGTGGATTGAGTGCTGGCCTGTGAGCCAAAGGGTCACAGGTTCAATTCCCAGTCTAGGGCACATGCCTGGGTTGCAGGCCAGGTCCCCAGTAGGGGGCACGTGAGAAGCAACCACATATTGATGTTTCTCCCCTTTTCTTTCCCCCTCCCTTCCCTTCTGTAAAATAAATAAATAAAATCTTAAAAAAATAAAGTTGAAAAGTAAAAATTGAAGGTCAATATTTCAGTATATTCAGTGCCAACTCATCCAAAAGGATCAGGAACATTAATTCAAATAGGACCCAAATGTGAAAAATTACTTTTCATTTTTCAATAATTTGGTTTGTGAGATAATGATAGATGAGGCCCTGCAGGGGGAAATGCCCCTGGGAGGAGAGTGCCTGCCACATCTGGGCAGTAACAATGAAGTTAAACAGAAGGAAGCATAATTTCATTAGCAAAGAAATAAAGGACTCAAACAAACAAACAAACAACAAAGTCAGGAATGAGGGAGGCGAAAGAGATTAGGGAAAGTATAAAGAAGAAATATTTAGTTATTTATAGGAATTCTGTGAGGCGGCCATGGCAGAGATTTGAACTCAATTCTGTCTGACTCTCAAGTCAGCCTCTCTACCACAGTTTTAATTCTCAAAAATAGTACAGATAAGAAGAAAACAATATAAGAGTTAAAGAAGCAGCTGATAGCAATGACGCTCTAAGAAAACCTGGGAAATCAAAAAATCTAAGAGTTTTGAGAAGTGTTACAAAAAGTTCACTTGAGGAGTGCAGTAGGAAATTAAGGTGAATATGGAATAAGTGATGAGTCATAGGAGATGGGTGAAGGAGAACGGTTAAGTGTTCTGCAGAGAAAAAAATAACACCCATTGGTTGCTGACAATTAATGATACAAGGTTCAGCACTGGCTTTGCAGATCTGGGCCATCAGGTATGTTCCCATTTAATCTCACCTGCGTTAGTTATATAAAATATCAGATGAGTCCATTTCAGTTACTGAGTAATTGCTATCTACCAGTTGCTGTATCAGGGACTGAGTTAATAAAACTTTATATGGTTTATCAAAATATATTTGTACAAGGTTGGTAAAGAGATTTGGTGATATTTAGCATCACAAAGAAAGCTTAAAGATACAGTAATTGAATCATTCTTTTAGATCAGTTTATGCATGAAGATTGGTTCTGGATCACAAATACGTCAATATATTTCTTGCTCTTACTTTTGAGATAAAAGCATAAATTTTATGTACGATACAGAAATGTGATTCAGAGAATTAAATTGTAGAAATAAACCAATGTAAATTTAAGAATGACCAAAGTATCCTACATGAAACTTGTCTTCAGGGACAAATCTCTTTCTGCCTAGTTGCAGATACAAATAAGTCATAACGTGCTAAATACTTAGAGTTAACCAGCTATGATGATTTCACTGGGTAAAGGTGGAGGAGGTGCATGACACCACAACCAAACAACGAGGCAGACAATCCAACTTCTCTTTATTACGCCATTTCAGTAAGTATGGAATAATGTTGTTGAATAAAGCATGTTACTGGACAGTACAGCTTGCAGCCATGATCTTGTGGGGTCAGTGGTGTCTACTTCCTGAGATTTTTATCCGTTTCTATATTTGCAACATTCATGATATCTCATATATATATATATATATATATTTTTGCCAGATGACAGGAAAAGTAAATAAAAACCTAAATTGTTCTATATCTAATTTATTTCTCTAGGGTTCTGGCTGATTTTCTTTTCTTTTACATGAATGAGGCTTGTTTTACAAAGTAAACTGTAAGCTGCAAAAGGAGGGTGTTCCCTGAATCATCCTAGAAGAGAGTCCCTCAGGGCCGGACGTGTTAGCTGTCACCCACCTTTATTTGCTCCCGTTTCAGTTCATCGGGGATTTTTTCTTCTCTCCTAGCTACTGTATGTGTGTCAGAAGGCAAATTTGTTGCCCTGTATTCTCCTCCTCTCCTATTTAAATCCTTACCAAAAGTTAACTTGCTTGGAGAACTAACGCTCCACATGAGAGCTTGTCTCATGCGGAGCTATTACAATCACCTGCCACTGGAATTTTCAGGAATTATAGAATAAATAAAATTTAGGGATGAATATTTGTGAAAGCAAGGAAGATTTTTTTCCATGATTGATCCACCTAAAAATGACTTATTTTATGAAATTGACCTAGCTTTATGAAAATTTTGGCTCCAAATAGTATACAATCCATATGGAATGTGTTTCTTTCTTTGTTTCTTTCTATGTTTTTTTTTTTTTTTGCCCATGTATCTAAGAATACCCCCTCAGTACCACTGAGTAAAACCTCTAAAGCTGTCTCTATGTTACAGTCACTGACTCACAAACAGATTGGCAGCCAGTAGCTTGCATGTGCTTCTGATTATGTTAATGAATTAGAGGTCAGGCCCTTTGACTCTTCAGTTAAAGCAATCTGAATTCAGTTAAAGGTAAAATTAAACTAAAAAGAGGTTTTGGTTACCTCATAATGTCACCAAAAATAGCTCGTTTAATATACAGTGAAATCTGGCATAAATGAGAGTCTCTCCTTTGATCTATGTACAACAAAGCTAGAAAACATAATTTCCTCAACTTTAAGAATGATAATAAAATATATATTTTACTCACTGAAATGAATGCAATTACTCACATTTTCCACCTGACACATAGTGGTAAATTCCAGCACAACTTCACAAGGTGAAAATGGTCAAATATGAAGAGTTGGCTCCAAGTTTCAATCTGGTCCTTTGAAAGCTCAGAAAGACAGCTGCCTAGTATTCTAGTCACCTCAGGTTAACACGTATCAATAAAGTGTGGGCTACAGTACTCCTCTCCAGAATGGGATTTTTTGAAAGAAGCAGGGTTCACTCACACATCAAGAAATCAACACTTAGGGGCTATTGGTGGTTTCCAGATTCAATGGAAATATTTTATATGTGAATATGCTTGACTTCAACCTAACTGAAAAAGGAAAGAAAAAGCTTTAAGCAGCTGGTTATATATGCAATGGCTCCTCTCACATTTCTCAGGGCCAAACTCACTTGTCCAAATTAAAGAGATAAAGAAGAGAGGAGTATCACGAATGCCTTAATTTTGGTCATGGACATGAAGGTTAAAGCAGCAGGGCAAGACCAGGTTCTTTAACAAAATTAGTTCAGGAAAAAATTCTCATATGAAATGAAATGATAAGGTATGGTTTCAAAACAGATATCCATATGCAACACAGCAATTTCTTTTGAAAATTGGGCTATCTTTAAAAATATAACACAGATTAATTTCTCTTATCATGAGGACTTTGATGAAATTTGTACAAGTATTATTCAAGTGGTTATACCAAAATTATACCAATTTTGTGGTATAACAATGTTAGCCAAGAATTGCTAAACACAGCATTGATCTAAGCACTTTATATGTTTGAATACTTAATGTACACCCCTAATGAGGCAGTTATTATTATTATCCCCATTTCACAGATGAGAAAGCTGAAACAGAGAGTTTGGTTAACTTCTCCCACAGAGTGTAACTGGTAGGAAGAGGAGGCATACTTTAAACCATTCTTTTTTTTTCTTTTTTTAAGTATTTACTTATTTCTAGAGAGAGGGGAAGGGAGGGAGAGAAGGAGAGAAACATTAATGCGTGGTTAACTCTCCCTCATCCCCAGCTGGGGACCTGGCTTGCAACCCAGGCATGTGCCCTGACTGGGAATCAAACCAGTGACCCTTTGGCTTGTAGGCCAGTGCTCAATCCACTGAGCCATGCCAGCCAGCACCATAGTCATCATTCTTAACCTTTAAACACTCTGCTTCTTGAACATTAAAGCTACCTACATAATTTCTTCACAGCTTTGGTTTATATATCACTACTTTAGTAGAGAAGGATAGGGTCTTAAAATTAGATGAAATTAGATCTCGAAAGTATATGATGATCTTTCTCTGACACTATTAAATTTTGGTAGCATGTAGGTTTTAAACAATGAGCATGTCCCCAAGATTAGCCACAAAAGACCCCATTATGGCAGAGCCTCCAAAGTCAGGGAAGTGAGACCATTTACAGAAATGCAACTTCTTTAGTACGTCCCAATTTACATTCATCCATGAGAAACTTATTGAAACCATTTCTAGTGTCTTTATCCAGCGTCAACTTAGCTTAGCTAGAACTTTATCTCCTAGAATTCCTTTTCATAAAGATACCTGGGTCAGAGCTGACAACGAGAGAAATTTATATGAGATTTGCAAGGCAGAAGTGAAGGAGCAGGTATTTTTATGGTCTAAGTCTTTGTAGGGAAGGCCTTGTAACCACTCACTTATGTGTTTGCCAATGGTCTTTCTCATCTTGTCAGTGTGGACAGCAGCCACGCTTCTGGGATTTCTTTCTTAAACTCCCAGAACCCTGGGCTAGTCATGTGTGCAGAAGAGGTGCCAGCTTCCCCGAGGATCAGCTGTGCCATTGATTCTGGGGGCAGTAAAGGACAGGTGTGGTTCCAACTGGCCTTCACAATTCCTGTTATTTCTCAGTTTCCCCATTTTATCTGTATCTACCATCCCAGCTGATGTCTTTGCTGACATTAGGCCCATCATCAGATGCATGTATGGCAGGCTTACATAGACTACTCATCAGAATTATGTCAAGTTTATTTATTCAATTCCATATTCTGTATCCGTATCGCTCCTATGGGATCTACTCAATTGATTGAGCCTTGACCCGTATACCATTCATTTCTTGTGGACTGCTCTTAACAAATTTGGAATTTGGTGCTACAGATTCCATTAATGATATCCTATCACAAAAGAAAAGGCAAAAGTGAGAGAAATTTAGCATTTCTGTAAAATTGGAGTGAGAAAAAGGAGTTTAGTTGGAACAAAGAGCATGAAATATATGAACAATTAAATAAAATATATTACGTAACTTCTGGCCAAGATGGAGGCATAGGTAGTCACACTGTGCCTCCTCACACAACCAAAAGAAGGACAATGACAATTTAAAAGCAAAAACAAGCAGAACTGACAGAAAACTGAACAGTATGGAAGTCCGACAACCAAGGAGTTGAAGAAGAAATATTCATTCAGAATGATAGGAGGGGTGGAGATGGGCAGCCGGCCACAGAGGACTCATGGCAAGGTGGCGGCTGCCTGAGCAGGCAGTCCCACATTTGAGCGAGGATTAACCCGGAGGAACAACTGGGGATGAGATAAACCACACAACCCAGTGTCCCAACGAGAGGAAATCAAGCCTCAAACCTCTGATTGAAAACACTTGTTGGGGTTGAAGCTGCAGTGGGAGAAACTCCCAGCCTCACAGAAGAGTCCAATGGAGAGACCCACAGGGTCCTAGAACATACACAGGCTCACCAACTCAGGAATCAGCACCAGAAGGGCCCAGTGGGTTTGTGGGAAGCAGGGGAAGTGACTGGAATCTGGAAATGAGCTGAGCAAGCACCATTGTTCCCTCTTGAACCCCTCCCCCACATACAGCGTCACAATGCAGCGATGTGGGCTGCCCTGCCCTGGTGAATACCTAAGACTCTACCCCTCACTACATAACAAGCACATCAAGACAAAAAAAAAATATCCCAAACGAAAGAAGAGATCAAAGCTCCAGAAAAAAATACAACTAAGCAATGAAGAGGTAGACAACCTAGCACAGTTCAAAACACTGGTAATCAGGATGCTCACAGAATTAGTTGAATATGGTCACAAATTAGATGGAAAAATGAAGGCTATGATAAGTGAAATAAAGGAAAATGTACAGGGAACCAGTAGTGATGGGAAGGAAACTGGGACTCAAATCAATGGAGTGGACCAGAAGGAAGAAAGAAACATCCAACCAGAAAAGAATGAAGAAACAAGAATTCAAAAAAAAAAAAAAAAAATGAAGAAAGGCTTAGGAACCTCCAGTACATCTTTAAATGTTCCAACATCCAAATTATAGAGGTACCAGAAGGAGAAGAGGAAGAGCAACAAGTGGAAAAGTTATTTGAAAAAATAATAAAGGAGAACTTCCCCAATCTGGCAAAGGAAATAGGCTTCCAGGAAGTCCAGGAAGCTCCGAGAGTCTCAAAGAAGTTGGACCCAAGGAAGCACACACCAAGGCACATCCTTATTAAGCCACCCAAGGTTAAAATTAAGGATAGAATCCTAGAAGCAGCTAGAGAACAGGAGACAGTTACCTACATAGGAGTTCCCATAAGATTGTCAGCTGATTTCTCAAAAGAGACCTTATAGGTAAGAAGGGGCTGGAAAGAAGTATTCCAAGTCATGAAAGGCAAGGACCTACATCTAAGATTGCTCTGTCCAGCAAAGTTTTCATTTAGAATGGAAGGGCAGATAAAGTGCTTCTCAGATAAGGTCAAGTTAAAGGAGTTCATCATCACCAAGCCCTCATTATATGAAATGTTAAAGGGATTTATCTAAGAAAAAGAAGATAAAAAAATATGAACAGTAAAATGACAGTAAATTCACAGTTATTAACAACCACACCTAAAACAAAAACAAAAACAAAGGAAACAACTAGAACAGGAACAGAACCAAAGAAATGGAGATCATATGGAGGGTTATCAACAGCGGGGTGGGAGGGGGAGAGAGGGAGAAAGGTACAGAGAATAAGTAGTATAGATGGTAGGTAGAAAATAGGTGGAGGGTAAGAATAGTATAGGAAATGTATAAAAGGCAAATAACTTACATTTATGACCCATGGACATGAACTAAAGGGGGAAATATGGGTGGGAGGGTGTGTGCAGGGCAGAGGGGAGTGAAGGGGGGGAAATGGGGTAACTGCAATAGCATAATCAATAAAATATATTAAATAAAAATATAAACATATATATATATATATATATTACATGGCATTTATCAAGTGGGTTTTATTTCTCTCATACGATCTCTATTTCACATGTCATATGGTTTAAGCATATCATAGTTTTGTTTTGGCAACATGAAATTCCTGAGGCTGAAACTGTCTTGCCTATAAAAAATAGAGATAACTATAAATATCATTTATTTAGTGATTTGAATCTGGCTGCAGACCCAGGTTCCACGTGGGTATACCTAAATACTGAATAATGGCAGCAAGAAATTAAATTTGATGTCATAAAACTAGCTAAATTCCATCTGCAAGGACCCTCAGGAAAAATTAAATTTTCTCTAATACCACCTACCCACAAATAAATGAATAGAGTCTGCCTAAGGCAGTTATGTCCATTTTAGCTGCCAGAATCAGACTACATGTGATGACTAAGTAGTTGTGAAGAAAAAAAAAACTTCAAAGAATTAAAAAAACTTAATGTATTAAGCACTTTCAGCTCTGAAAGGAAATCCATAGCAAATTTCACTACAGCTAGATTAACCATATGGCCTGGTTTTCCCTGGTCACTGGCCTGTGCTTGTTTTACCAGAATACACTGTCACAAACCTCTTATTTGTTCTTAAATATGTCCCAGTTTTGACAAAATTATCTTGCTACCCTAGTAACAATGTTGAAGATCAAATGAAATAATAAAATAGCTAACTTGTATGGATTACTACTTTATGCCAGACATTGGCCTTGGGAACTAATGTATTATTTTTTTCCTCATAGCAAACCTCTTCCCACCATGAGGAAAGTATCGTTAGCACCCTCTTTGGTAAGGAGTCTAAGTCACATAGGAATTAGCAAATTGCCACATGGTTTTAAGTGGCAGAGCAGAGCAGTTGAAAAGCACGGGTGTTAGTCACAATGATAATCTATAGTAAGAGTCTAAGAAGAGTGGATCAAGACCCCCTGAACTTGCCTAGAGAGGAATATCTATACTTTCTGCCCCTCTAAAGTGCTCCAGTTTCCATACACATTAACTAGTGTTTTACACTAAACCATGCAATGGTTAGTTTGATGCATCAACTTGGCCAGGCTATGGTGCGCAGTTGTTGGGTTAATCACTACTCTACATGTTGCTGTGAAGGTATATTGTAGATATGATTAACATTTATAATCAACTGGCTTTATGTAAATGACATCACCCTCCACAATATGGGTAAAGTTTTTGTAATCGTTGAAGGCATTCAGAGCAAAACTAAAATTCCCCACATAAGAAGGAATTCTGCCTCAGGACTGTATCATAAACATCCAGCCTGAATTTCCAGATTTCTGGACTGCCCTACAGAGTCAGGGCTCAGGACTGTGACTTCAACTCTTTCCCAAGTTTGCAGTCCATGAGTACCCTACATATTTTAGACTTGCCAGCCCCACACTAATTTCTCTTCTGAGAGAGTGAGAAAGGGAGAGAGAGAGAAAGAGAAATGTATGTGTGTGTGTGTGTGCGTATTATATATATTATATGTATATGTAATTTATATATAAATATATAGCCCTGGCTGGTATAGCTCAGTGGATTCGGCATGGGCTGTGAACCAAAGGGTTGTCAGTTCAATTCTCAGTTGGGGCTGGGATGCAGGCCAGGTCCTTAGTGGGGCCCACATGAGAGGCAACCACAAACTGATGTTTATCTCCCTCTCTTTCTCCCTCCCTTCCCCTCTCTCTAAAAATGGATGAATAAAATCTTTTTAAAAATAAAAAATAACAATATATATATGAAAGTATATACTATTATTTTCCCCACTTTGCAAAACTAATATCTTAGAGACACTGAGTAACTTGCCCAATCAGTGTTTCAGTGTTATACCACTACACTGTGGGAGAAATAAAATATTACTGCAACCTATCTAGTCTCAGAAACGTGTTGGTTGGTCACTCAACTATATTGTAATTTGGTGGTACACAAGCGCCAAGCCCCAGAGTTAATAAAGTAGGATAAAAAGAGTCATGGCTTTGACATCAAGACTCCTAAATTTTAAGTTTTTTTATTTTTTAATCCTCTCACTGGAGGATTAAAATTTTTCAAATTTTCCCATTGCTTTTTTATTATTTTTTTATTTTTATAATTATATTTTATTGATTATGCTATTATAGTTGTCCCAGTTTTTCCTCTTTCCCCTCTTCACCCAGCACTCTCCATTTCCTTGGGCAATCTCCCCCCCATTGTTCATGTCCATGGGTCATGAGTACAAGTTCTTCGGCTACTCCCTTTCTTATACTGTACTTTACATCCCCATGGCTATTCTGTAACTACATATTTGTACTTCTTAGTCTTTTTACTTCTTCACTCATTCCCCCCTCAACCCCCCTTCCATCTGGCATCCATCAAAAAGCTCTTCGTAACCATGACTCTGTTTCTGTTCTTGTTTGCTTAGTTTGTTTTTTAGATTCAATTGTTGATAGATATGTATTTATTGCCATTTTATTGTTCATAGTTTTGATCATTGCTTTTTTTTTTTTTTTTTTTTTAGAGAGAGGGAAGAAGGGATAGAGGAAGGGAGAAAGAAGAACTTGTATAGAAGCAAGAGAAGCATCAACTGGTTGCCTCCCAAATGTGCCCAGGCTGGGAACTGGACCTGGTGTGTGCCCTGATTGGGAATCATACCCACAGCCTTTCAGTTACAGGATGATGCTCAGCCAACTGAGCCACACTGGCCAGGGAGTTAAGTTTTAAAAGCTACCAACAAAATGTCCTTGAGTACCTCACTTCCCTTTTTTAGCTCCAGATTCTCTATCTAAAAATAGAGAAAAAAGCTGTCAATAATCTTGATATAAATATAAAAGTATGTCAACATATGAAAATTAAAGCATTATTTTTATTTTGTTATTTTCCAGATGAGCATTCATATCCTGGGCTCTTTCTTCCACTGACCACAATATGTTCTGGGATAGTAAAATTAAAATAAGTTTTGTATCAAGAGACTTTAGATATAGCATCCTGTGCCAACATAATCCCTGATTTTTCATTTACTAATATTGATACAAAGACCCCAGAACATTTTATCAGCATAGCAAGTTTGGAATAACATCAACACTTTTCTTAACCCTTTAGATTAATTTATAAATGTGTATGTGGATATCCATTTAACATGTTAAAAATTAAGGACCTGAAAAGTTATGAAAGGACAAAAAGAAAAGGGAAAATAGGACCAAATGGATAAAGCAATTAAATGCAAAAAAAATCTTGTAAAAGCAATAAATTTTATATAACTGATAAAATGTAAGCATTTAGTAACACAAAGAACCATTTAGAAAACAGAATAAAGCCCAATATAATATGTCAAACACAGTAGTAGAATTCAGAAATATTACCAAATTAGGGGATACCCATGCCCCTTTAAGAGAAAATTTGCCTGATGATGTTTCAAAACAATCCTTCACAATGGACTTACTAACATTGTTCAGAATATTTTGAACACATGTGAAAGTATATGTCCATGATGCTGCATTTGCATTGCTTGTAGAATAAAAACGCTATTGCAAATAGCCCCACTTTTACTCTTTCTTTAACTGAGCAGCAGCAGTACAACCTTAAGGTGTGTACAGAGTCAGCAGGAGGAAAGGTAATAATCCAGAAGCAAGAAGGAGGATAAGAGAAATAAACAGAAAAGTAAAAGGAAAACACAAGGGGAGCCAAACAAAGAAAGGGGGAAGGTAATTTATTTTAGCAATACGTTGACCTGTGAGCCGGGTGGGGGTGGCTCTTTAATATGGCAACTTACAGAGACAGATCCAAGTGAGCTTACTGACTGATTTTATGTGAAAGTTAAACCATAGCTTTAATAAATGTAAAGTACTTAAGTCCATTTAACATGTTAGCTCTTTGTGGTAAATGAAGTTGTCGATTTCACTTCCATAGAGTTAAGATATTTGGGAGAAGCTTAGGTAAATGGCCCCATAGACTAAAGGGGTTATTAATTTTTTTATTGGTACATTGAGCCAATGCAGTTAACTATGTAGATTCAGTCTACAGACTTCCCTTATATGCCCTCCTATTATTGACATTAATAGGAAAAGGGTACGTAAAAGAGATAGATGGGAGTTAAGCTGGGAAAGAAAATTCAGCTTTGGCTCTTTGTTCTCAGGACAGGATAGAATGATATACTAACTAGTTTCCTCAGCTCATTCTGTAGTAATGTTTTTCAGACCTTAGCTCTTTCCTCCCTTTTCTACTACAAAGGGAGCATGTGGCGCCACAGCCTTGCACAAAGAAAAGAAAACATGGTAGTAAATTATCTTAAATACACCTGAACTTATGATATCCAGAGTCAAGCTTTCCCTAGATTTTTTTCACATAATTCTAGGTTAACTTTGTCATTTAAAAGTTTATTTTGGCTAGGGTTGAAATTTAATTTGTTCTTCAAAGAAACATAACAATGGAAATACAAAGAGGAAACTTTTTTTCACTCCCTGGGAGTTCTGAAAAGTAATAATTGTAAAATGATAAGATTCTAAATGAAAATGTCACTTGCAAAGGTTGAGGTTGACAGTCAGACCTATGCAAAGTGAAAAAGTCACAGTATATTCATGAACAAAAATGCAACCAGATGATGTAATTTTATATCTTTTGATAATTTATTATATAAATGTATCATAAATTTGGAATAAAATCCTTTCTAAAAATAAATGTTAAATAGAAGTCCTAAAATACTGCTTCTTTTAAAGATTAATAATCATAAGATAGTATTATAATTATAAATAGAAAATAGTATATTGATAAAATAATATTAACTAAAATATTGATATACACAAATACACACACATTGAATCAGAGCATAATACATTAATTATTATTTCAGATATTTCACTTATTTCCAGCCATGTCTTTCAGTCGGCACTGAACAGGCTGATCTAATCTTAGCCCTTGCACCCTGTCTCTTAGAAATATACACACAAACACATGCTCGCATCACCCATATACAAATACATACAACCACCACCATAATGAACACAAGTTTAACATTTGAATAAATCAAAAGTTTGCTTTATAATTATACAGGCTGATTAGAGATTAGGAGCCATCTTTTGCCAAAGACTATGATCCTAGGGTCTTTTCTCACTAGGAGTTTCTATGATGCTTTCTCTGTGATGAAATTAAGCAGAGTTAAGGAGAATAGTTAATTTACACAGATATTTGTCAATTTTATTTTTTCTAGGTTTCTAAAACATGTGTCTCTTGAGTCTTATATGTTAGAAAACTGGATGGCCCATTCTCCTACCACGTATGCACACATAGGTTCACATATGTGTACACACAGTCATACACACATATGCAAAGGTCCACATCTTAGAAGGCATCTGTGCCACCTTCCTGCACACAAGAACCTCCACCATGACTCCCCTGAAGGAGTTCTGTAAATTTCACAGTGCTCATTTGATGTGGAAGCTGCAGGAAAGCTGGTTCCCTAATCCTATCACTGTCTTTAAAGTTGTCATTTAATATCTCTGCATTACATGACTGACACAGGGATGTTTCTTCCAGTCTGACTAGCTGGTAGATTTCCTTACACCACCAAGAGACTCATGTTTTCACATATCTGCAATTTCTCTCATGTGTATATATACCCTTTGACAAATACATATGTCAAACTGCTTCAATTTGGCTGTGGCCCTCAGCATTTGTTAGTCACTCTCAAAGATGAGAATTCTCGTTAACATTCATTGAAATTAACTATAGAGTTTGAGAAGCATCAAGAAGAAATGTCTGGAGGACAAATGCCTTCATGCTCTTCAAAAGAAAAGACCAGTTAAGACGTCATAAAGAATATGCTGTTCTGTAGTTGCCCAGTATTCTCTGAAATTCGGGGACCTAAGCCAGAGAATTCTGCGTTCTAAATGATGTCTGGAAGAATTGCTCATCATTGTTTTTAGAAGGATTATCATTCTGTAATTTAACCCTGTGGAAAATTAACTAAATTTTTCATGTTATATGATTTTTAAAAGTGATCAAATACCTATGACCATATGTATAATCTAATGAAAATAGAGGAGTACAAGTAGAAATAGCACATAATTCTTATTATATATTTTCAGTACATTTTGACATTGACTCTAGATTTGCCCCCAAAGTAATTCTTCAGACCTGATTTTATGTCAACATACCAAATAACCAACATCCACATCACAACCAGTTCAACTATAGTCAATATTTTCCCTGTTATGTAATGACTTCCTTTACACAGATTCGAGCAAATTTTGATAAGATCACATCAAATCTATTTTATTCTTTATAAATAGGTTCTTAGTTTTTAGATAGTTTAGCATCTTAGATATTTAAAACTGAAAGAGGCCTCAGTGGTCATCTCATAGCACCGCTTCTTGTCATCCATGGGAAATCTAATGACAGGATATTTGAAGTGATTTCTTTATTCTTACAGCTAACTAATGACAAGACAGACCTGCAGCTTTGGTTTCTGTTTCCCAGTTCAAAGGTCTTTACATTACTCTGTACTTTATTTTTGTGCCTGGTACAAATTAGAAATGTCCAGGATATGAGGAAGCAGTGGATAAATAAGTGGGAATTATTATTTTTTAAATCTAGTTTCCAGTTGGTTCTCTGCATATGCTGATTAGGCAACACTGGGCTACTTATTTATGGCTCTCTTTCTGTTGTATTTATCTCTAGAATGATCATAATAATCCTTTATTCATTTGTTACAAGAATCTAAT
Source organism: Glossophaga mutica (assembly GCA_039655065.1). Taxonomy (NCBI): domain Eukaryota; kingdom Metazoa; phylum Chordata; class Mammalia; order Chiroptera; family Phyllostomidae; genus Glossophaga; species Glossophaga mutica. The sequence goes on from CM077306.1 coordinate 74,895,343, forward strand.
ATATAATGTGTTTGACCCATTTAACTGGCAAATAGGAAGTGCTCAGTAAATATAAGTCATTAGTACAGCTCAGGTGGAAATTTTTTTCTGTAAAAGGCAAGACTATACATATTTTAGATGTTTTAAGCCATTGTACAATGAAAGCAGCTGTAGGAAATATGGCTAAGCTCTGTTCCAATAAGACCATTTTTACAAAAACTAAGAGCGGCTGAGAGTTGATCCATGCACCATAGTTGGTTGATTTCTGGTATAGTCCATAACTGCCAACTCAGGCTTGCTAGGACTAACCAAGCCATAAAATGGTAAAGATTGCAGAATTCCTTTATCCATTTTTTTTCCTGCAAAACCTCATGTGGAAAAAGATGGATACCTTGGTAGGATACATATAAAAGGTCTAAAGTCATTTATATCATTAGTCCTCAAAGATGCTTTTAAGTGCGTTCTATGGTTGCTGATTCAACCTGGCAAGACAAATGAATACTGAACAAAAGTTCATATATTTAACCAAATACAGATGCAAACATGGAACCAACTTAAAATTCCATGCATGTTGTTGGTCATAGAGTTGGCATAGGTCGATGTAATAAGTGACACATGTTCTAAGGACTGGCTTGTTTTGTCTCTGTTTCTCTTGTGTATATCATGGTGTGAAAGAGGAATTAAAAAGGAAAGAGGGTCAAAAATCCTACCTTGCAACTGTAAAACACATGTAATAATCAACTCTTCCATCTTTACAACAAAGCACTTAGGTAAATTACATAAAGAATTTCCAGGAAAATTTACTGAACGGTCCAGCAACTATCTGTCCTTCTTTTAGTAGAAGACACCCCTTGACCACTCTTACTCCTATGGTATGGGTAGAATTAGCATGAACAATGATTGGCTTAAGTCAGTCTCTGAGGAGTATTCTTCTAACCACAGGCATTGGTGCAACGATGTGTAGGTTCTAGTCAGAAAGATTAATCCTCATAAGGAGGACTCTCTCCTGAGATGCCTAGGAGGGAAGCAGGTGTCTTTCTTCCTAAACGAATTTTGGGGGTGGAATCGCTGCCACCACCTTCCTTCCATCCAGCGTGGAAATCGTGCGTGGCCGTGGTTGTCACCCTCGGTTCAGGCAGTCCCATATGCATCGTATGCAGAGATTTAAAATAATACTAAAACTTACCTGAAAAGTAACTTTTATTATCAAAATTCACTGGCGATTCTAAACAACAATTCTAAACAGTGCCAATGATAGAATATTGTTCCCACTGAGAGTAGATGGCTCCACTTCCCCCTCCGCCCCAATACTCACTCACACACACACACTTCATACCCACTGCCACACAGAGCCTGTGACTTCCAAACAAAGCAGAGAGTAAACAGACTCTGTTTGTGATGATATCATGGAGCTCTGATTCTGGCCATGCCAAGCACCAGCCTTGCTGCTGGATATACTGTTACATGAGAACCCAAATTTCCCTTCTGCTTGAGTCAGTTGGGGTCTTGTTTAAATACCCAAATCAAAATTTTTGTTTGTTTCTTATTTTAAATCAAAACTTTCAGGTGTTAAATGCATTGATATATCACACATTTTAATGATTGTTAACCACTTATAACCTCATTTTAGAGTGTTTACATAGAGCAGTTACTGAAAAACTGGTGTTCCAGCTGTAGAACACCAAATTGTTTGCCCTTAGCAATGTCCTACTTAGCTATTACCTGAAACATTGTCCTTATATATCAAGGTTCCTTTAGTCTTAAAAAGTAAGTAAATACATAAACAACGATCTTAACCCACTCATCTCATTGAACAACATTGCTCCAAATCAAATAAGGACTCACACATGCAACTAATAATAGTACACACACATACACAAATACGTGGTTCTGACTTTTGATCAGAGTCTGTAAACTTTTCTAAAACCATCATAAACTTTCCTCTGAACTAGACACTGTTAACAATATCCTTCAAACAGAATTATGCGATGTTCTTGTTTTGTCTAAGCATCAAGTATAAAACCATATTCCATTTTGATGGTTGGTTTAAAATTTTTGGTTATTATTGGGGAAAATATGTAATCATTTTCCGAAATCTCTAGAGTTTACTCTTAGTGACCTACCCTGAGGAGAGGAGGAAGAGGGAGAGATGGTCTGTCCTTCCCACACCCCCACATCATAGCATCAGTCTTCTGATTGTTATCTTCATCCTGAGGAAGCTTGGTGTTAAGTTTCCCTTTGAATCCTGGCTGATGAATGACTACCAGCCTATGCCCTTTGCCCAATATTTGGCTTTCTCAGAAATATATACATCAACAATTAATAACCTTCTCAAAGTGCTATGGAATTAGCTTTCTGATTATGTGATTTAATTGCTACAGTGGTCAGACCAGGTCATGAGTGCTGTGCCTTCACAGGACAGTCTGATATTATGCACTGAAGGAAACAAGTGAAGATAAAAGGATAAGTGGCAATCGAAACCAGAAAGAGGTAATCTGCATTTTTACAAAGTCTGAAATTAGCACAGTGATCTCACATACATCCTAATATTTCCACTATAGTTTTAATAGGTATTCTTTAGATTGTACAATAAAGATGGCATGTTAGAAATTACATTTTTATATCAAAATTATAACAGCAAATTTATGGTGCTTCCTATGTGCCAAGAACTATCCTAAGCACTTTTGTACATAAGCTAAGCAACTCACTGAAAGGGAAATAGAGTTATTATCATTGTTGCCTTTAAAAAGATGAGAAGACAGACAGAGTTCAGATAATCTGTACATGGTCTACAGCTAGAAAGTAGTAGAGTTAACATTTGAACTAAGGAAGTCTGGCTGAGAAACTAGTGTACATAAAAGTCAGTCAGCTGTCTCTTAGGGAATATTTAAGGAACATACAGTGACACAAATGGGTTAAAGACAAGTCCTGGAGCTCTTTCTCCAAGTAATGTGGTATAAGCATCTGTCTATGACACAGAATGGAAGTATACAACCTGCAAACATGTATGGAGCTACTATTTGATAACTCTAAAAAGTTATCAAGGTAGATTAGGAGGGCCCTGGCTGGTGTAGCTCAGTGGATTGAGCGCGGGCCTGTGAATCAAAGGATCGCGGTTCGATTCCCAGTCAGGGCACATGCCTGGGTTGCAGGCCAGTTCCCAGCATGGGACACATAAGAGGCAACCATACATTGATATTTCTCTCCTTCTCCCTCTCTCCTACCCTTCCCCTCTAAAAATAAATAAATAAATATTAAAAAAAAAAAAGGTAGATTAGGAGGGAATAAAACATCAGTGATCGGACAATGAGTTTACCATTTCAGTTTCCCTCTGGTATTTTCCAGCCCAGTCTTCATGCAACCAAATTCAGAGATGGGCACTACACTTTAGACAGACACCACTCTAAGAGAAGTTTTCTAGCTCTTGTCTGAAGAGAAGGGAAGGAAATGCCTAGCACCTGTGGAGATATTCCTTTGTTTTGTTTTGTTTTATTTTGTACATTCTTTCTTCCATTTTTAAAAAATATGGCCAATCTATTGTGCACCAGCCACCGAGCAACCTCTTAACTGCAGTAACTGTAGCAACCAGTGGAGGCCCAGTGGGGCCACAACTAAGGAGGGGAATCTTCCTCTCTGTTTAAGGGAGCCATGGTCTGCAGGAAGTAGCAAACCTCTGATGCTTTCAATCTCTTTCACTGTCTCTCTAGGCCTAGAAGTGGGCACATCCCCCAAAGACACAGCAGAACAGGTCAACCAAATCCACACATTATTGATCAGAGGACCAAAGAGGTGAACCCCACAGACCTAGAGAGTACTGGGGAGATCATGAGGAAGGAGCTCAGAAAAGCATACCTATGAAGTTGTTTATAAAATCCTGAGCTCACCGCCAAGCTGTGCACAAGTGGATCAGATTCTAGTCAGCATAACAAAATATGTGAGAAGTCAACTAACAGTTAGCCATACCCTAGGCCCCAGACTGGCCAGTGGGTCAGAGAAACAACTCAACACTTAAATACAACCAGGGTTTACTCAGTAAGAAGATATGTCAACTCTAAATGTGCTTATATATAAATAGACCTTTTAAAACACATGAAACAATGATTTATACAACTGGAAGAAGATACATAAAACTCTACAATTATAGTTAGAGATACCAACATTTCTGTAATATTTTGCTAGGGCTACCAGAACAAAGTAACACAAAATGGGTGAATGAAACAATAAAAATTTATTGTCTCACAGTTCTGGATTTTAGAAGTCTGAAATTAAGGTATGAGCAAGGTTGTTTCCTCCCATTGGCTACGAAAGAAAACCTGTTCCATTCTTCTCTCCTAACTTTTGGAAGGTTTGCTGGTAGTCTTTAGCATCCCTTGGCATCCAGTCTCTTTAGATGGTATTCTACCTGTATGTGTGTGTCCAAATTTTCCTTCTTTACAAGTATACTGGTCACATTGGATTAGGAGCCCTCCCTATCAAATATAACCTCATCCTAACTAATTACATCTGCAATGGTCCTATTTCTGAATGACATCACATTCTGTAGCACTGGGGGTTAGGACTTCAACATACTATTCTGGTGGGAAACAATCGACCCATAATAATTTTCATTGCTGGGGTGTGAAAGCTATAAGAGGACTAAATGGTATTGGAAAAAATACAATAAAGATTAAATGTAAAAATATAAATATATATGAAGAAAATAATAATAAATAGAAACTAAGCAAAGGGTATATATAAAGCTGAATTAAACCATTCACCAACTGGACTTAATTAACATTCAAAAATATTCTTCCCAACAGACAAATACATATTTTTTTTACAAAGACAAATGTACAATTAACAAAGCAAGACTTTATCTTGGTTCATTAAAAAAAAGACTTTAAATAATCCATGGGTTAAAGAGAAATCTCAAGGAAAATTAAAATTATTTTGAACTGAAAGCATATAAAAATACAATAGGGAAAATTTTTATGACGCTGATAAATAAAGCAGTATTTAGAGGGTAATTTATAGTAGCATTTTCCTTAAAAAGAATACTGATCCCATCCTAGCTAATGTGGCTCAGTTGGTTGGAGCATCATCCTATATACCAAATGGTTGCAGGTTCAAGCCCCAGTCAGGGTACCTATGGGGAGGCAAGCAATCAATATTTCTCTCTTGCATAGAGAAAGTAGAGAGTTCCTCTCTTTCTCTCCACCTCCCTCCCTCTGCTTCTTCTTTCCTATCTCTCCAAAATCAATAAATATACATTTTAAAAATATAATATAAAAAATAAAATAAAAGGAATGCTGATCTCATGTCAATAATCTGAGCTTCCACGTAAAGAAACCAGAAAAAGAGAAGCAAACCAAATCTAAATCAAGCAGATGAAAAATAATAATTGAGATAAAATCTGGTTATTTAAATAAAAATAAAATGAACAAATATAGAGATATATTAACTATAAAAAAAAAAGAGAGAGAGAGAAGAGGCCTGGCTGGGTAGCTCAGTTGGCTGGAGTATTGTCCTGTACACAACAAAAAAGGTTCTGGGTTCAATTGATGGTCAGGGCACATACCTAGGTTGTGGGTGTGGTCCCTGGTCAGGGTGCATACAAGAGGCAACTGATTGATGTTTCTCTTTTGTATTGATGTGTGTCTCTCTCTCTCCCCCCCTCTCCTTTCCTCTCTAAAGTCAATAAAAACACGTCCTTGAGTGAGGATTAAAAGAGAGACAAGATTCAATCTATCTACAATAGAAATGGAGGAGTTGATATCATTACCCTTTCCACAGACATTAAAAGGAAAATAAGAGTTTACTATAAAGAATTCTAAAAATATAAATTTTGTAACATCGATGAGATGTGCTAATTCTTCTAGAAACTCAATTACCCAAAACTCCCACAAGGTAAAGTAGGTAACTATATTTCCATAACTATTAATTAAATTGTATTTATAATTTAAAAGTTTCCAAGAAATTTTTATCAAGCATAAGTAATTTTGTTGGTGAATCCTACCAGACTTTCAAGAAGAAATAACACAAGTTTTACACAATTTCTTCTGAAAAATAGAAAACATTTCCCAAATAATTTTGAGGTTTCATTATCTTGCTACTGACATCAGATAAAAACAGTAAAAAAAATTTGTTTAATGTACTACCAGCTCCTCATGAACATAAAAACATGACTAAGTGAAATTTATCCCGGAAATGCAATGCTGGTTAAATATTCAAATATTATCCCATGTAACGCACTGCCCTAATAGTCTAAATGAGAAAGTCCTTATGATCATATCATCAATTAAGACAGAAAAAATATTTTTTTAAATTCATGATCTTTTTCATAATAAAAAGTCTCATTAAATTAGTAATAGAAAAGAATCTTACATTTGATAAAGTACATCAACAAAAAACTTAGAGATACCATCATGCTTAAAGACCAATTCTTTCTTGTTAAGATCTAGAACAATAATGATGTTCTCTACTCTCACAACTCTTAGTTAATGTACTAGAAGTCCCACCTAGTGTCAAAAAAAAATTAAAAGTCCTGATGATTAGAAAGAAACAAACAAACCATTTTTATTCACAAACAACATTATGGTTTACAGGTAAAATTTCAAGGAATGTATAAAAGTACCTTTACAAGATACAAGATCATTAGCAAAGAATAAATTTCTACATATGAAGCAATGTACAGTAGAAAGCACAAACTAAATTATCAGCATCCCCAATTAAATTTTCAATAGCCCCTAAATAGTAATATTCATTTATCAATGTAACAAAATATGTATGGGATCTGCAGCTGAAAGCTATAAAACTTGATAAAATACATCAAATAAGATTTAAATTAATGGAGAGACACGTTAATGCATTGGAAGACTCAACAAAGTATTAATGTCAATTTTTCCTAAAATGATCTATATAATTAATGCAATTCCTTAAAAATTCCAAAATGATTACAATGTATATCAGTTCTAACATTTATATGAAAAGGTAACAGAAGGAAAATAGCAAAAATAAAAAGTTCGTGGAATTGCACGGGCTGATGATAAGACATATTAGGCTAAATTAATCAGGACAGTGTAGCATTGGTGAAGAAAATAGATAAATGGAATAAAATGTTTCAGAAACATACCCATACTAACAGGTAATTGTCAGAAGTTCAAAAATAATTTAATGAAGCTGGGAATGTATTTTCAACAAATAGTATTTTCTTTAGGAAAAAAGGAAAAATCTTTATTTCCTGGTGTTAACTCCAAAAGCATGATCCATTAAATAAGATATTGATAAAAATCTCCATCGATATTAAAAAGATATCCCTATGAAAGATATTGTTTATGGAATGAAAAGATAAAGAACTGGGGAAAACATTTATAAATCACATATCCACCAAAGACTTTTATCAATAATAGAGGAAAAATAACAACACAATTAAATGCTAGGCAAGATATTGAACAGGCACTTTAGCAAAGTGGATATGCAAATAACTAATAAATGCAGATAAGGATGTTCAAATTATTAGTCATTAGAAAATTTCAAAATAAAACCACAATGAAATACAGCTACACACATATTACAATGACTAAATTAAATACATGAAGTACTTGTAAGGATGCAGAGCACCTGGAACCTATACATTGCTATTGGAAAATCGAAATACTTATCCAGAAATGCTCTCAACGACCCACCGATCCCTCTACTAGTTATCTGTCCCAGAGAAATAATTATGTATGTACCCACAAAAATATGCACAATATGTGCAGTGGCTCTATTCATAATCACCCCACACTGAAATAACACAAATATCTCTCAACAGGTGAATGAATGAACAATCTATGAAGCAAACTATGGTACAGCCATGCAATAAAAAAGAACATACTGCAATACAATAACTAAAACAACTCTTCCTAACCTTCATTTCACATTGGCAGATTCAACCAACCACTAATTAAAAACAGTATTTTCACATTCCTAACCATGGATTTCCAAATAAAGATGGAAAATACTGTTTTCAATCTGAAGTTTCTTTGACTCCAGGGATGCAAAGAGTGGACCATAGATAGAGTCAAAAATCATACTCAGATGTTCTACTGCACAGGGATTGGTGTCTCCAACCTCAGCATTGCTCGAGTCACCTGTAGTGTTGTCAGCAGCCCAGGGATTGAGGATGCTTGGGACGATTTTCAGTTTGCACAATAACAGGCTGCAGAAGCAAAGGATGAACGGAGCTCTGGGAAAGATGCTGTGTTTGAGGAATGATATGATTTTAAGCAAGACTTTCTTCCTCTCTGAAGGTTCAGAACTTTAGGAGAGAAGCCCATCTTCTGAGGGTAGCACCACAAGACTAAGCCCATCCATGGTACTGGAAGTTACAAACATCTAATTAAAACACAAGAGCCCAAGAAGAAGAAGGGAAATGTGGAAGTGAGACCTGTTAACTTGGGGAGAAGTTATGAATATGGAGCTTTAAACATTTACCTACTTGCATACGGCATGGCTCTGGCAGAGAGCTATGCTGAATATATTCACAAACTCTGCAACCATCTCTCCATTAAAGTCCAGGAAAGTTATGTGGTACCCATGGAAACCATGGAAGTGCTATGACCTGCAGGCCCAAAGCAGCAAAATGTCCCTGGACTCAGTTCTTACCTTCTGTGAACAAATGGTTTTCAGATCAGCAGTTTGAGCATTACATTTGTAGAAATTTTCTTAGAAATAATCCAAAACAATCTTCTTGAAGGCTTCAAATTTTCAGTGAAGGAACACACTGAAGACTTCAAGAGAAGGTTCACAGCTGGGCCAGAACTGGCAAAACTGTTATCCAAATTGAATTAGCTCATTGCAGAATCTTTCATGCCAGCACTGGTTATACTGAGTACCAAGGAGAAGGGCTTCCTGGGCAGTCAAAGTTAAGGAGAAGACCTTGACCATTAGATAGAACAACACCTCCGCACACCAGGAATGCCTCTTCTCCTCCAAGGAGGAGTGCTTGCCAATTGTCACCACTTTCCTTTGAGCCGACCATAGGTATCCTCTATCTAATAAAACTCCCCTAATGAAAAAAAAGTCAACTATATATGATCCCATTTATGGAAGCACCAAACTATAATGATACAGAGAAAACAGATCAGGGATTACCAGGGGTTGGGGTAGGGGCAGTTTGACTATTAAAGAAAGAATGAGGGAGTTTGGGGGACTAATAGAATAGCTGTCTCCTTATTGTGTTTATGATTACATAAATGTATAAACCCATTAAAATTTATATAGAACTATGCCCTAGTTTGTGTGGCCCAGTGGATTGAACACCGACCTGTGAACCAAAGGGTCACTGATTCCATTCCCAGTCTAGGGCACATGCTTGGGTTGTGGATCAGGTCCCCAGTAGGGGGCACATAAGAGGCAACCACATGTTCATGTTTCTCTCCCTCTTTTTCCCCAATCCTTTCCCTCTGTCTAAAAATAAATGAATAAAATTTAAAAATATTTATAGAACTACATACCAATAAAAATCAATTTTATGAATAATAATAAAAGATATATTAAATATTTAAATAGGTTACAATCTAATCCCAAAAGGAAAGTTTCTGGTATCAAAATGAGACACCACTTAAAGAGCAAAATAAATAAGTGTTCCTTGCAGAATACAGCATGAGTTTTAGCTCTCTGTGATTAAACATATTCTATAGTAATAACATTGAGAACTCCAACATTATGTGGAGACCCACACATATACATAAGCATGCATGGGTAAATCATAAAATTTTATGATTGAGAATGTTAACGTTCTCATCAACACTAATTGAAAGAACCATTAAACTAATATCATTTGATTATAGATACATAAACCTTACCATCTGTTCTACATACCTTTCAGCTAAATTTCTTCACTCTGTTCTCGCTGTCAATAACTTTAATCAAGTCATTTGGTATGAGAATATAACATCACTAACTTTAAAAACTTTTTAAAGTAAAATTAAGAGTTATGAACATAATTGTAAAGGGATTGATAAGGTTTTAAGTTCCTTCAGTACTCCAGTGACATCAATAAAGAAAATTGTGTCCAGTTAGGCTTGTCAGATACAAAATCCTTGTGTTTTATCTGGGACTGCTAAATCCAGTGGCTAATTTTACATGTCAGTTTGTGTTGGGCACTCCCCTGCCTGGTTTCAGAAGCTGTAATCCCTCATGGCTAAGGCTGAGTAAAGGACCTTGGGACCCTAAGCCACTAAGGAGACAAAGCTTATCTCCCTGGCAGGGGCACCACCTCTGCCCCCTTTATTTCACTCTGCTCGGCCCTGAGCAGATGACTGGTTAGCCAATGTTGGGTAGATTCCTCAAGGGAGGGACGACCTAAGACAGACATGGTCATGAGGGGCCCTCAGGGAAGGACTTGGGGGCTATAGAAAAAGGGGGTGATGGACCCTCGCCCCTCCGATTTTACATAGCCCGAGTCTTCATTCTGTCTGCAAGAAGTCTCCTAATCTCTTGGTTGCCTCACTTCCCCAGCCTGACTTAAGCCTGAAACAATGTGGGAGGTGGATGCAGCCCTGTGCTGGAAAGGGCAGCTTCCCCAGGCTGATCAGGCCTAAGAAAGAATGCATAAAATCCTATGAAAACTACCTTGCTAATACCCTCGATTTAAATGATAAGGGTCTAAGCAGAAAGTAAGTTTGTTCCCCAAAGTTTTATGGCCCTTTAACTATCTGACCCTGACTCAGAATATGCCCTCAGAGAGTTCTTTGAGAGAGTTCCTGTTATCTATGGTTTGATCCTTACTGCCTGACAATAATTGATGAGGTTTATGTATACACCCTGTATTCATATGCAAATAACCCAAATAAAAGCCCATTAAGCAACAGGCTCCTGGTCTTTCTCTGGGAGATCAACCATCTTTCCTCCCCAAGCACATCATGTCTTGGTAGACTTATTCTCATCAGCTGTGGATGGGGGCACTCTGCCAGCAAAGCTTCCCCATAAGTTTGAGTGGGCTATGAATGCCCAGATTAAACATTGTTTCTGAGGGTGTTTCTGGATAAGATTATTATTGGAAGCAGTAGACTCATTAAAGTAGATTACCCTCCCCAATATGGTTGGTTTAAACTTTTGCGGTCATGAATAGAATAAAATGTGGAGTAAGGAGAAATTCATCCCTTTTCTTCCCGTGTCATTCATTGAGCTGGGACATTCCATCTTATTTTCTCTGGGATTTACATCATCTGTTTCCCAGGTTCTCAAGCCTGAAGGGCTGAAAGGGCTGAAATAATTTTAGGACTGTATAAATGCAATTACTCCTTAACTGTTAAGGAGTTGATATTACATCCGGACCTTTGAAGGCAATCACGAGGCTGATGTGGCCCCCTGTGAAAGAGAGTCTGACACCCCTGCTTTAGACTCAAGCTGAATTACATCACCAGCCTCCCTGAGTCTCCACCTTGCAGATGACAGATCATGTTATTTCTCAGCCTCCTTAATTATGAGTCAATAACTCATAATAAATCTCCATATGTATACACCTTTTATTCTTTCCATTTCTCTGGAGAATCCTGACTAAAACTAATAATATACATAATATAATAATAATAATAATTCTTTTTACCTGTACTCCAATTTATAATAATATATATTATAATATTTGTAAAATTAATTTACTTACTATAGGTTTCTTTAAAGCATCTTGCTTCTAAGGAATATAACAATTACATTTTGTTATTAATAATAGTATATTTTTATACTGGCAGCCATTTGATTACTTCCAATAGTTAATCTTTGTCACTTTGAGCTATTGAAATTCCAATATGGAAGAATGCATTAAAATTGTCTAACCTAACTGTTTCATTTACTATATAAGGAAAATTGGTACAACCATTATAAATAATAGTAGGGAGAATCCTCAAAAATTAAAATAGAACTCCCATATGATCCAGCAATTCCACTTTGGGGAATATATCAAAAGGAAACAAAAATATTAACTCAAAAAGACACATGCATCCCATGTACGTAGCATATTTTATAACTGTCAAGAGACACAACCAACTTACACTGGTAGATAAATGCTAGTGAAATAAATCAGACAGAAAAAGACAAATATTGTATGATCTCACTTGTACCTATAATCCAAAACAAAGAGAAACAAACAAAAAAGTTCATAAGAGGTCAGACTATGATCACACCAGAGGTGGGTGGTATGAGGATAAGGAATTAGAGGAAGTTGGTCACAAAGCCTGAACTTCCAGTTATAACACAAAGTCCTAGGGATATAATGCACAACATGACGACTAGAGCAAACACGGCTGAATGATACATAGGACAGTTATTAAGAGAGTATATCCTAAGACTTCTCATTAAAACACACACCACACACACACACATTTTTCCCCTCTAATTTTTTTTTTCATTTCTTTTTATTGTATCTACATGAGAAGACAGAAGTTAGCTGGACCTGTTGTGGCGATCATTTTACAACACATATAAATCAAACCACCATACATTAAAGTTACAGTGATGTATGTCAATTATTTTTCTGTAAAATTGGAAAATATAAAGAAAATAGGGTCTAGAAATGTTAAGAAATGTTTGCAAATTTAGGCCATGAATTCAGATCTTTTTTTTTCAGATTTAAATACCCTGACCCAGAACCAAATATTTCCTGTGGCTTTTCTTTTTTCCTTTCCTTTATTCTATAAAATATAACAATCTATTTTCTATTAAAAACCAGTATTCTTTTTTTCTGAAATATTTCACATGCCTGATTCCTCAGAGTCCAATGAGCACATATGTTTATTATTTGTTTGATATTTTTCTTTCTTGAATTAAAAAATCTGTTGAATCTACGATAACATACCTCTGGAATGTCAGGGTAATTTCCTTTTCCCAGACCCCTCAGGGCACAATCCCCCACCAGAGCAGAGATCACAAAACCCCTCATTGTTATTGTTATCATGTTAATTGTTAACTGTTAACTATCCTATACCCACCAATGTTTAAAAAAAAAAAAAGAAGTATGTGTCTGTTCTTTTCACTTTTTTACCAGTCGCAGAGATATTCCTGCTTTGCTTTCTCCTGCTTCTCAAATGTATCACCAATGGATTTCATGTAACCCCTTTTAGCCTCCTCCCTTGATTGTCTTCTATAAAATGAGGTATAATACTGCCATTCTCTGGAGTAATATATTAATTAATTAAATTCAATTAAAAACAAAAATAAAAATCTGTTACTGAATCATAAGAGTCTAAATATGCTTCAACTTTTTCCTTAAGTGTATAATATTTTCAAAAGAGACTATAAGCTCCTAGAAGACAAGAATTAGACTGCATCTGGTTTGGTTATCACTTGTGTATAGCATATGGCCTTGTAGATGTTGTATACCTGAAATGCTTGGCAGTGCTTGTCAACTTTCATCTTTCTGTGATGATTAAATTTGTTTTTATTATTAAAAAATAAGTTCCAAAAACAAGCATCAATAAGCCATGTAGGTAATATATTGTTACATTTGTTTTAAAATAAGCCTCAGGCATTCTCCTAACTTTTCTCATCATTATCTCCATCTGTAATATTAAAAAATATCTTCTGATTAAAGCTATTTCTGTTATCTCAAGCATGAATCTAATTTATTTGCTATTCAATCTTACTTTCCCTATGTTACAAGATTTGTTTTTTCCTGTAATGCAATCCAAGGTTTTGACTTAAAAGGTAGAAAACATTTTCTCCCAAAGATGTGATATTTGAAAATGGAAAAATAAATAAATAAATTTAAAGTAGGTTGGGAATATTTCACAACAAACACATGAAAAAAATTTAGTTTCAATCCAATAGTTTTTATTAAATGTGTTTTGGAATAGATATGTCCTTTGGGGAAACACAACAGTATATATTCTGCCAACAAGTAGAAATCTAAAAAATGCTTTCCTAACAGAACTTTTGAAATACTTATTTACAGAGAGCAAAGGATTTCTTAGAAAGCTTGTGGTATTTCTAAACTTGCATTGTATTTCCAAAGCTATGAAATATGATGTTCCTTCTATGACACCATCATTAAAATTTAAAAGGCTAATTTAGAAACCACAAAACTATCAGGTAGATTTTCTTAGAGATTTGTTCTCTGGATACTGTCATTTGCTGGCTTACTTATTAGCACAAACATAAGTTTAATTTGTTTTACCGACATACATTCTAATACCACGTACATGGCAATAAATCATGCCGTTTCCCCACTTACATTTTACCCAGAAGGCAATTTCTCAACTTCTACTTTTCCCCCAATAGTTATATTGCTATTTCTTCTCCACATACAGTACAACCTTGATTGCTGGCTTCAATCCCCCAGGGAAAGTATCATACTTGGGCAGAGATACACTACATTCTGGAATTTGAACACTGATGACTTCCTTAGATCTTTGTTATTTTCATCTTTACAAAAAATAGTTTAATTTAATCTAAGAGAAGTTTCATGATGTATCATGAAGGGCATTTAAACACACAAATCAGTGTCCTAAATCAAAGATTTAGAAATTAAATGCATGTCAGAGAGGTTATTTTTTAATCCTCATGAGAATGATTAATTTGATTCCCAGCCATACACTGGGCATCCAAGTAGGTGATACGCTCATTTTCTATTTTGAAAAAGAAATTGAATTTGACTCATTTTTCTTTCTACTTTTAAAAAGTACATAAATCAGAAACAACACAGTATTTTAAATGTTTGTAAAAATAGTTATTTTTCATGAACCCTTTCACGACTGAAGAGCCTTTTAATTTCTTTTTTATCATGGGTCTTTGTCAGGTTAATTTTTTTTTTGAGAGAGAGAAATGTTGAATTGTATTTGTTTACCCTAATAAATTGTTAAACCTACAGAGGGATTTTTTTTTAAATTGGCAGGGAAAGAGATCTTTTTCCCCTAAATTACCAAGTGATCTATCTAAAATATTTTCCCTAGAGATGAATGGGTTGAACTTTTACCTTAAATAACTGTTCTCAAACCTCAGTACTCTTATTTAAAATAGCTTTGAATTAGGAAAACAGCAAAAGGCACAAGAAAGTACTTTACAGATTTAGAGAATTAATCTCACTTAACAAAATGAAAGCAAACTGAACAATAAAAAAGGACTAAAGTACATATGTAGGCTGCACTCTCACCATAATTCTTTCTTTTTTGTTTTACATAAATCTAGAAAACAACCAACAGTTCATTCTCACGATTTTCTTCTTTTTCCCCATTTTCTTCTCATTAATTTGGCTTAAAATTATGCTCTCCTTTCTATCACTATCCACTTCTCTTCATTTTGAATTTAAGCATCCACTATGCTGTTCTGATTCCATACCCTCTGAGACAAAATAGTCCCTTTCTGTTCTTAAACTCACCATAAATCCTTTCTCCAGAGAGTTTTCTGTTAAAAGGGAATGGAGATAAACTACTACAAAATCCCTTTGGGATATAGAAATCTATTCACTGCCTCCCTACAAACATGTGTTTTTGTGTCCAGATGTCTTTTCTAGGGATGGGAATCTAATATTTATTTACCAGTCTACCCTATCTCAAAGTAATGATTAAAAATCCTTGATTAATTTACTCCAACATCATTTTAAATGTCAAATGTATAAAAGCCTTCTCAGTGAGGTTAACCATCCAACCAACTTCACCCTGTTGGTAGAGATAATGACTTTTGGGGAGGCAAAGTATTGATTGTATAAAACAGGGACATGGATCCCTTGTTAGATCTTAAGTGATGTTTGGAAATTCTAAGGGTGACAGAGTTTAAAATAACAAACGAAGGTATTATTTCCTATCTATAAGGAAGCTAACTTTCAATGGAATACCAACTATTAATTAACCTCAGATGAAGGAGCTACAAAAAAATATAACATCATTCTAGGAAAGAGGCTAGATGTTAACCAATCCTACTAGGAAATGCATGTAAATATTCACGTAAATCTATATATCTCCATATTTATCTCTAAGTGTAAGTATAGATATTGATAGGTAATCAGAGCCCAGTGGACAGACAGCATTTACATCAGTTATTTTAAAAGAGATGTTTTATGTAGAGCATTGTTAACTAGCTGTAAAATTGTTAACCAGATAACTGAAAAGCCAAAAAGAGAACATGAAGATGACATAGTGGTAACATCTCCAAAAAACAGCTAACACCTTGCTATAGCCTCAATCTTGGGCAGGTAGAAGAGTGGAAGTAGAACAATGCCTTGTTTACCTGACTTAATATTCCCTTGGTATAGGTTTATTTATCATGTTACTTTTGAAATTGTTTTTACCTTAAATACTAGTTACAACTTCTGTTACATTGAACATATGAAAAAATGTTGGATTAAATGCACTTACTTTTTTTCATGCCAAGGGCAACCACATATCACAAACACTAAGTGAGGACCAGAAGTAGGAGTAAATTACATGTGCAGAAATCGTGCTTTCATAGCACATTATTTAAAGATATCCTCAAATTATTTTATACAATCATGACAATAAGCTCAGTTTAGAGCCGTATAGTCATATTTTTAACCCTTTTCTCCTTCCAGGAAATACATACAATGTCCTTTTTGATAGAAAAGCAAAAATAAGGCTTCATTAAAATTTGGTGTTGATCTGACTAAATTTGTGGAAAGGATTCACTCGTATTTTCCTAACTCATATACATAAGATAAAGTCATAATGGAAGTGTAAGCTTCTTAAATAGTGTATCCTGAGCTAAAACCAAGGATTGACTTCTTAAATCAGTGACCTTTAAGTTAGCCAGTATTAAATGTTACTAATGATTTTTTAAATGTCAGCAATGAAGAAGCACAAAGTAGGGAGAAGTCTGGAAAAATCTGTGAGTCCTCAAGGGTTTTTCTCTCCACGTTGGACATCTACTCTCTCTCTTAGAATAATACATGAGGTCTGTGTATATACAATATACTAGGTCTGTCTGGAAAAAGTCCAACCATTGTTAATACAATGAGAACAGTTTGCACAACATCCATGTAACCTGGTAGCCAAGGAGAGTGAACTGGAATTAACATGTATGAACAATGACAATTTCACTGCACTAGTCAGGGGGCATGACAAACACCATTGTGAGGCCATTGCATTCAAAAAGACTGAGCAAGTAGAGCAACAGATCTGCAACAAATTTTCCATCAAGCTTAAACATTACTCCATGGAAACTAGTTGGATGATTCAGAAGACTACAGCTATGGGCAACTGGTAATCAGCAGTTCATCGCAACATGCCCGCTCATACATCACCTCTCATGCAGAATTTTTTGGTGAAATATCAAATTATCTAGGTGACTCATTCCCCGCTTCAGCCCAGATTTGGCACCCTGTGACTTCTGGCTTTTCCCAAACCTAAAATCACCTTTGAAAGGGGAGAGATTTCAGAACATCAATGAGATTCAGGAAAATATGATAGGTCAGCTGATGGTGACTGGTAGAACTGTATGAGGTCCCAAGGTACCTACCTTGAGGGGGACTGAAGCATCATTGTCCTATGTACAATGTTTCTTGTATCTTGTATATTCTTCAATTAATGTCTCTGTTTTTCATACTACATGGCTGGATACCTTCTGGACAGACTTGCATATATTAGATAATAGCTGAAGTCTATAAAATGTGCTTACCTCACACAGCAGGGACTATTTAAACTATGAAACATCTCCATTTTGCTTCTATCATATGTTAGTGTTGAACAGCTTACATGAAATTCTCTAGGAAGTCATACAAGTACATAGCATCTGTAAGGTTGTTTCATTATTCTTGTTGTCATTGCTGCCATAGCAATCATTAGCCAGAACATCCCAATCAAAACATTCCATAGGTAAGAATTCTACTCCTAGCAAATGCTGTTGATCTATGTGCCCAAGGTTTAAGTCACTTGCCTTCGTTTTTATTTTCCACTGGGAGTATTTCTCCCTTGGGGATACAACAAATCACCAAGTTCACCTGCTTAATTTCTTCTTCCTCATATTTAGACAACAATGGTTTACAAAAGAAAAAACTAAAGATTAGTCTATGCCTGTATTGCAAGAAAATATTTATAGTTCTATTAAAAAATAAGTGGCAGTTAACACAAGCTAACTGTCAACCAAGCAAGTCTCCTTGAAATCAGGCAAGTCTTTGCCTTCCATAGTGGACAAAGAGTTGTGATGAAAGCATGGAATCCATTCATTGGGGAAAGTAGATTTACTTGTACGAAGGGCAAGAGCAGCTTCTCAAAGATGTGCATCTATATATAGCTTTAAGGAAGAAAACATTTTTCGAAAAGGTGGAAAAAAACTTGCCAATTTGCAAAAGCTTTAAAAATTAAAGAATCAGCATTTAATTGAAATAAAAAGTAGTTGAAGATAAAACATACTGGTCACTATTTATAAAATATAGAATATATTAATCTTATGAAGATCATTTTTGTTTGTTTATTTATTCTAAATCTGGAGGAGAACCCAGGATTCCTAGAGGTAATATATATATATTTTGTTTTTAATGCTTTAACTCCTTAGAAGTACAATAATTAATATTTTGATATTTGAAGTGAAAAGACCTCAGAAAATCATTTTGCCCAGATACCTATATTAAAAACAATTGTGTTTAACACTCATTTTACATGTGAATTAATTGATGCTGAGAGAAATTAACAGATAAGTCTGAAAACATAAAGGTAATTATTAGAGAAAGGGTGGACAGAGTTTGGTTTTCTCTTTTCTAGTGTTAGAAGAAAAGTAAGTAAATTTGCCTAGAATTTCCTATGAACTAGGGACTATGCTAAGCACATTTTTCAGGACCTTAAGCTATTATTATTATTATTATTATTATTATTATTATTAATTTACCCATTAAAAATCTCTGAACCTCAGAAATTTAAATAAAAGACCCATAGTCAAATAGTTATTAGGTTGTATAGCTTGGATTCCAACTCAGATTGGACACCAAATAACACTCGTCTCATCCGAGACATAATACATTTTTTTGTCCAAACCACATTACATTAGTCAAACTGAAGTCCCAACCAATCAATTTCTAGTAAAACATTGTCCAGTAGAAACCTGATGAAAGCCACAAATACTAGCCAATATGTAATTTGAAATTTTCTCATAGCTTAACTTTAAAAGTAAACATGAACAGTTGAACTTAATCCCACAATTATATTTTATTTTTATAAAATATTCATAATAATATCATTTCACATGTTATTGATATAAAATTGTTAATGAGATATATTATATTCTTTTTGTGTGTACGTTTCTAAATTGTGTGTGTATTTTATACTTATAGAACATCTTCATTCATACTAGCCACATTTCAAGAGTTACAATAGTTACAGATAAAATTAGCAAACCTGTGACTAGTGGCTACTATTTTAGACAGTTCAGTTGTAATGCATGCAGGAATGTTTGCTTTCCATTTAAAAACATTCTTTTTCTTCTTATCTCTCTGTAGGGCTTCACGTACATATTTGAAAAAGCTCACTGGCCAGGAGCTAGAGGTTCAACATAGGCAGGGGCTGTGCCAGCTCGCCATGCAGTTCTGCCAAAGTAGCTAGAGCTTAACATGCCAGCAGCCTTAATTTCATTCCTTATCCTTTCCCAAGGAGACTGCCAAGAGCAAGATACAATGCTAAGTCTGATAACCAAAGTTTCAATAAAGGTGCTTTGGAAACAATAGACATTCTATAGGAAGAGAGATAATAACTAGAATTTAAATAGGAATTTTCAAAAATTATTCAGATTTCTAGCCAAGATGGAAGCATAGGTAGATATACTTTACTTCCTCCCACAACCAAAAGAAGGACAACAACAAACTGGGGGAAAAAAAAAAAAACGGAACTGCCAGAAAATCAAACTGCATGGAAGTCCTACAACCAAGGAGTTAAAGAAGAAACATTCATCCAGACTTGTAGGAGGGGTGGAGACAGACAGCCAGGGCACAGAGGACTCAAGCAAGACCTCAAGACACATCCAAATTTTATTACCCAAGATTAAAGATAAGAAGAGAATCTTAAAAACAGCAAGGGAAAAGGAGATAGTTACCTATAAAGGAGTTCCTGTTATACTATTAGCTGATTTCTCAAAAAACACCTTGCAGGCAAAAAGAAAGTGGAAAGAAGTATTCCAAGTCATGAAAGACAAGAGACCTACATCCAAGATTACTCTATCCAGCAAAGCTATCATTTAGAATGGAAGGGCAGATAAAGTCCTTGTCTGATAAGGTCAAGTTAAAGGAATTCATATCACCAAGCCCTTATTATATGAAATGTTAAAGGAACTTCTCTAAGAAAAAGAAGATAAAAAATATAATCAGTAAAATGACAACAAACTCACAACTATCAACAACCAAACCTAAAAACAAAAACAAAAACGAACTAAGCAAACAACTAGAACGGGAACAGATTCACAGAAATAGAGATCACATGGAGGGTTTTCAGTGGGGAGGGGAAGGAGAGAGAATGGGGGAAAAGGTACAGGGAATAAGAAGCATAAATGGTAGTTACAAAATAGAAAGGGGGAGGTTAAGAATAGTATAGGAAATGGAAAAGCCAAAGAATTTGTATGTATGACCCATTGACATGAACTAAGGTGGGGGAATAGTGGTAGGAGGGTGGGTACAGGGCAGAGGGGGACAAAGGGGAGAAAAACTGGGACAACTCTAATAGCATAATCAATAAAATATATTTAAACATTATTCAAAATGTCTTTCCATGTTGTTTATAGTTCCAAATTGCCTAAAATAGGTATTTACGTCATTTAATGATGAAGTATCCAAGTTTATTTTTCTGTGATTATACCTACAAACCATTTTAAAATCTTCAATTTTCCTACTCAATTTACTTTCATATTTATACAGTCTCCTGACTAGCTTTGATCATATATTTTCTTTTTTAAAAACAATATTTATTTATTTTTAGAGAGAGGGGAAGGAGGAATAAAGAGGAGAGAAACATCCATGTGTGTTTGCCTTTCATGCATCCCCTACTGGGGACCTGGCCCAAAACCCAGGCATGTGCCTTGACTGGGAATTGAATTATGACCCTTTGGTTCACAGGCTGGCACTCAATCTGGTAAGCCATACCACCAGGGCTAATCATATATTTGCATATCTTGCTTATTAAACAAGCAAGTGCTTATATCTTCATATTCACAGGGCTTTGTCAGTAGTAATTGTTCACTTAGAACTGAGGGTATCCAAATTTTTGATATCTCTGCACCACACTGGAAGCAGAAGTGTTGTCTTGGGCCACACATTAAATACATTGTGACAACTAAATCCCCCAAATCTCATAATGTTTTAGGTAAATTTATGATTTTGTCTTGGGCCAGGTTCACAGCCATACTGGGCTACATGTGGCCCATGAGCCGCAGGTTGGACACCCCTGGCTTAGACTGATTTCAGTAACGTTTCCTGCTGGCTGAGAGGACCTTTGCATACTGCAATACTGTAAAACAGATATTACAATCTCTCAAATGAAAATAAACCCCAATTCCTCCAATAACTTCAGAGTTTAAGTATTTTGTTTCCCCCATACACCATGCTGTTCTCCATCTGTATGTTGCAGAGACTCTAATGACAAAAGTTGACCTCTGAATATTTCTTCTATAATGCGGAGCACGTGTAACTACCAATGTTTGTGGCCACACATGATTAGTGGAGTAAAAGGCAAATGTCATTTCTAGCAATGATGCTGACTTTATATGAAATAGATCTATGAGTTCACTCTTATGCAAAAATCTAACGATCATCTCTGGATACAGTATCCTGAGGACAATAGATATTGTCCCCGAAAAGTGAGAGTCAGGACCTAAACTCTTCTACTCCCTGTAATACCTGATACTCACAGGTGCCCAGGATCCTCATGCAGCAAACAGACACAGAACTTCCTACACCAGCCACGCACTTATTCCATTCTCTGCCCAATATGCATCTATTCAGTGCTGAAGCCCTTGCCTTGCCTTTACAACTCCATCCACTAATTATTATAAATATACCACTTCTAATCGCATGAGTCAAAGACAAATCAGCTCATGCCCCTCTCTGAACAAACTTTTCCATTAATCTCCCATTACACATAAAATAACATCCCAAGTTTTGACTATGGACTCCAAGCACTAGTATTTTCTGACTTCTAAGTACACCCTAATTTTATTTCCTTCAATTTTTTAACTCTATTCTTATTTTTAGTCACATAGTCCTTGCTTCTTGCTCAACTGAGTGTACTCTGTCCCCAACAACTTTTCCCTTTTTCTGTAACACTCTTCCACCAGCCATTAGATTATTCACCCCTTCAATTCTTTTAGATCTCTGCTCAGATGTCTTCTGCAGAGAAAGTTCTGTTTACTATAGCTAAAGTGAAATTTCCTGCTCCCCCACCACTCCTGCTTTTTCTTCAGAGTAAAAATCATTATCAGATGTATTATATATGATATAAACATTTATCTATATTTTACCACTTATATTAAGCAAAAGCTCACCAGGATGAAGGCAACATGCATAGTATGCATACTAGGTGCTTGAAACATTTGATTCCTGGTAATATAGAACTTTTGCTTTCAGTAATGAAGATAAACTATTACCATATATTGAATGCTTACTTCAACAAGACATTTACTTTATTTCATGTATGGAATTTTCAAAAACTATATCCTTTCAACAACACTATAAGCAGATAGATATAATTCCTTTTTTATAGATGAGGATATTGAGGGCAGATTTGAACCTTTTATCTTCCTTATTTTAGCATCATATAAGGCCCTATAAAAATGTTTTCTCTTCATTTATAATTACAAAGTTACTGAAGGCCTTTCAGAAATGTATCTGAGTAGTGGATATTTTAATTACTATGACAAAAACACAGAGAACATATTTTTAGATAGGACTACATTTTTGTTTGTTTGTTTTATTGTATTTTTTCCCATTACCATTTAGTCCCCTCTCCCCCATAATCACCATACTCTTGTCCAACTTCATGAATCTTTTTTCCATTTTTCTCAATCCCTCCACCCCCTATCCTTCCCCACTTAGCTGTCATCTTGCTCTCTATGAGTCTGTCTCTATTTTGCTTGTTAGTTCACCTTGTCCATTAGATGCTACATATGAGTGAAATCATATGGTATTTGACTTTCTCTGACTGGCTTATTTCACTTAGCATAATGTTATCTAGGTCCATTCATTATTGTTGCAAAGGCTAAAACTTTCTTCTTTTACAGCCAAGTAGTATTGTATTGTGTACATGTTACATTGTTGTTTCATCCATTCATCTACTGAGGGTCACTTGGGCTGTGTGCTCAGCAAATAGTGTTATTTAAATGATCACTTTCCTAGTCTGCCCACCTGTAATGGTGCTTCCTGAGAATAAGTTAACTTTTTCTTAATTGCATCCTTTTGGTTTCAAGAGGGTTGTGTTTTGACTTTATGCTCTTTTATTCCTGCCTCTGAATCTTTATTCTGAAATTAATTTTCCTTGATGTTATGGTAGTTGTCATTCTTACCTCATGTTTTCTAATGACCTCTATTGTCCAGGCTGATACCTACATTAATCTTGTCACCTGGATTAGCCATGTTATTGTATATTCTTGGCTCACATATGATATCATTTGTTTTCACCTTTGAAACAACCTTTTGACAGCAGTACTCATCTACAAGTATATTTATAAAATGGCTAGGAATGTCAAATATTTATTATTCTAAAACTTTTATATGTTCTCCATGGACCTGATTACAGAATATTTTGATGCTTAGAAATTTCTTCAGTGGCAGAGTATTAGTTTGTTTCCTAGGAAACAAATGCACTTAAACTCCACTGCACACATCCTTCATCACTAAATTTTATAATCTTTTTGTGAATAGAAAACTTCTGAAAATTGTTTGTTTTTACAGGAGTTACCAGCTACAATATCACTGCAGGTAAATTTCTGAAAATGTTGTCAATGAAAGATTATTTTAATTTACCTTAAAATATAAAAGAGATGTTTTATGAAGTAATCTTAAGATGAAAATGCATATTCTTTTATGGCTGAGTTACCTGCATCAATATGAATCTGAAAGATGTATATCCTTTTTCTATTGTCATCCCCAGCCTCTTTCTCACAGAAAATATAGGTTAGTTATTTCTCCATTCAAGAAAGTGGTTTGAATCTGAATGTCTTTCTTTTCTAACTAAATATTAACTGAAAATTATTAGGAGTGCACGGAGAAGACAATACATTTTTAAGTGACATTTTAGCATTCAAGCCATTCATATTCCTCAGTGTGAATGTAATTTTTATCTAAATGATTTCAGAGGAAAATGGATTCATTTGACTACAGTGCTTCTAAGAGCAGTGGGAAGCTCATCATCTTAATATTGAATCTGTAAATCCTTTTCACTAGGGATGATTAACAGCTTTGTCAAGTGTTTATTTTACTTTAAGAAGAATATGTAATTTCCTGGTATAAGCGGTCAGAATTCACTCTATTTTTTCTCATATGTTATACTCATACCATGGGCTCACATGATCTAACTTACCTCTGTCAGACTTCTAGTGTATATGTTAAGATGCTAGCCTAATAAGTTTTTATAGTTTAGTGAACATGTATCCGTCTGTTCTACGATTCATTTATACTTGGGGGAAAAATGTACTCACCAGTCCTGATAAGATGCAATGACAGTGAATTACTTCCAGGTGGCACTTTTTCTATACTACCCATGTGATCTGTGCTGCCCATGGGGTGAAAACTTCTGTTAGTGCAGTGATGGTCTGGTCATAATACTTTTGTATTCAAAGTTTGGCGAACTGTACATGGGACAGCTCTAAGCATTAGGCACATGAGAAGTAGGCAGGTGTACAAGGACATTTACGTAGTTGGTGTACATCTGTATTCCTGAATCAATAAGAGAAAAAAAATAATGAGAGATAATTTATTGTATACAGACTTATATCAAAATATGATTTGGATATAAGTCTGTATACAATACAGACTTATATCTTTAAAGCATAAAATTATTTACAGATCCATGAAAACTGATTGGAAGATTATAGCATCTAAACTTTCTATTTTAGTAAGTAACACTGAAACATACAACATCTCTTGCCTTCTAAAAAATTAAGTTGGGAATTTAGCTCATTGTTTTGTTAACCATACATAATATTTCTATTTCTTGGTCACCTTAGTCATTTTTCTAAATTAAATTCTTGGTTAAATGAATTCCAACCAATCAAAATCCTCAGATAATAAATAATATCTAAGAAAAACTTTCTATACTTCTTATAGAAGGAAGCCAATAATCAGGGAAAATAAGCTGATTCAGGTGGGTTTTATTGTTGTTGTTGTTTATTTATTTTTTAAAAACACAGTAGTTTTCCAATGTCCTCAATCTCTGGTTTTATAACCTGGTTGCTCTCATCTAGTTTTGGAAAATTATAATTCATATTCAAGTTTATGACCCTAAGATACAATTAAAAAACACAATGAATTACAGAAAAAAAAATGTTGAATTAACCTCAATATACTAAGGTAGAAAAATAGACAAATATATTTTACAATTTACAATTAAGTTTTAATCTTATCTTCATCCTGATTTGATCAGAATTTTCTTAACCAGAATACAACCCAGAAGCTAAGGATTCTGTTTTTTGAGATTTTATTTCATGTCTTAACCCTTAGACTGAAGGAGACCATAAGTATGTTTAAATTGTTCTCTATATAAAACATGAGAGAAAATAACAGTCCAAAAAAGTCAAAGAACCTATTTTGTTCACATCAATATGATCATATTAGAAGAAAAACTTAAGTTATATGCATATGTCCAAATATCATCTGGTTTCAAAATCTATCTCTCCTTATACAACTCTGTATACAAAGATTCATCTTGTATTTGGAAATGACATTTATTGAATCACAACTTTCAAAATACCATTTAATGAGTAACATCATGTTGAATTCTCTCCCTTTATAAATAAATGATATGAACACATATGTCTTTATAATCCAACTATCTTGACTCTTTTTTACTTTGAATTAGTATCAGTATTTAGACAGTAGTACATGTTATTTCTTTTTAATATTGTGGTCAAAGTCTAAAATATAAATTGCAAATTAGAAAATCCTTTGAGAATAGAGTTTAGCAAGGGAACTGTTTCAAGGTAAGTTTTGTGTTAGTTTCACTCATTTTAATGAGTCTTTGTTAGAAACCAAGAAAGCAAATTCTCTAGACTGAAAAGTTATGTGCAAGTTATATTTTAAAGGAAACATTACAAATCAGAACCTCTATCTGCTTATATTATCAGGTTGACACAACAACAGCACAGACTGGTAGCTGAACGAGATGGCTTTTATTAAGAAAGAAAATGAGACTTCAGATTTGACTATCAACTTAAACACTTAGTTTGAGATAGTCTAGAGACACTCCAATTGACAATATATTTCTGTTTAAATTAAAAATTGGCATGGTTCTTCAATATATGATGTACAATGGATTGAAGAAAGTTTATTTTTTAAATATGTACATACATTGATAAGAAAGCATACACACTCTCACACGCACAGGACAATGATGGAAAAAAATTACATTAATCAGAGAGAATTAGATGAGTTACTTTAATGCCTGGGAAGCTTGAAGGTAAAAAAAAAAAATCTTGGGTTCAAGGGACTGATTTTATTCAGTACTTGCTAACCTTGGCTATCTGCTTATAACTACAAATTGTCCTTAGCTTGAAAAGAGTCTTTAAATATTTAAAATTATTGGTCTATGGTATCCGTGTAATTTCCTCAGCCATAGGGCTTCATTTCCTTTGATGTGTATCAAGGTTCCAACTGATATTATTGCTACTCCTGCTGTCTCTTAGCCCTGAGAAAGGTTTCTGTCTCTATAAAACTGATACCAATGATGGGTCTCCAGCTCTGAGAAGGAATTTTATCTATTTGTATACTGGTGAGGCTCAAATGGATATGCTACTCTTCTGAATATGGGACTCCACATTTAAAGTTGATCATTATTTTATCACCTTCAGTTTTTTTTTATTTCCTCCAGAATTCAAGGTATCACAAGTATCTCTATAAATATAATCACACTGTTTCTTGTCCTTTTTGCTAGATCAAATACAAATAAAATCACATTAAGTTCAGAAGAAATCTAGGCAGTTTCAGAACCTCCTATATGAGTATATAGTTCACATATATACACACAAAACCAAGTGTCAGAATGCACTTCCAATGGATGAGAACATTTCATTCTGTTACTCAAATATTTCTCTTCCACTAAAATAAGCAAACAAACAAACAAAAATTAAACCTAAAGCTTAACCAGAAGAGGAGCAACATGTGCAAAAATATAGTAATTGATAACATCACAAGAACTCACTTCCAACTGCATTTTAAATGAAGTGATAAAAAGCTGAATTTAATATCTCAAATGATTCTGGTACAAGACTAAAGCAGATTAAAATTATTTAAAAGAAACTTTAATGTAATATTAAAAATAAAACAGATTGATTGATGGATTTCTAAGTTAGAGCCATAAAGAAAAGGCACCCTCATTCTACATGATCATCAGGTGAACTTGACAACTCCAGTAATGCTTTATCCCAAGAATGAAGAATCAGTGGTAATTACTTTCATCAAATACAAAGAAACAAAGCCTTCAATCTCATAATCCGAATAAAACCCTGAAGAACTCAAAGATGCCTTGAAGTCAATCCTTCAGCTGACGAGAAATCAATGGATGGATAAGATTTCTGTGATAACTCTGGTGTCACTTCATTTTGAGTTAGAAAAGGACTGGAGCATTTTGCATCAGGTACTGAGATGATTGCTAGCAGAAACAGCGGTCAAGATTTAAAAAATCAGTGTTTCAAGGAACAAAATGAATAACTTGTTCTGCATATCAAGTCAAGTAACAGTATCACAATATGAATAACATTTAATTTGGTATAGTACCATGATTCTAACAATGGGAATGAGGGGTAAAGAGGAAGTTGTTAGTAACGTATAGATAGAGTCAATTTTCTCCTTTATACCTGTTATTTTTAATAAATACATATAATATTAATATCTGGAATATAGAATTAAAATATCATAGTAATCAAAAACTTTTTTAAAAGGTCTCTTAGTAAATTATGGTCCTTGGTATCAACTTTTTCATCAATCTTAATCTATACCTTGGCCAATGAATTTTCAGTTTGGCAACAACTCTTTTAAGAAAGTCAATCATAAATATTGCTTTTTTACTCTTTAGTGTGAAAGTTAATATTTGTGGTGTACTAATAAATACTTAGAAATTGGTTTGGGGTTTGGGGAGGAATAGCGTTGATGTGTAGCATTTGTGAATTTTCATGGTATAAATACTTCCATCATTGCTAAATTTCAATTACTAATGGTTTAACAGATGATTTGCAAAATTCTTGAAAATGTAAAACCACTCCTTGAAAAAGTGCCCAGCTTTGCTCACCATTAAATAATTCCTCATACATGAAAAGAATATATATGTATACATATATTAAATGTTTAATAGGCATAATCTGTTGAGTTTTGGGCACATGCATATATTCATGAAGACATCAAAACAAAGTAAGAAACATATCCATCACCTTAAAAAATGTCCACATGCTCTTTTGTTTCTGCTTGTTTTGATTTTTTTTTTTTTTTGCATGTGGTAAGAACACTTAATGGAACACCCACCTTCTTAAATTTGTAAAGTGCACCATATAGTATTGTTTACTGTTGACTATGTTGCACAGCAGATCATCTTGCTTAATAAAAACTTTATACCCGTTGACCAACAACCCCCTATTTACCTCATTCCCCCAGCCCCCGGATACAACCTTTCTGGTTTTCCCTTCCATGAGTTTGAATATCCTTTTACCTGTATTTTGGTAAAGTCAAGGGTATGGAAGTTTCCAACTTTTATTTTATAGTGTCTACTGCTCTCCTCTTTTTTGTCTGTTTTTGTTTTATCTGTTTGAAACATCATCTTAAACCATAGAGACTTTCATCAATGTAAAATGTCCTTCCTAATAACTAGTTACAATTTTTCTCTGACAGTCTATTTCGTCTGATATTGGTATAGCATTCCAGCATTCATTTATACATGGCATCTCTATTAATATTTCCATACTTTTATTTTTAATCTATTTTATCTGATAATTTTTATTTATTCTGTTATTATCTGCCTTTGGCTGGTATATTTAGTAAACTCATATTAATTATAATTACTGATAAGTATGATTTACATTTGCTATTTTGCTATTTTTATATCATATTCTATGTGTTTCTCTACTCCTCCATTACTGCAGTATTTTGTCTTTTATTATTTTTATACTATTTTTATTTTTGTTACAGCTGATATAAAATATTAAGTTAGTTTCAAATATGTGCCAGTGATTAAACATTATGTAGCTTATTAAGTGTTAATCTCTATATATCTCATACCCATCTGACAGTATACCTAGTTATTAGAATATTATTGATTATAGTCCCTATGCTGTACTTTATAACCCTATGACTATACTGAAACTATCAATTTGTACTTATTTTCTTCATCTTTTTCACCCATTCCCCCACCAAGTCTTCCATTTGGCAATCAAAATGTTCTCTGTTTCTATAAGTCAGTTTCTGTTCTCCTTGCTTTTTTTTCCATTTTGCTTTTTTAAATTTAATTGTTGATGTGTATATATATATGTATGCATATACAAATATATATGTGTGTATGTATGTGTATATATGTGTGTGTGTGTGTGTGTGTATATGCATATAATACCATTTTATATATATATAAAATACCATTTCATTTTTCATAATTTTGGTCTTTTGGCCTTTTTTATTCTTCTTCTTTAAAAAGACCCTTTAACATTTCATATAATACTGGTTCAGTGGTGACAAAATCCTTTAGCTTTTCTCTTTTCTTGGAGACTATTTATCTGTCCTTTGATTTAAATGGTAACTTTGTTTGGTAGAGTAATCTTGGTTGTAGGTCCTTGCTTTTCATCACTTTGATTATTTCTTGCCACTCCCTTCTGTCCCGAAAATTTTCCATTAAGAAATCAGCTGACAGTCTTATGGGAGCTTCCTTGTAGTTACCTGTTTTTCTCTTGCTGCCTTTAAGATTTTTTCTTTGTCTTTAACCTTTTGCATTTTAATTATGATGTGTCTTCATGTGGGTTCACCTTGTTTGGGCCTCTTTGGGTTCATTTTGTTTGGGACTCTCTGTGCTTCCCGGACTTGTATGTCCATTTCCTTCACCAGGTTAGGGAAATATTCATCATTATTTAAAACTTTCAAATAAGTTTTCAATTTCTTGCTCTCTCTCCTCTTTCTGACACCCCCATGATGCAAATGTTATTATGTTTGAAGTTGTTCCAGAGGATTCTTACACTTTCTTGTTATTAGGAGAGATTCTTTTTTCTTTGTGCTGTTCTGAAAGGGTGTTTTTTGCTTCCTTATATTCCAAATCATCGATTTGATTCTTGGCTTCATCTACTCTACTGTTGATTCCCTCCCTGTGAGTAATTCTCCATTTCATTTAGTGTATCCCTGTTTTCTTACTGTATTATTTCAGTTAGTGTGTCCTTGATTTCTTTCCTCTTTTTTGTAAAGTATATTTTATTGATTATGCTATTACAGTTGTCCCAGTTTTTCATTCTTTGCCCATCACTACCCAGTACCACCCTTCCCTCCAGCAATCCCTCACCCTTATTTCATATCCACGGATTGTGCATTGTTGGTAAACACCCTGCTTGGTTTCAGAGGCTAATTCCCTGTGGCTAAGGCTGAGTAAAAAGAGTTTGGAACCATAAGCCACTAAGGAGACAAAACTTATCCTCCCAGCAGGGGTGCAGCCTCTGTCCCCTTACTTCACCTGCTTAGCCCATGGAGGATTGCTGGATAGTCAATGATGGGTAAGATTTCTCAAGCAAGGAACAACCTAAGATAGGCAGAGTTGTGAAATGGTCCATCAGGGAAGGACTTGGGGGGTTGTGGAGGAGAGACAAAAGACCCTCACCCCTTGCCTTTATATAGCCAGAGCCTCATTCTATCTGTAAAAAGTCTCCCAATCTCTTGGCTTCTTCGCTTCCCTCTCCTGATTCAGGCCTGAAACAATGCCAAAGGGGGATGTAACCCTGTGCTGGAATGGGCAGTTCCCAGAGGGGGGTGATCAGGCTTAAGAAAGCATGCATAAAATCCTGTGAAACCTGCTTTGCTAAGAGTGTCTTCAATTTAAATGTTAAGGGTCCAAGCACAAAATAAGTTTGTTTCCCAAGGTTTTACAGCCAATTGGCATCACTCTGTCTACCAGACCCTGACTGAAAAGGACCCCCGTGATCCCAGAAATGTTATCTGTAAACCATATCTCCTTTCTTTGATATGCATCCCTATACAAGTTAAACTCAATAAAAGCCCATTGAAGGAGAGGCTCAAGAACTTTCTCCTCTGAAAGACTGGTCAGTCTTTCCTCCCCAAGTAGATCATGTCTTGGTAGACTTAGTCTCATCCATGGGGGCCGGGGGAGCTCTGCAGGCAGAGTGCCCCCCTCGCACAGTGCATGTAAGTTCCTTGGCTTCTCCATTTCCTATACTATTCTAAACATCCCCCTGTCTATTTTGTACCTAACAATTATGCTTTTTAATCCCTGCACATTTTCTCCCTTTCACACCTTCCCCTTCCCAGCTAATAAACCTCCAAATCATCTCTATATCTAAGATTCAACTCCTATTCTGGTTGTTTGCTTAGGATTTTTTTATTTTTTAGATTCAGTTGTTGATAGTTGTGATTTTGTTGTTGTTTTAATGTTCACATCTTTGATCTTCTTCTTTTTCTTAAATAAATCCCTCTAACATTTCATGTAATAATGACTCGGTGATGATGAACTCCTTTAACTTTACCTTGTCGGGGAAGCACTTTTCCTGCCCTTCCATTCTGAATGATAGCTTTCCTGTATAGAGTAATCAAGTTGTAGGCTCTTGCTTTTCATCACTTTGAATATTTTTATCAGTCTCTCCTTGCCAGCAAAGTTTCTTTAGAGAAATCAGCTGATAGTCTTATGGAAACTCCTTTGTAGGTAAGTCTCTGACTTTCTTTTGCTGCTTTTAAGATTTTTCTCTTCATCTTTAAGTTTTGTCATTTTAATTGTGGTATGTCTTGGTATGGTCCTCTTTGGGTCCAACTTCTTTCGAACTATGTGCTTACTGGACTTGTGTATCTATTTCCTTCACCGAATTAGGAAAATTTTCTTTCATTATTTTTTCAAATAAGTTTTCAACTTCTTGCTCTTCCTTTTCTCCTATGTCAATCCTATGATTCAGATATTGGCACATTTGGAAATATCCCAGAAGCTTCTTATACAATCCTCATTTTGTTTTGACTCCTTGTTTCTTCTTTCCGTTCTGGTTTTGGATGTTTATTTCTTCCTCATATTCCAAATCATTGATTTGAATCCTGGCTTCCTTCCCTTCACTGTTGGTTCCCTGTGGATTTTTCTTTATTTCACTTAGTGTAATCTTCATTTCTTTTTTTTTTTTTAATGTTTTTGCCATACTCAATGAGTTCTCTGAGCATCCTGATCACCAATATTTTGAACTCTGAATCTGATAGGTTGGATATCTCCATTGTGCTTAGTTCTTTTTTTTTTTCCCTTTCTTTCATTTGGGCCTTATTTCTTTGTCTTCTCAATTTGGCAGCCTCCTTGTGTTTGTTTCTGTGTATTATGTAGAGCTGCTTTGACTCCTTGTCTTAGTGCATCTGTTAAGTTGTATGGGGTGGAGTCTTAGGTAATTGCCTGGATGCAGTAACCCCCTTCACCGCTTTGTGGCTGTGTGTAGAGCAAGGGCTTAGAGAGGAGGCAATGCCACTGCCTGACTTCTGGAGGTTTGCCCAGCATTATCCCATTTCTAGTCACTTCACCCACTTCCCATATGTGGCTGGACCCCTTCCACATTTTGACCTTGTGGTGAATCCTAGTGTGAGTAGGTCTACATATACTGTAAGTCTGTGTGATCCCTTTAAATGGACTCTCTTGAAAATATGGTCATTTCTTCTGCTGCCCCAACCCCCACTGGTTTTTAAAGCCAGAAGTTATAAGGCTTTGTCTCCTTGGCCCTAGAACCCTGGGTTTTGAAGTCGATCTGGGGCTGGGATCACTTGTTCCCAAAGTGTCCCTCCTAATTTTAATCTACCACACATGAATGTGGGAACTCTCATTC
This sequence comes from Glossophaga mutica, assembly GCA_039655065.1. NCBI lineage: Eukaryota > Metazoa > Chordata > Mammalia > Chiroptera > Phyllostomidae > Glossophaga > Glossophaga mutica. The sequence continues at coordinate 74,928,448 of CM077306.1, forward strand.
CACTGCCGCCATTGCCTCTCTGCACCACACTGTTTCCTTGACTCTCTGCCCAGACTCCACCCCTCCACCCATCCTACCTAACCAGATGAATGTGGCTTCTTTTAACCCTTGGTTGTTGGACTTCCACACAGTTCAATTTTCTTACAGTTCTGGGTGTTATTTGTTTTGCGATTTAGTTGTGGTTATTTTTGTGGTTGCCTGAGGAGGCAAAGCATGTCTACCTACACCCCCATCTTGATTGGAAGACCTATGTCCTTTATTTCTTACTGGTTCATATCAGCTAGCATATCCTTGAATTCTTACTGGTTCTTTTTTATGATTTCCATGTACTTTTTAATGCTGTTGAAGTTCTCACTGAATTCAATGAATAGCCTTATAACCAGTGTTTTGAATTCTGCATTTACTAGATGATGTGTCTCCATTTTGTTCACTTTTTTGTCTGGAATTTTCTTCTGTTGTTTAAATTGGGACATGTTCCTGTGTCTACTCATTTTGACAACCTCCCTATGTTTGTTTCTGCATATTATGGAAACAATACCTCCTAGACTTGGTAGAGTGGCCAAATATATTACATGTCCTGTAGGTCTCAGTGGCACAGCCTCACTGTTCACCATTTGGGCACTCCAGGTGTGTCCCTCCCCACCCCATATGGACTGTGTACATTCCTCTGTTGAAGCTGAGCTTTGATTGCTGTTGTCACATCAATAGAAGAGATTTATCCCCAGGCTGATCAGCCACAAGAACTGGCTAAGACCACTGACCACCAACCACCATGGAGGATCAGCTGTACAGGGGCCTGTGCCACATAGCGGGACATATTTCAATGGAGTTCTCATGCTAAGTGCATCCAACCCTTGAGTATTTGCTTGTGGAGATGGTAGGGCGGCACATCAATGTGGTCTGAAGCTGTCCACTGGGTGCGATGGCTCTGGAGCTTCCCAGGAGGTACAGGCCAAGGTCAGCTATGGACTGTATTCTGCCTGAGGCCTCCCAGTATGAGGTACAAAGCATTCTGTAGATGGCTGCTTGTTGTACGGGATTTGGAGGTGTCCAAGAGAGACCAAGCTGTGAACCAAGCCCAGCTACCTCTAGTGCCAGGACTCAGGCCACTTAGTGAGAGAGGCAAGGGGTGTTCTGAGGTTAGATACTGTTTGTTTGAGAGATCATTCCTATGAAAAGGCCACTGGAAACACAAGTGCGGGTCCAAAATTTGAATGTGACAGAGTCTCAGAGAATCACCACTGTGGGGCAAGCAGTGATAACCACGTTGATGGAACTCGTATATAATACTGCCTGCAGATTCTGTGTGGGGAGGACTCAGAAAAAGAACAGCACTTCTGTCTAAGAGAAAGATACCCCTCTTGGCCTTACCTTTATTCCAGACAATTCAGTTCCTTCCTGTATGTCCATAGTGCTAGTTGAGCTACTGCCCCAGCATTAGAGTGTGGAGGGAGTAAGTCCAAATAAGTCCATGTGTGGTCCCTTTAAGGGAAACACCTGGGACTCCACAGGCCCTCCATTTCACTCAGACACATTCCTCACTGGTTTTTACAGCCAGAAGTAGTGGGTTCTCCTCTTCCTGGTGCTGGAAGCCTGGGCTGCGTTCCTAATGTTGGATTACAACCCCTTATTCCTCAGGGGCAATGTCCACATCCAAGATATCCTTCCTGATTTTTATCCATCACACATGGGTGTATGATCAACCTGTTTCACATCTGCGCCCCTCCTATAAGTCTCAATGTAGCTTCTTCTATATCTTTAGTTGTAGGACTTCCTTTCAGTTAGATTGCAGTTGGTTCTTGATGATGATTGTTCTGTAGTTTAACTGTAATTTTGATGTGGTATGCATTATTTTGTCTTAAGTAATTTTTCTATTTTACCATTTTAATTCCCTTGTTTATTTTGTTTTATTTTTCTAGTGTTTTCTCTGGGATTTACAATATACATCTTAACTTGAAACAATTTAGTTTGCATTAAAGCTAATTAATTTTTTTATTTACAACAGTATAGTCTCAAAAGAATTCCATTTTCTCCCTGTTATGTGCTTCTAGTGAAATACAAATCAAATCTTAATTAATGTAAGTTTATCAATACAGTTTTATAAAAATGTTTTATGAAACTGTCAAATAAAATAGTATAACTATTATAAACAGTCATATTTATATTATTTTTAATATTTTCATATAATTGTTTATCATTATTTTTATTTTAAAAATATTTTATTTATTTATTTTAGACAGAGGGGAAGGGAGGGAGAAAGAGAAGGAGAGAAACATCAATTTGTGGTTGCCTCTTGGATACCCACTACTGGGGACCTGGCCCACAGCCCAGCCATGTGCCCTGACTGGGATTCTAACCAGTGACCCTTTGATTTGCAGACTGGTGTTCAATCCACTCAGCCATACCAGTTAGGGCCATTATTCTTATTTCTTTGTAGGGATTAAAATTATTTGTTTTGTATCCTATCATATCAGCATGAAAGTCTCCCTCTAGTATCTCTGTAGGGACAGATGGATAGAGATATATTCTCTCAGTTTTATTTCTATAAAAGTGTCTTAATTTCTTTATTTCTTTGGAGACTATTTTGCTGGATATAGAATCTTGGTTAAAATTTTTCTTCCATAACTTGCAAACATTATTCTTGGCCTTCTTACCTCAACACTCCTACTGAGAAGTCAGTTGTGACTATTTGAAGATTCTTTGTATATTATGAGTTGTTATTCTCTTGCTCCTTTCAAGATTTTCTGTCTTTAGATTTAGATAATTTGGTGGAGATTTTTGCCTATTTGTGCAAAATTATGAGTTTACCTTACATAAAGTTTGATGAGCTTTTGGAATAATATGTGAATGTTTTTCATTAAATTTGGAAGTTTTTAGCTATTATTTTTTTAAATATCATTTTCATACTGTCTTTCTTTTCTTTACTATAATATTCCCATCATACATATGTTGGTATACTTCAAGTTGTCCTACAGGTTTCTGTGACTTCATGTACTTTCCTTTGTTCTTTCTTCACTGTTCCTTTGACTGGATGATATAAATTGATCTATCTTAATGTATGCTGATTCTTTCTTCTGCCTGTTTAAATTTTCTGTTTAGCCCCTCCTTTAAATATTTTATTTGTTCCTTTCAAAAATAATGTGTCACTTTATTGATATTTCTTACTTGGAGAGACATTCTCATACTTTAATTTTATGGTCATGGCTTTCTTTAGTTCATTGGAAATATTGATAATATAGCTGATTCAAGTTTTTGTGTGGTAAGTCTATCATCTGGTATTTCCCAGAGGCAATTTTTATTAACTTTTCTTCTCTTGTGTATGAACCACATGTTTTTGTTTCTTAGCATGTCTTACCATTTTTATTGTTGTTGAAAATTGGAGATTTTACTGATATTTGAGAACTCCAGAAATCAGGGTCTCTGTTGTTGTTGTTGTTGCTGTTGCTTTGTTCTCAGGGTCTGTTGTCACCCTTTATTATTGCTGTTGCTATTTATATCTTAAATAAGTCCCCTAGCCTTTTCTGTAAAGTCTGCATTCTTTATAACATGTGGTCACAAAAGTTTTCACTCAATATTAATGTCATCTAATGACGGACTAAGTTTTAATGAAATACCTTGAATCATGCTATAGCTACTCTGCCAAAGGACTGTGAATATGTTTTGAGATATGCCTTCATTGCTCTGGAAGCTCACAACTCTGTCTTAGCTTTCCCTTCTGCTCTTGTAGAGGCTTGAGATAAGAGATAAAAGTTTAGGGTTTTCACTGATCTTTTTAGTCATGAACAAAAACATGTATATGTATATGGTTTTCTAGGTCCTCTGGAATATGATAAAACTTTTTAAAACCCCATATAGACATTTCATTCCATAGATATTCTTTTTTTTGGTTTTTTTTGGGTTTTGGGTTGTTTTTTTTTTTTTTTTTTTTTTTTTTTTTTTTTTTTTTTTTTTTTTTTGGTCAGTCTCTTGTATGCCCCAAAAGGTGTTGCTGCCTCAGGCAGCATTACTACATTTTTCTTTTTGAAAAAGAAAATTCTCCTTGGGATAAACTTTCCTCACCAAATGAACTCTAAATCAGGGTAAAGATAAGTTCTGTGAATGGGAATTTTTCAGTGAGTTGTCATAGGTCAAGTAGTAACAAATCTCTAAGTATAAGAATTTTAAGGTAGTTATAAAACCATTTTGTCCCATCTGGTGGCTAGTTTTCATAGCTACTGTGGTTCTAGTGTTTCTGGTTTTTAAGGCTGCCTTAGATCTGAGAAAGGGGGATGTGGTTTGTGCAAGTAGAAATATCAAACATCTCACAGTTTTTACTGAGATTCAACCACTTTTCTTGAAAAAAAATGTCATGGGTGGTTGTACACTTTGGGATTATTTCTAGAGTTCAAAAAAAGCTGATTTTGATCATGTGGGCCAGTGTTCTCTCTTCTCTCTCTCTCCCTATTTAATGGAGTATCAGATTTTTGAAGTTTCTTTCTTTACATTTCCAGAAGTAGTTCTTCTAAACACCTTATTTAAGTAAGGAATATTAGAGAAATTCAGACTAAAGTAAGGATTGTTACCCTGTTTGGAGTTGTCAAAACTTTAGGTTGAAATTTTTTATTGGTTTTGGAGAATTCTGATGATTGTCTCTTAAAATACTTTTTCTAGCCCTGGCTGGCATAGCTCAGTGGATTGAGCGCGGGCTGCGAACCAAAGGGTTGCAGGTTCAATTCCCAGTCAGGGCACATGCCTGGGTTGCAGGCCAGGCCCCTAGTGGGGGCCATGTGAGAGGCAACCACACATTGATGTTTCTTTCCCTCTCTTCCCCTCTCTAAAAATAAATAAATAAAATCTTTAAAAAAAAAATACTTTTTCTACCTATTTTCACTTTTGTCTTATTTTGGCATTCTATTTAAGCATAGTTTAGGCCATTTGAGTATTTTATATGTCATTTATTCTCTGCTTTATTGTTGTAGTGGTTGGTTATTCACATTATTTTATATCTGCTTCTTTGCTTCAGTTTTGATATATTTTTATTCTATGTTTGCATCTCAAGTTAATCTTAACATTCATTTAATTTTACAAATCAACTTTAGTAGGAATATTCCATTACGAATAAAATATATAATGCCTCATATTCAGAGTCTATTATTTAGATTATCTAATGCTTGCTTTTGTGTTATAATTTGTCACATTTATATGCCTTTTCATATGTCCTTGATATTATACATAAAAACTGTAGAGGATCTAAATCAGTGATTTTACTCTCTTGCTCACGTCCTCAGACTTTTGTGCCAATCCAGCACTCAGAAATGTCTCACAGGGAAAATCATCTCCAGGTTTGGAGATATTCTAGATTTCAGCATGTCATGCAACTATATGCAGTCATGCAAGACTCCATTTTTTTTTTCACCGTAGTAGATGAAGTCTTTGATTTAAACTCAGGAGCAAAAGCCTTCAGGAGAAAAAAATAAAAAACTGCCATTGATCTCAGCTAATCTAAGATGGCCTCCTCTCTCTGAAAATTTAGTCTCACAGTTCTGTTTATTTGTGCATCCCTATGATTTAAAAATACTTTTCCTCCTGGGTATGATGCCAGTATTATGATTTGCTGTAATATCATATAGCTATAAGTTAACATCAAAGAAAATGTTCTTAAATTTGAATGCATGGATTTGCATCAAAGACCCTTGTCACTCCTAAAATTATATTCAAAACGTGAAAGCATTTGCATTTTCTGAGAAAAGAGTTCATATATAAAAATATCTAATTAAATTTCTTTGGAAAATTTCAGTAGAACTAACAGCAGAACTTATAATAGTATGACTATTCTGACACAAAAAGAAAATAAAAACAAGTCAAAACAAAGCAAGGCATGCTGAATTGACTACAAAATTATGTTCGAGAATGTGCTATTTATAAAAGAGATGAAGGAAACAAATGCAATAGCATGTTTAAAAGTAAAAGACTGAGAAAGAACTGTATCAGGAAAATTAATGCTAAAATAAAACAAAATTCACAATATTTTCACTAAAATTGTTTATAAAAAGCATGAGTCCAGACTAAAAAGATAATTTTGTTTTAATAAAATTACAATTCAAAATAAAGATAAAGTAGAAACAAATCTCACTTAATTAATAATACTAATGTTCATTTGCATAAAAACAGGAGATAATAGATTTTTAAAAAAACCTGTATAGCAAATTAAAATATAGAATAAAAAGAAAACCCACCGTATCAAATACTACATATACACTTGTTTATATAAGTATATATGTATACTACAATAAATGTATATATATTAACTTATTATAGAACTACTCACAATAATCAATGATAGTACACTGGCACAGAAACACAAACATAATCAATGGAATATAAAAAAACCCACATTGTTTAGAATATAATGAAAGTAGACTTTCAATTCAGTGAAAAAAAATTTTTGAATGTGCATCACAGGACCATTAACTAATTATTTGAGAAGAAGAATAAAAATAGATAACACTATAAACCATAATTTCATGGAATATTTCAATAGGAGCTTTAAAATAATATAAATTTTAATATGAAGTGAATCTTTATATAAATCTGAAGTATGGAAAGGTCTTCCATGCAAAATATCAAAGGTAAAAACCATGTTACAATAAAAACATGGTTCAAAAGCTTTAAACTGTTAAAATATATAGTCTTTCTTCATACATAGGCATATATATACATATATATTCTCTCCATTTACATATGCATGTTCTGCTTAAAAAGGGGATATGTTCTAAGAATGTACCCATTGGCAATTTTGTTGTGTTAACATCATGGAGTGCACTTAAACAAACCTAGATGATATAGCTTACCACTGTAACTGCATGCACCTTTATACAATGGGCAGTACAGTAGATTTGTTTACGCCAGCATCCCCACAAACACTTGAGTATTGTGTCACACTACAACATTATGATGGTTTAAACATTGTTAGGTGATAGAAATTTCTCAGCTCCATTGTAATCTTATGGGACCACATTCATAAACACAGTCTGTTGTTGACTAAAACATACTTATGTGGCACATGACTATATATGAAATTTTAAGAATATGATAGCTGAATAACTACTAATTCAAAGTTTGCAACACAGATGTAGGATACATATTCTTAACATATAAAGAGCTATTAGGATTTTACAAATAAAACCCGTATTACAATAAAAAAGAATCTTAGGCCATGAATAATTAATTCACACACACACACACACACATAGAAACTTGAATTAGAAAAACTAAATACTGTCTTTTCACTTTATCAAAATAATAAAAGGATGAAATATTGAAAATGTAATAGTTAACAATGTCAAGAATAGGAAACACAAAATATTCATACAATGCTCTTGGAATTGTAAAATAGTAAAACTCTTGTAACAATAAGGTCGAATGATGAAAGAAAAACCGTACAATCTTTTGAACAGAGAAAGTTGAATATAAAGAATTATTATCTATAACAGTGAATTGGCAAATGAAGGATTGGTAATAAGAAGTAAAGAGAATGGTAGAATGTTTGATGTAAACCGAAGAGCAAATACCTTCAGGAGTCAAAAAGAAAACCGCCAGTGACTTCAGCTAATCTATGATGGGCTCCTCTTTCTCTCTGAAAATGTAGTTTGTACAGTTCTCTTCATAAAAGCATCCCTATGATGCTACCCTGGCTCATATTAAATATTTTCAGGGACTATTAGTTACATTATACCAAAATAACTCACAAAAACAAAAAAAAATGGTCTCATAATATTTCATGAGTATTTATTCACATGTTAAGAAAGAACTTCTACAGATGTCTAAGAATCTTTCTATTGAAAAGTGGCAGAAGATATTTTTATGTTTGTGTCACACACGTACCCTCTGGAATTTTTACAATTCTTCATGTTCTAACTTGAAGACAAAAACTGTTATTTTATTCACTGTCATTTTATTTGCATATGTAACTTAGAATCAGGGATTCATGAACACTTGGATGCTTAATAAATACTCAATGTGTAATTTTGAAAATTATAATATTGAACCAATTATCATATAATGGCAATTTTTCTCCTTATCGTAGGGATTATTGACAGAAGTTGAATATGAAATGGCAAAATAGTATTGAGTATATCTTCCATAAATGGCATCCTTCAAATGCCTTCAAATGGCATAAATGTCTTCAAAATATTGTTATCTCAAATTGTGAGATATGTTTTAAAATTTTAGAAAAATGATCATTCCAACAAAAATAGTCTTATTAGCTGGTGCCTCTGTTTCCTAATCTCTTGAATTCTCTGTATATTTAAAAGATGGGTTTAGTGCCTAGTTTAACTCTGAGAAACACTACCAAGCTTTTGCTTACTTTTCAAAAGAGGTGTGTGTAACAAATATTTCTAGCAGACTGAATAGTGTAAAAATATTGATTTCATATTTGCAAGCTTTATCATTTGAAATTTTATACTGAATAAACTTTGCATGTATACATAAATAATTCACTGATGAGGATGTTTGTAATTCCTTTATATTGACGCAGCTACAGAGGACCGTTTGCCTTTCCATGGTCGATTGTGTCACCTTGCAATGGCGGACAGGCAGTTACACACATGGCTCCATGTTGCTGCAAGCAGTCTGGAGGCAACAAAAACAAATTGATGGAGACAGAAATAAGAGAATCCCACACTGTCAGAAGATGAATGAGCTGAACTTGTGTGATGTGAACCCTGGCTGACACAAGCAAGGTAGAATCAAAGAGTGAGCAACTTTTGACAACCCATGCTTCACAGCCCTGACCACGGTGGATGGCCGTGATTATCTCCAGACAAAATGACTGTGAGTAAAAGGCTTACATACACTTAAATTAAACACAGCAGGGCTTTAGTAATCTCTGTTTGCATTTTACTTTCTGTTAAGAAGGAAATTGCTTGGACTTGGAACATTTCATTTAATGGCATTTTTAGTTACCTTTTGTACTTCTAATGTCATAGTCTAAATTCACTCCAAATTACCCAGTAAGACACAGGAAACTTCTTTTGTTCTTTCTTTCTTTCTTATTTATTTATTTATTTATTTATTTATTTATTTATTTATTTATTTATTTATTTTAAAATCGCAGTAGCTTCCTTACCAATTTTACCAAATTAAATGTGTTTTAAAGCATCTCGTTCTTGATAATTAAGTTCTTGAAACTTAATTATCCCAATCTCTGAGTAAAGTATAGCAAACAATACAAACCCCATTTATGTAATTTATTTTGCAAAAGAAAAGAACAAAACACAGTTGTGCTAATGATATACACATTTCTGTATTTTTTTTTCCTTTTGACAACAACTTAGCAAAACCATACCATTTTGAAACAAAAGCTGTAAGGGCATTTTGGGGTTTTGGTTTGTCCATACACTGCTTTCAGGATAAGGAGGTAAACTGCATAATATTATGTGTCTTTGTAATATCATAAAAAAAATTTTTTTGGTTCCTTCATTTTATCCTTCCATCAATAAGTATTATTGACAGTTACTTATAATAGAATGTGAATAAAGATCATGGCTTGTAATTGTAGTGTGTAAATAAGAATAAAAGTATGTAGGTACTTCAGTAGCTAAAGCACCATTCATTATATCCCAGCAGAGTAAAATTTAATTGTTAGACCACATAGGGTCTAGAAAACTTTGGTTTAGACTCAAGCATAATAAGAAAATCTATCTTTCTCTTTCTTGTTTTACATGGGTGTTTTGAAATCCCAGACTCCATGATTATATATTATTTAAAATTGATTTTCATTAATACAACCTGTTAATTGTTCTCATTTGCTGAATTTCACCTGCTGCATTATTTAAATTAAAGATTAACTAATCATGTATGTTATACTGTACTCAGGTGTGCAATTAGACTCTGGTCCCAAGATTGTACCACTAAACAGGACACTGAGTGGCTAAAGGATGTCATCATTCAAAAACTGGGGGCATTGAATCCTGTCTAACTCATGCCAAAACAGAACAAATAAAAACAACTTTCTCTACAAAATAAATCCACAAACAAATAAAAGTAAATGAAAAATAAAAGACTTAAGCAAACTAGTTAAGTATAGGTAAATATGCAGGTATGTATGGTTATGTATACACATCTTTCAACCTGTATATAAACAGATCCGCATAAAATATATATTACACATGCACAAATATGTGCACGTAGATAAGTAAGTAGAATGAGAGAATTTTAACTTATTCAAAGGCAGAGGTCTCACTGGCTATGGATTGAATTTAACTTGCAGCAAAATAAGCCAAGCGACATCTCCCAAAGGCAGAGAGTTTTAGAAAAGTGCCTGTTGAGTTTTAATTGCCAGGTTCCCATGCGACAGAATTGTGACCCCAGGTCTCAAGCCCCCTAATGATATGGTGAAAATTCAAATGAGAGCCTTGTTCCCCATTCTTGAAAACCCCTTTCTGTCCTTAGTGCCCTAGGTTTACGGCTTGGCTGTGTAACATCCATTCTGTGTGAGCTGCAAGCATGATATGATTACTTTTTAAATATATTGTATTGATTATGCAATTACGGTAGTCCCATTTTCTTCTCCCTTTTCTCCCCCTCTACCCTGTGCCTGCTCCTTCCAGTATCCTCCCTCTTAGTTCATGTCCATGGATTGTACATATAAGTTCTTTGGCTTCTCCATTTCCTACACTATTCTTAACCTCCCCCTTTCTATTTTGTACCTCTTATTTATGCTTTTTATTCCCTGTACCTTTCCCTCACCCCCTCCCCATTGATAACTCTCCATGTGATCTACATTTCTGTGATTCTGTTCCTGTTGTAGTTTTTGCTTAGTTTTTATTTTTTAGGTGCAGTTAATAGTTGTGAGTTTGTTGTCATTTTACAGTTCCTACGTTTAATCTTCTTTTTCTCAGATAAGTCCCTTTAACATTTCATATAATAAGGGCTTGGTGATGATGAGCTTCTTTAACTTTACCTTATCTGAGAAGCATTTTATCTGCCCTTCCATTCTAAATGATAGGTTTGCTGGATAAAGTAAACAATTTGGAAGAGCAGGAAGAATTAAGTAAACATTTAACCAGAATAGAATGAAGAAACAAGAATTCAGAAAAAATGAGGACAGGCTTAGGAACCTCTGGGACAATGGTAAACATTCCAACATCTGACTCATAGGGGTACCAGAAGGAGAAGAGGAAGAGCAAGAAATTGAAAATTTATTTGAACGATTAATGAAGAACAACTTCCCCAATGTGGCAAAGGAAATAGATTTCCAGGAAGTCCAGGAAGCTCAGCAAGTCCTAAAGAATCTGGACCCAAGGAAACATACACCAAGGCACATCATAATTACATTATCCAAGATTAAAGATAAGGAGAGAATCTTAAAGCAGCAAGACAAAGAGTCAGTTACCTAAAGGAGGTCCCATTAGGCTATCAGCTGATTTCTCAAGAGAAATCTTACAGGCAAGAAGAAACTGGAAAGAAGTATTCAAAGTCATGAAAAGAAAGGACCTATAACCTTCTCTATTCAGAAAAGCTATCATTTAGAATGATAGGATTATTAAGTGCCTATTGGTCAACAGCACACTAAAGTGTGAGGTATTTCAAGTCTCTGCTTCCTTCCTAACCACCTTTACTCACTTTGACAATCAAAAGTTGATAGAATTATTTTAATTTTAATTTGAAAAGCTCCTTTCTCCCCATATTCACTCTTTATTTTTTTAATCCTAATTAGTTGAGAGTTAATTATCCAGGTTAGTGTCCTACCATATTTTGTTACCAGGACAATGTAGATGTTCCACATACTACACTTAGGAAACAGACTTTTGATTCTTTATTGATTTCACAAGGATGGATTACTTGTTAAGAGAATAATGCCTTCTATCCTGAGCTTTCTGTTTCCTTAGAGATACACTTGTCTACAAAATCATTATGAAAAACAAATGTTTATTTTAATCTTCTATGATTATAAATAAGGTAACATTCAGCATATCAGATGTACATATTTTAATATGCTGATCTTTCCTGAGGTAATTGAAGAAGGAAATCCAAGTGACAAGAATCTAAAATCTCTCCAATATATTTTTAATCAGGGGTCACTCAGGATCCTCAAAATTATTTCCACCTTGGTAACATCTTCCTGATAATGATATCTCATTTGACACACATACTGTATATTATGAAATCTCACCCAAAATTTCACTCTTACCAAGTTTCATAAGTGAAATCACAATTGAACCATGATACTTAAAATATAAAATTTTGTGAATTGGCTAAAAAAGTACAAAATGTCTAAGTGTTAAGGCTGAAATATAATTATGCTTATGCCCTCATATAATAAAAAGCAATATATAAAATCATGGGTATAAATATATGTGTGTATAATATGTATATGCACATACCTGTCACAATGAAAAATTATACCCACAGTACTAAATTAAAATTATTTTCCAATTAGCTAACACATAAGAAAATCTGAATTTCAACTTATCCTCTCAGGTTTACAGACATTTAAGCACATTATTAGGAACTGATTATTCTGCACACCAACACTCAGGTATCACCCAACTTCATTACTACCTGATTAATTAACCTGTTTAAGGTGTGAATGTTGGCACCTTGTCATTAGATTCCATGAGAATATCTAATGAGAAACTATGAAATAATTTGTTCCTCAATTAAAAAACCTGAAAGAAGAGGCTTTATCTCATTATTCTTGTTTCCTGTTAACACCTATACACAGCCAAGAAGATTTTGCAAAACTTACTGTCTAAAGAAAACAGGCTATGTAACATCTCAGGGAATACTTCACAGATCTTTATAAAATGTGGTGTTAACAGCAAAAGGTAAGCCAAGAAGGTTCCTGGGATAACATATTCATTATAGACCATCAATGTGAAAACAAGGTATGCTCATCTTATACCTGGTGTTCTGATTTAAATGAGGTTCCTACATAGGAAGAGAGAGGAGAAATAATCTAGTTCAATTTAGGTCTATCTAAAGAGGCATCAGGAAGAATATCACAAGAGGCAATTAGTATTAGAAGGCAATTAAATTACGACATTTCCGTATATTAAAGAGCATAGCCCCGAGCCCAAATTCCCATCAGTGTGACTGATTTTATTCAGTGGCTACAATGTAGCATCACTAAAATTGGGTGGGGGATGACAGTAAATATGTTAATTCCAATTGTTTCACCTTGTATTCATTCATAAGACCATTCCTATTACATAACAATACTGAAGTAACAAAGGTATTTTCTAACCTAGAACTTCTTGTAGTATTTATAAATTTATCCTCTTCTCCACATGTTATTTATAGATGTCACAATTGCCAATGAAGTAAATGTTTCTTGTTTTACATTAATATAAAGAAGCCAAAGTTTTTCTTGGAGGTAAAGTGAACAATCTTTCTTACACTGATTATTTTATATCCATTTTTCCAGTTAGAAAGAATTCCGTGCTCTGAACCATGGCAGAACACAGACTATAGAATCCATCCAATGTAAAGCTAGGCATAAATGAATACAGATGTTAATTAATTGGATATCCTATTTAAATTCTTTGAAATATATTCTATTTCATGTCTCCTGCTTCCTTGCATAAATTTTTAAGTTGTGGCCACCCACATTTAGTGAAGGAAATAGTCAAATTTTTAAAACCACATGCATATTTTTTTAAAAATCAAGGTTTTTGTGAAAATAAATACAAAGTTTGAAATAACAGAATTTAATTAATCCACTTTAGGAAAAAGATCCATATCTATTTTACACTCTAAGCTTTATAATTTTATTCATTTATAAAATGTCCCAGAAAAAAAGAAAAAGAGCAGGCTATTGGTTGGTAGCATATTCTAAATATGTTTGCTTTTTTTCATGAGAACATTTCTATCAATGCATAATTAAAATTTTATAGCCAAATCCAGCATATAGGTAATGATAATAGCTACTATTTCCTGAACATCAGTGACATACCAAAATGAATTTTAGGTATTTCCCAATAAAACCTCATTTATGTCTTATTGTTATCAAGAGTATGCATGATTATGTTCATTTTCAGATGAAGAAACTTAGGTCCAAAAGTGTTTAATATCTTGTCACATTTTATATTCTGTTACCAAATTCCATAATGTCACTCCAGTGAGTGTCTCCTCCTCCTCCTCCTTCTTCTTTCTTCTTTCCTCCTCCTCCTCTTCTTCTTCTTCTCCTTCGTCTTCTTCTCCTTCTTTTTCTTTTCTGTTGTTCAAGTACAGCTGACTGCATTTTCCCACCATCACTCCCCCACAACCCAGCTATTCCCACCTCCCTTCCCTAATTCCACCCCCTTGGTTTTGTCCATGTGTCCTTTATACAAGTTCCTGAAAACTCTTCACCATTTTCCCTCCATTATCCCCTCCAACCTCTCCTCAGGTTACTGTCAATTTGTTCTTAATTTCAATGTCTCTGGTTATATTTTGCTTGCTTGTTTGCTTTGTTGATTAGGTTCCAGTTAAAGTTGAGATCATATGGTATTTGTCCCTCACTGATTGGCTTATTTCACTTAATATAATGCTTTCCAGTTCTATCCATGCTGTTGCAAAGGGTAGGAGCTCCTTCTTTCTTTCTGCTGCATTGTATTCCATCATGTAAATGAACCATAGTTTTTTGATCCATTCATTTGCTGATGGGCACTTAGGTTGCTTCCAACACTTGGCTATCGTAAATTGTGCTGCTATGAACATAAGGGTGCATAGATCCTATTGGATTGGTGTTTCAGGGTTCTTAGGATATAATTCTAGCAGTGGAATTGCTGGGTCAAAAGACAGATCCATTTTTCGTTTTCTTAGAAAATGCCATACTGTTTTCCATAGTGGTTTTACCAGTCTGCAATCCCACCAACAGTGCACTAGGGTCCCCTTTGCTCCATGACCTCTCCAACACTTGCTGTTTGTTGCTTTGTTTATGATGGCCACTCTGACTGGTGTGAAGTGGTATCTCATTGTGGTTTTAATTTGCATCTCTCTTATAGCTAGCGATACTGAACATCTTTTCATGTGTCTCTGGATCCTCTGTATGTCCTCCTTGGAGAAGTGTCTGTTCAAGTCCTTTGCTCATTTTTTGATTGGGTTGCTTGTCTTCTTAGAGTGGAGTCGTGTAAGTTCTTTGTATATTTTGGAGATTAAACCCTTGTCTGAGGTATCATTGGCAAATATGTTTCCCCATACAGTTGGTTCTCCTTTTATTTTAATACTGTTTTCTTTAACTGTGCAGAAGCTTTTTATTTTGATGAGATCCCATTTGTTTATTCTTTCCTTTCTGTCCCTTGCTCTAGGGGACATATCGGTGAAAATATTGCTGCATGGAATATCTCAGATTTTCCTGCCTATGTTCTCCTGCATGATTTTCTTTTTGGTGGCATGACTTATATTTAAGTCTTTTATCCACCTTCAATTTATGTTTGTGTATGGTGTAAATTGGTGATCAAGTTTCTTTTTTTTTTTTGCATGTAGCTGTCCAGCTCTCCCAACGCCATTTGTTGAAGAGACTATATTTACTCCATTTTATGCTGCTGTCCCCTTTGTCAAATATTAATTGACCTTAGAGACTTGGGTTTGTTTCTGGGCTCTTTATTTTGTTCCATTGGCCTATATGTCTGTTCTTATGCCAGTACCAGGCTGTTTTGATTACAGTAGCCTTGTAATAGTTTGATATCAGATATCGTGACCCCTCCTACTTTGTTCTTCTTCTCAAAATTGATGCAGCTATTCATTTATGGTTCTATGTAAAATTTTCAAGTGTTTGTTCTATATCTGTGAAATATGCTATTGACACTTTAATAGGTATTGCATTGAATCTGTAAATTTCTTTGGGTAGTATGGACATTTTGCTGATGGTAATTTGTCCAATCCATGAACCCAGTATATGCTTCCATTTGTTTGTGTCTTCCTTAATTTCTTTCTTCAGTACTCTGTAGTTTTCTGAGTACAGGTCTTTTACCTCCTTGGTTAGGTTTATTTCTAGGTTCTTTATTTTTTTTTTCTTGTTGCTATATCAAATGGGATTTTTTCCTGATTTCTGTTGCTGATGTTTCATTGTTGGTATACAAAAATGCCTTTGATTTCTGAATGTTGACTTTGTATGCCACTGTTTTGCCAAATTCATTTATTAGGTCGAGCAGTTTTTTGGTAGAGTCTATAGGACTTTCTACGTACACTATCATGTCATCTGCAAACAATGACAGTTTTGCTTCCTCTTTCCCTATTTAGATGACTTTTATTTCTTTTTCTTATCTGATTGCTGTGACTAGGACTTCCAATATTATGTTGAATTGAAGTGGTGAAAGTGGACAACTTTGCCTTGTTCCTGATCTTAATGGGAAAGCTTTTAGTTTTTGCCCATTGAGTATGATGTTGGCTGTAGGTCTCTCATATATGACCTTTATTAGTTTGAGGAATGCTCCCTCTATTCCCACTTTGCTGAGCATTTTTATCATAAATGGGTGCTGTACCTTATCAAATGCTTTTTCTGCATCTATTAATACGATCATGTGATTTTTGTGTTTCATTTTGTTTATGTCATATGTTATGTTTATTGATTTGCGAATATTGTACCATCCTTGCATCTCTGGGATGAATCCCACTTGATCATGGTGTATGATCTTTTTAATGTATTGTTGGATGTGGTTTGCCAATGTTTTGTTGAGGATTTTAGCATCTATGTTCATCAACAATATTGGCCTGTAATTGTCTTTCTTTGTGTCTTTATCTCGTTTGGGGATTAGGATCATGCTGGCTTCATAAAAAGAGTTTGGGAGTCTTCTATCTTTTTGAATTTTTCGGAATAGTCTGTGAAGGATAGGGGTTAGCTCTTCCTTACTTCTACTTAATACATAATATAAAATGGAAAAGTGTTTACATATCATAAAACCTATTAATAAATACCTAACTATAACATGACATACCTATCTACACTACAACATGGGATTTTCTGCTTTTATAAGGATGTGAAACAACATTTAGAGATTAAAAGAGTTTGACAAAGTTAATTTTAAAATGAAAATAGTAAGGATATATTTAAAATCATTTGCATACATTCTTTAAAATTATATCTATTATAGTTTAGCATTATTGACAGATAATATTCTTAGTATTAAAGTAATTAATGTTTGACAGAAATAGAGACCCAGAAAACAATTTGCTGAATACAGACACATTAAAAAAACTGCATTACCATTCTAATAAGGTATATCCTCCTGCAGAAAGAGAAAAAGGGAAATGAAATAAAGGATATTCTGTTGGGGTAACCTCTTTATCTTATTTGTGTAAGATTAGCTTTTTAAACACTTATACCACTCTAAAGTGAAGGGAAAAAATGACCTAAAACCTTAAAAGCATCAATATCATTTCAAGGAAACAACAGCTGTGTTTAAAATGATTATGTCATTTGTGCTTTTTTATCTAGGTTAAAATTTAAACTTTAAAAATCAGTGATTTTTAAAAAGCAATGTTTTAAAAACAAATACTCAGATTAACAGAAGATGAAAATAATAGGTTTGAAATGATATGATAATCTTTAAGCCCAATAACATATCATGGAAAATTAATAAGTAACTGACATGAATATAAACTGAATAGTCCTTAATAATTAACCACAGATAAGGATACTATCCTAAATAGGGGAGTAGTGACTTAGTAATAAAATTAAGCAGTGTGCACAGAATAGCAAGGTGTCACCGATCTCTACATATAGTTAATACTAACATTTGTATCTTTTATATACTAATGTACAGTACCTCAAAGTCTTATGCCCTTTTTCCTATTGTGTTTAGAAATGCATTTAGCATATAATAGTACTCAAATACATACCATGCATACCAACATCTAGAAGCCTGTCTCCATTATTACCTAATATAAAATATGAAATGAAACAATTTTTCATAGTTTGTAATTGCCTGATGTCATTACCAGTTTTCATGTATGGATGTTCTGCTACCTTTTACTCCACCTACAACTCATTTTATAGAGGCAGTAGTTACATCACTGCATTTTGATCCTTTTATTTGCAAGTCTCCCGAGTATCAGGAAATGGGTGTCTCTATTGGAAGTGTAATTGGGGAGCTTTGAATTAGTGGCATTCCTGGTAATGTTTTCAATTTATTTTTATGTCAGTAGTAAGAAGCATTAGTATTGTTTAATTTTTATCTCCACTTTAGAACTAAAGGGAGTGTATTATGTGACTTCCTCTCTTTGTTGTCCTCAATAGCAGGGGTCAGGTTCTACCTTATCCAGCATACCCGGAAAAGAACACAAACAAGAGTAAATCAAGCTAAAATTAGTCATCTCCTCCCCTCATCACTGCTTTGAATCCAACGCAGCTTCCCGCACCTTGCCTTGCTACTGTGCTAGCATTAAGGCCTGACCACCTTTTTTGGAGGCAACATCATCATCATGCTGACACGGTCACTCTCACCAAATATAAGTGCTGATGCCAATTCAACTTAGTTATTATCTAAAAATGAACAATGGAAGAGCATGGAAAACTTCCTCAAAACTATCAGTCTTCACTATCAATTCAGAGAGGATACATGGGGTTGTTCAGTTTATATAGACAGCAATCCCATACCCTTCAAGATATTATTTAAGAAACACACTGAATACTATCAAGAACATAACCTGGGAAACTGAATCATGATTCTAGACCCTTATCAATCACACAGGAAATCCTTATAAATGGTCTCCCTTAAAAGAGGGTTTTATTCTATTAAACAAGCTATAATCTTATTTAAATGAAGCAGGAAATATATTTTAGAAGTGTTTCAAAATTTGAAATGTTCAGTGTGTTTTTAATCACAAGAGGTCTAAGTTTATAAAATCCTTCTTTATATTTAGTTACCCCATGTCAATTTTTACTTTTGGGGGGGAAATAACATCTATTCTGCTACTGAAAGATTATTCCTCTTAAGAAGATAGTGATGACGCTTAGACTTGGTGGCTTCCTAAACTGTATTAATGATAACAGGAATGATTATGACAAATGTCTGAGTCATTAGCAGTACTTGATCATTGTGTCCACTTACAAAGGGCGGGAAGAGACTGGGACCATGTTTAAGTAGTGTAATTTGTGCTAGATATCTAATGTACTTCATTCACTTTTAAGTAACACCCTGAATGATAGAAAGCATCACTTCACTACGTAAGTGAAGATACTAAGTAAAGGGGAAAGTAAGTATCTAATTTAGGAAATTGGATATTAATTGTTGAGCTGGTATTTGAACCCTTCATAGTTCTGGACATCCTTTGTTTATTGGTTGTTTATCTTCTCTAAGCCATGCAATTTCCTGTTTGTGATATGTGAATAGCAGCTTACCTTAAAGAGAAAAACTGTTTCATCAGACCTACTGGGTGGAAATGGACCAGTGGGATCTGATGGAGTAAATGTTCTTTGTGGCCATCAGCATTCTTCCAGGTGCAGCATAGGACACAGGGGTCTGGAAATGCAACGAACTATTCCAAGAGCTTTCTGCCCGTTGCTACTCTGGCATTTAAGATTTCTGACAACTTGTTATATTTCTCTTCAGCCCTTCAAATGTTGCTTACCAAGGGAACATAATTCTAGTATCTAATTCATATGCTACTTATCAAGCAATCACAGACTTGTCACTAGACAATTAGAGTTTAGAAACAAATTAAATTATTTAACTTTTGATGTGTCAGTATCTTCACTCATGAACACAGAACTCTAGTTTTTTATTTATTAATGAGCAATTATTTACAAGCTTTAAAAGTATTTGCTGGTTTTTGAAAAAGTATAAAGTATAATGTTTAACTTTCCAATAATATTTATATTTTGTATTATCAAATCATGGAGAGTATTATGTATTTTTAAAATTCCAGTTTGTAAATTTCCTTTGGTATAATGGTATATCTTTTATTCTAGCTAGTGGAATCTCAAAATAAATTGCGAAATAAATCAATCTCCAATAGATAAATGGAAAATGTGCAATGAAGCTAAAAATATGCTCTATCAAGGTGCTAGTTGGCTGTGTTGCTTAGCTACCCATGACCAAACAGGCTGACAGCACCATGAACTCTCCGGCTGAGCTGGGTATAATTACCAACCAGATTTCCATTTCATTAAGTTCCACTTTCAAATCATGAAAATTTTGAAATATGCATATTTAGAAGATTTCATCATTACAAATTCAAACAGAATTTACTTCTTTTTAATAATCTAAGGTGTGTCTCTGGATAACAACTAAAACTTTTAGAGGTTCAAATAACATTTTGGAAGGCAAAATTCTATTTTTAGAGGAAATAACTATATTCAAAGTCTGAGGGGCAGGGAGTATTATATTTTTATCATGAGAATTTCCTTCATTTATGCTTTAAATAAAAAATAAAATTATGTTTGGAAAACAAGACTGCTTTATCTTTTTGAAAAGCTACAAAAAAACCATTGATTTTTCTTTTCCATCAGAGGTAAGCTTTTTTATGATTTGTCCCCAGTTCTAACGTTTAAAGGAAGGTTACTCTCTCAAATACCTTAGATGATTTAGCAGAATCCTATGCAGAGAACACAGTAATTCAGTTCATCAGACAACAAAGTCCATTAGGAGATATTACCAAGTCACTACTAAAAGGCAGGGATAAAGGAAATGTAGAGATTCATATCCCTTCTTAATTAACACACAAAGCTTTGAGTGCAGATTACAGTAGGATTATGGTGAATTAAATAAGTGCATTTGATGCTCACTTTATAGATTTCTTATTGTTCATCATACTTATCTGAAATATATATGCATTCATTTAATTCCATAAGCATATAATTGAAACAAATAGCTGAAATCCATTTATATCATCTCAAAGTAAAAAAAAAAAAAAGATTATGTTTCAAGCATATTTGCATCCATTTACAGTCTAATAAACCAGACATTTTACTGTTCCATTTCCTCTGTTCTCTGTAGAGACAGAACTTTTGTCCCTCTCATCTTGGCTGAATCTGTTTTATTTTAAAATAATTTTAAAAAAATATTTATCAAAATAATATATGCATAACATAATATATCCCATAGAACAAATAGGTTTCATTTGAAAGCAAATAGTCTCTGGCTTCTTTCCTTGCCATTCCAATCCTATACTCTGATTTTTTAGTAATTGTGATATTTTTATTGAGATAAAATTTGCATAACATAAAATTAACAATTTTAAAGCAAATAATTCAAGGGTGTTTCATACATTCAAAATATTATGCATCCACCATCTTGATCTACTTCCAAAATATTTCAGCACCGTAAAAGGAAACCTCATACCCATTAAGCAGTTGTCACCACTGGTCCCCCTTCAACCAGGGCAATATCAACTTGTATCCCGTCTCTGCAGATTTACCTATTCTGTATATTTCAAATACATAACAAACATACAGTATTTAATGATTTGTGTTTGGCTTCTTTTACTCAGCATAATCCAATAATTATAATTTTAATTATTTTGGAAAGTATCGTTATAATATTTGACAACATATTTATGTCTCTAGGCCAGAAAATAACCAGTGAGTAGATATATGAGTAATCATTCTATATTCATAATTCTCCATTCAGTGTTTGTATCAGTTTACTATATCTAGTTTTTCAATTGGTTGCTATTGTAATGTGAGTGATCTATTCAAACTTATATTTCTGTCCTCTTTTAATAGCATCTTCTGACTCTCATTTGGAAATTGAGTCAAACTTATATTTTCCTCTTTCTTTCTTTTGGTACATCTTACTTTCCTTCAGTTACACTTGCACTTTTTCATTTTCAAGATTCACGTATTTACGTATTCTTCAAATATTTACAGGTCTCATATATTATAGACAGATTTTACTTTAATTTACTTTGTATTTGGACCATGATTTTCCTATATAGTTTCCTTGCAGTTTTGCATTCATGGGCACTTATAATTTTCTTTTTATCCACCAGCAGACTTTATCAGACCTCCAATTATTTCCAACCTTTCAATCAGAACTTATTTTTTGTGACCTATATTTATCAAACTTTTCTGTGAAGGCTGTATTTCTCCTTTCCCACATGGGACATTTGTCTCTTATTTTTGTGTCAGAGCCTGTCCCTTCATACTTCTCTTCACCGATATGCAGATTTGCAGCCATTTTTCCCCTGGATTACCTACTCCATCTTCTGAGGTTGACTTCTTTGGTTTGCTGTTATTTATCTTCTCATATCTCCTATTAAAAATGCATTGAAGGTAAAACTTTTGTGATCTTGCGTACTTAAAAATTTTTATATGTTCATTTGAATGACAGTTTGTCTGAGTGTAAAATTTTGAACTTTTTGCACCATTTTCTTCTAACATCCAGTGGCACTGATGAAAATTACAATGCCAGTATGATTTTTTGTAGATAAGCTTTTTCTTCTCTACAATTTTTAACATCATGGGATTATACGTAGTGTTCTGAAACAAAGTGTGAAGTAATGTGTGTAGTCTAGAACGCCCTGTTCTCACTGAGCAGAGTAATCAGGGAAACCTTTAACACTGTCAGTGCATATGTCTTCCCACATCCGGTTTTCCCAGTTTCTGTTTGTGAAGCAAATTGACTATTAGACAGCCTAATCTGGCATATTTGTATTTCATAGCTTTGAATTATTTTGCTTTTGAACTACAAGAAATGTTTCTATTTTCCAGTCAACATTGAATTTTTTACCAGCTTGTATTTTAAAAATCTCCTAGAACTTTCTTTTTAAATTTGATATCATTTTTTTTCCGGACAGTATATTTGAGTTGTATGCATGTAATATATCCTCTCTTAGTGCATGAGATACTTGCTAAGTCTCTCATTAGTGAAGAATCTATATGAAAAACATGAGTTGAGTCCTACTTTGCTTTTTGTTGCTTAGTAGTTATTTTTCCAGGCTTTTGGGTTACAAATCAATACATGTTAAAATAAAAGGGACTTTAAGACATTAATTACAGTAAGGAAATATTGGCCATCCCAACATCTTGTCTAATTTGTAAAAAAAAACAAACAAACAAACAAAAAAAAAAACAGATATTTGGTTGTTTGCCTGGGTGTTTATTATAGTCTATGATCTTACATCTATCTATCTATCTATCTATCTATCTATCTATCTATCTATCTATGTATCATCTTTCAGTGTGTTCATGCATACTGAGGAGAAAGAATTGTTACGGGGATATTGCTGAAAACACAGTTGTAGAATAAACCCCCATGTATCTCTCTTTAGCTTTCTGGCAGTCCCATTAATGTGAAAGCCAGGCCTTCTTAGAGATTTTATTTAGAAGAACTTTTCCCAGTAGTGACATGATCTCTCACCTCTTTCAAACTGTTGCTCAGATGATAGCTTCTTAATTGAGATTATACCCCAAACACCCATTTAAAATTGCAGTTCATATACCCTCTCAGCACTCCAGTTTCCTTTTTGTCTGTTCATTTTGTCCAGTCCATGTATCACATTTTAAACATACTGCAGTATACTTACATAACTTGCTATCTAATTTACTTATTGTTATGTTTTATGCTCTCTCTTTTCCTAAATGAATGGGCTTTTATGTACATACTTGAATTAAGATACATTTTAATAGGCTGATAAAGAAATTATTTAGCTACCAATTTTACAAGTAGAATAATTGTAATGGAAATCATCAGTTTATTAACCAACAATTTAGTAGAACAAGAAAATACTGGGTTGGCTAAAAGTTTATTTAGTTTTTTTTTCTGTAAAATAAAGGGCACATTTTTCTATGTCACCAATAACCTTATTGATTTGGATATTTCAAGTATATCAGTTATCTCCCATGTGATATAACATTGATTATTTTCAATTAATGTCTTGATTTGATCACTATCAACTTTGAGTGCTCTACCCAATAGTAGAGCATTGTCCAGTGAGAAATCTTCAACATGAAACTTCCCAAACCACTTTTGACACTTTCAATCAGTCAGAGCACCTTCTCCATACAGTGCAAAAAACTTCATTATTTTTTTGCATTTCAGTTGCATTTTTACCTATCTTGAAATAATAAAGCATAACATGTCAAAAATGTTGCATATTTTTTCAATTTCAATATTAAAATTGTGTCACAAAATTCACCAATTTTGATAAGTTTTTTTTAATCCATGTTGATATGACAGCTGTCACAATACAATCTAACAAAATTGCTTTGAATGAAGTTAAAGACGAGTAAGCAGTACTAGAACATCTTACAGAAAAAAAAACAAAATTAATTTTCTGGCCAACCCAATCTGTTAGGATTTTTCACAGTAGCACATTCTAAATAGAGGGAAAGTGGATCATCTTAAATTTAGCTGCTAAGGAAAGTACAGCTCTTGTTCATATTCATTGCACATCCCTTGGCTTTGTGTTGGTTCATGGCACCACCATAATTATGTTTTAATTGAACTTTCTGTTACTATTTCCCTAGGACACAATTTTTCTTGCTTTAAAAATAATTACTGAAATATATCCTAAAAAGAAATACTGGGATTGGACCATATAGGTAGTTTTAAAAAAATGTGTTAAAAGGAATTGGATAACCCTAATGGGAATACATTTATTTTAAAAAGTATTGATATATTTTTTTTTAAGATAGCAGTAAGGAAATCTTATTCTGTCAGCTAAAAACACCTAGCTGGAAAAGAAAGGCCAGGATCTATGTGTTTCTATGGGAACCCCTATGGGAAGAATATAATTACAATCCTTCACTTAAAGTCAAAGAAATTGAATTTCTGTTCAAAGATTGCAAAATGTTAACAAAATGTGTGAGGTTATCAACTATTTCCAATGATTGATTTATTTTTGAGAATTAGATTAGCTATTTTGTAAAATGAAGAATTCCATTTAAATGGATACACATTGAGGTTTTTATCAGAATAATTTATTTATATATGTTCATATTAGATAGTATTTAATTCTTTGAAAAGTTTTGTTATGTTTCTTGACTTCTGTTTAAGATGAAAGTATAGATAAACATGGCTCATTTCCTAACACAACCACAACAAAAATTACAACTAAATTATAAGACAACTATAACCCAGAAAAAAATCATCAGATAATCAAGCTGTATGGAAGTCCGACAACCAAGGAATTAAAGAAATCACATTCATCCAGATAGGTAGGAGGCTAGCGGGGTCAGAGACATGGAAATTCTGAATGAACAGTCCCATACCCACATGTGGTGGATAAAAATTGGTAGGGATACCTCAGGAATGAGGGATCCCAGTCCCACACCAGACCACCCAGCTCAGAGTACCAGTGCCAGCAAGGTGAATCCCCATAACTTCTGACTATAAAACCAGTGGGGTTGGGGTGGCAGAAGAAACTGTGGGATTCTCAGGAGTCTCCTCTTAAAAGCCCACAATGGGATTAGGGCTGATGCAGACTCATTCCCTCTGGGCTGCAGCGCTAGGGCAGCAGCGGGAAGGGCACCAGTGGCATATGGGAAGAAACTGAAGTATCTGGCATCAGGGTAAATGTTACGGGATATCTTCCTTCCAGACAAAACTTCAGAGACCAGGTAGTGGCCATTGTCTCTCTACTGAGCCCTCCCTCACACGGAGCCACAGAGCAGCAACATCATATCTGAGGGTACATCAACCTGATTCACATGGGTTACCCCACCCTGGCAATTACCTAAGCTCTGCCCCATCCAACTTATAGGTGCACTTTTCTATAATAGGCCATTCTACTAAGAGTCAAAGCAGCTCTAGCTAATACATTTAAACACAGGGAAACTGCCAAAATGAGGAGATGAAGAAATATGGCCCAATGAAAGAACAGAACAAAACTCCAGAAAAAGAAGTAAGCAAAATGGAGTTAAGCAATCTCTTAGATGCAGAGTTCCAAACACTGGTTATTAGGATACTCAAGGAACTCATTGGGTACTTCAACAGTATGTAAAAAGACTCAGGAAGAAATGAAGGTTATACTAAGTAAAATAAAAAAATGTATATGGAATCAATAGTGGAGTGGATGAAGACTAAATCAAATTAATGATGTGGAAATACAGAAGAAAAAATATTCAGTCAGAACAAGAGGAAAAAGGAATCCAAAAAGATGTGAACATAGGGTAAGAAGCCTCTGGGGCAACTTGAAACATACCAACATTTGAATCATAAGGGTACCAGAAAGAGAAGAGAAAGAGCAAGAAATTGAAAACTTACTTGAAAAAATAATGAAAGAAAGCTTCCCTAATTTGGTGAAGGAAATAGACATACAAGGCCAGGAAGCACAGAGAGTCCCAAACAAGATAGACCCGAAGAGGACCATACCAAGACACATCATAACTCAAATGCCAAAATTTAGAGATAAAGAAAGAATCTTAAAAGCAGCAAGAGAAAAGCAGAAAGTTACCTACAAAGGAGTTCTCATAAGTCTGTCAGCTGATTTCTCAAAAGAAACTTTGCATGCAAGAAGGGACTGGCAAGAAGTATTCAAAGTGATGAAAAACAAGGACCTACAGTCTCGATTACCCCATCCAGCAAAACTATCATTTAGAATCAAAGGGCTTAAAAATTGCTTCACAGACAAAGTAAAGCTAAAGGAGTTCATCATCACCAACCCAATATTATGTAAAATGTTAATGGGGCTTATTTAAGAAAAAGAAGATCAAAACTATGAACATTAAAATGGGAATAAATTAGCAAGTATCGATGACTGGATTTAAAAAAACAAACTAAGCAAATAAGCAGAACAGAAATAGAATCATAAATATGAAGATCATTTGGAGGGTTATCAGTTGGAAGAATGGGGGAACAGTTGAAGGGATTAAGAAGTACAAATTTGTAGTTACTGAATAGACAGGGGATGTAAAGAACAATATAAAAAATGGAGTAGCCAAAGAACCAATATGCATGACCTATGGACATGAACTAATGGGGGAATTGCCAAAGGGAATGAGGGATACTGGGTGGAGGGGGAGAAAAGGAAAAATGGCATAACTGTAATAGCATAATCAAAAATATATTTAAAAATAATATTAAAAATAAAGTTTTGTTTTTATTAATATTTTCATTAATTGTTCATATTGTTTTTATTAATGTTTTCAGAAAAGATCAATTAATTTTTAGTTGAAAAACAGCCTTTTTAACTTAGGAAAATGTATAC
The DNA here is from genome assembly GCA_039655065.1 of Glossophaga mutica. Classification (NCBI taxonomy): domain Eukaryota; kingdom Metazoa; phylum Chordata; class Mammalia; order Chiroptera; family Phyllostomidae; genus Glossophaga; species Glossophaga mutica. The sequence continues at coordinate 74,955,508 of CM077306.1, forward strand.
CTTCTTCCACACATATTTTCCTACTATAGTAAACAAAATTTTATCCAAACAAAACCAGTCAAGTGCTTCACTGCTCTTTCTTTTCAATTCTTAGCATAAAACCATTAGGTGTTGCTCTTCTTTCTTTGGCATTAGAAACAAATAAAAGATGTGATGTGGTAAGACAAAAAGCATTATTTCAGTAGTCTTCTGACAGACTGACAAAACAACAGATAATCTCCTTTTCTTACCAATTTGACAATAATTGAACTTCCAATATGTGCAAAACATTGCTCTTGCTATTTTTAAAGAAGTGATGGGCTTTTTGTCCTCCATACAGTGATGTAATTTTTGTCCTCCTTTAAAATTATTTTATTTTTAATTTTAAATCATTCATTTAGATATTATATTATTTATCATTTTATTTTACTTCCTTTATTGTTAAATATAGGATAAATGAAGAAATAAAATATTTCCGGAAAGGGTTAAGTTGTTCTGTCTTTCCTCAGATTTTATCACTGTTTTTCCTCTCATTCTTTCTCTATGTTCCTGCCTCTAGCCAAAGTAGCAGGATCATGCATGAAGTTTGTGACCTGAATGAACTGCATTTTCAGGAAACCACAGTGGATATTGCTGTTATCTCCACCACTTTCAGTTACATATTCCTTATTGCTCCCCCTCCTGTGGGTTGTGGAATGAAAGAGAGGAACTGTAACAAGCCTGTTTACACAAACTTCTTGTCATGGATGCCTCAGATTATCAAATCTAAAGTGCTCACCAAATTGGGAACCACTTTTCACAATGAAAAAGAAGGTGGGAAACTCACAATAAACTAATAAATCTAAGCAATTCAGCAATGAAGATATATATAAGAAACAATGAAGAGATGTTTCTCCAACTCCAGGGAAGGTCTGACTTCTGATTAAAAAGAAAAGACAAAAAAAAAAGATTGGACAGGTCAAGCCTTCAATGAATCAAGTGATTATAAAATTTAAAGGTATATATTTTTGAGTTTGAATAAGTTTTATTTTTGAGATATCTTTGCTATTTATTACCCATGTGATGTGATAATAAAAATTTAAATGCATTTATGAAAAAATAGCTAAAATATTCTTTTATTTGCTTCACAGACTATCAGGTGATAGGTCAATAAGTGTGACTCAAGTCATTTCCATATCAGTTATTCATTTATCTCTGAAATTATTTTGTGAAAAACATTTAATGTGTATATATTGTGAGCTTTAAGCAACACAAATGAATTTAGTAACTATCTCATTAAGTTTCCTTTGAATGTGAAATAGTGTATTAAGGAAAGGGAAAAGGGAAGGGGAAGAAAAGAGCTTTGGAGGGGAAGATTGCCACAATAAAATGAAATTATTCTGGGATGCTATCCCAAATGAGAAATTAAGTGAAAAAAATAATAATGATACTAATGATAATAATTAAAGTAGGATGTGTGAAAATTTACTTAAGTTCAACAAAAACTGTTAAGAAACTAATAGAATGAAATTACTCATTTCTCAAGAGAACAATTGCGACAAGTAGGAGAAAGTGGTAGCGAAGCAATTCCTTTAGAATCTTCACATCTTAAACATGCGATCATCTTAGGACATGAAATTCTAGTCTTCTTAAATCTTGAATAAACAGTTTTTGTGGGAATATCTGTTAGCTGTAGTCATTGGACTTGTTCTTCAAAATTAAATAAACATCAGAGAACTAAGAACATAGTAAATATGTTGATAGCAACATTCTATGTCTTGAATGGGATGTGGGTTACATGGTTGTATGCATTTGACAAGGCTCATTTGTTCACGTATCTGTGATTTGAGTTTCTTTCATTGTACGTCAATTTTATATAAAAAAGAAGTATAAACCAATGTTGAAATGTAGCCAATGACAAGAATTCTGAAGTATCTGCAACTTTGAGATGAAAAAATATAATGAAATGGGTTAGTGGATGATTGAGAAGAGAATGATTAAACATATGATAAATCAAGTATAGTTATGTGTTAATTATGTAATCTATGTATTGAATATATGACATATATTAAAATATATAGAAAATTATCCCAACTACTCAGTATGGTTGACATTTTTATAATAAAAGTAAGAAAAAAGGATTAGGCTCTAAATATCCATTAGTAAACAAATTAAAAACATTTCACATTTAATAAAATCTTCCTAACTTTTTTCAAGCATTAAACTTTAGATATTAAAATAAAAATCCCACTGAAATAATTTAATTCAATAATCTGAATTGAAATTGGTAGGCTTAAAATATAAGTGTTTACAAATATGATCTAATGTCTTTCACAATAAATTCAAAAAGAATGGACACAGCATTGTGGGTTGGGTATGAGGTTGGGATTTATGGGGAGGTAAAGGAAGTGCAGGACAGAACACAGAACACTCACTCTCTGGGGTAGAGTCTCCCCCGTTACACCTGGAGCCCTGAAGGAGCAAACTGGTCATGGGGTGGCATTTTCACAGCCTAGTCATAATCTCCCTCTCTCTCCCTCTCTCTCTCTCTCCCTCTCTCTCCCTCTCTCTCTCTCTCTCTCCCTCTCTCTCTCTCTCTCTCTCTCTCTCTCTCTCTCTCTCTCTCTCTCTCTCTCTCTCTCTCACACACACACACAACCTGAATTGGTTTCCATTTAAAATAGTTAAATGCAATTTTTATAAAGTTAAAATTTTCCGAAACCTGAGCCACCTTACTGTTCTGAGCTATGATGTCTCTGGATGTTCACTTGTTTTACGGAAATTTTGGGATCAGAACTGGCATTCACTTATCACAATCAGTTAGTTTTGATGTACATCACATACTAAAGTAGCTCTCAAATCACCACATAATACATTTAAAAACTAGCTCATTTTCTTTAAGACGGTTGTCTAAGATATTATTTACTAAAACACCTTATTTCTCTAAATGTGTAAATACACTAATCCCCCAAATGTATTTAGTTCTTTATGTTACATAAAGGTGAGTAATAAACTTGATGGAGGTGCTGAAACTTGTGAGTTTGATCAATGAACTCAATTATGGCCCCATTCTAAGGATTTCTATTTTCTGTTTATAATACATAGTTGCCTACGTATCTGACACTGCTCTCCAAATCTCTTCAATGAATAAGAAAGATTCTTCAGAGTATGTGCGCTCTCTCTCTCTCTCTCTCTCTCTCTCTCTCTCTCTCTCTCTCTCTCTCTCTCTCTCTCTCTCACATCTCTTTTGGGTCCCCAGCTAATTTTTTTCACAAGGTTAGTTGCTAATACATTCCTCGCACCCATGCATTATTAATGCTCACCACTCTCCAAGGTGGCAGTGACAAATAGGAAGCTAAATCTACTGACTAGTGGGGAATGTACTCTTTAGTAATGCTTGAATTTTTCAATTCATTCTGCTTATTGAGGATTTTTCAGCAGAGGTTCTGTGACAGAATGCACTTCATACCTCTTTCTTCATTCTCTCCCCACCTTTTTGTTTTTCAAATCTAAGAGGCATTCAAATAGCCAGAGGAAAGCTTATCATCCTGGCTTTGAAGGGGAGTAGAGCAAAAAGTATCTTTGAAGGTCACAACTGCAAGAAGATCATTGCTCCTCTTTGCATGTTTTCAGTGGCAGTTTTAATTCCAAAAGGACTATGCACGTAGTCAAGTAAATCATGCTACTTTAACTAGGTTATGCCAGCTGTAGTATTCCCAGCAATAGTACCAAGTGTGTATCATGAGAAACATTGATTTTTTAATGTGCAGATTTGTCTCTTCAGATATAAAACCTTATTCATTTAAAAATATAAAGAAGCAATCTATGAAGTATATTCTGGGATGAATATTGGGTACTATGAATCCCACTAGCAGTTCTATTACATTTGTTTAATTCAGAATCACTGCACTTAAAGTATTATACCTTTGTGCATGTAATAATGAGCTTTTAGAAAATATCTTTTCAGTGAACGAAATCGTAATTTACAGAGAACACAGGAATTGGAGTTCCCCCAGCAACTGGAATTTGGAGCAAGACTTTACTATTACATTTCTCCAGTTTGAAAATGGAAATAACAATCCATAACATCAAGTAGTCAATTACCACAACATCTATGTTTGTGAATTTTTAGTAAGCATGCTATTTATATCACAGTGATCACTAAATCTAGGGTGAGAGAAATTAGTGTTTGGATAAATTAAAGGACAGCTAGAATTAGGGAAACAATGGTGGCTATAGGGCTCTTGGTGTGCAATATGAATTCCTCTGAGGGAAGAGGAAGGTACAGCTTTTTTTTTTCGTGTATGTATTTTATTTTTTCTTTATTTTTATTCCTGACAGCATTACAGATGTCCCCATTCCCCCCAACTCTATCCACCCCGATCCAGATGCCGCTCCCACTTTCCTCTGGTCATCACTGCATGTATGTTTTCTAACTAATATTTTGCTAGGTGCTTTTACTATATTGTCTCATTTAAATATGACAAATATCTCATAACTTAGGTATTATTGATCTGCTTTATAGTTAAAAATAAATAGTACTACTATAGTAACTAATTTAGAGAGGGTTTAGAAAATAGCAAAACAAAATGGAAACAAATCAATTTGGTGCCAAAATGCATGTTCTGAACACTACACAATTGTCACAGTCTAACACTTTCAACTTCTGCATTATAATGTCAATATATTTGATTTCTTTATTTGCTTAGTAATTGTGATGGCACTTGAATGTATGGAATCACTTATATGTAGGTATCATTGTCTAGAACCCACTTAGATCAGTTTTCAAACATGGATAATTGTCTCAAAATCATGTTTTTTTAATAGTAGAACACATTTTTTGCTGGGTACTAATACATATATTGAGTGATGAAAGAATTAGTTAAAATAATCTGTGTTCTCTTGAAGGTGAATATTAAGTTAATGCTTAGCATAGAATTAAGTATATTTCAACTTTTGGGCTCAGCAAAGAAAATCTCTCGGACATCCAAGAATATAAAATAAGCAAGCTGGATACCCTAAAGTGAATATTAAATAATACATGATAGAACAGTTAGTTACATAACTCTAAAAGTCACTGTACAGCTGGTCCATGACAGATTTAATTCAGGTATCTCAACATACATCCACAAATCTTCTACAATCCATGCAGTTTATAAAACAGAGCAAATAAAACCATCCATAACCCACATATATGAGGTCTGTCCAGAAGGTATCCAGCCATGTAGTATGAAAAATAGATACATTTATTGAAGAAAATACAAAAATACAAGAAACATTGTACACAGGACAATGACTCCTCAGTGCCCTTCAATGTAGCACCTTGGGACCTCGCACAGTTCTCCCAGTTCCCGTAAGCTGCTCCATTGTATTTTCCTGAATGTCACTGATGGTCTGAAATCTCTTCCCTTTCAAGGGTACCGTGTTTATCTGACTATAAGATGTACTTTTACCGCCCACCCCCCCACCAAATTTGGAAGGAATAATGGTTGCTAATGCTGCTGCTGAGTTCTGTTTATATTTACATTGGTAAAATATTATGTCATTAATTGTTGGGAACCACTCTGCCTGGTTTTAGAAGCTGTAACCCCCTCATGGCTAAGTCTGAGTGAGCGACCTTCTGAGCCTAAGCCACTGAAGAGACAAGGCTTATCTTCCTGGCAGGGGAGCTACTTCTGCTCCTTTTACTTCATCCATAACTGGCCCCCAGTGCTCGATCAGTTAGCTAATGATGGTAAGATTCCCCAAGTGGGGGACAACCTAAGATAGGCATGATCATGTGGAGGCCCCAAGGGAGGACTTGGGGGGCTATAGCAAAAGAGGGTGATGGACCCTCAGCTATGACAAAGCCTGAGTCCTCATTCTGTCTGCAAGAAGCCTCGTAATCTCTTGGCTGCCTTGCTTACCCTGCCTGACTCAAGCCTGAAATAATGCTGGTGGTGGGTGTAGCCCTGTGCTGGAAAGGGCAGGTTCCCTAGGGTGATCAGGCCTAAGAAAGAATATGTAAAAACCTGTGAAACCTGCTTTGTTTAGAATGCTCTCAATTAAATAAGGGTCCAAGCCAGAAGTGAGTTTGTTCCTCAAAGTTTTATAGTTTTTAGCTATCTGATCCTGACTCAAAATAGGCCCTCAGAGTTCTTTGTGTGTTATCTATTGTTTGATCCTTACTGCCTGATAATGATTAATGAGCCTGTATTCCTATGCAAAATGACCCAATAAAAGCCCATAGAGGAAGAGACTCTTGGACCTTTTCCTTTGAGAGATCAGCCATCTTTCCTCCCCAGGCAGATCATGTCTTGATAGACTTATTCTCATCTGTGGTGGCCAGGGGGGTGGGGGGCATGGCGGCAGGCAGAGCCCCCCAACAATTTATGTTATTAAATATTTTACCACATTTTTTTTGCTTCAAATTTTTTTTCCTATTTTCCTCTAAAACCTAGGTGTGTCTTACGGTCTGAAAAAATACGGGTAATTTTAGTTTTGGGAAAAGCCAGAAGTCACAGGGTACCAAATCTGAGCTGTAGGAGGACTGAGTCACCTGCATGATTTGATGTTTTGCCAAAAAACTCTATACTAGACATTATGTGTAAGTGGGTACATTGTTGTGATGAAGCTGCCAATCACAGTTGCCCATAGCTGTGGCCTTCTGAATCATCCAAATGCTTCCTGTGGAGGAATGTTCAGGGTTAACACAAAATTTGATACAGATTTGTTGCTCTACTCCATCAGTCATTTTGAATGGAATAGCCACACAATGCACATGCTCACTCAACAGCGTCTCCCACCTCCACTGACTAGTACAGTGAAGTCATCATTGTTCCCACATGCACACTCTACTCCACTCTCCTTGAATACACAGGTACATCAATGTTGTGCAAACCATTCTTGTTACATTAATAATGGTTGGACTTTTTCTGGGCAGACCTTGTATAGTATAAGCGGATACAGTAATTCAGAAATTTCTATCTACATGCACTTGCAAGAATGAACACCCGGAACTAGAAGCAATCTCTGATATCCTGACAATTTTGAGTTGGGTTTATGTTGCACAGAAAAGAGATTACTATTTTTTAAATAATTCATTTATTTATTTTTAGACAGAGTGGAAGGGAGGAAGAGGGAGAGAGCAAGAAACAATGTGACAGAGAAAAATCAATCAGTTGCCTCTACTACATGTGCTGGCCAGGCACCAAACCTGCAACCCAGACATGTACCCTGACTGGGAATTGAACCATGACTTTTGCTTTGCAGGGAATGCTCAACAAATTGAGCCTTGTCAGGGCAAAAAGAGATTACTATTGATAGCCGTCATGCAACATAGATAACCTAAGTTCCAAAATTAGTTAGTTCTATCCTTAGTGGGAAATACTAAAGGCAGGAACAATTATAATTCCTTTGAATTAGAGCTCTGTTTCAAAAAGAAGAGGATTGAAAATGTGCAGGTCCTTAGGTGGTAAATTCTAGAGTACATAAAATTAATGTGAGAGGAGATGACATATGTTGGCAATCTGGTGAGAAAAAGAAAGAAGAAATCAATGATTATTGATTATTCCATAGAAACAAACAAAAAAATGTACCATGGAATCAGAAGCTGCACCAACCCATTCCCTGCAATTGGAGTTTATTAAAGAAATTGAACATTTCTATACCAATAAAAGAGAGTTAACAAAAGTAAGAAACCTGGTACACTATTCAAACCCTTACTGCCTTTTCGTATTTTACTTAGTATGACTGGTCAAGAAAGCTCTATAATATTTGAAAATAACAACAACAAAATGGCAAGAAATACTGTGCAAATTGATCAAAGACACAAAACCAGAAAGTTAATGATCAAAAGTATCAACTCATCAAAATGTTAGTAAAAGCCTTCACTATGAAACTAAATAAAACTTCAGTACACTAATATACATTAAACAAACATGGTTTAGCAGACATGTAGTGCATATCAAATCAGAAAGTTAAGAATATAAATGATTATAAAACTAAAGGTACAAAACTAGAGATGATTAAAATCATTTAAATTTCAAGAAAAAGACAAAATCGTCTTGTAAGTGAAGACTGAATTCTACAGTGCTTATAGAGAAATAGATCTGACTGAAAATATAGTAAGACATTAAAGAATAAAACAACCAACATAATGAAAACAAGATAAATAACTTACAAATGTTCAAAAAGAAGTAATGGAATAAGAGGAGACAAATTATTTCTAATCTTTCTAGACTAGTCTTGCACATGCCAATAAAGATTTTCTTCAAGTCCTACTCACTGGTAAGCAGGGAGTTCTAGTGTTATCAAGTAAGCTTTTCCTAGATCCTGCACTGAGGTTGAAAATGACACCACTATTAAGATTAACTGACAGGGGACTTAGGAAAGTGAAGATCTGTGGTTATTTATCTAGGCACTGATTGCATTGAACCAAGTGACATTAATTGTTAAACAAGCAAGATTCTATTCTCAACAGTTTCACGTCTCATCAGGAAGGTAAAATAAGGATACAACTTAAACAGCACACCAAAGTAGTCCCTTGCCTATGGGAGACGGAGATTAAATGCTACGGTGTATTCAGAGGTAGGGGAAACCATCACCATCCAGAGAGAGAAAAGACCACCAATTTCAAAGATGTTAAAATTGCTTGAAACTTTTTGAAACTCCAATTTTGAACATATTTTTGTTTTAAAAGCAAAATTATGTTAGTCATGTTCTGATCCAACTACATATTTCCTTTTTTCTTTTCCAATATTTTTTCTAGATGAGACTTCAAATAGTTTTGTCCTGGTCTTAAAAATAAAATTCATTCATGACAGTCATTAAAGAAGCTATCATTCATGGCACTAAAGATACTACAGGGTCAATCTCTCCCGAAAGAGTGTTCACATTTGTTATTTTCATTAGTGGCATTGTTGGAGTAATACAAATATAGTGTCTAACAGTTGTGACTCACAGAACCACATTTCTTTAGACATACACATTACAAAAGTATGTTTTAAATCTGTCAGATTATATTATACATAATGTAAGCTAAATAAATCATTCCAAGTAGATTCTTCCTTAAAGATAGCCATGTCTCTCTCCAGTCCCTTTCCAACCTATAACTGGAGTTGTTTTTATAGAAACATATATAAATTCAAGTCATGACCTGCCTAAAACCTGTTAAATGTTTTAATCAACATGCTACATGAACACACTCCTGCTCAACATTAGTCACCCTTCCCTCCATCGCCCTTTTGGTGACACCTTTCTAGGCTCACAGCCCTCTTGATGTTTTGAGAACCAGCCAACTTTCATTCTATATGAAAGCCATCGGCCCAGTATCCCCAGCTGCTCAGGAGGCATTTCCCCCATATCTTTATACAGCTATTGGCTCCTCTCTACAAAGCATTAACTAAATGTCACCCTTTCCTGGCCACTATACCTAAAGTAATGCCAACTCTGTCCACCTTAGCCCTCCTGCTCCACAAAAACCTATCTCTTTTTACCTTATTTTATTGTTTGCATAATACCCGACACAAGTATACTTGATTACGTGTTTACTCTTCATCTCCACCACTCCTAAATTGTAAGCTCCATGCCTATCTCAATCATTGCTATATCTGCAGTCCTAAAACATATTTATCAATAAATATCTAAATCAATGAACGAGTGAATAATATAACTGAATGAAAGTAGAATTCCATACATCTCACACAGTTTTCCTCTTTCCTGACAGTTACAAAAGATAAGTAGCTTCCCTGTGGGAAAGGGAAGAGACTTTTCTGTTCTTCCTCCTTATTTCACTTAGCTTGATTACAATTCAGAGGGTGACTAAGAAAAATTAGTTTAAAAATGAGATGAATTATATTGCCTAGTGTTTAGTCTTATGCTACCTAACTGACATGTTTTTCAATCCCCATTCTCCAACTAAACATTCACATGGTTAATTAACTAATGTTATAAAATGAAAGAGAAAAAATACATAGACACCATATGTGTACATGTTCACACTCATTGATAAGTAAAAATACCTGCTGTTTTGCTACTGGCAAACTGACGTAGCGAAGTCAGGGAAGGTACGTTTTTTCAGAGTAAAATGACAGCTGATGCCTATTTCCCTAACATGGATTTTTTAAAACCATTTTCAAAGTCATGCTACTTTTTTTTCCTTCTAAGTTGCAGAGGCTTGAATTTTCTTCAGCTCAAAGCAGAGTCTAGGAAAAAATAAGTTACTAAGTAAAGGAAGACAAAGTTCAAGTTGATTGAATGGCAATTAGAAAATCACATATATTTATATTTCCTTGTGTGAGTGGATTATCTTGCAGTGATTCAGACACTAGGTATTAAAGGGAAGTTGCCACTGGCCAGACATAGAAATATAAAACTAAAGAACTGAAACAGAACTAAGTATATTCTTTTCAGCCCTCAAATGTTTTCTTTATTTTAAGTTCCCAAGTATTATTTATAAATCTTATTTTCTAAAACATTGTGGTAAAAAGCCCTTGATCAAGCCATGATGAACAAAATAAAAATTATTTAATCTAAAAAAAGAAAGAAAACCTGTTATTGCTGAAAATAAAAAAAAGTTCTTTGATGTTTATTGTTGTTGTTCCCTTCTTATTATCTCTCTCTCTTCCTCTCTCTCTCTTTCTCCCTCCCTGTTTTTTTAGCTGTAGGTACAAATGATACATATCTATTCCACATGCATGAGACCATGAGACCCCTTCATGGTGCTTGTTCTGGGAATGCATTAATAGATAGAGAGTTTGAAATGGAAACAGCAATAAAAGACTACACTTTAAAAGATTAGAGAAGATAAAATAATAATTACAGATGGTATAAGTTGTCTTACCTGTAAGCTATGAATGTCTACACATATTTATCAATGCCAAAATCATACATTTAATTCTAGTGAAGGTTTTGTAAGAAAGTGTGTCATTTATTGTATCATCCCTTTTAATTGCTATAAGATATTAGTCTTCACACAGAATCTGTAGCTATACCTCACTCTGGCACCATCAATTTGGTTCCTAGATAGATTCCCCTAAAATCTGCATTATGAAAGAAGGAAGGAAGGGAAGGAAGGCAGGCAGATTGGAGAGAAGGGCAAAGCAAGGAATGAAGGAAGAAAAAAAGGAATAAAATAAAGGAAATAAAGTTAAAAAGTTAGTAATCATAAAAACTATGAATTTATGAAAAACTAGGAAACTAGTCAAACAAATGTTTGTCCAAAATTTGTTAGTGTAGTAAAGTTGCTTGGTATGTATTTATCCAGAAAGTCTGATTCTATAGTGGCATTCACTCATGTCTTTGAAATGTTATTATATTTTGGTTGGTAGCTCTTTCAGAACCATGTATGTGCAGATTTGCACTTTTAGAAAAAGGAGAATGCCATATTACTGAAAAGGCTGACAAGTGCATCAGTTAAATACTGTATAGTGTGATGTTTTTTTTTTATTTTAAAAGTATTTTTACTAATTATTTTATAACTAAAATATTATCACAGGGCACAAACTATCTATGAAAATGTGTATTTAAGTATAAAATCAACACACACTGTTATTGTACTCCTTCTTTGGCCTTTAGCATGCACCACTGGGACTCACCATTACTATCACATGCCAGGATTAAGTACCATATTCCCAGAGCCCAACTCCATTAAGAACACATAGAATCTTTGTCACTCTAGGTCAGCTGTGAAAGTGAAGAAGGCACAAGTGCAGAAAGGCCAAAGAGGTCTCCCTCCCTAGGTAAAAGGTTTAATGCCATTTTTATCATGCATTTTAACCCAATGATTTTGCCATGATCTCTGGGGAAGGTTCCCATTTACCTAATAAATTATTTATTGGTTATAGTATCTATAACACAAAATAATTCATTTATACACACAAGCTTCTGTGCTGGTGACCTTTAATTGACATGCTTCATATATTTTCTAGTCTTTTTTGAGGTCTATAATGCAAAATTCTTGAATAGCAGTCAAATAATGGTATAGTGAGGTTAAGAGACTTTTTCTAGTTCAAATAATTATTTATGATCACAATACAATAGAAATTATTTTTCAACCTCAGGCTTCTATTGGCATTGTATTCAAAGCATAGGCTATATTTATGACAATCATAATTTATGGTCCAGTCCACACAATAATTTTGGAATAAAAGAGGGTAGTAATGATAGTGCACCAAGAAAATAGGCACTAAACCAGGTATGTCCCAGGCAAATTTTAGATATAGTCACTTAATTACCTTATGATACCACCAAAGAAATCTCCATAGTTTTAAATAAAAGCAGGTTTAATTACAGAAAATAAAATGCAGTTTCAGAGAAAATCTAGATGGGTCAACATAAATTCAACTAGGGCCCATGAAAGAAACTGAAATAAGAAAAGGACATGTTAAATTTGCACTTTTCTATTTTAAAATTGTACTTTACATGTAACAATAGAATATTATAGTTCTTAGAAGTTATTTACATTATTTCTTTAAATATTAATTCCCTATTAAGAAATGTGTTAAGCTCTAGGACATTCATTTATGTAATCCTTAATGCAATTATTGCCTAAGAATTATTGCTACTTTACTACATCCAGAGTTACAAGTTCAAGGGCTACAAATATGTGTAAGATAAAAGTGACTGTCCTCAAGAGGTCACATAAGAGCAAGAAAGCCAGTAGCAAATAGTATAATAGATATATAATAATGATGTTAAAAATTTTCACAGAATATTGTGGAAATTTCCTAAAAAAAAAAAAAAAAAAAAAAAAAAAAAGGCTGTATGACACATTTGCATTCTGTGAGTACAAAACAAGGAGACCTACGCAGACATGGTCATTTTCTCATGGAAATGATGACCAAAATCCAAATTAAATAAGAGGAGGAGGGAAAGAACAGAAACTACAAACAATGGAACTATTGGGTTGGCCAAAAAGTTGATCTAGTTTTTTTCTGTGAAATAAAAGACAGATTTTTCATTTCCACCAATAATTTTTTGATTTGGATATTTTGAGTATGTCAGCTGTCTCTTGCCTAGTGTAATGCTGATTGTTCTCAGTTAATGTCTTGATTTGATCACTATCAATTTCAACTGGTCTACCCAACCATGGAACATCATCCAGCAAGAAATCTCCAGCATGAAACTTCACAAACCACTTTTGACATGTTCAATCATTTACAGCAACTTCTTCATAAACTGCAAAAATCTTTTTTTTTCATTTCAGTTGCATTTTTACCTTTCTTGAATTAATAAAGCATAACATGCCAAAGTGTTACATATTTTCTTCCATCTTCAATATTAAAATGGCTTCTCAAAAATCCACCAATTTTGATAAGTTTTTTAAATGCATGTGATATGACAGCTGTCACAACACAATCTAATGAAATTGTTTCAAATGAAGTTAAAGACAACTAACCACTAGTAGGGACATCTTACAGGAAAAAAAAGAAAGAACTTTTTGGCCAACCCAGTACAATTAAACATATGAACGATGTAGGGAATAAAGAGCTAAAAAGATATTTCCTTAAATATATATAATATAGATTTTTAAAAAATGGATACAGATTATTCCCTTCCAATGTATTTCTCAGCTCCCTTGAATCTGAACTGGCCAAATGACTTCCTATGATAAATAAAAGGTGGGAAAAGCAAAGCTGTTCAAGTTTTAAACTTAGGCTTTAAAAGACCTTACACATTTTCTCTTGCTCTTGGGACCCCTGATATTTCAACTAAGTGAAAAGACAGGGATTGCCTCTTGGAGGATGAAACACTTCACAGAGCAGAGTCATGTGCCCCAGCCAACATTCAGCTACCACCCAGCTGATACTGCACCTGCAGGGGCATGAGCGAGACCAGCAGAAACTAGTAAAAATCCAGCTGTATCTAGCACAAATTTCTAATATGCAATCATAAACTAAATAAATAAGTTATTGTTCTAACTCATTAAGTTTTTAGTAGTTTGTCACTCAGCAAAAGTTAACTGATTTTATGCACACTCAAGCATGTATGTACATGTGTGTATAAACATATATATTTATCATCACATGTTTATATAAATGATATATAAATAATTATGTATAAACAAGTGGGTATAATATAGGTGTAATATATTATGTTTTTTTACATATATAAATTTAAATATATGCATGTATATAGATATATACCTCTATTTATAAACCTGTATGTATAAAGACATATATGTGTACACACATACCTGAACTACTTTAGTGTTCTGCCAAAATTTTTGTTCACAAATTACACTTATGAAAATGATGCAAAATAATGCAAAATAACTAATTAAAGAAGAGAAAAGAGCGCAGTGGGGGAAAATGCTGGGGGTGGTGAAAGCAGGGCCCTTAAGGATGTTTAGGTTGTTTCCCTTCTAGAAATTTCATGGGAAGAATGTGCTTCCGTATATTTAACTTTAGGTGTCTTTGGGTTAACAGTTGTTTCTTGAAAAACTGTTTATGTTACAAGTCTCCTCATAAATTTTTTATTAAAATATCTAAATTCTACAACTTAAAGAATTGGAATTTTGACTGGAAAGTTAGGGAGAAGAAAGAAGAGAAGCACATGTAGAAATGTTGCATGTGCATGAAGTAAATTACCCTAGGTTAAAAACTCCCTACATGTTAACTTGGGAGTATATGAGTCAGAGTATATTGAGATCATGAACCTAGGTATTCCAAATGTAAATAGAAAATAAATTTAGACAGCCTAAAGACAATAAAAGAAAAATTAAAGTGTTAAAATCAGTACAAAAATAAATAAAATATTTAAATAATCTATAGCTCAATCCTAAGCCCCCTTCCCTTCTTCCTCTGTCTTCTCATTCCATGAAACCACATTTTGTCACAATATTTTAAATTTACATGTAAGTCACCCTCACGTTTATATTTCTTAAGCAGAAACTCTCTGATCTCCATGCTTCTATATCCATCTGAATGTCATTTTTAAATGTCACAAAGGCATTACAAACTCACCGAGTCATTAATTAAAATTATCATCTTCACATCCAGATTTAACTGTCCTCTAGTTTCCTTTCTTAGTAAATGACCATGGCATTCAAGCCATCATGTGAGTCAGAAATCTAGGTATTATTTGTGATACTTGGCCGTTCCTCACCCCAGATACAATATTTTATGAAGTCCTATCAATTTTACTCACTAGAACTCTGAAACATATTCACTTCTTTTCCTCTCCTTTTCCATTACCTCAGGGCCAGTTCTATCATATCTTGTCTGTTACTTCCATGGCCTTCAAATTTTCTCTCTACGCCTACTCTAATTTCTCTAATCTTCTATCTCCACTTCAGCTGAGAGTGATCTTATAAAAACATAAACATGATATTTTTTCTAATTAAACATCTTCAATAATTTTTCATTTTTTTTATTACCAAGGCAAAATGTTTATCGTGGTCTGGAAGGCTCTGCACAAACTGATCCTAGCCTACTTCTCTAGTCCATTCATTATCCTTTCAATTTAGATGTTTAGGTGACTTAGGCAAAGTGGAGCATGAAGTAAGTCTGCAATTTAGTCAGTGCTAACTTCGATTCTAGGAATGGGGTACTCCCCTTTCCTCATTGTTTTGCTTATTTTGCTTTCACCCACTCCACACCTCCTCCCACCAGTGAGTTACTACTCATTTTTCAGATCTTACCTGAGAGATGACTTCCTCAAGAAAATCATTCCAGACCACCACATCCTTGGATAATAAAGTCTTCTTGTTTGAATTTAACTTTCATAATACTTTTCTGAAAATAATTGATACAATTTGCAATTATATACTTTAATTGGTAAATTAATATCTGGCTAGATTTATGCTAATGTGGTAGCCACTAGTTACATATGATTATTAATTTAATTTAATTTAACTAACTAAAAGTTTAAAATATGTAATTGTTCAGTCACATCTCAATAGTGTTAAAGAAAAACCACAGCTGGACTGTGGTTAAGTAGTAAGAAGATTTTAATCAGAACTACTGCATTAGGGGAAAAGAAATCTTAGTATAGAACAGGGCTCAATTCTGAATGTAGCATGGGCAAATGGGAATTTATAGCTAAGGAGCAAGGTGTGTGGGTCAGTGGTTGAGTTCACCTAACAAGATTCTTGCTGAAGGCAACCAGATTGATAAAGGACACTTGCAGAATGGCGGAGGTGATGAACTTAATTACATAATGAGAGTGGTCAGATATGGAAGATGGGGGATTCTAGTTAACCAATTTAGCAGAATTCTTGTTATTGTAAAGTTGGACAATGAAGTGACAAATACAGAGTTCAAAAGTTGAAGCCTATTCAAAAAGTTCAAGGGAGCCCTAGTAGAGTTTGGTTAAGAAAAGAATTTTTTGCCCTGACTAGTGTAGCTCAGTAGGTTGGGTATCATCCCACAAAGCAAAAGGTCACCTATTTGATTCCTGGTCAGAGCACATGCCTGGGTTGTGGGTTTGGTGCCCAATCAGAATGGGTACGAGAGGCAACCAATTGATGTTTCTGTCTCACATTGATGTCTCTCTGTCTCTCTTTCTCTCTCCCTCCCCCTCTCTCTAAGAATAAATATTCAATAAATAAAATCTTTTAAAAGAGAGGGAGAGCATCTTTGTCAATAGCTACAAATGGCTAGTTTCTTTTGTATTGGAAAATGCAGTTAAAAAAAAAAAGAAAACATTCCCATAACTATAGAAATTTATACGGGACAACAAAAGTTTAGATTGTAAGCTCTGTGAGAACTCTGTCAATACCTATTTGTTCAACATTAAAATCTGGTTCTTAGGAGATGCCCAATAAATACTGCTTACTTGTTATTGAAAGGAAATCTTCTCCAGGCTTTAAGTTTTTATTCTATCTTATGAAATGATTTTATTAAATTCTTCACATTAGGTGTGTTCACTTCTTAAAAGATTTACATTTACTCATATGTCTATGTCATCATGGTTTAATAGAACTCACACTGATAGTCCCATCTTTAGCCCAATATTGCCCTGTAGCTCACAGCTAAAATTTTCTTAAATCTGACTCTAGGTACTAATGATTTAGTAACATCTCAGGATTAAGAACTTCTGTAGTTTAAGGGTAAACAATTCTCTTCAAGGGTCTCTAAATCATGCCTTCTTCTCCTTTTAAATTGCAATATCACCTGTTGTGTCTGTGTGTGTGTGTGGGGGGGTCGTTGATTATGAGCCAGTTGGCTTTTATCCATATCTTTAAATCAACCATGTACTGGTAAAGTGGGCAGGTTGCAAGAGAAATTAGAAACAAGGCCAATGAAGCTATTTTTAAGTCATATTTTTATAACCTTGAGTCAGGATACCTTTCAGTCCGTGACCTCTCCAGGACAGACTGAGGAGAGGCTCCACCCAGGACTCTCATTTATCTTTGACTTTAAAAGTAGCAATAAATACTTTTACCACCATATCAAGAATTTTTCACTAAAACATTGAGAACTTAAAAAAAAAAACTGGAAAGAAACATGAGTATTTGTATGAGTGGAGGATCCAGATTTCTGACCACTTTGAAATAAATTGAACTGTCAAAGAGGCTCTGGAGGGCTTATATCTGATCCACCACCTAAGGCTAAACACAGTCTGCCACCTTTCATGGATTGATGTTAGAGCCACAGTAAACATTCTGAAAGAACCTCAGACATTCACTGGGATGCCACAGAAATCTAAACAATTAGAGTGTATAAGATGCCAATAAATAAAGATTAACTTTAGGGAATAAAACCGTACATATCAGTGCTATCAGAGGAGGTAAGATTTCAGAAAGGACTGTTGGGAACAGCCGTTAATTCTGTGTAAATAAAAACTCTTCTTGAACCAGAGCTTATAACTCAGAGGTGTTTGTTTCGAGCATATACTAAATTACCCTCAAATCATTCTTTCACTATTGACATAGAGTGAAATAACAAGCTTAACCAGAGGTTAGACAGAGAGACATAGGAAACATCAGGACCATTCAAACAGAACAGCCAATCACATTGAATTAATAACTATTAACAGATATTTTTTTTTGTCATATTGGGAGGAAAAACTTTAGTACCAAAGAAAATGAAGATTCTGGACAATCAAAATTCAAAATATACATAATTGTTTTCAATTAATTCTGAATATTCTGCTTTAAGGAAATTAGCATCATTTATAGATATGATCAGGGTGGTTACAGAGTATAAAATGAGTAGAATATTCATCATAAAACTTTAGAATTTTGAGTCTAAACAGACAAAATAAATGGGTTTTGTTTTGTTTTGTTCTGCTATACTCTTGGTTTAAAGGATTGAGTTAATAAGTAGTTAATTCAGCTCCACTAGCTACAGAAAGTCTAAATTAACCAACACTGTTGGCTATTCTACACTGTTATTTCATTCATTCTTAATTAACATCATTAAATACAGATTAACCAACACCACTAATAAAATTAATTTTAGACAATCCTCATCTATTAAATATACAAAATATTTTCTAGATCAGTGAGAATTAGTGTAGTCAAAAGTCTGCTATTCGACTAACTATAACTGATAATATGGTGGCAAGAGAAGCTTATTTCTTCATTAAAATTTTACATGAACTGCAGGGCAATATATTAAGTTTAGGATATGGACTTTTGAATCAGCCAGTATCAGCTTTAAACTTTGATTCTGCTGCTGACTACATAGATTACACAACTTTTTTTACTCTTCATATCTATGAAATGGGGCTGCTCATTTTGCAATGTAATTGTCAAGACTTGAATAAGGTGATAAGCATAAAAACACCTATAAAATTGGTTTATAAGAAGCACTCACTAAATGAAAATATTATGTCTAAGAAACAGATTTATGTTTCACTATTGGAAAATGATAAAACACGAGCATGAATATGATCAGATGACTACTGAGAAACGTGTAGTTAACAGCTAAAAAAATACTGTGGGATTGGAGGAAGTGTCTCCTCACACACCGCAGTCATTAGCCTCTCATATCCAACAAATTTAGTTAAGATCTGAATATTTCTAAAGGTACAGAGCAAATATATACTTCTTTATAATTGATTTCATTCTAGTTGTTATCTGTGTACTTGAAATTATAGAGAAATAATTCAGTGGTATAGGTACGATTGATATTAAAAATGAATAGGAATTAGTATAATTTTAATTTAAGGCTTAGGAATAATTTCCAATTTTAATAAAAATGTTTCTAGACTCAGTTTACCTTTTCAAAGCCTAAAATCATTGTTTCTGGATTAAACCCATTCATTTGAGAAGGGCTGAAGATAAATATTTTATGCATGGATATCTTACTAGCTTCCTAAATTACTTAAAAGCAGGCTATTTGCTATTTCTCTGGACTGCCCAACTTTTTATGTGTACTCAGAGCAATCAAAATAATGAATATTTAACAAAGAGTTGATCATGGCTTCAAAGAAGATGAATTTTTACTTGTATTTTTTAATACTCAATATATATTAAATAGTCAACATTCATGGATTATACAAAAAGTAAAATACAATGGACCTTATCTGTGCTGAAAAACTATTGTGTCTCATTTTCTGATTTCACAAGAAACATACTGTGTGCTGTGTAGCTGGGAAATAATTTTGCATGAAGCCCACAAACTAATATTGGTACATCCCCCAACCCCCCCAGAAAAAAAAATGGCCCTTTAAGAACTTCCTACTTACCAAGGGCTAACCCCACCAGGACAAAGGTTTGGGCAGAACAATACTTTGTGTTTTCTAAATGAAGTTACTTTGTGGCAATTAAGTTTCCATTCTTTCTTCTTCTTTATTTGAATATTAACAAAGACTGAGTCTATTCTATGCTTTAAAAGAAACACTGTTACTGGCTTGAGACCTAGCCCACCAAGGATTAGCTTGAAGTTCATTTTGTCAGTCACTGATACACAGAAAATGAGGGAATGATTGGTAACAGAAATGCCCACAGACAGTGATTATGACACAATTTCTTTTTTATTGTTTTAAAAGATTTTATTTTTATTTATTTGTAGAGAGGGGAAGGGAGAGAGAAAGAGGAGAGAAACATCAATGTGTGGTTGCTTCTTGCATGCCCCCTACTGGGGACCTGGCCGGCAACTGAGCACGTGCCCTAACCGGAAATAGAACCAGTGACTCTTTGTTTTGTTTTGCAGTCCGGTGCCCTATCCCCTGAGCCACATCAGCCAGGCACTATGACAAAATTTTAATTTATCTGTCTTGACTATTTTTTATCTGTTAGACTTTAAATGATCTAAATCTTTCTACTTATGGCTGTCAGTCTACCCATGTTCACCTTAGCTGCCAATGTCATGTCATCCATGACATTGGGCTGTTTTTTTGTTTGTTTGTTTTGCTCTCAGTCTCTAATTTGTAGAGCTAGTTGTCCACTCTGCAAGACTCCCACAACTATCATTCTGCCATTTACTGCTGGTGTGGAACGCTATCAAAAGCTCTTTTAAAATGCAAGTGACTCATGAGAAATTGTGCAGTTCATTAGAGAAATATTTTTATATTTTATCAACAACGCAACTATGTTTAACTATGTTAAAGGTGAACAGAGTGAGTGTACAGTCTATTTTAAAAGTGAACAGAGGAAATATAAGGTCTAGAGGCTAGATTCTAAAAGAAAAAGAATAATGATTGTACATTTTGTACTTGGGATAAGAAAATAACTAATATTATTAGGAAGGAGGACTATAATTCACCTTAGGTTACTTTTCTCTCCTAATAATCCCTAATATCTGCCTCTGTGTTTGGACCTTCTAAATGTCCACATCCTATACATAGCATAAAATAGATTTGTTTACTTTGGTGGAGGAGTGAGAGATAAAATATAAGAGTACATGAAAATGCATGACTAATGGAAACAATAAAGGGATGGAGAGTCTCCTTTCTCTTATGTCACAAAATTATCCCCCACCAGGAAGAGAACAAAGGTGGAAACTTCTGAAAGTACCATTTCATAAAGTAATGGCAAGACAGAAAAAGATCAGGAAACAATGATTATGCAAAGCCAATCTATGAATTACTGATATTATTTTTTTCTCTTTTTTATTGTTCAAGTAGAGTTGTCTCCATTTTCCCACCACTACTTTCCCCCTCCCCACCCACCCCCACCTCCAACCCTCAATCCTTCCCCACCTTTGGTTTTGTCCATGGGTTCTTTATATACATTCCTTGATGAAACAAAAGTAAATGAAATAAATTATTTCACTTATTTTATTACTTCTTAGCTACTTTAAAATTTAGCGAATCTCTTATGGACATGATCTAAATTTAACATTTTATTCTGCACTGTTATTTGAATAGGGATTCCAAGTCTTTAATCTTGCTGGCTTGAAACAAAATTATTTCGGAGAAGCTTTTTAAACCAGAGCACTGTAATTCTCTTTCATAAACACATGATACAGCAGAAAAGATCAAAGATTTATAGGGAAGTTCTTTTACCTCTTTTTGAAAGCTGATGCCCGTGGCTTTCACTAATTGAAAATTTTCTTTACAAAAACGGACCTGTAGGCAGCCTATTTGCAGTCACCAGCATTAACTGCACATCACTGTAACTTCCTGCCTTCAGAAACTTACTAAGAGATAAATGGGACTTGATGCTGACAATTTGAGGTGGATCTCACTAATTTGTAATGACGTGGGTATGCAGAAAACAAGTAATTACTTAGCTATTGTCTTTCTTAGTTTCAAGTGATACGATTGACACCACCATTGTCAATGAATAAAAAGAAGAAGAAATTTGCTGACCATTAACACTGAAATACTTACAATTCATTTTTACTGAAACATTTTGTTGTAATGATTTTCACAAAATGTGTGTGTATAAAATTAATGCTATCCGTGTTATAATCATAGAGCCTAGAACGTGCCCATATTAAAGTTTTTAAAGATATCACTTGCTTAAATGTTTAATAACATTACTTCCAAATATTTTATCTGCTATAGTCATCTGAGTCTGTCTAAGGCACCTACAACAAGTAGAAAAAAAGGACTGCGCTATTGTGCTTATGCCTAGGAAAAGATTTTGTTTAACTTTTACTTTTATCTGAACCACAGCTTTAGAATTTCTGAATACACAAGGTAGAAAAGAGATACAAAGCTTATTTTTAAATACAAATGACTGTTTGGTTTAAAATAGTAATGGATATCATTAAGTTCAACTCAGAAAAAGTAATATTAAAAAGAAAAGAACAAAACTCTCAGCATTCAAAAATAGCCATAGAAATGTTTTGGTGCAGTTCCTCCCAATCTGTTGTATAGGAAGAAGGATGCATCTCTATTCTCTCTGTGACAGCTGGAAAAATTCTTTATACCATATGGAAGCCCATGAGTCACTCCCCCTTCAAAATTCCCCACTGTGGGACATCCACACTTGAAGCAAACTCCAAAATTCTTTCCTCATTTCACAGGGCCCTACTCACCCTATGACCCCAGGACTCTTAGAGGATGGTATGGGTCCTTCTGTGGTCTCACAAACTAGCCCACTAGTAGTTTACACCATGACCTCTAATCTCTTAATTTAGCTTCATCTAAGGCAACCAGAGTACAGTTTTCTTGGGACTATCCCTGTTTTAAATCTGAAAGCCCCACATTCCAGGTACACTCTCAGTTCTTGGAAAGCAGTTTGTTCCTAGAATAAGGGTACTAATTATAACTCTTAATATGTTAGTCACTTTAGAAATGCTAGCCTTTGAATAATAATTGCTCTTAAATCCATTACTCTTCAGCTGTGTTTCACAGTAGAATTTATTCATATTATATATTTTCACAAATTTGGAATATCCACGTTACTGACAAAATCAAAAAGCGAAAAAATGTAGGCTGTTCTACAGCTATATAATTTGATACCTTAATTTAATTTAGCAATAAGAATATTTTTAAAATAATTGTGGCTTTATATAATAATATGTCAGAATAAAAATGTTTCTCACATTAGTTTTAATATATTATTTTCTTCATTTATTATTCAAATGAATTTCAAAATAATTTTGAATATTAAAATATAAATTTGAGTTACATAAAATGTACCATTTAATTGAAAAAATGGCTATAGTTATATTATAATTTTCCATTAAAAACATATAGCTATCCATGTAATCTATTTTTTTAATTTTATTTTAATTGTTCTTGTATAGTTTTCTGTCTTTTACTCCCAGCCCAACCCTCCCCTCCTCCCTTCCATTTCCACCCCTTCCTAGTCTTTGTCCATGTGTCCTTTATACTTGCTGCTCTAATCCCTTCCCCTTTTCCCCTGAAATTCCCTCCCCTCTCCCCTCTAGTGACTTTCAGCCTGTTCTCAATTTCAATGTTATTACTTATATTTTGCTTGTTTATTTGTTTTGTTGATTAGGTTCCTGTTAAAGGTGAGATCATGTGGTATTTGTCTTTTACTGCCTGGTTTATTTCGCTTACCATAATGCTTTCCAGTTCCACCCATGCTGTTGCAAAGAGTAGGATCTGCCTTTTTTCTGCTGTGTAGTATTCCATCATGTAAATGTACCATATTTTTCTGATCCATTCATTTACTGATGGGCACTTAGGTTGCTTCCAACACTGAGCTATTGTAAATTGTGCTACTATGAACATTGGGTGTATAGGTCCTATTGGATTGGTGTTTCAGGGTTCTTAGGATGTAATGATAGCAGTGGAATTGCTGGGTCAAAATGCAGATCCACTTTTAGTTTTCTTAGAAAATTCCATACTGATTTCCATAGTGGTCGTACCAGTCTGCAATCCCACCAACAGTGCACTAGGGTCCCCTTTTCTCCACAACCTCTCCAACACTTGTTTGTTGCTTTGTTTATGATGGCCTTTCTGACTGGTATGAAGTAGTATCTCATTGTGGTTTTAATTTGCATTTCTCTGATAGCTAGCAATACTGAGCATCTTTTCATGAGTCTCTAGATCCTCTTTATGTCCTTGGAGAAGTGTCTGTTCAAGTCCTTTGCCCATTTTCTAATTGGGCTGCTTGTCTTCTTAGAGTGGAGTCATGTAAGTACTTTATATATTTTGGAGATTAAACCCTTATCTGAGGTATCATTGGCAAATATGTTTTCCCATACAGTTGGTTCTCTTTTTATTTTAATATTGTTTTCTTTGGCCTTGCAGAAGCTTTTTATTTTGATGAGATCCCATTTGTTTTTTCTTTCCTTTCTGTCCCTTGTTCTAGGGGACATATCAGTAAAAATGTTGCTGCGTGAAATATCTGAGATTTTCCTGCCTATGCTCTCCTCTAGGACTTGAATGGTGTCATGGCTTATATGTAAATCTTTTATCCACCTTGAATTTATGTTTGTGTATGGTGTGAATTGGTGATTGAGCTTCATTTTTTTGCACGTAGCTGTCCAGTTCTCCCAACACCATGTGTTAAAGAGGCTATTTTCACTCCATTTTTGTTGCTGCCCCCTTTGTCAAATATTAATTGACCTCAGAGACTTGGGTTTATTTCTGGGCTCTCTGTTCTGTTCCACTGGTCCATGTGCCTGTTTTTTATGCCAGTATCAGGCTGCTTTGATTACAAGTAGCCTTGTACTACAGTTTGGTATCAGGCATTGGGATCCCTCCTGCTTTGCACTTGTTTCTCAAAATTGCAGCAGCTATTCAGGGTCGTTAATGGTTCCATATAAATTTTTGAAGTGTTTGTTCTATGTCTGTGAAATATGCCATTGGTATGTTAATAGGTATTGCATTGAATCTGTAAATTGCTTTGGGTAGTATGGACATTTTGATGATGTTAATTCTTCTGATCCATGAACACAGTATATGATTTCATTTGTTTGTGTCTTCCTTGATCTCTTTCTTCAGTGTTGTGTAGTTTTCTGCATACAGGTGTTTTACCTCCTTGGTTAGGTTTATTCCTAGGTATTTATTTTTCTTTTTGCTGTTACGAATGGGATTTTTTTTCTTGATTCCTGCTTCTGCTGTTTCATTGTTGGAATACAAAAATGCCTTTGATTTCTGGATATTGACTTTGTATACTGCTGTTTGGCCAAATTCATTTATTAGGTCGAGCAGTTTTTTTGGCCGAGTCTATAGTGTTTTCTATGTACAGTATCATGTCATCTGCAAACAATGATAGTTTTGTTTCCTCTTTTCCGACTTGGATGCCTTTTATTTCCTTTTCTTGTCTAATTGCTGTGGCTAAAACTTTGAATACTATATTGTATAGAAGTGGTGAAAGTGGACAACCTTCTCTTGTTCATGATCTTAGTGGGAAAGATTTTAGTTTTTTCCCATTGATTATGATGTTGGCTTTAGGTCTCTCATACATGGCCTTTATTAGTTTGAGGAATGTTCCCTCTATTCCCACGTTGCTGAGTGTTTTTATTATAAATGGGTGCTGTACTTTATCAAATGCTTTTTCTGTATCTATTGATATGATCATGTGATTTTTTTTGGCTTTTGTTTATGTGATGTATTACATTTTCTGATTTGCAAATATTGAACCAACCTTGCATCCCTGGGATGAATTCCACTTGATCATGGTGTATGATCTTTTTAATGTATTGTTGCATGTGGTTTGCAAATATTTTGTTGAGGATTTTAGCATCTATGTTCATCAGCAATATTGGCCTGAAGTTTTCTTTCTTTGTTGTCTCTTTATCTGGTTTTGGGATTAGCATGATGCTGGCTTCATAAAAAGAGTTTGGGAGTCTTCCATCATTTTGGATTTTTTGGAATAGTCTGTGAAGGATAGGGGTGAGCTCTTCCTTAAGTGCTTTATAGGATTCTCTTGTGAAACCATCTGGTCCAGGGCTGTTGTGTGTCGGGAATTTTTTTATTACTGCTTCAGTTTCATCTGCTGTTACTGATCTGTTCAGGCTTTCTGCTTCTTCTTCATTGAATTTTGGAAGATTATATTTTTCCAGAAACTTGTCCATTTCACCTAGGTTTTCAAATTTCTTGGCAGACAGTTCTTCATAGTAATTTCTTACAATCTTTTGTATTTCTGTGGTGTCAGTTGTAATCTCTCCTCTTTCATTTCTGATTGTGTTTATTTGAGTCTTCTCTCTTTTTTTCTTGATGAGCCTGCTTAAAGGCTTGTCAATTTTGTTCATTTTTTCAAAGAACCAGCTCCTGGATTCATTGATCCTTAGAATTGTGCTTTTATTCTCTATGTCATTTAATTCTGCTCTGATATTGGTTATTTCCTTCCCTCTACCTGCTGTGGGCTGTCTTTGTTGTTGTTCCTTGAGTTCTTATAGGCATAGGGTTAGGTTGTTTGAAATGTTTCTATCTTTTTTAGGTAGGTCTGTATTGCTATGAACTTCCCTTTCAGGACTGCCTTTGCTGTGTCCCATAAGTTTTGGGTTATTGTGAGGTCATTTTCATTTGTTTCCAGAAACTTTTTGATTTCTTCCCTAATTTCATTCTTGACCCATTCATTGTTTAATAGCATGCTATTCAATCTTCATCATTTTGAGTGTTTGGTTTTTTTTCCCCTTGGGGTTGGTTTCTAGTTTCAGTCCCTTGTGGTCAGTGAAAATGCTTGGTATGATTTCATTTTTTTTTTTTTTTTAATTTGTTGAGGCTTTTTTTGTGTCCTATCGCATGATCTATCTTTGAAAATGTTCCATGTGCATTTGAAAAGAATGTGTATTTAGATTCTTTGGGATGAAGGCCTCTCTCTATGTATCAGTGAATTCCATTTCATCTAAGGTATTGTTCAATGCCACAGTATCTTTGTTGATATTTTGTTTGGAAGATCTGTCCATTTTTGACAGTTGGGTGTTAAAATCCCTACTATAATTGTGTTGCTGTCAATACTTTTCTTGAAGTCCTCTAAGGTTTTCTTTATGTATTTGGGTGCTCCTAGGTTGGGTGCATATATATTTACAATGTTTATGTTTTCCTGTTGGATTCTTCCCTTGAGTAATATGAAGTGACCTTCTGGGTCTCTGTTTATGGCCCTTTTTTTGAAATCTATTTTGTCTGATATGAGTATTGCTAGTATATGAGTAATCTTTCTACCTATCTTATGATTTTTAATCATGTGTTGAGAAGTTTTTATGTATAGGTTCAGAGCTTTCGTACACTGAATTTAGTTTTTCTTGATTTCCCATTGATCGTTTTGTGCTGTTTTAGTGGATAATTATGACAAATAAGATATTTTATCTTTATTTTTGATACATATATGTTTTCTCACCTTAATGTTTTTGACCAGAATTCCAGAATAATACTACCAAATAAGGACAATAATGAACATCTTTATGCCTTCTTTTGTTACCACAGTAATTTAAAATAGATCAAATCATATACTAAACCTCTGGAAGTCAAAGAGTTGTGATTTTTCCACCTAATGATTAGAATTTTTTAAACTATCTGTTTCAAAGGTGTTTCTTTTTTTTTTTAATCTTTTTTTTAAAATATTTATTTATTTATTTATTTTTAGAGGGGAAGGGTAGGAGAGAGGGAGAAGGAGAGAAATATCAATGTATGGTTGCCTCTTATGTGTCCATGCTGGGAACTGGCCTGCAACCCAGGCATGTGCCCTGACTGGGAATCGAACCGCAATCCTTTGGTTCACAGGCCCGCGCTCAATCCACTGAGCTACACCAGCCAGGGCAAAGGTGTTTCTTTTTTATGTATCCTATTTTTAATGTAGAAACTGCTTTTCTACAAATCAAGGCACACACTTAATCAGCATATTAACAAATCCTGTCCATGTGGGGCTCTTGCTGCACTTAAGTCTCTGACAATTAAAAGACCTACTGATTGGTATAGTTGCACATATCCTGTCCCAACCACCCTTCAAATTCAGTTGATTGTTTTTATGATTGCTTCTACTTATATGGCAGGCATAGTGTTGCTCTTCCAGGAAAAAGGCTCTCTTTGGTTTGTACCCTTTTCCTCATCAGCTCCATTTGGTATCCTTCCTTTGGCCTTTGAATTCCATTTGACCTCCCTCTAAGGGAAACTTCCTCAAAAACCTCCCCAATAAGTCTCCTGTATTTCTTATCCTATCTTAGTGTCTGTTTCTTTGAGAATCCAAACTAATATAAATTGTATGGATAATTTTCTCAGTAATGACATCATGATGGAACTCTGGGATGGATTTGCCTATGACCTGGCTGGCAAAGATGTTACTATTCTGAGGGTATGTGGTACATGGTAATAGTCCAACTGCTAAAGACTTTACCTGAGGTGCCCAGGAAAGAAATAGCCCTCTGGAGGGAAGAGCACTTGTAAGTGTGGTTTGAGGAAACAACATCTACGAAGACAGCATAGATGGTTGCTTTCTACTAGGTTCTGTTGATGCCCTGATGAAGGATAATAGAAAACTAAGGTCTGTCAACTAATATTTAAAGACTAAGTATTAATAAAAGAGAAGACACAGAGGATCAGTATTTGGAGATGTAGAACCCAAAAGATGTTTAAATACTCAGCCAAAGAAGGTTTTCTATGCTGAAGTCAGGTCCAAGGTTGGGAAAACCTAGGAACATGAAAAATGGAATAAATAGAGCCTGATGGATGCCCTGAAGGTGCTGGTTTTTAAGATGTGCTAGAAGCTTAGAATTTGCAGAAATGATCTGTATTACCCTAGTCAGAGTTAGCAGTTAGCATATGCTAGAAAAAGTTCTGAAGTTCCCCCACTGTTAGGCAACTGGAGCTCTCCTCAGTAGCTATCTGTACCTCCTCCCTTGGCTGCTAGAAAGAATCTAGGCTTAAATCCCATCCTTGGGAAGTCTTAAGCTCACTGGGAGGGAAGAAGTATCCATTGAAGAAGCTGCAAAATTAGCTAGCACTTTTTAGCAGGAACCAGGGGAATAAAATTGAAATTGGATTTTGATTAAAGGGTCTAGAATATAAGACTTGATGAGCATAACTTCAATAATTTAGAGATACTGTCTCAGAACATGAGATTAATGCAAGGACTAGCAAGGACTTCAAAAGATGGGGTAAGCTCTATGTGAGGTGGATTTTAGAGGTCTGAAAAAAGTGATGGTCAATGATGAGTGAAGTAGAAATGCCCAAGCTGCCCTAAAAAATGTGAGAAGAAGGAGGTAAGAGCCTGAATGTAGCGGGTCTGCTTGAATAGATATATGAGGCCAGAAAACCCTCCTAAGGATTATGTGCCGTAGAAGGGCAGACCATTAACCAAGACTGATGAGAGTATACCAGAATTTTATTGGTGTCTCTGGTCCATAATCCAGGGCTCAAGATAGGAGAGGCAATCACTGAACTGGGCTCATTAATAGCCACATATATGATGGGGTGCCAATGAGAGAGACCAGGTGGCTGTGGTTAAATTTCAGGAGTGAGGGGACCACAACAACCATAACAGTTGACAAGCTGATAATGTAGGAAGTGTGGCCAAGGGCTGCAGTGAGTTATAAAGATGGTTAATAGAGCATGGTGTCCCTTGGGTCAAAATTACCAAGGGAGTAAGTAGCCAACATTCTCGCTGCTTAACATCTGTAATCAAACAATCAGAAGACTAGGAGTCTGAAGGCAGTTTCTCCAATAAAAAGTCATGATACTTGTTCAGTTTCCATATCTGAACAAATTTCCAGCCCCAGAGCTCATTGACTGAAGTGGTAGCCCTAGGTAGGATATGTACTGGCATGTATATACATGATTGCTCAGTTCTTTTCCAACAGGTTCTGAAGCTGTTTAATCAAGTGACTGTACACAGAGGAAAAAGAATACCAGACATTAGGGTATTAGATACAATGTCTGAATTGGTATTGATATCCAGAGAAACAAATGTCTTCATTGCTCCCTCCATAGAGTGCAGGCTTATGGGGACCAAATAATAGAGAGCTGGCTAATGTGCAGCTTTATAGTTGTCCCCAGTGTTCTTTTCCCCAGTAAAACAGGACTGTTACAGATACCCTTACATTTGGGGGAATATCCCATATTGGAGTCTTCCTGTGGGGAGGGCTAAGTAGAAACCTCTAAAATTTCCTTCCATTCCTGACTAAGATAGTAATTCAAAACCAGTATCTCATCCACACAGGTGAGGGGAGTTGGGGATGGCAGAGATTAGCACCAAATAAAGGCCAAAAGAACACAGGGGTGGTGGTCCTATCACATTCCCACTTAATGGTCTATTCTGAGTACTGTAGGAACTAGACCATAACTATAGAAAACCTCAGACTTAACCAAGTAGGAGCCCTTCACATCTACTGATCCACTGATCTGGATGCAGTATCATTGCTAGAGCAGATTGATAAAGACTTCAGCTCCTTGGCAGGAGGCTTTTTATATGGTAAATGCATTATTTTCAATCCTAATAAAAACAGACAATCATTTGACATTCATAGAACAAAAATACACACTTACACTTTTACCTCCCAGATGCATTAACTCTCTTGCTTGTCTCATGTCAGATTTGGATAGCTGGTCATCCCTTCAGCTATCACACTGACCCTATTTTATGAATGGAATCATGCTGACTGGACAAGGCAAGCAAGGATGCCTAGCACATGAACCAATTTGGTAAGACACAGTCACTCCAGAGAGTGGAAGATAAGCCCTGGAAGAGTCAGGAGCCTATGGGTTCAGTGAAATTTTTAAGGTCTTGGTGGCCTGAAGATGTCCTAGGATATCCTCTCCAGAGTAAAAGAAAAATTCCTTTATTTTGCTTCCTGTACTATGAAGAAGGAGGTACAGTGTCTGTAGGCCTTTTGATGTTTTGGTTGCAGCTGAAATTTTACCCTGAACTTACCATTGTCTGAAGTTATCTCCTGTATTTGATTATTTACTTGCTTATCATCTGAATCTTTTACTTAAGTGTTAGCACCCCGAGGGAAGAAATTGCTCTGTCTCCAGTACCTAAATTGTTTCTGGCTCAAGGGCACACCGATGGTGAAGTGGTAGGAACAGCTTACCCTGGTTGCAGGCAAAGAACAACATTTAAAATTTAAAAACAAAGACCTGGCTGGTGTAGCTCAGTGGATTGAGCGCGGGCCTGCGAACCAAAGTATCGCGGTTCGATTCCCAGTCAGGGCACATGCCTGGGTTGCCAGGCCAGTTCCTGGCAGGGGACATACAAGAGGCAACCGCACATTGATGTTTCTCTCCCTCTCTCCTTCCTTTCCCCTTTAAAAGATAAATAAATAAATAAATAAATAATAAAAATAAAATAAAAAAATTTAAAAACAAAAACATAAACAACTACAAGTTGATTCGCTCTGTATTATACTCACACACCACCAATTGATACGTTATTATTTTTTAAAGACTATAGTTTATTCAGTTTGCCTTGGTTTTTGCCTAATCCCTTTCTGTTCCAGGATCCCATATAATACAATACATTACATTATATTAAGTTGTCAGATCCCTTTGCCTGTGACAATAGCAAGAAATACTTTTAAAATGTTTATAAATATAGCAAGTAGGGTAATGGTGGTCACCTGACAAAGGGGTATTTTAAACTATTTCTAAGGTTGTTGGGAAAATCTTCTATCAGTAATTCCTTCATTTATTTTTTAATATTGGAAAATTTAAAGATATACAAAAGTAAACAGGAGTATAATAAACTTTCATGTACTCATCATGCACAATTTTTATTTCTCTATTTAAAGATAAATATATAAACTATAGCAATTTGGTTAGAAAGTCTGTTGCAAAGTCAAATTGTAGTAGGCAGTTAGACAGGCAAGAGCGGAGCAGGAAGGATTGGACAGATCTGTAATGTCACCAGGACAGAAAGTTGCAGGTATTAGCAATGGAAAAACACTGGGAAAACAAGGAATTTGCCCCCAGGGTGATATTCCCCCAGGGAAGACCAAGGGAGCTGGAGAATAGACTCACATTACTCTCATACAAGCCTTTGCAGGACCACTCCCTTAAGCATTCAGCCCTCAGAACAATGAAGTTCTGACCCACTTCAAATAATCTTAGGAACCAACCCTCAGGCCTTTCAACCACAGACAGTTTGGTTAAACTAGAGATAACATCTAGGCCTCAGTTGTGTTTCAGCTCCAGGCCCAGAAAAGCAGTACGGCCAGGCAGGGCAACACCAATGGCCAACCTTATCACCAGCTGTAATGACTAATGACCCCCTGTCCTGGCTCATCGTTGGAGACCAGGACCCTGTAAAGCTGATGAATATTCTATTGAGATCCTCTTCTGGGAACTTTCCAGCATATTCTCTCTCTCTCTCTCTCTCTCTCTCTCTCTCTCTCTCTCTCCCCCTCCCCACCCACTTTATCTCTTTTTCTCTAATCCTTTCCTGGGACCTCCTGAGTGCATTCTCTTTCTCTCACTCTCTTTGGATCACACCCAAGCCTTTCCTCCTCCCCTTCCTCCATGCAGCCCTGCTGGCTCACTTCTTTCATGGCTCACTTCTCCTGCCTCTGTGACTTTCTAAATAAACTTTTGTCTATATTTGAGTCTTGGCTGTAACGTCTTTCTTAGTTGGAACTCAAGTGTCAAGCTTGTTGAATTGAAGTCCAATCTCTGGTAGCATTCTTGTGCTCTTTCACTATTAACAAGATCACAAGATTTTACAGCTCTTAGACCATCAAATCCCTCCAACTTTTCTCCCTCCTGCCATGAGATTTAGTTGTTTAATATGCTTTTCTTTTTCTATTTATTTCCTTTGCTATAATTCATACATAGTGTTCTCTCTCCTGTACATGAAAGGCGAACATTTTGATTTCAAAAAAAAAATAGGAGTACTTTTAGCCTATCAACGTGAGTGTGCAAGTATCAGTAATATAATTATGAAATATATTTATAGCAGGCATTAGAAGACATCTACTGATATTAAACATAGGATGATACTGTACACAGTGATGGCAACTCTGTAAACATATGTTATATGCATATAAACAAACTAGAAGGAAATAGAAAAAAATAAAATTAGTGTCCCCATTATGTGTGTATTTGCAGTTGGTGTATCGACTGATTGATTTTTACAAAACTAAATAATTTATTTTGAGATAATTGTAGAGTCACATGCTGCAAAATAACATCTTACAAAACTGTTCACTATCACAACCAGGGTAATGGCACTGGTACAATCAGTATATGAATACATCTTTCTATAAATGCCAGTTGTTTCAAAAGTAAAGATGAATAAAGGAAATAGCGATTATTACTCATTGTTCCATAAATATCAATAAAACCAATTTTGCTATGGAGAGGAGGGAGGAGTATCCATCTGGGTATCAGAAATGCTAAGTATGCACTTGTCTGGCCTTTTTAGACAGTTACATAAACACAGAAAGTAGGACATTATGCCATTAAGTAAATCAAAATGCATATTTACCACTTTTCTCTTTTCAAATTGAGTTAACAATTCTTAATTTCTCATGAAAAAATGGTTACTTGTTGTTCATTCTCTCCTGAGTGCTTTCTCTTTGACTTTTTACTCAGTGGTGAATGTTCTGCACTTGATACATGAGATTGTGTAATGGCAACGAAGGCACTGAATTCCTTCATGCCTCTCTTCTTTCATGCCTCGCTCTACTTGTCTTTTACCTTGAAGGAGAAAGTAAAACCCATTTTCTAAATAAAATTTAAAGACAAACTGATCCTCATGTATGTTTAGGAAATAATTTGAAGATTCAATTAATCTGACTCTTAGCAATCTGAAACAGATGGGCACTAAATAAATCAGGGTATTTCTATATTGTCAATCACATCACTGGAACTTGAAGTTGTTGATTCACTTCCCACTTTAAAAAAAATGAATACATATTAAAATGCAAGTTAAATGACAAATGTAAGCCCATTTTTTAAATTAAAATACTACTCATAAGAAAAATAAAATAAGACAATGAGCTATCATAAGGGAGGTAAGATAACAGCAGGTATTTGTTTAGGCTTATTTGGTCTTCAAACTAATAATCAAGGTGATAGGGTTTGAGTTCTTCAGTTAAAAACTGTAACATATTTTTAAAGATGTTTCTCAGAAGAAATACAGCATAATAACAAATATCATTATCCTGCACATTGGGTAAACTACATGCAAATTAATCAACAATTCTAGTTAACTAGGAATCATATTTAACAATTGAATGCCATTTTATACATGAATTATCATAAGGCAAAGGAAATGCAGTACACTAAGGCAATTAAAAAGCAGTATTTAAAGTAGTCATCTTTAGAGAGGTCACTTCTAAAAATTCATTTGTGGTGGAGTACTTGTTGAGTACTAAGGGTATCAAAATTTTTCCTATTACTAGAATGGAAAGATTGATGTTAACACATTATGAATAGATTTTTGGGCTACAGAGGAAATACACAAAGTACCAGAACTTTAACAAATTTAAGTATGCTTTTCTTAAAACATTTGCAATTTTTTTTTTAAATAAAACTTTAAAGAGTACAATTTGGATATTCAGTATTATTGTCAACTCTCTTAGCCAAGTGACTTAGAGATAATTTCAGATTTGTAGTTATTTCTGCTCTTTTTTAAGTAGATTTTATTGATTATGCTATTACAGTTGTTCCCATTTTTTCTCCCCTTTCTCCCCCTCCACCCTGCACCCCCCATCCTCCAGCATCCCTGCCCCCTTAGTTCATGACCGTGGGTTGTACATATAAGTTCTTCGGCTTCTACATTTTCTATACTATTCTTAACCTCCTCCTGTCTATTTTGCGCCTACCATTTATGTTTCATATTCCTTGTACCTTTTCCCTCCTGTTGTCCCCCTCCCTCTCCCCACCGATAATCCTCCCTGTGGTGTCCATTCCTGTGGTTCTGTTTCTGTTCTAGTTGTTTGCTTAGATTGTTTTTGTTTTTGTTTTTTTTTAGGTTCAGTTGTTGATAGTTGTGAGTTTGTTGTCATTTTACTGTTCATAGTTTTTTATCTATTTCTTAGATAAGTCCCTATAACATTTCATTTAATAAAGAATTGGTGATGAGGAACTCCTTTAACTTGACCTTATCTGGGAAGCACTTTATCTGCCTTTCCATTCCAAATGATAGCTTTGCTGGGTAGATTAATCTTAGATGTAGGTCCTTGCCTTTCATGACTTGGATACTTCTTTCCAGCCTCTTCTTGCCTGCAAAGTTTCTTTTGAGAAATCAGCTGATAGTCTTGTGGGAACTCCTTTGTAGGTAACTCTCTCATTTTCTCTTGCTGCTTTTAAATTCTCTTTATCTCTAATCTTGGGTAACTTAAATATGATGAACCTTGATGCGTTTCTTCTTGAATCCAATTTCTTTGGGACTCTCTGAGCTTCCTGGACTTCCCGGAAGTCTATTTCCTTTGCCAGATTGGGGAAGTTTTCTTTCATTATTTTTTCAAATAAGTTTTCAATTTCTTGCTCTTCCTCTTCTCCTTCTAGCACCTCTATGATTTGGATGTTGGAACATTTACAATTGTCCCAGAGGTTCCTCAGCCTCTCCTCTTTTCTCTGAATCTTGTTTCTTCATTCTGTTCCAATTGAATATTTATTTCTTCCTTTCGTTCCAAATCATTAATCTGAGTTCTGGTTTCCTTCCCTTCACTGTTGGTTCCCTGTATGTTTTCCTTTATTTCACTTTGTATAGTCTTTATTTCTTCCTTCGTTTTGCAACAAAACTCAGTCATTTCTGTGAGCATCCTGATTACCAGTGTTTTGAACTCTGTATCTGATAGAGTTGTCTATCTCCTGGTTGCTTAGTTTTTCTTCTGGAGTTTTGATCTATTCTTTCATTTGGGCCATATTTCTGTGTCTCAGCCCACCTGTTACAATGTAAGCAGCAAAGCCTTAGGTATTCACCAGGGTGGGGCAAACCTCTTTGCTGGGTTGTGGTGCTATATGTGAGGGTGGGGTCAGAGAGGGAACAATGGCACTTGCTAGGTTCTCACCCCACTTTCCCTCACTTCCCTCACGTCCCACAAGTGGAAAATGCCCTTTCAGGTGCTTATTCCAAGGTGGGTGGTTTTGTGTACATTCTAGGTCCCTGTGGGCCTCTTCAAAGGACTCCCTGTGAGACTTGGAATTTCTCCCACCATCACAGTACCCGCAGGGTTTTACCATCAGAGGTTTCGGTTCTTTAGTTTCCCACGCTAGAACCCTGGGTTTTGTGGTCTGTCTTGCTCCCCAGTGTTCCTCTTGGCTTATCTGAACGTGAATGTGGGAGCACCCAATCCACCAGCCCCCATTTCATCCACACCTTTAAAAAAGAAACCATTTTGAAAGAAACTGTATAATCCTAAAATTTGTATGGAACCACTGAAAACCCAAACAGCCAAAGCAATCTTGAGAAAGAAGAGCAAAGCTGGAGGTGTAATGCTCTCTGATGTCAAACTATATTACAAACTTATTGTAATCAAAATGTATGGTATTGGCATGCACAATGACACATAGATCAATGTAACAGAATTGAAAGTCCAGAAATAAGCCCACACCTATGTGATCAATTAATTTATGACAAAGGTGCCACAAATATACAAGGGAACAGTTGTGCACAGTTGATGAGAATGTAAATTGGTTCAGCCACAATAAAATCAATTTGAAGATTTCTCAAAAAATTAAAAATGGAACTACCATATGAGTCTGAAATTCTACTTCTATATATTTATCCAAAGAAAATGAAAACATTGATTCGAAAAGATATATGCACTCCCATGTTTATTGAAGCATTATTTCAAACAGCCAGGATATTGAAACAACCTAAATGTAACAACAAATAGATGAATGGATAAAAAGGTGATGAATATTATTTAGCCACAAAAAATTATATCTTTCTATTTGAGAAAACATGGATATACCTCAAGGGCATTGTGCTAAGTGAAATAAGTAAGAGAGAGAAAGAACAACCCCAGGAGATCTCCTTTATATGTGGAACCCAAACAACAACAACGAACCACTTCAACAAATGAATTATTCATTCAGCAAATGAATAAATAATAGACAAATAAGAATTTTATTTAATAAGGACAAGACTCAAACTTTTTTAACATTATTATTATTGTTATTTTTTATTATGAGACTTTAACACTGCTCAGATGAGGCTATCAAGAAATCCAATATATACTGGCTGGTATGGCTCAGTGGTTGAGTGCTGGCCTGAAAATCAAAGGGTCTCCAGTTCGATTCCCAGTCAGGCCACCTACCTGGGTTTTGGGCCATGTACCCAGTGGGGGGCCTCCAAGAGGCAACCACACATTGATGTTTCTCTCCCTCTCTTCCCCTCCCTCTAAAAAATAAATAAATAAAATCTTAAAAAAAAAAAGAAAGAAATCCAATATATAAGAAATCTCTATAACACTTTGGCTACTTGGTAATCAATCAACCCCACCTTTTAAAAAAGTATTCATTGAATTTATTGGGGTGACAATGGTTAATAAAATTATAAAGGTTTCAGGGGTACAATTTTATACTACGTTATCTGTATATTGTATTGTGTTCACCACCACAAGTCAAGTCTCCTTCCCTCACCATTTGTCTCCCATTTACCCTCTTCAACATCCCCCACAATTCATTCATTCTGAAAATCACCAACTACAGTTTGTGTCTATGAGTTTTTTTTCTTTTGCTTAATACCTTCACCCTTTTCACTCACCTCCCCAACTCCCCTCCCCTCTAACAGCTATCAGTTTTTCTGTACGTATGAGTTCATTTCTATTTTATTTATTTGTTCATTAGAGTCTACGCAGATGAAATCATATGGTATTTGCCTTTCTCTGACTGGCTTATTTCAATTAGCATAATACTTTCCAGGTCTACTCATGCTGTCACAAAAATTAAGATTTGTATTTTTGTTTTTACTCTCTATGTCATTTATTTCTGCTCTAATCATCTTTCCTCAATCACATTACTTTGGGCTTTGTTTGTTGTTCGTTTTCTACTTCTTTTAGATATATGACTAAAGTCATATTGTTTATTTGAGGTTCTTCTTACTTTTTGATGTGGTCCTGTATTGCTATGAATTTTCCTCTTTGAACTGCTTTTAGTGAGTCACATAGATTAAGGTTTGTTGTATGTTCATTTTAACTTGTCTGAAGGTAACTTTTGATTTTTTTCCTTGATCTTATTGCTGACCCATTCATTGTTTAATAACATGTTATTTAGCTTTCATGGTGTTGCATGGTTTTCAGTGCTCTTGTGATTAATTTCTAGTTTCACAGCATTGTGGTCAGAGAAGATGCTTGATAGTATTTCAATCTTCTTATAATTATTGAGACTTGTTTTATGTCCTAACATGTGGTCTATCCTAGGAAACACTCCATGTACACTTGAAAAATTATATGTATTATGCTGCTTTGGGGTGAAATGCTCTGAAGATATTAATTACATCCATTTGATTTAGGGTGTCATTTAAGGCTGCTCACTGTCTTCGTGTTGATTTTCTGCCTGGAAATTCTATCCATTGAAGTCAATGGGGAGCTAAAATCCCCAACTATGACTGTGTTTCTGTCGATCTCCCCTTTGCATATGCAGGTACTCCTATGTTGGATGTGTAAAGGTTTATTAGGGTTATGTTCTCTTGGATTTTTCCCTTTATCATTATGTAGTATCCTTCTTTATTTCTTACTGTAGCCTTAGTTTTAAAGTCTATTTTGTCAGACATAAGTACTGCTACCCAAGCTTTTGTTTTTTTTTCCATTTGCATTAAATATCTTTTTCCAACCCTTTACTTTTAGTCTGTGTGTATTTTTTTATCTGAGATGGGTCTCTTGGAGGCAAGATATACATGGGTCTTGTTTTCCAATCCATTCAGCTACCCTTTGTCTTTTGTTCAGAGCACTTAATCTATTTACATTTAAGGTAATTATTGATAGACACACACACACACACACACACACACACACACACAGTGACATGTTATTAGACTGTTTTCCTCTTTTTTTTCTTTCTCTTTTTCTTGTTTTTAAAGTAAGCCCTTTAACATGTGTTGCACTACTGGTTTGGTATTAACAAATTCCTTTAGCTTTTTCTTGGTCTAGGAAGCTCTTTCTTTCTCCTTCGATTTTAAATGATAGCCTTGCTGGGTAAAGTAGCCTTTGTTGTAGGTCCTTGCTTTTCATCACCTTGAATATTTTATTCCACCCCCTTCTTGTCTGAAATGTTTCTGTGGAGTAATCATATGCCAGTCTAATTATTGCTCCCTTGTAGGAAATTACCTGCTTTTCTCTTGTGGCTTTTAGTATTCTCTCCTTGCCTTTTTTTTTTTTTAAGTCTTCACTTTTCTTTTAAAAAAATACTTTATGTATTTATTTTTAGAAAGAAGGGAAGAGAAGGAGAAAGAGAGGGAGAGAAACATCAACATGTGACTGCTTCTTGCACATCCCCAAAAGGAGACCTGGCCTGTAACCCAAGCTTGTGATCTGACTGGGAATCAAACCAATGACCCTTTGGTTTACAAGCTAGCACTCAATCCACTGAGCCACACCAACCAGGGTATCTCTCCTTGTCTTTAAGCCTCATCATTTTAATTATGATGTGTCTCAGTATAGAACTCTTTGGATCCAACTTTTTTGGGACTCTCTGAGCTTCTTGGACTTGCGAGACTTTTTCCTTCACCAGATTAGGTCAGTTTTTGGTTATTATTTCTTCAAATAGGTTCTAGATCCCTTGCTCATTCTCTTTTCATTCTGGTATTCCAATGATGTGGAGGTTGTTTGCTTCAACTCAAAATGTTTCTTATGCTTCCCTCGTTTTTTAAAATTCTTTTTTCCCCTTTTGCTGGTTTCCTTGGTGTTTTTTTCTACCTTGTCTTCCAAAATGTTGATTCTATCCTCTACTTCATCAATCCTACTGTTTATTCCTTCCAGTGTATTGTTTACATCAGATATTGCACTCTATTTCTGACTGGTGCTTTTTTATGGTTTCTATGTCTTTTTTCATGCCATTGAGTATCCTTACAATCATTACTCTAAACTATCTGATAAATTGCTTGCCTTCATTTCACCTAGTTCTTCTAGAAAATTCACTTGTTCCTTCATTTGTGGTCTGTTTCTTTGTCTTCCCATTTTGGCTGCTTTGTATTTTCTGCCTTAGCTATTAAACTAATCAGCTACGCTACTGATCAGTTTTATATCTAATCAACTGTAACCAGCAGCCTGGCTTAAGCACCACTGGTCAGGGAAGAGAGGATTGCTCTGCCTGAGAGAAATGGCTCCTGTAGTTTGGGGAATGATTCAGCACAGGTGTCCTGGTGGTTGTTCCTTCAGTTTTCTCCCCAGAACCACTGACCCCAGATACTTTTCAAGTGTCTCGTCTATACTGCCCTCCTTTTGCCAGCACCCAGTGTAAGTGGCTGCAAATGAAACTTTGTGCATTAGTTTCATTAAGCAACTCTCTGTATCTCCAGTCTCTCCCTGGCAGACAGAAACCCTGATGCTTTTCACAGCTGCATGTTATCTGGGTTCC
This sequence comes from Glossophaga mutica, assembly GCA_039655065.1. Taxonomy (NCBI): domain Eukaryota; kingdom Metazoa; phylum Chordata; class Mammalia; order Chiroptera; family Phyllostomidae; genus Glossophaga; species Glossophaga mutica. The sequence goes on from CM077306.1 coordinate 74,995,666, forward strand.
TTTCTGGCTCTGGTGTTGTAAGCAGGGGAGCCCAGCTTAGGTTCTGGAACCCACACTTCTCAGGGAGAATCCCTGACTACTGAAATATCCCTATGGCACTTCAGCTACCACCCATGGAAATCCAGCCAACCCTCTCACATCTCCTCTGCACTCCCTACCAGTCTCTTTGTGGTGAAGTGGTTTACTCTGTCTGTCCGTGGTTATAAGGTTTCTTGCCTTATAACTAGTGTTCAGTTGGTTATTCTGGATAATTTCTCTACAATTTAGCTGTAATTCCAGATTGGTCCTGGTAGGTGATTAGTATAGCTTCCACTTACTCCTCTGCTGTCTTAGATCCCTCAGTCCTTGGTTTTCATTACTTTAAATATTTTATGCCAACCCCTTCTGGATGAAATGTTTCTGTTGAGAAAGCAGCTGACAGTTTTATGGGAGCTCCCTCATAAGTAATTAATTTTCTTTTTCTTGCTGCTTTTAAGATTCTCTCTTTTTCCTAAATATTCAACATTTTAATTATGATGTGTCTTGGTGTGGGCCTCTTTGGGTTCATCTTGTTTTTGGTTTTCTGTACTTCTTGAACTTGTGTGTCTTTATCTTTCACCTGGTTAGGCATGTTTTCAGTCATTATTTTCAAATAGTTTCTTGATCCCTTGCTCTCTCTATTCTCCTCCTGGAGTACCTCCTGGTACCCCTATGATGCTGATATGGTTATGCTTCATGTTTTCCCAAAAGTTCTTTAAGCTATTCTTATTTCTTTTAAATTCATTTTTCTTTTTGCTGCTCTGACTGCAGATTTTCTGTTACCATGTGATCTAGATTGCTAATTCATTCCTCTGCTTCATCTAATCTGCTATTTATTCCTTCTAGTGTATTCTTCATTTCAGATGTATTCTTTATTTCTGACTGATGATTCTTTATAGTTTCTATGTCCTTTTTCATGTCTGCTAGCTTTTTGTTGAAGTTTTTACTGTTTCTTAATGATCATTATAGCCATGTTTTTAAACTCTGTATCTGGAAAATTGCTTGCTTCCATTTTATTTAGCTCTTTTTCTCAACTTCTTCTGTTCTTTCATTTGGGGCTAGAGTTCCCCTCCTATTTTGGCTGCCTTTTTGTGTTTGTTTCCATTGTAGGTGGATCTGCTATGACTTCCAGTCTTGGTAGGGGTTCTGAGGGACCCAGTAGCACAGTCTCCTTGAACACCTGACCTGGGTGCTCCAGGAGTGTCCCTTATGTGAGTTATGTGAGCCCTCTTATTGTCATTGAGTCTTAATTATTATTTACCCATTTGTGTGTGGTTTGACCCTCAGGCTGGCTGACTGTGAGGGTCAACCCTGACTACAGTATATGAGCTGCTGTGCAGGTACTGAACGCATGAAATGGAATTTGCCTCAGAATGTTTTTGTGTCTGCCAAGATCTCCCTTTGAATATTTCATTTGCAAAGGTAATTGGCTGTTGCTCTGATGTTATCTGAAACTGACTACTGGGTGTGTTGGTTCTGGGGCCTCTTGGGATGGCCTCTGTTGCCGTCCAGTATCAGACATTGCCTGTGACTTGTCATGGGCAACATTTTGAAACTGCAAAACGATCTAAAGTTTGTGGCTGCCACTGCTGGGCCTAGATGTGCATGGAAAGGACCAATTTCCACACCAACGCCTGCTTTTATTAGCACCAGGCCTCAGGGCAGATGTGCAAAAGTTCCAAGGCACCCCAGTGAGATCCCCCTCCATCTACCTCTGCCTGTTGGCTACCTGTTAACCTCAATCATTCAAAAAACCTCTGCTGATACTTGAGTTGCATGAGCTAGGTTTTTATTGAGTCACCAGGTAGGAGTGACTGGTGTTCACCACATTAATAGAGGTTCAAATCAGTGCCAATGCTGGGTCTGAGGCCATTCTGAAATTTTCATGGGGTATACCAAGTCTAAATGCCACCCACCAGGTTCTACAGATCTCTGTGGTGGGGCCAAGTCTCAGAGAGTCATCAGTGTGAGGCCAGCAGTGTTTATCAGGACCAAAAAGACCAAGATGTGGCCACATGAAGAAAGGACTCTGCACCTGTCTGCATACAAGGAAAAAATGACCTAGTTCTAGAACCACACAACGGAGTCTATCCAAGATTCTGCCTTATGTAAAGAGGGTGAGATTCCATGAGTCACATGGTGGGGTTAGTGTATCTCCCATAAGGTGATGAACCAGTCAGTCTTGGAGGAAGGTGGGAGGAGTGGCCCCCACCGCAGATCCATACTACTCAGTCGGTCTCAGATTCTAACCATATCTTGGCAATTGAGGCCACCAGGATTTGAGAGGGTTGGGTGATCTCAAGTCATGAGTGTGAGCCTAGAGGATCTCTTTGTGAGGAGGAGGGACCGGTCAGGTTTATGGGAAAGGGGCGGGGAATGGCCCCTGTCCCAAAGCTATGCCACTCAGTCAGTGAGGCCCCCTTAGTCTGCTTAGACCTCTATACCATGGCCCAGGCAGCTGACTACTCAGCAGGGTGTGAGCTCTGAAAGAAGGGGTGACAAGGAGTACAGAATATAGGGCTACTGCATTTCCCCAGGCTGATGCCATAAAGAGGAGAGTGCACAACCCAGGAAAGATGGCATCTGTAGTGTGGGAGAGGGACTCAGCACAGGGACCTCGTGGCTGTCCTTTCAGCTCTCCAAAGAGCCACAAACTCCAGTCTCCTCTAAGAACTCCAGTTTGCTCCACCCTCCATCTGCCAGAGCTCAGGGTGGGTGCCAGTGAATGAGATTTTGTGTGTTGACCCTTCAAGAGGGCAACTGTGTCTCTGGCAGACTATTATCTCTCCTAGATAGACAGAATCCCCCTGATTTTCACAGTTAGATGTTGTGTGGATACTTCTTTCTGGCTCTGGTGCTCTGGGCTGGGGAGCCCAGCATGGGTTTGAGAGCCCACACTCTTCAGGGAGAACCTCTGCGGCTGAGCTATCCCTCTAGAATTCTAGCTGCTGCCTGTGGGAGTGGGCCCAGTTCTTTTTACCTCTCTGTCCTTACCAGTCTCAATGTTGCTTCTGTAAATCTTTGGTTATAAGACTTCTCTTCAGCTTATCTTCGGTTGGCTATTCGGGTTGGTTTTAAGAGTCAAATTTTTAAGACTGGATTAGGACTGCAGTAGCTATGCTGAGTTTTCCTTTCAGTTAAAGGTTATGGAAAATGTAAGTGAAAAGATGGTTTATAATGAGAACCCTGAGATATCTTTTAAAAATATAATGAAAACTAGGAGACATGAATTCTGATCTAACACCTGGAGTATAGCCTTCCCTGACAATCTATGTTCCTCTAGCTAAATGTTCTGTCCATGAGAACATGGAGCAATTTTGCATGATGCATATTTAACTATCAGGGAGATACTAATCTTCTGACTCTAAAATTTGTTGGAAAGAAACATGTTGATCAGTCTTGGAACTGATGCTCAATCTTGCGTCTAAAAGGCAAAGGAACATTTCAGAAGTGATGAAATTATGTTCACAGAGCCAATGAAGGGCAATTCTTAGAAAATAAGGTGTTGGACAGATGAGCCCCAAAAGACTACTACACTATTATTTTTAACTCCTACATTTCATTAAAGAAGAAAGTTATTCAAAATCAACAAACAAGACAGTGTTTGGGATCACTGAGTTGGAATTTGAAGAATAACTGATAAAACAGCTAGCAGAGGTGTCAGATTCTGGGACCAGAGAGATATGTTTCAAAATCCATACTGAACCTCTTAGCTAATTGTGTAACTTAAGTATGCAATTTGATCTCTTCAAGCCTCCTAGTTACTTCATATATCAAAACAGTATAAAATAGTATAAAATAAGTGTGAATTTCATAAAAATGATACATATGCCAGATATGTAATAAGCATTTCATAAATATTAGCTATTATTTTCATAATCATCATTTTAAACATTGCAGTATCCTGTGAAATGGTTAAAATAGTTCCCATCTCAAGGAGAAATATTTACCAATATTTATTTTCTTGGTTCTATACAAAAATTACAAAAAAGGATAACATTTTCTGTGCTTTTGATCAACTAAATTATATATACAATATATTCTAAATACATTTAAAATATGCATACTATGTGTATACTCATTTATAATACATTGGCACACTATTAAGAAATGCATATTTATATATTTCTATATCTACAAACACACAGATGGAGATAAAATAAACCAATTTGTAGGTTTCAAATATAAGAAAATATGCAACCTTTCTACTCCTTTCTTTTTATGTATCATTGTGCTTTGGATATCTTATTTCTGACCTGCTAAATGGGGGCAGGGGAGGAGGTGAGATTAAGAGAAGGAAGTGGAAAGAAGAAAAAATTTAATTGAGATTGCAGGAAGTTGCCAGAATGTATTCATAATATACCTTTATAAGAACAATTTGTAAAGCCACTTCAAGCACATGTAACAATCTAATTGTGATTGTCATATTGTATTAAATTGTAATTGATAAAATACCCTGCTACATCCATTAATTGAATTCATTTCTCATTATGATTCTTAAAACACATCTATTTTATTTTTCTTTATTTTTCTGTAACTTTTTTTTTCTGACCTGTAAACAATTACTGACAAGGTATAATTGTTTACAGGTCAGAAAAACAATTGTTCAGTAATGTTGTTCAGTAATCCACTGTTGTTCAGTAATTCTTAAGAGCTTACTTTCACGATACATTGTGTGGAGAAATTACTAACCTCACAGGACAGCTACCACTGAAGTCAGGTAGAAGATAGAATTGTCTTTGTTATCAGGAAGAAACACCAGTTAAGACGAAGTAAGGAAGTGCAATGATCATCCATACAAGAGGAGGGGGAGAAAGGCCCTAGTCTAGGTCCATATTTTTAAATATTTAGAACTGAATAAATTACTTAAGAACTCAGGGCATCCATTGCTTCATTTTCAGCTTGGCCAAAACAACCTCTCAGATTTCATCCGTATCCAGTATCTTGAATTCCTGTATCTGTACTTTGGAAGGGTAGTTTTGTTAGCATAGGCAGCTAGTTAGGTATGAACAAAAGAAAAGAGAGAAAGCTGGGAAGCTTAATTAAGTCAGGAAATGACAACTCCCCAGACACTCCAGAGGATAGCCACTTTACCCTGCCAAGGGGATGAACACCCCTCTGCATAGGCAGAAAGGGCTGGCTTTCCAGTCACCCCAGGGAACAACTGGTCTATTTGTTCAGATTACCAAGGGGAGAGAGAAACAGTAAGGGGAAAGGTCTTTGCCGAGTGCATGTGCAGTAGAAGCCAGATGATAAGGCAGAACTTTGAGGCCCTAGCAGTAGGAGCCAACATGGTGACCATAAAGGAGAAGAGACCTGCTAGGATAAGGGCACAAACCCTGGGAGATCCAGGAAAAGGACTGAAGGGGGAGACACCAGCATAGCCCTAGGAAGTTTGGAATGGATAGTTTGAATGAAAGCCTGCTCTCTCCCAAGCCCACTGGAATAAAATCAAAACTTAACAAAGGCCGGAGGCGTTTGCTCTTTATCCCCTTTAGCAGCTCTGCCATCTGAGCCATAGGACTGATAGAGAGCAGGATGATAACAGAGACTAAACTGGACTATTGGAGCCTCACATGCCTGGCTAGTGGCCCTCCTCCTGGGGTTGGTGGGGACAAGTGTGGGCCTGTGGCCCCAGAGCCTGGACTTTTTCCACAGTGAGATGGACCTTAGCCACCTGGTCAGGGGTGAGATATTGGGCATGGTGTCCCCACCATTGGGAACACCATTTGTTTTCATTCCAGTAAACTTTGCCACTACACCTGAAATCATCCTATGCATATATCCCTGAAATCATTTCCTGTGATACCGTGGAAGAATCATATTTCCTCTGGCAACAGTTTCTTTACGTAAAATATAAAAGAAGTCTCTTACTCATTCATTCAGTAAATTCTTATTGAGCACTTCTATATGTGAAATACCAGTGACAAGAACTAAAAGCTTTGTACAATAAAAGCTTCATAAATATGGTAGGCACAGTAATATGAATAATCTTTATGGTAGCCAGAAAAGGGATGTTCCTACCACCCCTATTCAAGTCCAACTTACTGTCCTCTGTCACTAGACTAAGGAAACCACCTCCTAATGAGTTCATCTGCTGCCACTCTGATAATTCTCCAGTTTTCTATCTGCAACCAAAGCGACAGACTATAAACCCAATCATAGTACCATCTTGCTTTTCATGGACAATGGCTCTTCATGGGTATTTGCATAAGGAACAATGTCCTCACCAGAATCTGTAAAGCCTTGGATGGTCTATTGTCTGTCCATTTCTCCACGTCATTGAAATCTTGCACTTATTTTCTTCTAACTATCTCTGTTCTTAAGAAATAAAAACCTTCCTCTGTTTCCTGTTCTCAAACATACCAAGTTCTTTCCATTACTTCAAAGTTTTTGCGTGTGCCTTCTCTCTGCTGGCTGTTTTTGTTTTCTCTTCCCATTTAGCAAGTATGCTCCATCTCATCTTCATATCTTAGCTTTAAAACATCACTTTCCCAGGAGAGATTTTTCTTATAGACCCCTCCTCAATACTGCCACCAGTTAAAGATAGATTGCCTGGTTAAGCATTATTATGGAACTATGTTCCTTTTCTTAATAAAAAAAATTATGTTTGTTATCACACTTGGGAGGTTGTTTAACGTATATTTATCTCCATCAGCATACCAAATCTCACGCTGTCCTCGACTGTCTGTTTCTGCTTGCTATTGAATCTTCAGCACCTTGCTGATTGTCTGACATAAATAGAAGGTAAAGCAATCATTAAATTGGATGAATAAATAAATTAATAGATTAGATGGGTGAATGGATGGATAAATGGATGGATGAATAAAGCTTGACAAACAGATAAAAATAAAAGACATATTAAAAATAAATAATGAAAGAGACATTCAGGCATCCTTAAGGCAGAGGAAAATAGCAACCTGTGCCTTGCTTTGGGCAGGCATAGAGAACATGGAAAGCAAGACTGGAAAAAAATGATACTGGAGGAGTTGGCTTACATTTTTTTTTGTCCTGTGGGCATTGCCATCAGCAGAGGCTGTTAAGAGGAGAAACAGTATAACTTTACACACACATGCACACAGAAGCATACACACACACAGAGGCATATATACATACGCATACACACACTCTGGCAGTATTAAGGGGATGGTACTAAATATAGGAAGAATATCAAGATTACCATATTTTGCTGTGTAAAATGCTCACTTTTTTGCCTACACTTTTGAGGGAAAAATAAGGATGCACATTATACATGGGTAGTACTAATTCAATTATATAATTCTATATAAATGCTTTTAATTCTTTTATTTATGCTTATGTGTTAAAAGTGTAACTCTAGATATAAAGTATAAATTCCTTTATAATACAAAAATAAGTATATAAATATAAATAAATAAATACTTGAATTAAAAAATTAAAATGAAAGATGTTTTCCCCTGAAAGTTTGGGTCAAAAACATGGGTGGGCATTACACATAGCAAAATACAGTATTTACAGAGAAACAAGTTGCAAGGCAGCTCTGATTATACAGAATTGGCATTCAAGCTGAAAAATCAAGGGAAGCAAAAGCTGAGAACCCACATCACATGGTCTCTCCAGGGGGTTTCCCAGGGTGACTGACATGTTGGATGAGTGAAGAGCCTAAAGGACTGGGAGGGACTGATGGCTGGGTGTGATTGTGAAGGGTTGGGATTCTGCAGTTGTACTTCCTGCCTGCCTGCCCTAATTCGATTATTGCTTATCAGTGGGATTAGAGATGCCAGTGACTAAATTACAGAATGGAAATATTTTAAAAGGTTGTCAATGGAAAGGAAGTTGCAAGTTACTAGTTTGTCAAAATGATAAAGAAATAACAAAACTTTTTCATGCATTTTAATAGGTAAATTTGATTAAAGATTACTGCTAGGGTTATATTTCAAAATTATTTATAGTTTTAAAACAAACTTTTAGACATTAAAAATACTTTCCAGGAATGCTTTAAGTTAAACACTAAAGAAAATATGTCAAATAATATATACCCAATTCATTTATAGGAAGAAATTAAAAACATATTCTATGAAAATATTGGGAAGAATGCATACGAAAAATATTATTTTATTTTTTATGTGATTTGTCAGAAATTTTACATGGACATTGTTTTTTCTTTGTAAGGTGCATTATGTCATAGAAATGGATCATGGCGGACTAAGGCTGAGTTTCATTTGAAAGCTAAGATGTTCTTGCTCTCCAGATAACCAACTGCTTAAAGTGTGTGCTTGTTTTTGGCCCCTGTTATCTGCCTTCATCCATTATCTTCTGCTTCTCTGTACCATGCTTTGAGATCTGAAATGCTGACCGTTAAAGACTGTGTCTGTCAATCAAGCTCCCTTGTCACCTGGCTTTTAGTAGAGTACAGCCAAAGGGAACATAGACAGGAGATTGGATGGAGGAAAACTAAGAAGGTCCTGGTGCTGTACTTCTGTCATAGTATAGATCTTTCTAGATGCCCCTCCTTATGGCTCCAGCTCTCACAGTGCTGCAGCAGGTCCATTATTTGCTCCCTTGCCCACCCAGCCCCATGAATACTAAAGGCTTACATTCCTGCTAATCTCTGGTCCTTCCTTATCTTTGTAGTTTCTTTAAATCTGGCCACATGTATGTATGTAGGCTATTCCTTCATTAAAGTCTCTTTTTGATATGGATTCTTTTTCCTTATGGGACTTAGCATGTTCCAAATTCAGACAGACTGGTTTCCAATAATTTCTTTACTCTTGTTACTTGTAGAGCTAGAGAAAGTTATAAATTTGAGGGTCTTTTTGCCTATGAAATGTACATAAGATGTTCTTTATAGAGGCCCTACGAAGACAAGATGAACAAATGTAACTAAAGTGGTTTGCAAAGAGCTTAGCACTTACTAATCACAGTAATAAATGCTAGGAAGAGAGTTAAAATAAAAATAAGGTATATTTTCATGAAGTCTGCCAAGGAAAATTCTTAGATTTCTTTTGAATGTCTTGAAGGGAAGAGATCCACACTATTTTTTACTTCTAAATTCAAGTATATTTTAGTTGCAGAGGAAATGTTATGTCAGATTAGTTTAAGTCTCTGGGATTTCAGACAAGATGTAGCAACCTCTTTTTATCACAGTAGGGCATACAGAACTATTTCCACCAAAAACTTTGTAAATCAGATTTTTAAAATCACATTATTTAATAACTATATTGGGTTATTTGCAGATTTTTAATTACTATTTTAAATAATAACATATATTCTTAATTTTTACTGCCATATTAGCATCTCGTATTTGAGAAAATAATGTACATTCTTTCTAAAATCACTAGGAATTCACATAGGACATAATCACTTAACCTCAGTGCCTAGATTTTCTAGCAAGTTGTAAGAGGGGCCAAGAATAACTCTTAAGTTAATAAACTAACTCCTAAGTCAATAGACAATTCATCTGAAATGAAATGGAGCAATACAACATGAGGATAAAGCTTGGAGGGAAAAATGGTATAAAAATGAAATGTATTCCAGAGGCCAGAATCAAAGTTTGTAGACGACAACAAACTGCGAGAAAGACTACATTATATAGTGGCCAGGAAAGGTAAGGGAAAGAAAGTGCTGTAAGGAATGTATCAGTTCCTTTTGAGCCGTCCATCTACATCGGATCAATAGCTCTTCCAACCATGGGACATTCAAGCTTTCAGCTTGAGAAATTGAAGTTCTCAAAATAAGTTAGGGCTGCAACACAAGTCCATCATGGTGTGTCACAGAAATAAAATGAGTTGTCTCCTGCTCGATTGATGACTGACATCAAACAAAGAGGAAAAAAAGAAGAAAATAAACAAGACACGGGTTTTGAAAAGTTGTTTCAGAGACTTCTGTGGAAAAGTTTACACTAAGGGCTGTGTTCCCAGCTTGAAGCCTGTGTATAACTCCCATCACAGTAATGAGTTCCTCAGCATACCCAAGAAGCAGTGAGGGGAGAGTGCCCAGGAGAACTGTTTACCACTGTGATGTTTTTATACGAGCTCAAAATAAGAAACCCAGAACTGCTCAGACTGGGGTGGGGAATAACCATGGAATGCCCAAGGATTGGCAGAAAATGAGAAAGGCAAGGACAGGCACAGGTGATTTGTCAGTACAAAGTGATGATATGGATCTTATGTAATGACTGGAACAACACATGCTGACAATGGCCTATCCTGTAAAACCAACTTGTAAGAAAAATATCAAAGGCTGTTCTGTGTGTGTCTGTGTTGCACAGTTAAAAAGATCCCTGTAGTGCCTATGAAGAGTCCAGCACAATGTTTGGTGCAATTGCTAACCGAGATTCATGTTGATAAAAGGAGGGAAAAAAACCCAAATTTATTATCCATACTACAAGTCCTCCTGCTCTTCTGTTACCCAGGCTTTCAAAGTGATTAAACTGAAAATGCTTTCCATCAGTATATACAGATGCCCCAGATGTGTTAGAGACCTGTGAACTGCGATGCCTTAGCTGCATTGCATCGGCTCTCCTTTCCTTAGCCATTGCCTGGAGGAAATAAAATTAAGTAAGCAATGAGCATCTCTGGTGCTAAAGGTGAAGGATGTTACATTCAGAGGTGAGATAGCTCTTTTGCCTTATGCAGCCTCAGTCAATGCCTTCCAGTCAGCAGCCACTTTCTCTAGGAGACTCTTTACCTTTGACACCTACTGGGAGGCCAGGATGAAAGCTAGTTCGATCACTAGGCCATGGTCTCTCCTCTCTTTCTCTTCACATTCTTGATTTGAAGCTACCTGAATAAATGATTTTTATTTATCACTAACTCAGTCAAGTCATCCCTGAAATGGACTCTTCTCTTTCTACACAAGATGGTAGGGGGTTCTGGACCTTCTCCAATCAGTATGTGAAATGATTGACAAGCATTCAAAAACCCAACGTTCATGTATTAACATATACAAATCCCCTTTTCATGTGCCTGTTGTGCTGGGATCACGTGGCACCAAGGTGACTACAGTGCATCTATGCAATGTTTACTGAATCAACAGTCACTGTTAGCAAATATATAATTTTGTACAGAATTCCTGAAATATATACAGTATTTACTTCAGTGTAGCCAGAGTAAGTTTGAAGTACAGCAGTAAATTAATGTTCAGAAAATTGCAGTTGGAATATAATGGAACGCACTTGGAAACACAGAGTAGTAACTTTATCCCCCTAATGTGTTCACAGATGTGATTACATGCATGAAAACATGATTTTAAAAAAACATATAACAACTCTTTCTGTGTTTTGCTTAGGAATGGAAATTAGAGTACTATACTGTAGAGCCGGGTACTATATGATATACCCTCAACTGACATAAAATGAATGAATCGCAATCTCTTCATTACCAATGCCTTCTCTCAATCTCTGTCTATGTCTCTCTCACTTTCTCTTAAAAGACAGAGCAAATTTTATTATTCTCCCATTTCTCCACAAAATTAGTGCAATGTTAATGTTATAGAGAATTTAACATAGTATTTTGGATACTAAATTCATGTTGCTAAGTTTATAATTTAAGGATCTTACTTAAAAAGAAACAATCTTTGTTGATATTTAAGGCCCTTTTATCTACATACTTTTCATTAATTATTTATACTAATTATTTATTTACACACCGTGCAGTTGAAAATAATAGCTTACAATATACAGAATTTTATTTTTTTGATTGGATAAAATATTGAGCATCTCCTTTCCCCCATGTTAATAATTCCAAGTTGTCTGTAGGATTTGGTTAATTGCAAAATGCATGTTCTATTGTTTTCAGGTCAGGAAGGTAATAGAGGAGTGTGTTCTAACCTCAGTGTTTCCCTTAATTTTTTTTACTTATTTGAGTATTGTTGAGTAGTATCTAGAACGGAGTTCCATAAAAATACACATTAATACTTCTCATTTGTTGAATTGGGAGCATTGGCAAGTTTTAAGACAGAGTTCACCTTTGTGAGTGGCAAATGAGACTTTTGCCCTATTTGCCCAGAATCAAGGGTGACTGGCTTACAACTGAGAAGAGTAACCAGTTTTACAAGTAAGTGAGTAAATTCTTGCTATTTTAACCAAGTGATTGCTCTCTTCTAAGTGTAGCCTATGAAATATTAGAGGTTTGTCATCACACTCAGCAAATAACACAGCTTTAGCTGAATCTGTCCTAACTAAAGAGAAAATTCAGCATCTTTTCGGATGCTCTTTTGGTCTCTTCAGAATCTAGTTTTGCAAAATATAGAGGATTCTCTATCTGTTCTTCCAATTCCCTTGGCAGATATGACTGTATATAGAGGGGCAGATATGACTGTATATAGGGGTTCTCAATGCCCAGGTACCAATGGTAATTAGTACTTAGTCACTTAGAATGGAATGGTCTAAAATGAGAAACAAAATTTCATAAGTAAAATTCACAATTATACTTTAGAATAGTCTGAAAAAATTGTAATTCTCAGAACAGATCTATTTAAACTTCACTGATGTAATTTGATTTTTTGAGATGCAATGAAACTTTTTATTTTTCTAATAGTTTCTGAAGGAACTATCCAAAAGTTGTCAGCCCAAACTGATTTTTTTCTTTGAATCATCTCATTTACCACCATCTTAATCTTAATCTTCCTTAAGACAGAGAATCGTTCTATTAAGTTGTTATTATTAATGTTATATACCTCCCACCCCGCCAACATCCAATAGGGCTTTCAACTAGTCACACTGCTCCTTCATGGGCTCATGCCAACTGCCTTTTCCTATGTGCCCTGTCCATACATTACAGGTGCTACCGCCTCTCTGAGTGCTCTTCCTTCTTGCTCTATCTTCTATCTTCCTCCCATCTTTAATTCTGCCAAGTCTTATGTTTACCTTTTATAATCCTTTCCAGAAAACCTTCCATAATCTTTCCACATACCTCCTTGCTGAGATCCTTCTTACATCATTGACTATGCTCTAGTTTTACTTTTTGATCACTTATCTTCCCTAAATAAACTGTGAGCTCCTTGTGGAATGGAATTAAGTGTTTGAGGCTGATGTATCATCATCTGCCAATGAATGAGCCTTGCTTGGGGTATTTGTTCAATAAATGTTTGCTAACCAAATGAATGAAGATATTACCCACCCACTCCTGCTCCTTCACCACTGAAATCTAGTAGGTTTTAATAAAGTGAACTAAGACTGAAAGAGATCTTTGGAAGGCAGGAATTTCCTAAATAAACATGTCAGAATAGGCAAGTGTATAGTAAAAAGTCAAAAATATTTGCTAAATTAATTCAAAATGGTGCTTGTGCATTAGCCTAGTTTTCAACCCATGTTTTAGTTTTACAGATATAAGAATCACAGTTGCTTAATAGTTCTTGCTATGCTCTTTAGAACTAGAGGTGATAATTAATGTTGTGATGATACAGAATCATAAGTTAAATGAAGAGGAATTAATTTGTCTTTCAAAATCGTTCATGCTAAAGTTGGAATTTTGAGTTTTGCACAACTATTCACTTGATTAATAGATTATTTAGACTGAAATGACATGAAGCAGAAAGTTACAGGGACATAGGATGGTTGTAGAATAAAGGGTTAAAAATTGGTCAGTGTGAATTACTTAATTTTTTTTGCACTTGTCTCTTTTTCTGAAGGATTCTTGTCTAGTGGATCAATTTGTCATCAAGAAGGTAATCTATATTTACTTTGCAGCAGGTACCGTAGCTCTTAGCCCTGCATTTAGCTGACTCAGCTCCTATCCAGACTACTTTGACCTCAGAAATATTCTCTGCTAACTGTCCTACTGCTCACTCCAATTTGTACTGCCTAAACACTTACTGCTGAGTGTCCCACTGGCCATTTTGAAAGGTGTTTCATCACACTACAATAAATGTGAAATACTGATGCACTCAAAATGACATACACGCAAGTGTGCACATGCACACACACACACACAAAGCAGCTGGATATCGACATGGGGCTGGACAGAGGCATTTATTACACTTTACTCCTATACCATTGTCTACCTTTGGCAAAGGAAGATTGTAAATGTCCCTGGTGGTCTCTGTCGATCAATACTACATGAGAGTTAAATTAGACCTCAAGTCAAGCACACATCTATGTTGGCTGAGATACCTTCAACCTAAAATCCCTGGAAAATTTGCATTTTCCACTAAGTTAACCAGTAATAGAGTGAAATGAGTGAGAAAAAAAGCAGCTGTCTGGTTTGTATCTCACATCTCTTCAAACAAACTTGGTCCAATTTTTAACCTCTGTAGGTGTATTCAGTAATTAGCCTAACCATCTTCCAGCTTGTCAACTTAGAAATGCTGTTGACTCAATGGCAAACCTTACTAAGGAAGATAAACCATCATTACATAAAACCCCGAGTGTTAGAGACATTCTATAAGTAATTATCAGTCTTTCCTATATGCCCGAATTAAAAAAATGCTTTCTAAATCCTGAAAACAAATATACTTTTTTTTTGACAACAGAAAAATCATCATATGAATTAGTTGTTAACTCTGAGTTGCTGAGTCAAAGGTAAAGTGAGGTGAAAAACCAGTTGAGCTCCCTCAAATTAGTATTTGTTCATTTATTTTGGTCATGTGTAGGATCCACACATAATCTGGAAAATGATTAGCTCTGTGCACAGGTATTTATTTTAGGGTTTGTCCCACTTCATGCTTTTTGATCTTTGATAAGAATATTTTTGTTTCAATGTATCACTTTTACCTTTCTTAAGTATACTATATAGGTCAAGCCTCCGTTTAAAATGAGTATCATAAAAAGTATATTTTCCCTAACTTGAAATAATCAGAGGCAGTTACTGTTTCTGGTCTTGGTGACTAGAAATAAACCAGGCTGCTAAGTAGACCAAATTTCTTAGAATGCAGGAAAAAAAGTGTTGTATTAGAGTATCCCCAGTAACTGATCTTATAGGACCATTAATGAGGGATTCCTGAGAGAACGAATCCACTTTTAAAGACCAAAACCACAAGTTGAACCTATTGAAAATTGTTTCCAAAGGTTATTTTCAGTCGTGTGCTGGTAGATGTTTTACTAGCCAGTTTTTGGAGGAGGGGAGGCAGATTTGTAGTGCTCTTTTCGTTTTTATAGTGTTAGTCCACCTACTCATGGCTGATTTCAATCTGCTAAAGTAGTGTCACTGATGGAGAATGGGAAGAAATGACTCCCATGTTGTTCTCATGAGCGGGTACATGTCTGCTGTGCTACACCACTGGACCTAACTTGCCAATTTAACTTCTCAACCCCAACTTTCTGACTGAGAATGGGAAATCACCGCTAGAAAATATGTGAGAAGCTATGAGTTAAAAGTATTATGAAATGCTAGCTTGCTTTCCCTTTTAGCCTATACTACTTAGCTAAACAATGGCAGCAACATTTTATTTTATTGTTAATTTTCTAACATTTTTTATATTTATCTTAATTGTCTTTCTTTAATCCAGAAGCATTTGGCTAAATCAACGTGAAGTATAACCTATACAAGTTGAGTGTTTTACTATATATGAATTACTGTGTTACATATGTATTATTTCCACAAAATACACTTGGCTATTTTCTTCCTCTCATTGATGTCTCTGTTCCAATACCATTTTCTGATATGGGTTTACCTTAGTTACTCCATTTAAAACTGTCCCTAACTATTCTGATGTTTAATAACTTTATATTGCTTCTATTATTTTTAACACTTTTATATTCCAATGTTACTGAAAATTATACTTCCATATTTTGCTAATTGTATGTTGTTTATCTCTGTAGGTACTGTATGTTCTGTCTGTGTTATTCAAGTATGCCTCTCCAATTCCTAGAACTGTTCCTGGTATATAGTAGATGCTCAATGAATGCTTGTAGAGTGAATGAGATGATCCCTAATGTCAGATCAAAATAAAAATCTGCAATACTATATGTCAATGATATCTTAATAAAGCTGCTTTTTAATTATTTTACTTTAATTGTTGTTCAAGTACAGTTTTCTGTCTTTTACTCCCATCCCAGCCCACCCCTCCAGCCCTCCCCACCTCCCTCCCATCTCCACTCCCCCTAGTTTTTGTCCATGTGTCCTTTATACTTGTTCCTCTAAACCCTCCCCCTTTGCCCCTGAAATTCCCTCCTCTCTCCCCTCTGGTCACTGTCAGCCTGTTCTCTATTTCAGTGTCTTTGGCTATATTTTGCTTGTTTGTTTGTTTTGTTGTTTAGGGTCCTGTTAAAGGTGAGATTATATGGTATTTTTCTTTTACTACCTGGCTTAAATAAAGCTGTTTTTAAAAAACAAAAAAATCTACAGTACTTGAAGTGTTTTCTGACATTGTTGGTTACTTATTCAGTTAACAAGGGATTATGCAATCTCACTCAGCAGTAGCTTTCAAAAATTGCCTAGATTCTCATTCTTCTGACGTCATTTAGATATGGTCCAACTTAATGACTGAACACTGCCCAATCCAGTGATTTTTAGGCGTCTTTACAAGCCTCTCAAAGACTGCTCAAAGAGAAGGGGCCAAACAGACAGGGCTCAGGTCTCCACCTGCCGGCCTCATGCAGAGGATTCTGTTTCTGAAGCTCTGACTGTGCGTAGGGAGGGAATGGAGAAGCTGTAGGGAGTGGATGCTCTATTGTAACATTTTATTCGAATAAAAAACTTCTATGCTAAACTTTGGAAAAAAACTACTTTAGATTATCTGCACCTTAAAATCCTGTATTTTTTTGTGTTTCTACTTATTTAAGTTCTTATAATCAGTTAATAAACAGAAAAAAGATCCATCTTCCCCTTAAACAAATAATAAAATTTTCTCTTATGAAATATCACCTAGCAAGCAGAGACCAAAATCTTTAAATAAACTCTCCTCCATTTTTCTAAAATATACTTGTCCATAGCATTTACAAATTGGTTTTAAAGAAAATCATATACAAGATTTAAGAGGATGTATTTTAAAAGATAGCTGTTTAAAAAAGACTAAACAATCTACCACCAAACTGGAACTGAAAAAATTATTTTGAAATATGAATCAGGTAGTGCCAGACGCCTCCCCGTAAGCAATTTGAATTCAATTTGTGGCAGAAAGTGCAGCCTCTCCTGGATCAATAGGCTGCATTCAGCGCAGCTGACATACTACACCTGATTCAGAGCCAACCTGGCAGGGGACCTATTAGTCATACCTGAGGGACTTTCTGGAGCTTTTATCTTGAGGTACATCTCCTAGGATTACAGGTACTTGAGGCCAATTAGGTCTGCTCTATTACCTGCCATGGAGGGCCTCTGTTTCTACAACATCCCGTTTACCTTACAATTTCAGTGAGATAATCAGGGTGTCACAGTGCACTAAAGGTAAAATGATAGCCTTGCAACATTTTGTATGCAACACCCCTGATTGCCTTTATCTGTTAATGCCATGCACTGGCTTGTGAGTGCGTGTAAGAGCACACAAGGGTGCACACGCTGGAGGGCTAAAGAGATAATAGCTGGACTGACCTGTTATAATTTTACCTTGTTTGCTTTGTTGCTTTTGCTCAGAAGTCAGTCCCCCTTCCAATGTAATTATGTAATTAGAGTTAAAGACTATAAACAAATAGAGAATTGTTCCCTCACCCACAGCTCTGAAGTCAAGCCTTTTCAAAGCTGAGCCTCTGGAAGCCTACACCTGGCTGTCGCATGGAGGCAGACCTGAGGCATGCAAAGCAAGTCACATTCCTGCTTTACCTGCAAAGGCAGCGCAGGCCACAGAGCCCAGGCTTTCATGTTGCATTTGTTCAAGTTCTAGAAGAGAATCAGAGGTGTTTTTTTTTCCCCCCTTCAAATTAGCACTTCATTTGTTTGCGTAAATTTTAAAAAGAATGAACTGAGGCAAGCTCAAAAGGTGAATTTATTTGGGAATAACAGAGGAATTGCAGTTAGGGACCAGCAAACTGGCAAGCACGGGCAAGTCCGAAGAGCCACAGGGAAGGTCAGCTTTTATGCATTTATTAAGTTTTAGGAGGAAGTTGGAAAGAGTTGTTTCAAACAAAAGATTGCTGGAAAAGGATGAGAGTTCGAGGTTGGCTTGCTCGTGGTGGTTTTTCTGTGTCTGCAAGCAGTGATTAGTGTGTAGTTGCTTAAAAATGTCTTCCCTTTTAATTTGTACCTTTCTTTTTCCTGATGGTCATGCTGGCTGTAATGAATGATACATGCATGGAGGCTCTCCCTTCATGGATTCTCAACTCCATTTTCAATGAGGGTTTTCTTTATCAATTTTTCCATATGGCATATTCGTAATGCCATGACAAGTTAAGACTGTGAATCAAAATAAACCCTTTGACATTACTTACCACTCCTCCATGCCCATCCTTCGTTGTTTGGACAACCTCCTTTCTTATTATATTTGCTAACTACATAGCAATTGCCTTTGAGTAAATGGTAGGATACCTAAGGAGTATGCTATATTGTGGTGCAGTTTTGTGAGGCCAAACCAGATTTTTCCCTGAAAGTCATTCTGCCAGTTCACATGGGAGAGAAGAAGCAGCAGGGAATGTCCAGAAATGCACTTGCAGAATAAGATAACAGTTAGCAGTATTATTGTGTGCCCTGGCTTCGCTAACTCTTTGTCATTAGAAAATATCAAAGACATTTCTTTGGAAAAATTTCAAGGTCCCCTCGTTGTGTGTTCAGTTATGACCACTGTTTTGTGCCTCCTTTGATTCTGTTCTGTTTCCAGCTTCAAACCCCCCACACTCCCTTTGAAAGCATCTGTCCTGGGCTGCAGAAGCAGTATGTAAGTCAGGAGCTGCACCCTCAAAGTCCTGTAAGCATCAGGCAAGTGACATGAGTGGGTAAACCAGGCATATTATAAGCTGTTTGTGTAACCTTCTACAGGCTGCTTCTGTTTCACATTTTTTTAATTTAACTTTTTTTGAGATGTTTGTTGATCCACATGCAGATGTATGAAATAACCCCGTACATATTTTACTCAGCATCCCAAAAGTAACATCTTGCAAAACTGTAATATAATATCACAACAAGGAAATCAACATTGAAGCAATCTATCATTCTTTACATTTCCCTAGTTTACATGTACTCCTGTGTGTGTGTCAGTGTGTTTGTATGCTTAGTTCTCTGCAATTGCATCACACCTGCAGGTTTGTGTGTCACCACCAGTCAGAACCAAAATTGTCCCATCACCACAGGATCCCTGAGGCTGCCTTTTTACAGCCACACTCACCTTGGTCCTGTGCCCCCACCTTCCCTTCTCCTCCCTTAATCCAGGCAACCACTGATCTGTTTCTGGTCTCTATAATTTCAAAAACGCATGCAACTTTGTTGTCACATATATTGACTTTTTTACTTCGCATAAGTCATTTGAAATTCACACCCATTGTATGTATCAACAGTTCATTTCTTTTCATTGCTGAGTCGTATAACCAGTCATTCACTGAAGGACATCAGGGTTGTTTCCAGTTTGAACTGTTACAAATTAAGCTGCTGTTAACATTTGTGCACAGATTTTTCTGTGAACGTAAGTTTTCATTCTCTTTATCTCACTTTAGTCAGAGTCACAAACTCAGAGAAATACTTCTTTGCTATAAGAAAGGGGACGATGCATTTTTTACAAAATTTGGCTAGTGGAACTCAACCTTGGTGTGAAGGAACGGTAGGTGGTTTTAGGTCCGGTACCTCACCGACAAGCATGTGTCCCAGGGAGAAGTCAGTGCCCAAATCCAGCAACTGTTGCTATATGAGAATGTGAGCCCAATAAAGTCAAACCTGTCTATTTTGTAGAAAATCCTGAAATATAGACATGTCTATGAAGCTTTCTGATTTATATATTTTATATACAGGCCTATGTGATTTGAAGTATTGCGGCAGCTAAATGAAATACTGCAGGCTAGATTTTTTAACCATAGGCCACTTTTTTTAACCTTATGTAGGCCACTATGACACACATCTTAATGAAACCCATAACTTCACTGAACTTACCTGTGTATTGTTTTTTTTATTTTTATTTTTTACTGTTGTTCAGTTACAGTCGCCCTGCCTTTTCCTCATTGCCAACCCCTACCCCGCCCCCCCACTCCCACTTTCAACACCCCCCCCCCATTGTTTGTGCCCATGAGTCTCCTATTCATGTTCCTTTTCTTGCCCTTTCTTCCCCTTCTTTCCCCTATTGTCTCCCTCCCCTCTGGTCATTGTCAGTTTGATCTTTATTTCCAAGTCTCTGGTTCTATTTTGCTCCATTGTGTTGGTCTGATTTTTGAATACTGTGTAAGATAGGAGAAATGGAATCCACTTAATCAGCTACAAACCATTCATTTATTTAATAACTATGGAGGGCCTACCATAGGTCGGTCAATTGGCACTATGGATTACAATGAACTGGAGATAAAGTTCATTTCTCACAGAGTACATAGACTGAGTGATTTTTACAGACTGGTAGCTGAGAGTGAGTCTGGTCCTTATGTTATGGTTTTTCTGACCACAAACTCTATGAATAATTATTAGTCATTATTAATCAACTTCTACATTTACATGTAAGGTGATATTTATTTTTTTCTTAAATCTGGGTTTCTGGCTTTTGTTGAAAAACTGGGGACTCAGTTATTAATGCACTCACGTTCCAGCATGGGTATGTTGGTTGGAGATGAAGAACAGCCTTCCCATTAGACAGAGCAGGCTCCTTTTTTTAGCCAGAGTCCCCTAGCCAGCCTCATGCATTGATGCGACTCACCTGCCTGGCCTCCATGAGCATGTGAGTTTGCTACCTCTGGTTTAGCGAGAGAAAACACATTAAACAAACAATAAATGTACTAAATTTTTGGTTCTCCTAATAACCACTTGCTCCTCCCAGGGAAATTACCATTGAACTTGAGTTATTACAACAATCATAGATAGATGTGTGGAGACCAAGGTTGTTAAGTATATTTCGTATGATTGGGTCACTGCATTTATTTACATCAATATTTAACTTTTCATTCCTCAGTAAAACATCAGTGTTAACATAAGATTCACAATGAGTAAAATCTGAATGGTACAGAAAGATGACAAACATACATGATTTTAATTTTACCTATTTATCTTATATTGTCAATGATTAGTGTTAGACTGTGCTGAATTAGAACTTAAAGAAGGCTGCTTAGGAGATCTTAAATCAAAGTTCTGTATTTCAAACATCAAAATGATCAAGAGAATTTGTAAGAGTTATCTCTTTATATTCACCAGATGTACACCCATTGCTGTAGGTTAGTACTTGGAGCAAGGGGACAAACTAATACACCAAAGTGTCTGTCACCATGGAAAATGATTACATGACTTCTTCCCAAGATAGGGAATATGAAGACACTGCTGGCTTTGCAAAAAGATACTTTTGGAAAAGATGTCATAAAGCCAATATTAGCACACACTTTTATTTTTGAATTGGTACACTGCCTTCTCAGACTGTCATAAAATAGTGCCAAATGATCAAGTCCCTGGGCATCACCAATGAACTTTGCTCCAGAATCTGTGGCTGAATTTCCCATGCTTCATAACATTCTGAAGTTTATAAATCTCAAGAGAGAATATTAAGGGTCTTGATTTTCTTTAATATAAGATACCTAGAAACAAAAAAAAAGTGCTTTTATATTTTTCCCAACAAAAAAGGCTACTTGAAATACACTGCTTGATTCACACGTGAATTAATCTTGTAAGGAATATTTGTTCTTTTTTGTTCATAACCTGGCCTTATGACAGGGGTGAGGAAGAAGAAAAAGTTGCCTAAGGCATTTACAAGCCCTACAAAGACTTTATTAAAAAGAAAAATACCCACAAATTTACTACCGATCCATCTAGATCTTTTACCGTGTCGTGTCACCTCTCATGAGGGACCTGTAACTTGAGAGATTTAAGAGCAAAAAAAGGCACAAAAGCAAACTTTACAATGCAAAGGGTGAACCATTTAAAGATATAAGTTTTCTTCATACATACTTGAGAGAAAAAAACAAAGGCTTCAGGAAAACTGAATTTGCCTTTACCAAGGTCAATGAATGCTCAGTTTTACCAGTTCATTGAAATATTTACTAAAATTGTAGCTTGTGTAACGTATAATATAAACTATATTTATAACATAAGCAAGGCTTCCAAATAAAGGAAATAATTTTCCAATGCTGCTCTAAATTATTATCAGTGACTTTAAATAGTCAGAGTTGACATGTCTCAAGTTCGTGAAGCCCACTGGCAGTAGGGGTTGGTCCTCTCACTCCCTCATCTAAAATGCTGCACCAAGTAAAACCCATCAACGTGGCCTGGGCACCTGAGGCAGCTATTGTCCCTAATGTCTTCGTCTTTGTTTTTTAACAAATTTACAATTCTAAAATTATTTCACAATTGATTTTTACAGTTACTAACTTTGTTTCCAACACATCATGTAAAACCATCTCTTGCCACATTATTTCGATTATTGCGGGAGGCAGAGCATTAAAAGGGACCTGCTGAATGTGGATAGGGTTTGCAAATATGATTGGATTTCAGTCCCAGTACTAATCAGTTTGACTAATCTGCTGCATTTGAGTTCATTAAAAAGGAGATTAACCTGGATGGACCTAGTGTAGTCAGGTGAGCCTTTAAAAGACAGACTAAGCCCTTCCTGAGGAGGAAGATTTGAAGCGCAGACATTCTTCTGCTGGCCTTGGGGAAGAAAGCTGCCCTGTTATGAGAGAATGTATGGAGAGAGCCTCATGGCAAGGACCTCAGAGAGGCCTCTGGGAGACAACTGTAGCCCCTTGAGAACAGCTGGCAGAAAGTCATGGAGACCCCAATCAAATAGCTGCAAGGAACTGAATTCTGCCAACCACCAGAGTGAGTTTGGAAGAGCACCCTGAGCTACAAATAATGCCTCGTGGATCATACACATTTTCTGTGGCCTTGGAGACATGGAACAGAGATCTCAGTGAAGCCGTGCTGGACACATGACCTACGTACAAATAAGTGTTGTTCTAAGTGGCTAAGTTTGCGATTTGTCATGCAGCAACAGGAAACTAAAACAATCACTACACCCAAATGTTCTCGACTATCCTTTTTTTCTTGTACTTAATTCCTCTCCATGTCTGTAGTCCCAGGTTCTTCATGAAACTTTAAATATAACCAGTCTCTTTGCATCATAATCTCCTCTGTTTTACCAGCTTTAGCAAATATAATCCATGCCAGGGACAGAGCATGTCATATAAATACTTTTTAAATATTTTTATTGTATCTTATCTCCTCAGTCAAAAAGAGAGCTCCCCTAGTCTAGGGACCATCTCCCACACTTCTTTGTTTCTCACAGACCCTAACAAGTCACTAGCTATACGAGATACTCAATAAATATTTAACAAATTACTAATGGCTTCATTAATAAAACTATACCATATTCAAACTCTTCCCTGTGGATTATGGAAAAACAGAGAATCTGTAGCTACAGAGTTAATTGGGAGGAGAAGATCTTGGATTTAAAATACTGCATCAGTAAACCCCAATCTACCAATTTAATAGGAGATTCAGCAGGAAAACATAACAGAACTCCTGGACTGAAAGCTGATAGAACCTCGTGTAAAATTTTCTGGCCGTTATATTTGCCAATCGAGCAGGCGGTTTTAAGATAACAAATGTTACAGGTCCAGATTCAGAAACAGCACAGGAAGAGGCTAGGGCAGAGCACGTGTATATTGTTGCCAGGCAGGCTCATGCCACACCATCCACCGTCCAGGTGGCCGTGTCTCTTCTAAAGCTGCCCTGGTGATTCAAGTAACCTGTTGAAAAAACCCACAACCTCCTAACCACTGCCACCTGCCATACAATTATAGACTTTATTATAAATAGATAGAAGCTTAGAGTGATTAGTTATTGTGTACAAAGTATTCAACCGTGGCCCACCTGATTTTCATATAGTGTTGTACCTTCTCATTCCTTTGATACACCCTAGCTATTAATAGAAAAACACCTGTTTCCTGATAGTCTCCCAGGCTAGAGAGACATACAGTCATATAGAGACAGCTGGGGGAAAGGTCCTTGTAAAGGACAACCAAATCCAGTTCTTACCATCACAATGCTTTCTCCTGTAGCTGCTGATGGAAGCAGTTAAGCCTGTCTTGCATCACTCCTGCATAAGCTACAACAAACAAAGTGAAGCTATGGATAGTCTTTAACTACTGTGGGGGGATTAAGAAAATCCTGCAGCAATAACTCTAGGATTTCCATTTGATCCTAGAAACAAAAAAAAAAAAAATGTTTCTAAAACCACAGGTGAATAACATAAACCAAAAGCCACGAGCTAGGTTGCAAGCATTTACTGCCTCCCTCTCTCATTTTTCCAGCACCTGCACACACCTAGTCTTCCCTTCCTGATACATAGATGTGTGGAGCATCCAGCTTCAATGATAAACTGGAAGCAGCTAAAGAAAATGAATGATGACAGGAAATGAAAGTGACAGTGACAGTTTGTGGTTGTTTGATTACTTAAATGCAATGAATGTTGGCCACAGAATTTCCTGTCAACAAGTGTCTGTATAGAAAAATAAGAGAGCAATCAAAATGGTAACTGACATTTCAGGGTATTTCATAGAAGCCCGGTTTCATGCTCAACAAAACCATCTGTTTAGGATTCTTTAGAGGAACTACCACTCATCCTGAAAGGAATTATCAGAATAAAGCTGAGGTGGGTGGATGCAATGATAGCTTAGAATTTCAACCTCCATGGGAGGGTGGTTTAGATGATGGAAGACTAAACTAAATGCTCTCTATGGTCACATCCAATGTAAAAATTTGAGAAATAATGTATCATGTAGGGATAGGACATTGGCTAAAATTCATATTTTATTAGAATCTAATTATATGACCTGAAATCAGTTCATTTACTTCTCTATGCCTTAATTGCTCTTCATATAATGGAAAACATTTCTTTTTCTTCTTGCCCTTAAACCAGAACTCTGCCACACATGTAAGATACACCATAATTATCAGCAATGTTAGAAACGCTGGGAATCAATACACTATTGTAACTGGGCAGCCTGGGGTCCTGCCACCTGCCACCTTGTATAAGCATAAAATGTGGGGGGAAAAGAGGTTTTTATTAAGGTCTCCAATTTGAGGCAGCTGGGTGCATCCCTGCTCCAAGCTCTCTTCTTCTGCAAAGCACAGAATTCTCCTTGTTTCCAGAAAGACAGAAATCCAAATACAAACCCATGCCCAAAAGTTCCCCATCATTCCTTTTTTGTCCTTTTGGAGCCAGAGATTTCTACATGAATGGGTCTCCATGTCTCTAGCTTTCGGGCTCCCTTTCTGGGGTGTATACTTGTGGATTCTAGCATTGCCATCGCCTCACAGCAGCTCTCTCTCTCTCCCAGGGCCGGGGTGCAGTGTGCTCCCAGATCACTCCAGATGTTTGTGCAGGGGAAGCTCCATCTGTGGGGCCCCAGTGCCCAAGGCTGCCTGTGACCCTGGGGCCAGTGCTTGTCCCAGTCCATGCCTCCATGTGCTGCTTTCAGGGTGAGAAAATGAAGCCATCCAGGACCCTTGAGCCATGTGGAACAGGGCTGCAGCATCCAAGGGCTGGTGCCTGGTGAAGCACACATCCCAACTCAGGACCGCACCTCTGCAAGCTGGCTTCTGACCATGTCAGTTCTAAGCCCCCAGTGGGCCCAGCTTCTGCCAGTCCCTCATCCTAACCCACCTGGAGTGAGGAGAAAGCCAAAGGACCAAGGGAGTGAGCTTCTACATTGTCATGTTTTTAAAGCCAGTGCCCCAAACTCCCTGCATGTTGGAAATGTCTAGCCTTTCAACCAACGTGAGCCAACGTTGGCCAAGTTTGTCTTTGTTTCTCCTGTGGTCACCGCCATGTTCCACAAGGGGCCAAAGTCTCCAGCCACATGTAGGAGCACTGGGTTTTGGCCTGGCCTTGGTTGTAGCATACTGTACTGCACCTTGCTGACCTCCACCATGCATGTGTTTTGACATTTTTGGCCCTATGCAGCCTCAGTGCAAGCTTTCTCTGGCTGGGTCACAAACTGCTTGGCTGCTGGGACCACAGAAGCTGACTATTTACTGTTGCTCCTCCCACAGCCCCTCCCCTCTCCAGGAAGGCTCTAGCAGGTAGCTGTTTTAACCCACAGCCTTTGGTGCTTCTCAGCTATCCCTCCCCTTGGGGGTCCTTCTGAGGAAGTGCAGGTTCATCCGTTAATTTGGGGACATCCTTTCCCTGCTCCCCAGTGATCTGGTCTGACCACCCTGTTACACTATTGTACACAAGTATATATTTGAAAGAAGAGATTTTCTTGGCTGAATGAACATTTTCACATCCCATCAGAGTTTCTTCTCCTCTTTCCACTGAGATTTTTAAGCCAGAGTTCCTGCCATTTTCTCCTTTGAATTTGAATCTAGCCCTGCCTCGTCATACTTGTCCCACTCTGACTTCCACTCTCACCTACCCCAGCTAAACCCCCAGGTCTGTCTTCTCTAGTAGGCAGCCCCGCCTAGCCTTCTGCCCAATAGTGCCTCTCCACACAGAAAAAATGTGAACCTATACTGCATGGTTCAGCCTTTCTCCTTGAAATGTGTCTATTTGTTTCTCCTTAAAAAAAGAAAATGCTTTAGAGAAATATGACTGTAATTAACAACTGACAAAAATATCTGGGCTTGAGCTGAAGTGGGAAATCACAGAGGTTAGTTACTTATTTTCTCATGCACTTACCATTTGTTCTCTTTTCTCAGGGAAGTTAAAAGACCTGAGGTTCAAACTTAATAAGGCCCCATACTGTTTCTAAGAGTATTTACAACATGCAAAGTATAAACCAGTACATGACTTATATTTAAATTTGTTTTCACTCATCTGAGCTATTACACAGTATGCTATCCCTAAACCTTTTATAATAAGGAACACACATTTCTCAGCTATGAGAAGGAATAAAATGTTCACCAATTTGAGCTCTCTAGTACTTACTAGAAAGGTGACAAAACATTTATATATTTCCAATCCATTGTACTGATCTGGCTCCAGCGATACAAGGGACTGCCTCAGGCAGAAATCTTTAGCTATATACACATTCTTGGGAATTAGCAGGTGAACCAAATGGCCCATAGTGATGACAGGTGACATTTTTCAAAAGACTCAACTTTAGTAAATGGATTCCTCAAATGAATTTCTCTTTTTAAAAACAACTTTTTTGTTTGTTTAATTGATATATAAGTATTTGTTGCCTTTAAAAAATTCCAAGGACCTAAAGATTATGTTATAAATAAATCATTTTCACTTATAAAGAATGGCTGTACAATCTACTTTCTACTAGGTATCTTTATATTTTTCATTGATTTTCTTAAATTCCCAGTTCTTGGTAAGTTACTCTAGAAGAACAATATGCTGGACTAGCCATGGCCTGAACTTAATATTTACAAGAGTAGTCATTAAGAATATCAAATAAGTAGACAAATTTTCACTATCTGGGTCATTTTTACTCCTTGAATTGGCAGTAAAGGGATCTCAGGATTCTAGTCTTAATTTTGTAAAGAAATAGCTGTGACATCTAGACTATGTCACTTGATTTTTCTGGGCTTAATTTTTCTCATTTGTATGATAGATTATTAGATATTTCTTAAGGACTTTCCACAAATTTTATGATTAGATTATTTGAAAGTAATTTCATTGTATCCATTGAAAATATTATACTTCCAGGGTTTTAATGAAAGTGTTTCACTTTTAGCATATACTTGTAATACTCCTTATATATTTTTTGTTTTTGTAATAGCATAACCACCATTACTCGTATATAAATATCCTTTTAATATTAACAAAACATAAAAATTATACTTCAGGAGGAGGAAGATGGCAGTGAGGTAGGAGGGAGCAGATTCCATTTCTCACTACACATGGGAGAAAAACCTAGCCAATCTACAAAGGAACGGAGCAAACAGCCAACAGCACCCCAGCATATATGATAATAAGAGACCAAAAATTGTAGCGGACACTAAAAAACCAGATGGTGAGGAGAGTGCTTCAGGATAATAAGGTCCCAGGGACCAGCACAAGGACCAGGGTGGCTGCAGACCCAGGCCTGGCACCCTCCAGGTCTGCCACAGGGTCCTTGGGAGCAAGCCGGGTCAACTGCTCCCTCCCCGGCCAAACAAGGTTTGAGCAGCACCAGGAGAGACCTGGTTGCTTGAAGTCACAGAGAGGGGAATAAGGGCTAAGTGGTAAACACACAGGGGCTTTGAGCACCCAAAGAGTTTGTGGATGCCGGTTGGGAAGACTTGAGAGTCACTCAGTGATGGGCCCTCACCCCGATAGACCCCGGTCTGGCTGGAGAACTGGGCTGTGCCAGAGGCAGGGCCAGCTTGAGTAGGAGAAATTTCTCAAAAACAAAAAGTGAAAACAGAGACACTGTTTGGGGAATCTCCTGCAGCAGCCACTCCAGCTACCTCCCCATCCAGCTAGGCAGCGATCCCGAGGTTGTGCAGAAGGTTGTGCAGAAGGTTGCGCAGAAGGCCCTGTGAACACCCATAGCACTGGGAAGGGTACACACCCAAATCCATGGGACTGAGGCAGCCTGGCCAAGTGTGCATGCCCACACCCCAGCCCACAGTGGTTAACACCAGGCAAAATGTGCTCTCAGGAACACCTGGATCCCAAACCCAAGGTGCCAGGCTAGCTCTGGGGAGAGTGCGCTAGAGGCTGACTAAGTGCAGATCAGGAAGGGAGAAAAGCCGTACCAATCGACCCTCAGCCTGCTGCAGCCAGCAAGACCAGAAAAACTGGTTTGGCCAGTTTGAAACCAACAAGAAGGGTTTTTTAAAAGTAATTTTTAAATTTTTATTATTTTTTATATTTCAATTCTTTTTTCCTCTCTTTTCTACTTTCTTGTTTTATTCCTTCTTCCTTGCTTTGCAATTTTATATCTCGTTCCTTCCTTCTTCTGCTTTTATTTAAATACTACAAGTGAGGCAAAAAAAACCTAGAACTGTGAAAAGATCAGAGTTGGACCCAAAGAGGGAAATCTCAACAGCTGAGACAGTGAGACAAATTTCACTTTGCTATTACAGAGAACCTGCAAGTTATTGCATATTTGTATTATTATTTTTTCATTATTCTTACACCTCTTATTTTAGTAGTATTTTTGTATTCCTCTTCTTTCTGTTTAGTCTTCTTTGCTTGGCTGGTTATATTGTATCATTTGACAGGCTTCCCCTGTTCTCTCTTTCATAGTGTATTGCTAATTTACTGTCCTTCACTTCACTTGTGTTCCAATAGCACATTATTCAAGGTCTCGTACTCCCTATTCTTGTTATCCAGATCACATAGATTCTGTCATATGATTGTTGCTCCAATATTATTGTAAATAATAGCTGTTCCATACAACTGTAAATACTTCACAACACTCCTTCCAGATCTTAGCCCACTTCACGGTTTCCTGAATGCTATCACCATAGTGGTTAACTCTATTCTCTCACACACTACACCTATTTACTATCCTTTACTCTCACCTCACCTCAGAATCTGACCTCCCACAACCTCACTGCCTTCTAGATCCAACTCACAATCCTTCCCTCCCCAACAAGAGTCTTTATCTTCTTTCCATCCTTTCTAAAAAGTGGCTAGTTGGGTGGAAGATCATGGTTAACACTATACACAGTCAAAGGATCACCTATCTCTTCTCTACCAGCTGCTACTATAAATATCATAGAATACTCTCTTGCTGTCTTAAACCATTTTGCCTTCCCCCTCCAATGAATCACAAAAAGAGTAGACTGAAGGGTTGAACACCAGGATACCCACTGGAAAAGGAAACCCAACAACAAAGGAACCACCAACAGAGAACAACAGAACAAGGTGAAGGAGGGAGTGGAAACCATATAAACTTCAATCCAGGACCTATCTGGAAATACAACTAAATAGTGGAGAAACTACCCAGTAAGAACAACTGAACAAGAGCAAGAGAGAATCCTCAAAACCTTATACACATGGAAAAACCAGCTTCAACACAACCTGCCCTCACCAGGACAACAAAATACAAGAGGTGGTGGACAGGGTAACCCTCAGTTAATCAGGTAGTGGGAAGAACCCACCAAAGAAAGACCCAACAACAATCAAATCCCAAAGACAAACACAGAGCCAACTTAAAGGACAGCCCAAGACCAGTGAGCTCAAGAGATCAAGGAGATGGCACCACTGAATCTCACAGGTATTCTAGTCCAGAAGTTCACACCATAAACCCAGGGAACCAGAACAGATCAATTTAAGAAGCTGAGGCTAACAAGAAAAGTCTCATAAACAATGGGAAGACAAAGAAGCAAAACCCAAGTGAAAGGAAAGAAGGAAGCCTCAGAAAGAATGCTAAATGAAATAGAGGCAACTCATCTATCAGATATTGAGTTCAAAGCAATGGTTATCAAGAAGCTCAATGAGCTCACAATGATCTAACAGAAAATACAGGGAAACTACAATGAACTCACTGCAAACTGTATCAACATGAAAAAGGAAATAGAAACTATCAACAAGAGGCAAGAGGAAATGAAGAATACAATTTCTGAACTGAAGAACACAGTAGAAGGAATCAAAAGTAGGATTAATGAAGCAGAGCTAGAGGACAAAGTAGAAAAGTACACCCAGAAAGAGAAAGAAAAGGAAAAGAGGCTCAGAAAGAATGAAGAGTGATTAAGAGAAATACAATACAATATGAAATGCAATACTATCCACATAATAGGGATACCAGAAGGAGAAGAAGATCTAGGAATAGAAAACCTATTTGAAAAAGTAATGATGGAAAACTTCCCTAATTTCATGAGAGAAAAAGTCACACAAATCCAAGAAACACAGAGAGTCTCAATCAAGAGGAAGCCAAAGAGGCCCGCTTCAAGACACATCATCATTAAAATGGCAAAATTCCAAGACAAAGAGAGAATCTTAAAGGCAGCAAGACAGAAACAGGAAGTAACATACAAGGGAGCCCCGATAAGGTTAGCAGCTGCCTTCTCAATGGAAAAGCTCCAAGCCAGAAGAGAATGGCAAGAAGTATTCTAAGTAATGAGAAACAGAGGCCTGCAACCAAGGCTACTTTACCCAGCAAGGCTCTCAATTAAGATAGAAGGCCAAATAAGGAGCTTCCCAGACAAAAGAAGTCTAAAAGAATACACCTCCACCAAATCAGCTCTGCAAGAGATGCTAAAGGGACTGCTTTAAGGAAAGGAAAAAAGAGAGAGGGGGGCAGGGAGGGAGAGATAGGAACACAGGTACCAAAATGGCAATGAATAAGTAGCTATCAATAATAACCTTAAATGTAAATGGATTAAATGCCCAAATTAAAAGAAAGAATAGCTGAAAGGATAAGAAAGCAAGACACACACATATGCTGCCTACAAGAGACCCACCTCAGGACAAAAGACCTACACAGACTGAAAGTGAAAGACTGGAAACATTTTCCAAGCAAACAGACAGGAAAAAAAGCCAGGGTAGCAGTACTCATATCAGACAAAATAGATTTCAAAAAAAGGGCCATAAACAGAGACCCAGAGGGTCACTTCATAATAGTCAAGGGAAGAATCCACCAAGAAGACATAAACATTAAAAATATATATGCACCCAACCTAGGAGCACCCAAATACATAAAGAAAATCTTAGAGGACTTCAAGAAAGATATTGACAGCAACACAATTATAGTAGGGGGTTTTAACACCCAACTGTCAAAAATGGACAGATCTTCCAAACAAAATATCAACAAAGATATTGTGGCATTGAACAATGCCCTAGATGAAATGGAATTCACTGATATATAGAGAGAGCCCTTCATCCCAAAGAAACTAAATACACATTCTTTTCAAATGCACATGGAACATTTTCAAAGATAGATGACATAATAGGACACAAAACAAGCCTCAACAAATTCAAAAAATTGAAGTTGCACCAAGCATTGTCTCCAACCACAATGGACTGAAACTAGAAACCAACTCCAAGGGAAAAAACCCAAAACACTCAAAATTATGGAGATTGGATAGTATGCTATTAAACAATGAATGGGTCAAGAATGAAATTAGGTAAAAAATCAAAACGTTTCTGGAAACAAATAAAAATTACCTCAAAAAACTCAAAACTTACGAGACACAGCAAAGGCAGTCCTGAAAGGGAAGTTCATAGTGATACAGGCCTACCTAAAAAAGATAGAAACATTTCAAACAAACAATCTAACGCTATGCCTACAGGAACTCGAGGAACAACAACAAAGACAGCCCACAGCAAGTAGGAGGAAGGAAATAACCAAGATCAGAGCAGAATTAAATGACATAGAGACTAAAAGCACAATTCTAAGGATCAATAAATCCAGGAGCTGGTTCTTTGAAAAGATAAACAGAATCAACAAGACTTTAAGCAGGCTCATCAAGAAAAAAAAAGAGAGGACCCAAATAAACACAATCAGAAATGAAAGCGGAGAGATTACAACTGACACCACAGAAATACAAAAGATTGTTAAGAAATTAATATGAAGAACTGTCTGCCAAGAAACTTGAAAACCTAGAAGAAATGGACGAATTTCTAGAAAAATATAATTTTCCAAAACTCAATGAAGAAGAAGCAGAAAGCCTGAACAGGCCAATAACAGCAGATGAAATTGAAGCAGTAATCAAAAAACACCCAACACACAAAAGCCCTGGACTGGATGGTTTCACAGGAGAATCCTATAAAGCATTTAAGGAAGAGCTAACCCCTATCCTTCACAGACTATTCCAAAAAATCCAAAATGATAGAAGACTCCCAAACTCTTTTTATGAAGCCAGCATCATCCTAATCCCAAAATCAGATAAAGACACAACAAAGAAAGGAAACTTCAGGCCAATATAAACCAGATGAAGACACAACAAAGAAAGAAAACTTCAGGCTGATGAACATAGATGATAAAATCCTCAACAAAATATTTACAAAGTGCATCCAGCAATACATTAAAAAGATCATACACCATGACCAAGTAGGATTTAACCCAGGGATGCAAGGATGGTTCAATATTCGCAAATTAGTAAATGTAATACATCACATAAACAAAAGCAAAGACAAAAAATCACATGATCATATCAATAGATGCAGAAAACGCATTTGATAAGGTACAGCACTCATTTATGATAAAAAACAGCCAGCAACATGGGAATAGTGGGAGCATTCCTCAACATAATAAACTACCTATACATGTAACCATATATGTATATAGTTACATATACATATATGAGAGACGTACAGCCAACATCATACTCAATGGGCAAAAACTAAAAGCTTTCCCACTAAGATCAGGAACAAGGCAAAGTTGTCCACTTTCACCACTTCAATTCAACATAATATTGAAAGTCCTAGCCACAGCAATCAGATAAGAAAAATAAATAAAAGGCATCAAAATAGGGAAAGAGGAAACAAAACTATCATTGTTTGCAGATGGCAAGATAGTGTACATTAAAAATCCTATAGACTCCACCAAAAAACTGCTCAACCTAATAAATGAATTTGGCAAAACTGTGGCATACAAAGTCAACATTCAGAAATCAAAGGCATTTTTTTATACCAACAGTGAAACATCAGAAAAAGAAATCAGGAAAAAATCCCATTTGATATTGCAATAAAAAAAAAATAAAGAACCTAGGAATAAACCTAACCAAGGAGGTAAAAGACCTGTACTCAGAAAACTACAGAGCACTGAAGAAAGAAATTAAGAAAGACACAAACAAATGGAAGCATATACTGTGTTCATGGATGGGAAGAATTAACACCATCAAAATGCCCATACTACTCAAAGCAATTTACAGATTCAATACAATACCTATTAACGTACCAATGGCATATTTCACAGACATAGAACAAACACTTCGGAAATTTATGTGGAACCATTAACGACCCCGAATAGCTGCTGCAATTTTGAGAAACAAGTGCAAAGCAGGAGGGATCCCAATGCCTGATACCAAACTGTAGTACAAGGCTACTTGTAATCAAAGCAGCCTGGTACTGGCATAAAAACAGGCACATGGACCAGTGGAACAGAACAGAAGCCCAGAAATAAACCCAAGTCTCTAAGGTCAATTAATATTCAACAAAGGGGGCGGCAACATGAAATGGAGTAAAAATAGCCTCTTTAACACGTGGTGATGGGAGAACTGGACACCTACGTGCAAAAAAAAAAATAAAACTAAATCACCAACTCACATCATACACAAACATAAATTCAAGGTGGATAAAAGATTTACATATAAGCCATGATGCCATTCAAGTCCTAGAGGAGAACATAGGCAGGAAAATCTCATTTTTCCTGATATGTTCCCTAGAACAAGGGACAGAAAGGAAAGAAAAAACAAATGGGATCTCATCAAAATAAAAAGCTTCTGCAAGGCCAAAGAAAACAGTATTAAAATAAAAAGAGAACCAACTGTATGGGAAAACATATTTGCCAATGATACCTCAGATAAGGGTTTAATCTCCAAAATATATAAAAAATTTACATGACTCCACTCTAAGAAGACAAGCAGCCCAATTAGAAAATGGGGAAAGGACTTAAACAGACACTTCTCCAAGGAGGACATACAGAGGATCTAGAGAATCATGAAAAGATGCTCAGTATCGCTAGCTATCAGAGAGATGAAAATTAAAACCACAATGAGATACTACTTCATACCGGTCAGAATGGCCATCATAAACAAAGCAACAAACAAGTGTTGGAGAGGTTGTGGAGAAAAGGGGACCCTAGTGCACTGTTGGTGGGATTGCAGACTGGTACAACCACTATGGAAAACAATATGGAATATTCTGAGAAAAATAAAAATAGATCTGCCTTCTGACTCAGCAATTCCACTGCTAGGTTTATATCCTAAGAGCCCTGAAACACCAATCCAAAAGGACCTATGCACCCCAATGTTCATAGCAGCACAATTTACTGTAGCCAAGTGCTGGAAGCAACCTAGGTGTCCATCAGTAAATGAATGGATCAAAAAACTATGGTACATTTACACAATGGAATTCTATGCAGCCTAAAGAAAGAAGGATATCCTACCCTTTGCTACAGCATGTGTGGAACTGGAAAGCATTATGCTAAGCGAAATAATCCAGGAGGTGAAAGACAGATACCATATGATCTCACCTTTAACAGGACCCTAAACAACAAAACAAACAAACAAGCAAAATATAACCAAAGACACTGAAATAGAGAACAGGCTGACAATGACCAGAGGGGAGAGGGGAGGGAATTTCAGGGGAAAGGGGAAGGCTTTACAGGAACAAGTATAAAGGACACATGGACAAAACTAGGGGTTTGCAAATGGGAGGGAGGTGGGGAGGACTGGGGTGGTGGGCTGGGCTGGGAGTAAAAAACAGAAAACTGTACAAGAACTACAATTAAAATGAAATTTTTAAAAAATGTACTTGAGCAACAATTAAAATAAAAAATTATACTTTACATTCAAATAATATATTTTGATTTTTTTAAGTATTTTGCATCTGTTATTGAACACAATAGCTTTCTGTGATCAGTGGGTCAGAGATAATTATTGCTATCTTAAATGTCATTTATGTCCAAGAACACGTAGAAGAGGTTAGTGGCAAAACCTAGAACCAGTGTTTTTTTTTTACTTTGAGACCCACATTCATAATATAATTTGTACTACAGTATATCATTGTGATAGCAGTTCTAGTATAGAAAATTTAAGAAGCCTTTATCTTGAGGAGTCTGTTTATTTTCAATCATTATCTACAGCTAGCCAAGAGGTGTCTGTGCTATTTTCAGCCCACTGCATACCTTGTAAGTCATGAGTGTGTTTTTTCAAGTTTCCAAGGTAAGCATGTGTAGGTAACCATTGAACATTTCCAGATGAAGGTAGGACTCCTTTTAATATGGATGTGCCATTTACTTTATATAAATTTTGACTGAAAAATAAGTCCTAAATTTTAAAATTTTAGTATGTTTGGGAGGGCCAAAAAATAACAAAAGAAAATGTTAAGAAATGTCTTCCCATGTTATCATTGCTTAGCCACCAACCTGTGTTTCTCTATTGCCACTCAGAGTTCATGGTCCTGGAATAAGCAGCCAAATTAAGAACTATATTAGGGTCATGATATTTTCCTTTCTGTTTATATTAGCCTCCATAAGAAAGTGCCTGACACTGTTCTATGGTCCTCGGGTAAACATTCATATTGCTGGATAGGAGATCAACTTATTGGCAAATCAGAAGCTATGGGGTTACACTAGAATGTGTGCTACATCTCCCTCACTGAGCATGTCTAGCATCTCTGATGTGATCTGACATTATTTATCTTTGGTCTTAGTAACCCAATAAAGTTGAGACAAATATAGAATTAGCCAGAATATTTGGTTTACTCTACAAAGTGCTGAGAATCAGACTCATCCATTATTTTATGCATTCTGTAAATATTTATTGATTTCTTAATATGTTCATGGCACTGTTTTAGGTGCTGGCAATATAATGCAAACAAGACGGACATATTATGTGTTCTTAGAGAGTTTATATTATGATTGAATAAAATAAAAAATCCCCAAAGGAAACAGATAAATGAGATTGTTTCAGAGTAGAAAGATGCCATAAAATGTGATAGTATGATAAAGGCTTTGTCGGGTTATACAGAGTGCTACATTATCTAAGAGGGTAAGGAAATAATCTCTAAGGATGCTTGCATATTCTGAGAAAATAAAAAATAAATAAGAATCCAACATGCGTCAATAACTCAATTGGCTAACAGAGAATTGGTGCGGAGAGTGGTCTCAGGAATCTTGCCCGCTCCCATCATAATAGTGTGTCCCCATAGTCTAGCAAATACCTAATAAACCACTATTAAAAATATTTTTTCCTTGGGCTTTTAGTCTATTAAAATATAAGTGATGTTGAGAGGAGACTCACAGCAAGTCCATTCTCTTAATTTTAGTCTAAGATGGCTTAACAGATTTTATTTCCATAAAGAACCATTTTTAGTTTTGGCAATCATAGTTTTATTTTATTCATTGAGGTATAATTTACATGCACAAAATATTACAGATCTCTGTTGTATAATTGGCTGAGTTTTAACATACACTCTGGTCACTACTACCCAAACCAAAATATAGAACATTGCACAATCTCAGGACATTCCCCCATGTTCTTTTTCAAGTACTCTTCCCACATCTTCAGGGACACCAACTATTCTATTTAGATTGTCATGGGTTAGTTTTGTATGTTTTTGAACTATACATATAAATTGTCTCATACAGTACATACATTTTTGTATCTTCTTTAGCTCAAGATAATATTTTTGAGACTTAATATTGTTACATGTATAGGTAGTGTTTTTTTTTTTTTTTAAATTTTAAATAGTCAGATAATATGTGGTGTGGGAAGAGAAGACCCAGAGGCTATGGAAGAGAAATTTGAAAACAATGAGGCACAGTGGTTCTCAAAATGGCCTCTCTGGACCAGTAGCATCATATCAGCATCAACATCAACGGGAATCTGTTAGAAATATAAATTCTTTGGGCCCACCCCAAACCTAATAAATTAGAAACTCTGGAATTAGTTCCAACAATTTCTTTTATAACAAGCCCTCCAGGGGATTCAGAAGCATATTAAAGTTTGAGAAGCAATGAGTAGGAGAAGGCATAGATAGCAAGTCAAATTTATTTAAAATCATTTAGAAGCCATGGAAGACAAAATGTTTTCCTATTTTATCTAGAACTCCTGAGATTCAAAGAAAGGGGAAGCAGTGTTCATGGAAATAACATTTGAAAATTCTCTTTAGTATTAATCCATAATTTTGCTTCAAGTAGGTCAGTGAGTAGTTCTGGTTTAGACTCTACATTACCTTTCCATAATTCGGTCATACAAGATTCACAGGCAGTGAGTGACTCTTGCGTGTAGTTAACTTGCAGTAGTTAACAATAGCATCCAATAAAGGGTGTTAATTTAGTTCTCGCACACAAAGAAAAACTCCAAACTGTGAAAATGAATAAACCAATTCATTTGGACTTTGAAAATATTTTATATTTCTTACAAACTAATGAAAATAAAAAAGAAACCCAGTGACATAACACATGAAAAAACTTAATAATATGAGAATGTCTTTTTAGGAAACTTATGTTCCAAATGTGTCAAAAAAAGAACCATAAGGATAATGTTTAACAAGAATATTAATCTTTGGATTGAAATTATAGAAAAAAGATCAGTAGTCAGCAATCTTCACGATATATATATATATATATATATATATATATGATCATTTGGAATCAAATGATTCTGATTTATATATCAAATTATATATAATCAAATCGGAATCAAAACCAAGTACAAGAAAGTTCTAGAATGACTTAGGTTTCCGTGACAAAACCTTCTCTATTCTAGGGAGACCTTGACTAAAGTTATCTGACTTTGTAGTTGCTATCTAATTAAAGTAAATTTAATTACACTGTGGTAGTGTTATCTCCAGATAGACCCAAGAATACAGACTTTGAAGTAGTGACAGCACAGTGATATAATCGGGAGTGTAAAAATAAAAAAAGTTATCTACATACACACACATGGATGTATACAAATCCATTTTCTATATAAGGGGCATAGTTGTCTAAAGCACAGCTGTTATACCCTTGAGGCTACCCTACCTAGAAACACCAGACAATAAAGCAGAACTGGAAGAGAACATGGGTGTGATAAA
The DNA here is from genome assembly GCA_039655065.1 of Glossophaga mutica. Lineage (NCBI taxonomy): Eukaryota > Metazoa > Chordata > Mammalia > Chiroptera > Phyllostomidae > Glossophaga > Glossophaga mutica. The sequence continues at coordinate 75,034,279 of CM077306.1, forward strand.
TGAATTTTCAAAGCACCCATTTAAGGCTCGTTGTCATCATTGAGCTACCAATTTAAGTGCTTGTCATAAAAGTCACTTTTCCTCTAAACTGAAACATAAACCATTCTATTGACTGCTTTTACACTGCATGCCACCCAAATACATGTCACATAAACCTGTTTCTTGAGGGTGCTTCCCAAGTCCCTTAAAAATCCCTTCATCAAGCTAATTGAGGACACGAAAAGCAGAGAATCGGTTTAGAATACTTGAGGTCAATTGACTCTGAGAATTTGAGTCAGGAAGCTTTGGCTAAGGAGTGAGAGTCACAGATATCTCTGACATATGGAAATAGTATTGGCAATCAAGTCAAGGGATGGTTCAACGTTTGTGTGAACTAAAAGAGATTACCTTTTTGTTCCTTCTGCAGATATCAATTGAAAAAAAAGTAAAGAGAATGGGGAAAGTGCATTAGCTCTTAAGTAAGGTACTGAATCTTCAAAGGACCCATTTTCCAACAGACCTAAGATACACAGGTGAAATGCTCCTGCTTCGAGGTGCGCCGAGTGGGCTGCACTTATTACCCACTGTTCCATAGATAATCAGTATCACTGTGGGGCTTGCTTGAAATGGAGAATTTCAGACTCTAGTCCAGAACTAAGTAGTCAAAAATCTGCATTTTAATAAGATATGCATTGATGTGCACGCACATGAAAGTTGCAAATGTACTGGGTTAAAACTTTAACCCAGTCATTGGCTCCTCCCCAGACTATTGTTTTTACCTGATTATTATATTCACCCAGGAATTTGTTCAAACTCTATCAAGCCCCACCCCAGAATGACTGAAGTAGAATTTTCATATTATTTTAATAAGTGTCCTAGTTTCTTATGACCCAAGTAAGTTTGGGAAATGATTGCTCCAGGGTGTCATTCAAGGGCTGATTACATATCTGTAATCTAAAAAAAAAAAATTCAGTTGACACACAATTTAGTCATTTTATCTTAATTTATGTAAAATTTGAGTACATTTGGTTGTAACAAAATGAATAAATGCCAAATATAAAGTAATAAAAAGAAATAAGGAAATGACAACATTGGTAAGATGGACAATTAGAAGCACGAGACAGATTGTGTATGTGTACTTGAGTGTCTTCAACATTTCACCTATGAAAAAAACACCTGGTCAAATCGGTGAACCAAATCCAACTCCAGATGGCTGGGTGTTTTCCAAGGTGTTTTAGACAAAGAAGGTTAAGACAGATTTGTTACGTTCAATTAATGTATTGCCCTTGTAAACACACAGCCTAAGTAGTATGTTTGTTTTTTTTTAGTCTGAATGTCTGTATTGGGTTGGGTTCTCTAGAACACAGATTCTGAGTCGAAGATTTGTGTAAGGGTTCATTGGGGATATTTTACGAATCATCCCTACACGAGGGAGGGTGAAGGATATGGGGCTGGGAACAGTGAAGAGGTACATTTGATGCAGTCATTGCAAAAGCCATTCCAGAAGACAGACTCAGCTGAGAGCTGTCTGCCATCAACTGGAGGAATAAATATCTCAGTCCTGAAGGGAAATCTAGGCAGTATCTCATAGTATCAACACAGTGGAGGTACTACAATGCTAGCTAAATTTTTTGTTTTTAAATCTTCAAGAGGCTGTCAGGAATGCTTTATGTCTCTTTTTATCTCATAATTTTACTTAAAGAAAAGCCAGTGCAATTTTGTTTGTATTCTCTAGTTTTTTTCTGCTGGTTGACAGTTTTTAAATAAATCCTTCCACATATTGATTGTTTGGGGAACTCCAAAGTACAAAACTTGTTTTTAAAAAATCTACTTTATTAAAAGATGAAGACTTTATTTTATATAGTCAGAAGAAATCCTCAAAGGTGTCAAAAATTAGCTAGTCTATTAACCAAACTCCACATTATTTTTCTTAATTTAATTTTGTAAGCTTATATGATTTATGTCATAATTTTCTGAAGGTGCTCACATTTTTATTGTATTATTTGTGTTTATTACAGAGATTATAACATAATGGTTTATCTTAATTAGTATTTTTATGCTTATGATTTTAAATATGTATATAGTCAGTTTTTATGTTGTTTTTACTTTCTAATATAACTAAGGTTAAGTGTTTTCTTTCAACAAAAGGGATTTATATTCACATTAAAAGTAATTACAGATTCCTTATATAAAAAAAACAATTGGCAGTTGTGTGAATGGACATCTTCTCTACAGTAATAAAATGCAGACTGAGCAACCTTGAATTTATGCTTCTGATGATATTTGTTCTATAGGAAATAAAAGTTTTATGTATAGAATATTTGCAAAAAGGAAGGTATCTATCTTAAAATCCTAGTGCTTTCTTTTCTTTTCTTTTTTTTTCTTTCTTTTTAGGAGAGAAAGTTGATTGGCATCCAAACACGTAGTATTTCAGAAAAGTAGATCTAAATTATATAAACAGATTGTAAAATGATGGATGTAATTTTTATCTTTTACTTACTGTTTTCACAATAAATTGAGCATCTTTAAAACTATGCACACACCTATCATATATTAACAACCTTCTTTTTGCTAGATACTATAACAAGTGCCTGAGTTACAAGAATAAATAAAACAGAGTCCTAGTCCAATGGAGGTTTAAATTCTAGTGAACAAATTGTGTTGAGGTTCAATGATTAAGAAAATCAACAGGATTGAACAGATGTTTTATTTTTCGTTTATTTCAGTCACCAAGAAGCAGCTACTGCAGCAACTCTAACCTCAGAGATATGTATTTCAAAAAAATGCATGAACAGTTCATTTAAATGTTAAAATACTCACCAAAAAGATAAAAATTTAAATCTACATTGAATATCAAAGAAAACCACTTATCTGATGACACTTTTTAAAAGTAAATAAGAAAATTACTTTCCTCCTGGAAGTGATTCTGTATTCAAAGTTTTAGGAATCTAAGAGACAGATTAAGGAATGGGGCCCTGATCCCACACTCTCATCAAAGTGTGGCAATGCCCAACTCTAAGGTTTTTAGATGAAATCATGAGCTCACATTACATATCTCAACCAGGGAGAATATAAAATGTGGTATAGGTCCTCTTGTCACTGGGAGTGATAGCAAGTTTTAGGAGCAAGAAGAGGAAGAAAAGGGAGCAAAGTAGAATTGAAAAACGCAATCAGAGAGGTAGGAAGATTTGGAGAAGAAAGAGCAGTTGCCAAAGGAACAGAACATTTCAGGAAAGTGTAGCGGTGAACAAAACCCAGGTTGCAGAGAAAGGAAATTAAATAATGGATAAAAGATATTCAGTAGATATTTTCATAGGGGTTATGTAATTGCCCCAGAAAAAATACTTTTAGTAGTGGGGAGGGCAAAAAGCTACACCAGAGTGATTGTGAAGTTTGTGGGAAAGTAAGATGTAGAAACAGTGTATCTAACAATGTTTCCAAGAAGCTTGGTTATTCAGGAGAGCTAAGACTCAAAGCTGCAGAATAATATGGAATAAAGTATTCTGTTTTCTAACATGGAAAACATTTAGTTGTAGTTGAATACTTCTTGGAAGAACACAGTCAAGGAGAAGAAATATAAGAATGTACGATAAAGGACACGGAAGAAGGAAAGCAACAGAATAACTGGCAAGGTGTTAGGGTTTTCATCTGGTGACTTCTATATGAATTACTGTCAAATGGGGGTTGAGTTCATCCTCAGAGAGAAGAATTAGGTTTCTCAGTCAAAGGTGTGAAAAAAAGCGACTGGGCTAAAGCACTTGTGGAAAATAAGAGAGAGCAGAGACAGAAATGTTGGTTTTCTGAGCAGGATGCAGGACCAGCTGAGACAGGGAACCATGGAATTACGGCTGTGATCAGCAACCTGAGGGAGACCGGGTATAGGCAGACAGATGAGTTGGTCCATGGTGAACATTTTGTCTGGAGAAGTCAGAAAAAGAAGATGAGAATATTGGCAAGAATTGAGGTAATGAAATACAGCGTTTTAAGCTAGATGCATAATCCAGTGTTCTGGTTTTATTGATTTCTGTGTAACAAAACAGGTGACATGGAGCCATGTGGAAGATTTCATTACTGTTTTAAGGTCACTATCTGGGTGGCCTCAACTGGGGCTAAAGAACCTACTTGCAAGATGCCTCTTTTACATGTTTTTGCTGGGAAATCAGTGCTGGCTCATACTTGGGAGCTTCTAGGGCTGACAACTAATGGCTGCATGTCTCTCCACATTGGCCTCTTCCAGGGGCTGCTTTGGGTTTCCTCACATCACGCCACTAGGTGCCAAGAGCAACTATTTCAAGAGACGAGAAGTGAAAGCAGATGGTTTCTCCAGGCCTGGGCCTAAAAGCAAGCATACCATTTTTGCCTTAATCTTAATGTCAGGTGGTCACAGAGACTGCCTGATTCAAATGAAGAGGATGTGGAGTCCTCTACTGGGAAGAGTGTCAAAGAAATGTGTCACCATCTTTAACCTACCCCAGGAAAGAAAGGCAAATATGAGGGAGTCATGAAAGGAACAAAGAAATCAAAGGTTATTGCATGTAACATGGGGACTCTACACAGATGACCTTAGTATGGCACCTTTTAAACATTTTTTGTGTGTACCCTGAAGGTAGTATCAAGAAAGAGAACCATACCACATGAAATACATGGGATGGAGAAGAATGAGATATCTCCACTCAGTAGAAACAGAAACTTTTTTTTTTAGTGGGAACCAGGTTTCAGAGAAAAGAGTTTCTCTGAAAAGAAGCTTGGAGAAGCTGAGGGTAGAGTAGAACTTGTTGGTTCTTAAAGGAGGATCTGAGAATACGAAGAAAACCTTTTAGATGAAGAACAGGATGATATTGTGTGACAAGAAATTATAAAACTGCGAAATAGATTATGAGCATCAGAGTTGACAGCTGAATGAAGGATAATGTGTTTAAACGGACAGCTTAGTGGCCCCAAAAGAAGCCTCTGATGGATATGAGAGAAGGAAAGGTGCTTGAATTTTCCCATTGTCTACCATAGCCTGAAAGGGGTCAGATGAGTTGGGATGAATTGTCTAGATTTCTAGGGGATGTCTGTTAACCTCCAATGCAGATATTCAATGATACTCATTTGAACATATGTATATATGTCTGTACACACACACTTGCACTTCTGGGCAGGAGCTGGGCTGAGAGACTCAGAGGGTAGTGATGACTTCTATTTTCCAAGATATTGGCAATACCCTGCACGATACATGTTTTGCTGAGCACTACCATCATGAAAACTTCCTTGATGGCTGCCCTGGGCAGATGTATCAGCAGAACATGTGGTACTGGGATGGAGTTTCAAATAGCAAAAACTTAAACCACATTTTTAAAATCCATTTCAGTTAGAAACACGTGAATGAGTTTATCTTTTTTTCAAAACTGAACTCATGAATTTTAGACTCCAATGTTTATTTAACTCACAATAGAACTTCAGGTAAGTTCTCTGCCCTCCTCAGGGTTCTGAAATATCCCAAATGAGATGCTCATATTCCATGTACCTTTCCTCCCTTTGTCCTTTGTTTCCTCTCTTACTCTCACCAACAGATGCCTGCAGTTATTCCTATTATAAGAAGATAGATAACTACTAGGAAGAAAACTCTTCCAGCAGTTCAAGAATAGGTAAGAGTGCCTTTTAAGTTATGAGAAGATTTTTGAGTGGTACAGAGGTATGGATAGTTTTAGGAAATCAATTTCTAGATAGTTTCTTCCAGAAAATTGATTTTTCTGAGAATAACCCTAACTTCAAAATAGTCCCTTTAAGCATTTTTACAGAAGAAATACACATCTCTCATGTATCCCATATCTTAAGATAGTGTATTGCTTTGAGGTATAAAAATCTAGTGCTACTTAAATGGAATACTCTTTTTGAGCTAGGCAATGGGAAAATCAAAACACTGGGTTCAAGGCAGATTCCTTTAAGATTAATTGAAGTTTGTTTCTTTCTTTGTCTTATGAATATTTCTATTAAAAATAAAGAGTGACAATAAAAACAAATTGTTTGGCCAGTGTTGGAATGTTCCAAATTCAAATTGCTCAAGTAATGTAAGTAATTGACACTGATTATTTTAAATGTAACTGAAATATTTTCCAGGGCAATTAAAATTTTTCAGTAAACATTGAATAAAGGTAAATATATAAAAGTTTTATGAGATTTCTTTTGCATTTAGTGTACTTTATTCAACAGGTAATTAAAACCCATTTTACCAATATATAGAATTTTTATTTCAATTTTAGTCAAACCTCTTCATAATACATTATCTTAAGTGTATAGTATTCTAACTTTCAGTTATAAAAACCATCTTATTTAAACTTATAGTAAAAACCTTTATATGCCAACTTATGAATATGCAAAAACGGAGCCAATAAATTTCAATTTTATTTTATGAGTTACCTAAGTATAAAAGTTAGAGATAATAGATTTTATTTGTCATAACATTTTTTTTTTTAAATTTCTTGGAGGCTTAAGCCCAAGAGCTCCTGAAAAATTCCCAATGATTTATTTTGTTTTCTTTCTAAATACCTGTATTGTGTTTAATACAGGCACATGCAGATAGCGGCTTTATTCTTTTCTGAGTTTGTGTTTTACTTTTCTTTTTCTTTAAAGATTTTACTTACTTATTTTTAGAGAGAGGGGAAGGGAAGGAGAAAGAGAGGAAGAGAAACATCAATGTGTGGTTGCCTCTCATGCGCCCCCTACTGGGGGCCTGGCCCACAACCCAGGTGTGCATGTACCCTGACTCAGAATCAACCGGCAATCCTTTGGTTTGCAGGCCCGCCCTCAACCCACTGAGCTACACCAGCCAAGGCTGGTATGTTATTCTTAGCAATGGAAATTAGGGTTTTAAAATAATTACTTGGTATAGAGGTATCCAGAAGGCATTGTTTTGCAGGATTCTATTCTGAGCCCTTTAAGTGTAATCTAAAGAAGAAATTCTGTGTAGGAGCATAAGGTGTCATCCTGCATTTCCTTATGTTTCTACTGACAGTGAAGGGAGGATGCATGCAGGCCAGCAGACAGCACGCTGGCTTAATCAGACTCTTCTTAGTTCTCCTAAATGCCCATGTGCTAAAGACAGAGGCGGTTAATCACGGGAGCCACACCCTCAAATGTGCTAATATTTCTGCACTTGAGGTGACAGAGTTCATGATATCAAACAGTCAATCTTAGGGAGGAGACTTGACTAAGTCTTTGTCATCAGTAGGAAAAACTCAATTGCGTGATCTCTCCTTTCGAGATCATCTAAGAAGAATTTCTGAATACTAATTTTTGTATAGTAAGACTCCACTAAATTGGGGTGTGTATAAAAAATAATATACATGCACTGAGTGAAGCTTAACTTTTTATTAATTTATTTAAGAGCAAACAAAGTTACACTAGAACCCTTTAAAGCACAGTTTCTAGTGTGGACTTTATGTGCATACAGTGATAATATAAAATGGTTTATTTCCTTTTTACAGATCTTGGAGAACCTCTCTTTATCTAAAATTTAAAAGCATTTAGATTTTATCATGTGCAATCAAAGTAATTACCCCATATGCGGTCTTGTGGTCCTTCTTCCTAAGTGAAAAAGAAATTGAACAAAACATTTTTAAATATTTTAAAATTAAGAATTTTTGTATCTGCTGCTTAATTAAATATAAAATAAAATTGAGATTTCAATGAGAGAAGATATTTACAACCAATATTTAATAGCTTGCCTATTGCTTTTATGGGGGGCAAAATCAGATAATTATGAAAAGCAAGAGTCTGGAAATCAGACTTCTTAGGAGCAAATCTGGATCCCACCACCAAGTAGCTAAAAAAATATAAAAATAAAAGTATGCATTAGAAAATAGTAATGAACACCACATACTATACCTACTTTTTTTTTTTTTTTTTAGATACTCAGTTGGTCTTTCTTTCCTTTGAGCACACAAATGTCCCTAGCATGGAGACTTTGTGCTGTTCTAGTGACAGCCACATCTTGCCTGAAAACATTCTTTTTCATCCCTCAGACCCTGTTGCCTCCCTCCCCAATTTCAAGATACATTTTTCTTCTAATGATCCCATCTTTCCTTTATACATTCATCTTGGTTTGTGCAATTTAATCAGAGATACTGGTGTACAACTGAACCTTAAAAATTGAAAATGTTTTCATTATTTTCCTAAGAGACTTCTCAACTCCCCTTTTAAACCAATCAATGTCAACAGATAGAGGAAGAGGATGAGATGAAAGGCAGGGGAGTAACAGAAATAGTTTCTTGGCTCATAACCAAAGCCCTGACTTACATACAGAAAAATAACTGGAGGAATTTTCCAAAGAAAGAACAGTAGTTATCTAAGTATTATGAGACTATTAGAGGTTAGACATTTTTATATTTCCCAAGCTGTCTAAAATGGTCATATATTTTCCTAGTAATTTATTATTTTTTACAAGTTAATAAATTATTATTATTTCAATTCTATCCTCTAACTTATGGCTGCTTTCTGGGTGTCTCTTCTTCCTTTTCCTCCTCTTGGTCACTTTTAACAAAAAAACATGAAGATAAAAACTGTAACTGAGATGACCAAATAAATATATATAACCTGTATATTATAGAGATTATATATAATATAAATTATATATGTATATAAAATCTATCTTATTAGGCCATCAAAAGGCTCCAAATTTAGAGTCTGATAAAATTTTATTTTGATGAATACTTTTAAAAAATAAACAATTGGTAAAATTTTATTTTTATAAGACTACATTATTGATATTTTATAATAAAAGATTATATTTCATCAGCCATAAACTGGGTGAAATTATGAGAAGAAAGAGTTAATAGGAATAGAACCCCAAAGATAATATTATAAAGGCTTTCCACAGTTATCAGACAAATAGAGAACAAGATAAAAGGAGGACAAACATGGAGAAAAATGTTCCCTTTCCCAAAAGCTCTTTCTGAAAATTACTTGGAGACTTAGAGACTCTGTTGACTTTAATTAAGTGCTCATTAGATTGACAAACTTTTTTAAAAAGTGATCCTGCTTGCCATGTGGGTTTTCATATGCTCTCCTGGCTTTCCCTCTAAATTACTTTAGAACCCTTTCAGAATGACTTGTTTATGCAAGAGAAATTACTCATAACCCTGTGAAGAATTCAGATAGAGTTTTATGTCCTGTGGTTACTACTTTATTATTTTTACACAGTTTTATAATTTTCACTGAAATCTCTTAACTCCTCCATGCAAAGTCAAAGTCTTCCTAAACAGGACTTAATTCCTCTGGTACCAGTGGGGAAATAATTTATAATCTTTGAAATCTCCAGAGTCAGATGTCAACTCAGACATAGTTGATTAGGTAAAGTCCTAGAGGCTGTGACTGTACCCAAATAAACAAGTGAATGATTCTTCCAAACATTTTTCAATGACAAAAACCAAAAACTTAAATTGGTTATTTGTTACTACATGAACACATTAATACTAACTTCTAATTGAACAGTTTACTTTCAAAGTAATTTTGATAAACTTGTCTTAACCTCAGTTTGCCAAGTTACAAGTTCTGTTCCATATCTGCTACTTATATTATTATGATAAAAATTTCTCTAACCCATGTGAAGCTATCTTTGGCACTGCAGTAAAACAATGCTAATAAAACTAGAATGAGATACCATTTCACATCAGCTGGAATGGCTAAAATATAAAAGACTGACAACACCAAAGGTTGGCAGGGTTGTAGAACCAATAAAGCTTTCATATAATATTGGTAGGAGTATAAAATGATACAACCACTTAGGAAAAGTGTGTGTAGTTTCTCATACTTATATGTGCACCTGCTCTATGAACTAGCAGTTTCATTTCTAAGAATTTACTAGGATAAATGAAATCATTGTCCTCAAATAGATTTGTATAAGACCGATTTATAGGTACTCTATTCATAATAGCTCCAGTTTGGAAGCAACAAAAATATAAAACAGGAAAATAGATAAATTGGGATGAATTCTTGCAACCAAACACAACAACGGCCTGTGCAACCAAACAACAACAAACACCATAAAAATAATGGATGCCTGATAAGAACAACAAAATGGTTGGAATTAAAAAAACATTATGTCAAGTGAAATTAGCCAAAGACAAGATAACATAATATATGAGTCCATTTATATAAAGCACAATTAATTTATGATACTAGAAATCAAAATCACCATTGCTTTGCAAATGGAAAATTGATTGGAAGGGGCATGATGAGACACCCTAGGTGCTGCAAATGTTCCCTATCTCTTTGGGGTGGTAGCTAGATGATTACATGTTATCATTAATGCATTGAATTGTACACTTAGGTACATTAATTATATTAACTCACTGTAGTGTATACGTGTCATCTGTAAAAGTATAATTACTGAACATACATTTTACCTCCACTTAAAAATATTTTTAAAATATGCCCTGGCTGGTGTAGCTCAGTGGATTGAGCGCGGGCCTGCGAACCAGAGAATCGCGGTTCGATTCCCAGTCAGGGCACATGCCTGGGTTGCAGGCCAGTTCCCGGCAGGGGACACACGAGAGGCAACCGTACATTGATATTTCTCTCCCTCTCCTTCTCTCCTACCCTTCCCCTCTAAAAGATAAATAAATAATAAATTTAAAAAAATATTTTTAAAATAAAATAAAATAATTATTATATCCAATTTGGTTCTTCATTTATTAGAAATAAAGACTGGGAATCTACTGAAAGTGCTTCTTAAAAGCCATCATAAATAGATCCTTTTTATTCTTATTAATATATTAAATTATTTATAAATAGGTAGCTTTAAAATGAAATATGTAAGATTTTTATACTTCTTTTTTATTTTAATTGTTGTTTTTGTACAGTTTTCTGTCTTTTACTCCCATCCCGGCCCACTGCCCTAGCCCTCCCCACCTCCTTCCCATTTCCACCCTCCTCCTAGTTTTTGTCCATGTGTCCTTTATACTTGTTGCTCTAAATCCTTCCCCTTTTCCCCTGAAATTCCCTCCCCTCTGATGACTGTCAGCCTGTTCTCAACCATGAAAGCTTTTTAAAAAAATAATTCTATAACACAGAGTTAAATTTTAGTGTACATTTTACTCTACTAATCAGTTCTAAATCCAAACAAGATACAATATATCATTTTGCTTTGTTTTATTTTATTTTATTATTTTATTTTATTTTATTTTTTAAGCAGTTTGGCAGTATTTGCCAAATTTTATTTTTAAATATATTTTATTGATTATTCTATTATAGTTGTCCCATCCCCCCCTCCTTTATGCCCCTCCACCCTCCACACCCCCTCCCACCTGCATCCCCCCCCCCCCGCTTTAGTTCATGTCCATGGGTTGTATATATAACTTCTTTGGCTTCTACATTTCCTATACTATTCTTAACCTCCCCCTCTTTTCTACCTACCATTTATGCTACTCATTACATGTATCTTTTCCTCCTTTCTCCCCCTTGCCCTCCCCTGCGGATAATCCTCCATGTGGTCTCTATTTCTGTGATTCTGTTCCTGTTCTGTTTCCTTAGTTCATTTTTGTTTTTGTTTTCTTTAGGTTAGGTTGTTGATAGTTGTAAGTTTGTTGTCATTTTAAGTTCATATTTTTGATCATCTTCTTTTTCTTGGATAAATCCCTTTAACATTTCATTTAATAACAGCTTGGTAATGGTGAACTCTTTTAACTTGATCTGAGAAGTACTTTCTCTGCCCTTCCATTCTAAATGATAGATCTGCTGGAGAGAGCAATCTTGGATACAGGCCCTTGCCTTTCATGACTTTGAATATTTCTTTCCAACCCCTTCTTGCCTGCATAATTTGTTTTTAGAAATCAGCTGATGGTCTCGATGGCAACTCCTTTGTAGGTATCTATCTCCCTTTCCTCTTGCCATTTTTAAGATTCTATCCTCATCTTTAATCTTGGGAAATGTAATTATGATGTTCCTTGGAGTGTGCTTCCTTGGGTCCAACTTCTTTGGGACTTTCTGACTTTCCTGGACTTCCTGGGAGTCTATTTCCTTTGCCAGATCAGGGCAGTTCTCCTTCATTATGTTTTCATAATGAAGACATAAAGTTTTCAACTTCTTGCTCTTCTTCTTCTCCTTCTGGCACCCCTATGATTCAGATATTGAAATGTTTAAAGTTGTCCCAGAGGTTCCTAAACTGGGTGAGTTTGTGTACATTCTAGAACCTTCTGAGTCTCTCCAATGAACTCTCCTATGAAGCTGGGAGTTTCGCCTGCCACCTCAACCGCCAGAGGTGTTTTCAGTCAGAGGTTTTGAGGCTTTATTTCTTCGCACTGGAACCATGAGTTGCTCCTCACTTGTTCTGGTTTATCTGCACACAAATGTGGGATCACCCACTCCGCCAGCCCTGATCCTCCAGTTGCCACCTTGCTGCAAGTCCTCTCCACCCAGCTGCCCACCTCCACCCCTCCAGTTAGTCTGGATGAATGTTTCTTCTTTAACTCCTTGGTTGTTGGACTTCCATACAGTATAATTTTTCTGTCAGTTCTGGTGTTTTTTGTTTTTATATTTGTTGCTGTCCTTCTTTTGATTGTGTGAGGAGGCACAATGTGTCTACCTACACCTCCATCTTAGCCAGAAGTCCCCACAATATATCATTTTAATGTAGTTTTCAGAGTATGCATCTTGTTATATGATTAATTTAAAATTAACTTAACTGTGTATGGCACATATTTGTGAATTGTATATTACAAATACAATTAAAATTGATCTTTATATTTATAGCACTTCTTAAATAATATTGTTCTAAAATAAATATATATGAGTGTAAATTAGTCATCATGTCCTATCCTAAACTGAGCATGCCTTTAAAAAAAAACTTAATTGTTTTGATATATGTGGCCATGAGACTAAACAATTTTGATAACTATTATTTAAAAGATAGAATAACTTTTTTCTAATGGAATGTTTTGTACAAAGTGATTGAATTGTTCATTTTTTTAAATTTACGTATATATTTTTAAATTAAGTTTATTGGAGTGACATTGGTTAATAAAAATATCTAGGTTTCAGAAGTAGATTTCTATAATACCTCATCTATATATTGTATTACATGCCCACTATCCCAAGCTAAGTCTCCTTCCCTTACCCTTTATTTCCCCTTTACCTTCTTCAACCTCCCAGAATTAATTTCTTTCTGATTTTGTCAATTTTCTCTGATCTGTCCCAATGCTTTGCATTTTTATTTCCTGAAAGAACCTTTGGTGATTTATTGAACAATAATTGTGATATTCTACAGGTATAGTCAGAAAATTCAGCATCAGTTGCCTAACTTTGTAGACTTCTGTTTTCTTATTAAAGATATTGAAGTTTAATTTGTCCTGAACTCAGGGCTCTAAGACAGAGCTTAAACCATTAGATCATATTAGATGTTCATGGTGAAGAATGGCTTTGCAGGTTGTTCTTCCCCAACAATACTTTCATCTTGACAGAAGCTATCATTGCCTTGGCCTCAGGCAGGAATATTTTGGAAGTGTTACAGAGGTATTTTCCTTGGTAGGGGATTTTCAGATCATAGTATATAGATAGCAGTCTTCTACCTACTTCATAATGTAAGTAATACCACCTATTACTTTAAACGAAAATACCAGTCATCAAATTGTTCTGTGATTCTTCAGTATCCCTTGCAGTTAGCACCATCAAGATAATCTTTCCAAAGACCAGCCGTCAAATCACCCACCCTTGCTCCTGCTGGCATAGCTTATCCTTGCCAATTCAATTAAAGGCATCTCAGCTTCCCGATTGATTTAGATATTGAATGCTTAACTCCTGAAGCTTCAACTGAATCTGCACATGTGTGCATTTAGATATTCTTACGCAAAATGGTAAAAAATATTAGAAGCTTTAAGAATAAAAAATACAAACAAATATGAATAAATTAAATTATGAGCCTTTCTATAATGAACTCACATTAGTTAAAAGCAGTTCACTTATGTTTAGTTTATGTTTACTTTTTGCTCGGAATTTACTACCAGATAATTTTTGTTTGTTTGTTTATCTGAATTAGAAACTAATTTTTACTAAGTTACCAGGCTTTTCAGTTCAGTGCCTCAAGTCAGTTATTAAGATGATCAAAATAGCCAGATCAACCATTTTTTGACCCATTATGTTCAACACATAACCACAGTCTGAAGGAAAGGCCAAGTTTGTGTGTATGTCCTTGCCTTAGGTATAAAAGGATAAAAAGTTTAGATAAGATTTCCACACTGACAGTTTCACTGTAGGAAATGGGGTAGAAGGTGGGTAATAGCTCATACTAGCATGCTTAGTAGACAAAAAAAAAAAAGAGAGAGAGAGAGAGAGAGACAACAGAATAAAGGACCTGTTTTCCATAATTCACTCAAACTCCAAACAGCAACTTAATTTTCTTTTTTATTTCAGTTTGAGATGCACGGCAGGGATCTCCTCCCCAAGTAAAAGGCAATATGAGGTGAGAAGAGGAGCATGCTGCCAGCACAGGTATAGGCCTGCATAATGGAGCTGTGGCACTCGGAGAGAGGCTTTTCATTTTAACAACTGTGATGTGAGGAAGAAAGCATAATGAAGATGGCGTAATTGAAGTGGGAGAAGAAAACATTAACCACGCATCACAGGGAAGACTTTGGGGCTTATTTAATTTGGGTTTCCTTCTTTGATCAAGCATTAAAACTGGCTAAGAGGTAAAGAGACTCAGAAAAATCAGTTCCTAAATCACAACAAACCTCCTGATTCTGGCAAGTTTTTTCTTTTTTGTTTTTAATTATATGAAGCTGAATCATTCTCCCTATACTGTTCTGTATTTTCTCATTCTCATATGAGTCTTGACTCCGTGATATAGACATCGTGGCCAGTATTGAAGTTATACATCGGTCTTACAATGCCCAAAGTTATCTCATTTCTCTTTCTTGATGCATATGTCTCCTTTCCACCAAAGGATTCCACATCCTACACAGGGAAAGGTAGGAATAAAAAATTTTGAATATATAAAACAGAACATAAGGAAACTGAGGACATGAAGAAAGATGAAAGAAAAAATATACATGTATATATCAAGGTCCAAAGAAAGCAAGACAAGCAGATAACAGGCACATGATTCAAAAAGAGATAAAATTAAAAGAGATTCTAGAATTTTACAATCAGATTTATAAATGTTACACAAAGTGACAATTATGGAAAGTTACATGTATTGCTGAAGCCAAATTTCTCCTTCAGATAGATGTCATATAATCATGAATACTCCTATAATTGAAACTCTACTTATTAAATATTACATTTTAAAAGTATCTGTTCCATTCTTTGTAAAAATAAATACATATACAATAGATCTGATATTTTTCTGTGGAAGCATTATAGTTAATTATTTAGATTTCTAGTCAATAGGTTTTCTGAACTTGCCAAACCTTTAAGAATTCTCAGGAAAAACAACCATTACAATTGAATGCACTGTGGACTTGACTCATGTTGGAGAATTCCTGAGGCATGTTTAATAGGAATAAACAAGTATCTCTAAATGAAATATCTCCAAAGAAAAATCCTATTCGTGTTCTTACCTACAGGAAGCTCATGAAGAACCCACCAAGGTTAAGAAAGTCACTGTTTGTTTTAGCTTGATTCTTGTGTCTTTGACTCTATTGATCAATATCACCCCTGAATAGGTCACTGTGGGACTGAGGCTTTGCTTGATTCCATAAAACCCACAATTCTGGCCCCTCCCATTTTTAAAGACGCTTGAGCAAAATCATTTTAAAAGAAGGTTTTATCTTTTTTTAAATGCCTTAAGAGAATCTTCAGCTATCACTTTAAAGATACTTGAATGCTTTTGAAATGCATCTTATTCTGGTCTAGCTATAGGCTAGAGAAAAAAAACTTAAAATCGTTTGTTTAGCCCTAAAAGTCAATGTAGAAAAAAATCATGTAGGTAGCAATAAACAAATTCTATTTTATGAACACATACTTATAAACTAATATTTTAAATAAAAATAAACAGAGCAACTATATATAATAACTGAAATCCTGTCCACCTGCAAAATTCGCTATATCCTTATCTACTTGCACTCATTTTTTTATTTATTCAATCATCTTTTGAGTATCTGTTGCATCAGGTCCCATGCTAAGTACCAGAAATACATGTTTTTTAATATGAGATCAGTCCTAACATTCTTGGTATTTTATGATTCAATATGTCTCATGAGATACAATACCTGAGGATTGAGGATGAGATGATTTTATTTAAAAGTCACAGTCATGAACATGTCATTTTTATTTTAAATTATAGAATTCATTAATTAAACTCTTAATTATGATGTTACACATTTTTATTTTATTCCAGTCATGGGAATTTGGTAAGCTATGTAGGCTATATAGAATGACATGAATATTTAGTCAGAGCATTCTTTTCCAAATTATGGATTAAAATTGACCAATATAATAATTCCTACTATTTATTGAATACTAACTAGGTATCAAACAATATATCTCATATACTTTTGGACAACATTTCACATTAATCTCTCAGGCCAGTAGAGAAATTACACTTACTATTCTGAAAATTCATTTTTTTATTTGTTATAGTTTCATTGCATATACAATATTCATTGACTGGAGAGAACAACTATCTTTACAGTAGGGCTTTTCTCAGCCATCCAACTAGGTGGAAATGACACTATATCACAGTCAGACATTGCACTTATCATATATCCCTTCTTTGAGTTAAGTAATATTCCAGATTGGTTCCTATATGTGGAAGTTCTGATGATACCTCTCCCAACCCCATTAGTACAAACTGCCTCAGTAGATGTCTAACAAGTGGGAAGTACTTTCAAACTCTCAATAACTGCTAAGAAATTAGGATGTTTCATGGATTTGTATTGCTGACAATCAAATTCTCAGTGTGTATCTGATACCAAAGACTAGTATAATTAAGATAATTAATTTTCTGTAAACAAATCACCTTAGAAAATGACCCACACCTTGTACTTTTAATGAAAAAATATAAAATGACCTGATGTATAAGCCACAGGATATGTTTCTGGATCCAATATCAGGATTTCTGTCCCCAAATCATGCAATACTTTGCCAAGAGTTAACTAGAGAATGATCTTCAGCTTCCCTCTCAAAGTACTTCTCAAAGTACAAACTTTTTGTTTGTTATTTTGTTTGTTTCAGTCTTGAGATAATAATCCCTGCAAGTCATTTTCTTGATGCTCCTCTTTTGTGCTCTTGCCGTGTTGCCAAGTGTTTATTCTTGCCAGAAAATCTGTAGCCCTCACCCAACCTCTGCCTACTTCCAACCCCATGATTTCAGCCTGTGTCTGCACCATAGTACCTCTATCTGAAATGTGGCACTAGCCTCTGTCAGCCATTCCCAGCTTCTTCCCCCACATTCAATTCATTGTGCACAGTATTATTGAACCAGTACTTCTGAACCCTACTGCTATGCATGTAACTTTCCTAGAAGTTTAAAAGCCGTATTCCAGCAATGAAGACTTTCTTTGCTTTATCTCGTTCTACCTTTCTAATCTAAACTTTATACAAACTATTCATTTATTCATGAAACAAATATTGAACATGTCTCATGCGAGGAGCTGTTTAAGGCATGGGTGGCTACAGCATTAAATGCAACAAGCTCAAGTCCTGACCTTCATGGGCATTTCATTATGGTGAAGACAATTGGTACTACAGTGCTCTGCCAAGTTATCCTGGTTATGAAACTGATGGTTCTTATGACCTTGATTGTCTCTCTCTCTCTCTCTCTGCACACTCACACACACACACACACACATACACACACACACACATGCACACCCTTCAGGGATATTACTTTTCCCCCAGATAATCAACAACCCCTGAGGCAGCAGAAGACAGAAGCTCAGGCCTGACTAATGGTCACAAGGTCTGGACTTGCAGCAGACTAAAGATAACATCTTGAACTAAGTTATTTTTCAGCTTCTGAAACCAATCCTAATGTAGAGCAACTCCCTGGATACTTTTCCATGAAACCAGAGAGAAGCACACCAGAACAAACCTCAAAATTGTCCTTAAGACCTGAAAAATGATTCATCACACTTACCTCCAACCAATTGGTTCCTAGCATGAAACAATCCTGTAACTCATAATGTCTTGTGATTTTGCCGTACAAAATCTGTAACCTACACACCATCGAGGAGTTTTGGGTATTTAAGTGTTATCTTTTTAGTCTCTTAAGTGATGCCATTCATAATAAAATAGCCAATCTTTCTCCACTGCAAATCTTGGTGTTTAGTGTTTGGCTCTGTTAGCACCTGGTGGATAAACTGTTTTAGTTCAGTGATGGAGCAGACACTCTCACAAGAGATGACACTCTCTGTTCCGACCTGTGCCACCACAGTCAATTGTGCTCTCCTGTAGAGAATTCCCTTGGGTAAAGTCCCACTCCATTTTAGGAGGATGCTTTCCTTCGATGGCCATCAGATGTAAACAGACAAAGGCCTGGTTCTCTCACCTCAATTTGAGACAATCCCGAAGAGTTTTCCAAGCTCCAGAGCTTCCTGGGGGATAGATTGAGGCTTCAGTTGCAATCTTATTAAAACCAGCAATTCTCTCTATCCAATCCTGCCTTCCTTTCATCCACACAGATATATTTCCAAAGAGCACTCTCTTTCTGTTAGTCTCCATCTTGGAGTATGTTTCCAGGGAACCTTATCTAAGAAATGAAATGATAGAGATACTAACCAAGAAAATAACATATGTAATGGTGTGTAATGTGGGAGATTACATAACTGGTTGCCAACTATCCCAATATCATGCCTCCCTGTGGTGCAGGCAAACTACATTTCATCACCACATCAGTAGCAGGTACAACTGTATTTCTTGCTTCAAATACTCTGGAACACTCTGAAATACCTGTGGAAAACATGTCATTTTCAGGAAAGACCTTTGTCAGCTTGTTGCTAATTTTTTTTCATTCCCCTCTACCAAAATGACCAGCAGTATTCCATATAGACATCATTCATTATCCTGGTTTCCAGAAAGAAGAAGGTGTGTGGTGGAATCACAAATGACCTATATGGTCTTGCAGCATGTAGTTATATGGGGGTGGGTTTGAGGGTCTCTAGTTGCCACAGTTGGGTCTAGTCCAGCCTATTTGAAATAAGTGATGTATGCTATGAAGTAAAGTAAATAGGAGAGAAAAATGAGGGAATATGGAAGTGGGATGAGGGCTATAACTGCTCATTTAATTAGAGTTGTGAAGGATGGCCTCATTGATAAAGTGAAATTTGGGCAGAGTCCTAGACTACATAAGAAAGCAAACCATGGAGGAACAGGGAAGAAGAATGTCCTAAGCAAGGAGGGCTACAATGTAAAAGTCCTGAAGTCACACCCTGGTTGACATAAACAAAGGACAGCCTGTCTAGAATTTCAAGAGAAGTAGAGATTCAACAAAAACAAACAAGGGTAAGAGAATCCAGATCATGCAGGTCCTTATTGGTCATTTAAAAGTCTTAAATTTGGTGTGTTCCTCCTTGGGTCCAACTTCTTTGGGATTCTCTGAGCTTCTGAACTTCCTGGTAGTCTATTTCCTTTGCCAGATTGGAACAAAAGCAACCTAAGCAAACAACTAGAACAGGAACAGAACCACAAAAATGGAGATCACATGGAGGGTTAGCAACAGGGGAGTGGGAGAAGGAGAGAGGGGGAAAAGGTACAGAGAATAAGTAGCATAGATGGTGGGTAGAAAATAGACAGGGGGAGGGCAAGAATAGTATGGGAAATGTAGAAGCTAAAGAACTTATGACACATGGACATGAACTAAAGGGGGGAATGTGGGTGCGAGGGGGTGTGCAGGGTGGAGGGGAATGATGGGAAGAAATGGGACAACTGTAATAGCATAATCAATAATATATATATAAAGAAGTCTAAGAAGAAAACAAGTATAAAAATACTAAATTTAGACTGATTTAAATATATTAGGTTCTGAATTTTTAAAAAAAATGTCTTAATTTTTTTCTCTGAATGAGAAGGAAAGCCTTTGGGGTTGTAAGCCAATGGAGAGATTAAAAAGAAGTTGGATTCTAGGTATATTTTAAAGTCAAGATAGACATATTTGCTGACAGGTTGGATGTGGGTTATATGAGAAAGAAAGTCAAGGATGACTCCTTTTTTTTTTGACCTGACCAACTGGATGAATATACTTGCCATTTCCTGAGAAATTAATACTGCTGAAGAGAATTTTACAAAGCCAGTATGCACCTGTCATTTTTGTTTTTCTTATTTTGCTTATATGTCCTGCATACTTTCTGAATTTCATCACTTCTGTGTTTTTACCCATTTCATTTACCAATCTTCATTCATTATGTCTAAATTCTACCTACTCTTTCAAGTTCAACTCGAATGCTACTTCCTTTGTATATTCTATGCACATGTCTATTTGAACTTCTCCTTTTCTATCACCATAATCCTTTATTTATGCTCCTTTCATCACACTAATAATTTATCCTCTTTTTTGTATTATTTTTCTAATGTTTGATGTTCAGTCAAATAGTGATGAAATTGTCATCTATATTACTAATTAAAGCTGATTTTAGAGAAGAATCTAGTTGAGTTTTTTTGATATCTCTAGTAAATTTACATAGCCCCACTCTGTCACATATACTTTTTTGCAATAGGTTCTTTCCCCTGTGAAATTCCTGAATCCTAAAGTAAATAATGACAGCTGTATCAAGGTATGTGTGCAGATTCTTTCCAGTTTCCAATTCACTATTTAGATAAATTAGTCTTCCTCACCTAGATAGGTATCTTAATTTGTCCAGAGTGCTACAACGAAATATCATAGACTGGGTGGCTTCAACAACAAACATTTATTTCCCACAATTCTGAACTCTGGGAAGTTCAAGATCAAGCTGTTAGCAGATTCAGTGTCTGGTGAGAATTCCACTTCTTGATACAGAGATAGGCATATTTCTCTATCTCTTCACGTGGCAGATGAGGAAAGAGCTCTTTGGAGTCTCCCTTATAAGGGTACTAATCTCATTTATAAGGGCTCCACCCTCATGGCCTACTCACCTCCCAAGGGCCCACCTCCTAATACCATCATGTTTGGAATTAGGTTTCAACCTGTGAATTCTGAGAGGACACAAATATTCAGTCCATGGCAGGAAGAGTGAGTTAGGACATGAGTCAAGAGGTCAAGTCCTTAGTCTCTTGAAGGATAACTACCTGTCCTCCACACACATAGCACTTATCCTATCTCTCTTACTCAGTCTTGAATAAATATATGTATGTTTAAATTATATATCCTCAAAGAAGCCAGAATAATACCTTGTGCACACGAAGTATCCTAAATATTTCTGAATTAATGCATCTTTTGACATCTTCAAGAATAAACAAAATAAAAAATAAAGGTGATGTTGGGATGATTAAATACTATAAAATCAGATTTTGGGGAACTTTAAGTATAAACCTCTTATTTTTACTACTTGATATTTCTACTCCAACATGAAACCTTAAATATCATTTGCCTACTTATCACGCATGTGGACTAGTGCTAATTATAAACTTTGAGCTAAACAAAAAAAATCACCATTTATATGTTATTAGTTTTTAGAGTTATATTTAATGTTTATATAATATGTTATATTAAATTTATGGTTACATTTCAACCATCTTTATCTGGCATTTTCTTTTGAATTGAAGAAATAAGCTATGCTTTTGAGATTACTAGAAATTAATGATGAGACCTTATTAGCCATATATATGTTTATATAAATAAGAAAAGGAAGGCAGTGGAGAAATAGTAATATGAGTAAGAAAAACAAGATAAAACCTTTCCAAATTAATTGAAATAAAGGAGAACTAGGTAATTTACAACTCAGAACACATTGGTAGCACTATGAACCTGGGTTATAGTCTAAATGTATAAGTTATATGCTTTACTTTTAAAATAAAGATATCTTTGCTCCTATTTTAAACTCCTGCTTAACACAACTTTCAAGTTAATCAGGTTTAAGAAACCCGGAGATGCCATTAGTGCTTAAGAATTAATAGCAAAGCCCTGGCTGGTGTGGCTCAGTTGGTGGGAATGTCACCCAGTAAACGAAAAGGTCATGGGTTTGATTCCAAGTCAAGGCACATACCTAGGTTGTGAGTTTGGTCCCTGGTTGGGGCATGTTCAAGAGGCAACCAATCCATGTTTCTTTCCCTTTTTCTTTCTCTCTCTTCCCCTCTGTCTAAAATCAGTAAGCATGTCCTTGAATGAGGACAAAAAAATTAATAGCAAAAATTGACAAAAGGAAGTGACTTCTCACATAAGAAAATAGCAATGCCTTGACTGGATGGCTCAGTTCGTTAGAGGGTTGTCCCAAAGACCAAAATGTTGCAAGTCTGATTCCAGGTCAGGGCATATATTTAGGTTGTGGGTTTGATCCCCATTTGGGGTGTCTACAGGGGGCAACTGATGGATGTTCTCTCTCACATCCATGTCTCTCTATCTCCCTCTCCAAAATCAATAAAAACATGTCCTTGGGTGAGGGTTAAAAAAAAGAGAAACAGAATTACCCATTATGCTAGTATGTCAAGATCAGCAGTTAAACCTCAACTTCAATTGTTCGCCTATTTGTAGGCAATGGAAAGAGCCCTTGCCCAGAACTCCAGATCCTTCCCTCACCCAGCCAGTGGCCTAAGAAGTTCCTTGGTTCCCTTGAATCTCAGTGTCCCCACATAAAAAAGATATTTGCATCGAATCATCTACTTGAGTTGCTCAATGATCATTGTCAGCTATTCTGATATCATTTCCACAGATGGTATAATATGTTATAAATTTTATAATTACATGTATAATGCTTATCAATATGCTTATACTGATATATTTTAATGAAACTTTTATGAAATTATTTCAGGTTAGAAGATTATGTCTTCTGTCAATTAAAGACTATGTTTAGTACACACCACACCCAATACTACCTTGCTAAATCTGTCCATTGCCATTGACACTTCTGTCCCCACATAAGGACAGGGCAGACATGACCAAATGATGTTACTTTCTTCTGCAAATCATTTTCTGTTCTTAAACTTGCATCTCCTTATTCTAACTGGCCTGGCTCAGGAACAAGCACGATTCTCATTTTTGTATCTACTTATTTCTTTCAGTTTGTACATTTCAGGCTGGAATATTAAGATCCTTTTTTTCCCCAAGTCTACTCCAACTGGGTGCCATTTAAAATGAACTGAGGTCATCTCTGTCATGTGCTCTCATCCATGCCCCCTTGTTCTATATGGCACAGCTATTACCACACTCAATCCACATCACTATCTCCAAGTGCTGTGTTTCAGTGAGAATTTGCCGTTGTCCAACTTATTTTATGCCAGATTGTTTATTACCAAAAAAATAAAAGTTTGGCCTGATAAAATGACTTTGTGTATTGCATATAGCACATGGATTTATGCATTTTTCTCCAATTGAATAAAAATACACCATGAAGTCATAAAATAAGCTGAGTTTGTAGCTTCAGTTTTAAAGAGAAATGATTTCTTAAAGAAGCAGAATTCTTATGATTAGTTAGATCATAAATAAGTCAACAGATTTATTGGAAGATATCTCTAATCCTAGATTTGAAAATGTAGCCAGATTGGAACCTAAGCATCTTTGGAATCTGGGGTGACTCATGCAGGGCACATGTGTGTGATTCAGTCTTGGCATGGTGTCAAAACAACTGGTCACATCAATCAAAAAAATTAGTTGGGCAATTCTTCCATGCCATGTAGAGAATGGCCCAGTTGGTTGTATTTTTCATTCTTCTACTAAATACTTTTGGCAGCATGTCCACATGACAGCAATTTGGCT
The DNA here is from genome assembly GCA_039655065.1 of Glossophaga mutica. Classification (NCBI taxonomy): domain Eukaryota; kingdom Metazoa; phylum Chordata; class Mammalia; order Chiroptera; family Phyllostomidae; genus Glossophaga; species Glossophaga mutica. The sequence continues at coordinate 75,058,061 of CM077306.1, forward strand.
ATTCTTTTGATAAGTGTGATATTGTGTGTTATATGTATGACCAAATGCTCAATTCTATGATAAAGCCTTTTCACAGAAGCTCTGAGAACTCCCAAGTATTCAAACCTCATGCCCCTTGGAACTCTAAGATTTTTGTATATTCCTCTAGAAAGCTGTGGTTCCACAAATCATGAGATCGTATAGCACAAAGAGGCCCTTGAGAGAGCCTTTGGTCCAGCAGTTGATTGTGTATATTTATTTCTTGGAGTCACTTGTTCTTTTATCCATATATTTATTTGGATGCTGTCTTTCCCTTATATCAGAAGGTCTTTAAGGACTTGCCCTGTTCCTTTCTTTTGTTGTTGTTTTTTAACTCCCCAAAGTCCAATAGAGTACTCTAAAATAGAGCAGTCTGTGAAAAATTCCTGTCATCCCAGATAGCTATACAGAATTTACAAGAGAAGCAAAAGCCCTGGCCCCCTCCATATACATACCATATATATAACATCTCCAAGGTACAGGTCACTTCACAAGCTACTAGATATGTTTTTAAATGTCTCAAAATGTTCTGATTTTGACTTTAACAAAGTTCACAAATATTATTTGACAATTTATATAGTTACAAAAAATGTGCTCATTCAAATAGTAATTGAGGCATGGGTGGGGACTCATTACTTGAAAACTTGAGGACAGTAATTAAAGCTAAACCTTAAGTAGCAGAAGGGCTGGACTCAGATCTCTTCTGTTGAATACCATATCCCTAATACCTGCAAAATTGTAAGTATTCAGGTAATATTGGTTAAGTAATTACAAAAGTAAAAGAAAAAATTAAACTAAATTTACCATTTCTCTCCCTAGAATCAATTATTTATTTGATTAAAAAATAATATTGGCTCACTTTAAAAAAATAGAAGCTATTGATTAATTTTTTACTTGGTGTTTTATAGTTTGCTTTCAAATTTTCTTTAAATTCCACTTTTATTTAAAAAAATAACCTTCAATAATTATTACTTCTCCTAAGAAATAGTTTTATTTATTACATAGTTGGACACTGAGTCACTGACTGTCCTTACCCTCATTAAATGTCATTTACTTTTTTATGGCTTTAAAAAATTCATATTAATAGAGTTCTAATTTTGTAATGATATAAAAATATTGTATATGTGCTTTAAAATAATAATAATAAATTGAAATATTTGCTTTTGTAAAGAATCAAAAATCCATTGGCAAAGATAAGGGAAACTGTTATTTAAAGCTGTTCTAGATGCCAACTAAATTTAATACCTAATTTAAAACTAACACATTCTCTTTAATATATTATGCTCCCTCTGATTAAATCAAAATAGCATTGTAATCAGCATTTCAGGTAAAGAAATACACTTGATAAAGACTAAAGATACTGTATGTCTTAATACTTGTCAATAACATTTTTCTCTCATCAATACTTTCTTAAGGAAAAAGGAAAAGCTCTAACTCAAAAATAAAGAATCTTTTAATTGTCTAAAAATGACCAGCTTGTTGAACTCACCTTTACAGGACAGATGGCAGGTAACAAACTGATCTCAGCCAATATAATCTGTCAAAACAATCTGCCATGAGCAGGTGTCAGATAATTATCTAAATGAACAGTTACGTAATGTAATAAACTAACTAGAAATAGGTACTAAACAAGGGACTTAAGTACTTACACTTCCAAACTACCCTTGAGTCATACTTATGATACAAAAATTAGCTAATGCTTAGGGCAAAGTATAATTATGAGTAGCAGATTCTAGTTTTTTTACCTAAATTTTGCTTTGTGAAAACACATATTAGTTTTCATTCACACAGAACTCTGGTTACATCATTGTGATATGTTAATAAAATATGGTTTTATGTTTGCCAAGTGTTCTTAACGCTATATCATAAGTCAAAGCAATAAAAAAGTTTGTTATACTCAAAGTTATTGTTATAAAACATTATATATTAACATATTAAACAGATCCATATACTCATACAATTAAAATACGTACAACCAAATACAAAAAATCTTTAATTTCCTCATAAGTGAATAGTTTTACAACTTATGAGTGCTAGTCATATAACTGAATTATATTACAAAAATGGAAATTATTTGGTTTACTTTTTGAAAATTAACAATTGACAAATATGTATTTGGGAAATTATTATTGACCAGCCAAGTTAGACATTACCATTGCCAGTCTTAACAGAGAAGTATTCTTTGCTGAGCTGGTCAGTCATTTTTTTATATTGGTTAGTTTTATTTCAATAAATTATCTTGCTTTTAATAAGTTTCACAAGTAGTAATCAGGCCAGTTGGGTAGAACTCCATGGAGAGAAATTTCTTCTATTTAGAAGTTTTGTCTGCTTGGAACAGGATATGTTTTGTCTCTGAAGAGTCACTCACTTGTGATATCTTGCTTATATGTAAATGTAAGCAATGCTAGGCAGCCAGTGGAAAATGTTATGAAAGAGCCTGTGACTTCATCCCAACATTTCTCACAGAGCAGGTCCTTCAGAAGTGACCACATTTGCATAGAAGGAAGGACTCATGGGAGAAAGTGTACCATGGAGCCTGACCCCATCTTCCTACCTCTTTGCAATTGTTCTGAGTTCTGGATAAGTGCTGCCAAAAAGCAGTGCTTCTTAAACATTTGGCCTTAGGATCCATCTACACTGTTGAGATTATCAGTGCCCCTCCAAAGAACTTGTAAATTATATCTGTGAACATTATCATATTAGTTATAAAAATGAAGATGTTTTAAAAGTACTTATTTTCTATTACATTTAAAATAATGTTATATATGTTAACATAAATTGCCAATTTTATTAAAAATATATATTTCGAAATAAAAAAATTATATGAGTGGCAACCTTTATATTTTGCAAAAGTATAACATCTGACAAAAACATGTGAATTCTCATCTCTGCATCAACCCGTTAAGATATATTATTTTTAAAATAATTTTTAATTGTTATTCTATTACAGTTGTCCCAATTTTCCCCCTTTGTCCTCCTCTGCCCATCTCACCCCCTGCTCCCATAGTCAATTCTCATGCTGTTGTCCATATCCATGGGTTGTTCATATCTGTTCTTTGTCTGGTCCCTTCTCTTCTTTCTACCATGGTCCCCCTCCCCCCTCGATATTATTTCAATTGAAGTATATGAAGAAAAGTCAAGCTTTCAGATAAGTAGCTGGAAAAGAGAGGGATGATTTAAAACTTTATAAGTATAATTTTGGAAAAATTTTGATAAAACAAAACATAGCAAGTGGTAGATTCTTAAAATTGAGTTGGAATGTGGATCTAAAACAATATCAATAAACTTGTTGTACACTCATATAAATACAAATTGGTCTATCAGGCATTTTGAATGAATATTTTATTTATGCTTCTGTGACATAATGCATTGGTCATTCAGAAAATATTGGTTCACTGAGTCATGTAGATCTCCCTAATGCACTTTAGAAAATTCCACTGTACTTTTGTGAGAGAATGAAAGTGAAAAAGTCAAGTAACAACTCAGTGTTATTACAAACAGTATTTTGGTCTTGACAGATACCCCAGGGACGTTCTCAGGGCCCCCAGATTTTCCATACCATGTGTTTAGAATCTCTGCCATGAAAGTAAGGACAGTCTGATTTCTAAACCCACCCTCAACAGCAGTAACCAGATCAGTGACAATCACAAATACTCGGATGTTAAAAACTTGCGAAGGGAGTGAGTGTGCAAGACCCTAGTGAGAAAGAAACTGCTCCTTAGTTGCCTTTTAAGAATGTGGACCAAGTGTTGTCTGATCTGGTTTTTAAAGATAAACAAACCTGGATTTTTATGAGAAATCTCCTGGTTTTTAGATGATGTCCACTGTATGGGCTAACACTTAATGAGCCAAGCAGAATGCCCCTGTGCATTCGTTCAGACCATGGATTAGTCAGGGACATGTAGCAGAGGACACTGCCTTGGCCTTGCATGTTGCTAAAACCAAAAATCATCTGTGGAAACCATGACTGAGTGAGGGGTACCAAGATAAGAACTGTAAGCTTTCATAAACTTGATACCCTAAATCTGGATTTCTTAGTTGCTCTTAAGTATAGGGATCATGAGGTGGTGGAATCAACTTCCCTGGGTTTACAAAACCATCACTACAGCAGTAAACAAGAGCACTGCAAATTGTGTTGGCCTGTGTATGCTGCAGACAAAATAAGTGTAGCAGAAAATCAGGTCCCTTGGGTGGATAGATCAGTTTCTCTTGTGGTCTTTACCCTTGGTATTTTTTTCTTCTGATTTTTTAAAATTATTTTTCACATTTTTTATTGTGATTCAAGTATAGTGGTCTCCATTTTTTCCCCACCACTCCCCTCCACCCCAGCCATCCACACTTCCCACCTTCAATCCTACCCCCCTTTGGTTTTGTCCATGTGTCCTTTACATAAGTTCCTGAAAACCCTTCCCCCTTTACCCCTTATTATCCCCTCTCACCTTCCCTCTGGTTACTGTCAGATTGTTCTTAATTTCAATGTCTCTGCTTATATTTTGCTTGTTTGTTTGTTTTGTTGATTAGGTTCCACTTATAGGTGGGATAATATGGTATTTGTCTTTCACTGCCTGGCTTATTTTGCTTAGCATAATACTCTCTAGATCCATCCATGCTGTCACAAAGGGTAGGAGCTCCTTCTTTCTTTCTGCTGTGTAGTATTCCATCATGTAAATGTACCATAGTTTTCTGATCCATTCATTTACTGATGGGCACTTAGGTTGCTTCCATCCCTTGGCTATGGTAAATTGTGATGCTATGAACATTATGGTGTATAAATTCTTTTGGATTGGTGTTTCAAGGTACTTAGGGTATAATCCCAGCAGTGGAATTGCTGGGTCAAAGGGTAGTTCCATTTTTAGTTTTCTGAGAAAAGTCTATGCTGTTTTCTATGGGGCTGCACCAGTCTACATCCCCACCAACAGAGTACTAAGGTTCCCTTTCTCCACAACCTCGCCAGTGCTTGTTGTTTGTTAATTTGTTTCTGATGGCCATTCTGACAGGTGGGAAGTGTACCTCATTGTGGTTTTAATTTGCATCTCTCTGATGGCTAGTGAATCTGAGCATCTTTTCATATGTTTCTGGGCCCTTTGTATGTTCTTCTTGGAGAAGTGTCTGTTCAGGTCCTTTGCCCATTTTTTAATTGGGTTGTTTGTCTTCCTGGAGTGGAGTCCTGTGAATTCTTTATGTATTTTGGAGATTGAACCCTTGTCTGAGGTATCATTGGCAAATATATTTTTCCATACAGTTGGTTCTCTTTTCATTTTAATGCTGTTCTCTTTAGTCATGCAGAAGCTTTTTATTTTGATGAGATCCCATTTGTTTATTCTTTCCTTTATGTCCCTTGCTCTAGAGGACATATCAGTGAAAATATTGCTGCATGGAATATCTGAGCTTTTCCTGCCTACGTTTTCCTGCGTGACTTTTATGGTGTCATGATTTATATTTAAGTCTTTTATCCACCTTGAATTTATTTTTGTATATGGTGTGAGTTGGTGATAGAGTTTCATTTTCTTGCATGTAGCTGTCCATATCTTCCAACACCATGTGTTAACGAGGCTATTTTTCCTCCATTTTATGCTTCTGCTCCTTTTGTTGAATATTAATTGACCATAAAGAAATGGGTTTATTTCTGGGCTCTCTATTTTGTTCCATTGATCTATGTGTCTGTTCTTATGCCAGTGCCAGGCTGTTTTGATTACTGTGGCTTTATAATACAGTTTAATATCAGGTACTGTGATCCCTCCTACTTTGCTCTTCTTTCTCAAAATTGCTGCAGCTATTCCATATAATTTATGGTCATTCCATATAATTTATGGTTCCATATAAATTTTTGAAATGTTTGTTTTATTTATGTGAAATACGCCATTGGTACTTTAATAAGGATTGTGTTGAATTTATAAATTGTTTTGGGTAGTATGGACATTTTTTTTTTTTTAAGATTTTTTTTTAAGTACTTTTTTTTTCCTTTTAGATTTTATTTATTTATCTTTTAGAGGGGAAGGGAAGGAGAGAGGGAGAGAAACATCAATGTGCGGTTGCCTCTTGTATGTCCCCTGACGGGAACTGGCCTGGCAACCCAGGCATGTGCCCTGACTGGGAATCGAACCGTGATCCTTCGGTTCGCAGGCCCGCGCTCAATCCACTGAGCTACACCAGCCAGGAGTATGGACATTTTGATGATATTAATTCTTCCAATCCATGAACACGGTACATGCTTCCATTTGTTTGTGTTTTCCTTGATTTCTTTCTTCAGTGTTGTGTAGTTTTCTGTGTACCCTAGGTATTTTAAAGACAGACTATTGTAGACTTAGTAAGCCTTGGAAGTTTATGAGCTATTCGAGAGAGACAATGCAGTAAAATATAATGGATGCCCTGATACTCTAGGTAGGTGGGAAACTATAAAATTTATTTAAATTCATTTCAACATTAAAAAGAGATCTTAATTATTATTCAAGATGGTGAAACAAGTTATACTAGCATAATATACTTATATTTATATTATATTTGTATAAAATAAATGCATTAGAAATGTATTTACTGTAATAATAAATATATTTACTGTAATAATAAATATATCTATTTAATTGTTTAAGTAATACTTTATTTACATTTATTTAAAATTTAATAGTTATTTATAAGTAATTATTTTATAAAATTATAATGTCACATGTTAGATATAACATATGATGTAGCATAATAGATGCTGTATTAATATAACAAATATTAATATAAACTATTTATTTATAATTTATATATTATATGCTTATATATTTTATTTTAATGATATATTTATTTGTACAACCATATTTATATATAATTGATATATCATATACAATATAACACACATATATTTTATGAATATATTATATGTGTATCAATATTATATATTTATATATTATATATGCATATATATTCCCTGAAAACAGCAGAAAACATGACAGAACTATCATGTATAATTGTATTGGTTCATCAGCTAGTGTCTAAAGATAACCCTCAAATAATTCTATCTCTCTATATGTGTATGCCACCCTTTCATCAGGTGGTGTCCCCTCTCATCAAACTAGAGCTGGGCAAGTGACTGTGGCAGAAGTGATGCTGCAAGGCTGCTAAGTGTTCATTGTGTACCTTAGCCTCTTGGAATATTTACTCTGGAGGAAGCCGGGTTACTCATAAAATATCTGGATACCCTAAAATAACCATGCTGTGAGGAAGTCCAGTCTAGCCTCACAGAGTAGCCACCTGGAGAGAGCTTTCTAATCAGTCTAGAATTGTTCTGTCCATGAAAGCCCAGGCTCCAGACATATGAATAAAAAAGTAATGTAGAATATGTCAGTCCAAATCAACACTACATATAGAACAAGTGAAAAAAAAAATAAGCAAACAGCCAGAACTCAAGGCTTATATATGGTCCCAGTCCATTTATCTTAGTTATCTTTAACTGTTCTCTCTGTGTCTACCTGGATTTCTGATCCACAGAATCATGAGAATAATAAACATAACTGTTTTATACACCTACTTTCTTGAGTGGTTTGGCACACATTGATATAACTAAAACAGTTATGTTTCAATAAATACCTACCATGTTTCACATAAATCATGACATTTGATTCATTCAGAGCTACTATAATTTTAATATCCCCACTTAGTTTGTGGAAATTGAGAATCAGAAGTTACTTCCTATCTTGATTAAATTACCTATACTTAAAGCCATATAGCTAGGAAGTAGTGATTGGCATCTAGTTTTCTCTGGGACCAATGGTCCTGGGCTTTTTCTACTTAACTCCTTCACTACTCAGTTTTACACCCTCAAGTCTAGTACAAAACATGGGTAATATTCCATATGTTTGAACAATTAGGAGAAAAGAATCTTTCCACAGTTTTGCATCTCCCTCCCATAAATCTCATGTTTATCTTAAGATCGCAAATGTCTTTGACAGTGTAAAAGTACAAGTCAGATGTTTGTTAATGGTTATAAGTTAATTTCCATTTTATAATTTTAAACAAATAACAATCTTTGTTTAAAAGTATAAATTAATTTGACACAAGTTATTTTTGGTATTAATTGAACTGACATCACTTGAACGGTAAGTATAGATAAATGGATGATTTTTAATACTTTGCAGTGATATTTATATTTTCTAATAATGAGCTTTCTTATTTTTCTTCTACCTTTAGTACCCCTCCCTAGGATATGAAACAAGAGTATATGACTTTAATAACTAATTTCTTTCAAAAAGGAATTTTTTAAAGATTATTTTTTTTATTTTTCATTGCTGATAACTGGCCTTTTCATTATGCATAATAGAACCTAGAAAATAGCCCCTTATGTACTTGGTGGGAAACTATTTCTATATTGATTTACAAATACTGATCTGGCTAAATTTATGGGGTTTCTTTTTTTACTTTGAGAACTATTTGTTCACCAAAATATCTTGTCTTTCCTTAATAATAGTAGAAACATAACCTCTAGTTGACCAGTTAAAAATTGACTTTTGTGCCTCCCTTGCAGCTATGTGTAACTATGAGATTAAATTCTAAATGTGTGCTGCTTCCTAGTCTAGGCCTATAAACAGTGACCATGTATGCTGTACAGTCTTTTTCCCTTTCCCATGAACCTGCTTATGCCAATTTGAGCCATGTAGATCAGCATAATGACGAAAGGTGGGTAAACAAATAAATGTAAGAAATCCTGGGCCTTGAAGAGGATCATGAAGCAGAGATGTACCACCAAACTGAACTCTTCAATTACCTTCTATTACACAATGGAAACAAACTTTTATCTAGAGAGCCATTGAAATTCTGTAGCTCCTTTTTAATACCAGCTGAATCTTTAGCCTAATTAATACATTGGCACTGTTCTTTCGGAATAAGCTAAGAAAAAAAAATGCTTGGGAAACATGTCTATATATAATGTTATTAAAGCAATTCTCATTGTGCATGAATTTGTTTATCCACATGACAAAGATGGGATGAATTTATCAATTCTGATGTATTGCTGAAGAAAATGTATCAGTTCCAAACTAGACTATTCTGTGTTGTGTGTGTGCATGTGCATGATTTTAAATTTTGGGTGTGTCCCCATAGAAAACTAGCTACATATACTGATGTTAGCATTTCAATAGATTTTTATTCAGTAGAATGTGTATACGTAAAGAAAGGGTGGGAAAAATGACTAGTAATTTTGTCTTATTATTTTTCACACCTTTGCAAATAAGCCTGTATTCAAAATGATTAATCTTTATAACTTGGTGCAGAATAAAACATTAAAACCTTAAAAAAATCTCCAGTTTCATCCATGCTGTTGTGAAGGGTAAGAGTTCTTTCTCTTTCTTTCTTTCTTTCTTTCTTTCTTTCTTTCTTTCTTTCTTTCTTTCTTTCTTTCTTTCTTTCTCTCTCTCTCTCTCTCTCTCTCTCTCTCTCTCTCTCTCTCTCTCTCTCTCTCTCTCTCTGTTGTGTAGTATTCCATTCTGTAAGTGTACCACAGTTTTTTGATCCATTCATTTACTGATGGAAGCTTCGGCTGTTTCCACCACTTGGTTATCATAAATAATGCTGCTATGAACATTGAGGTGCACAGGTTCCTTTGGATCAGTGTTTCAGGGTTCTTAGGGTATAACCCCAGCAGTAGAATTGCTGGGTCAAAAGGCAATTCCATTTTTAGGTTTTTGAGGAAATTTCACACTGTTTTCCACAGTAGCTGCACCAGTCTGCATTCCCACCAACAGTGCTCTAGGGTCCCCTTATCTCCACAACCTTGCCAATACTTGTTTGTTGATTTGTTTATAAGGCAGTAAAAGACAAATACCATATGATCTCACCTATTAGTGGAACCTAATCAACAAAACAAATAAGCAAGCAAAACAGAACCAGAGACATGGAAACAAAGAACAAACTGATAGTAACCAGATGGAAGATGGGAGCAGGATAATAGGGGAGGGGGACAGAAGAGGAAGGGTTGTCAAGTAACAAGTATAAAGGACCACGGACAAAGATAACATGTGGGGGGAGGATTGAATGTGGGAGGTGAGGGTGAGTAGAGGGGAGTAATGGAAGGAAATGGGGACAACTGTAATTGAACAACAATAAAAGAGGATTTACACACAAAAAAATATAAAATTAAAGTAGGCTTAAAAAACTTAAAATTTTAAGCAAAATAGAATGCTTTATTTTCAACAACAAAGCTGACCAAAGGCAGTAAATTTATCTTTTTGAGATGGTTTGATAATGAAGGGTGAGGGTGTATACTATGTCAGATTGTTAGCATAAAATATTGGGAGCTATCTCTCTCTCCCATTTTCAGTAGCACTTTTTTTTTTCAGCTTATTAACTTCCCTCATAGCCAGCTGGTTGAAGTCTAAGGGCACTTCAATGTGAATGAGCAAACGATTTGTAAACATTTAGAAGAGTGGAGATAAGAGTATGCTTTCTACATACAATAGAAAAAAAAACTGTGTTATGTTTGGTGATATAACATTGTAAATTAAAGTAGATTTCCCAAATTGCTTTATTTAACTACATGCTTGGGATTTTTTTACACTAACTCAAAATGATACTTTTCTTAGATAAGTAAAGAAGAAGAATCTCACCATGAATTGTTGGTCTACCATGCTCTATGTGATTTACAGGTTTAGTCGTTGTCATTCTGTGAGGTAAGATTCCCATCATATAAGCAAGTAAAATAAGTACTAGGTTATGTGACTTACCAAAATCATGTTGGTAATATGGGACTCAGAGTAATACCCCAGAAATCTATGGTGATTTCCACACTAATAACTACTAGTTATTAATGGGAAAAAATCCTATTCATCAACATCTTTTGTAAAAACATATCAATCAGTCTGTGTGGTGTTTTCCATTCTAATATATTGATTCTCAGTTAGTAAAAGAATTTACACTTAGCAAGTTTTTTAAGACGTTCTCTATTCTAAGACTGAATTTTTATCAATATGATTCATTCAAGGCACACATATCTTCTGGCCCTCTTCTCACCCCTGATTTTCACTACCACTTTTCTGTACATCAAGCTTCTGGAACGCCTGTAGTCTTATTTTTAGCCATGAACTCTGTATATCATGTTCCCTCCCACTTTCATTTCTCCAAATAGAGCCTTAAAGTATCTCTATTCTGTCACTTCGTTGGTTGATCTTTCCACTCCTTTTCTAGGCTCTGTGGTGCCAAACTAGAAAGATCGTCTCACCAGCTCTCAATATCCTGGGTATTTATTCTTCTATAGTGCCTATGGGAAAAATATCAGAAATTGATTGGATCTAAAAATCAGCATAGTTTTCTTCCTATATTGGGATAATGAGTCCTGCTACAGAAAATCTTAAAACTCCGTAAGTTGGTCCCAAACAAATTCACCAACCTTGATTTGAGCTGATCTCCCAGTACTTTAAAGACTCTTTACTTGCTCTTGGTCTTGGTCAACTTTTTTTCTATTTTCCTGAGCAAATAATCTAAATCTTCATATCCTTCCTCAGCCTTCTGGTCAACACTTTTTCTCTAACTCTCAGAGTGACACATTTGTTAAATATGAGGCTACCACATGTGAACCACCACAACGGTATGTACACCCCCATTTACAAATACATTCATATTTCTATATTGTGGGAAGCCACTGCTAAAATGATTCCTAATCATGCCTGTTTCTTGGTATTCAGGCCTTAATGTGAACTCCTCCCCTAGTGTATGGGATGAATCAAATTACTTGCCTTGCCTCTAAGGAATAGAATATGGCAAAAGCGATGAAATGCCACTTCTTAAATTATTTTTAAAATGGAGAATTTTCTCTATCTCTCTGTCTCTGTCTCTTTCATTGGCTTGCTCATTTTGATGAAACAAATTGCTATATAAACTGTCTGATAGAGAGGTCCTCAGGACAAAGAACTAAGAGGAATCTTTGGTCATATGGCAAGGAATTGAGGTCCTCAGTATAAGAGCTCATAAGGAACTAACCTGCCAATGACCATGTGAGGGAGCTTGAAAGCACACGCTTCGTCACTGGAGGCTTGCAGACTCTAGCCCCACACGCAACTTGACTGCAGTCTGTGAGAGAACGTGGAGCAAATGTCTCAGCCAAGATGCACCTGGATTCTAATGTACAGAAACTGAGAGAGAACCAATGTCATTTCAAATCAGTAAGTTTTGGCACAATTTGTTATGAAGAAAAAGATAACATGCATAAACCATCTTTTTCTATTGGATTACAGTACAAGGTGCTCTAGTTCAACCTCTCCACCTAACCTCTCAATCATATACCCTTCCAGACGTTGCTGTATCACTTTTACTTTTTTCCTTCTTTACTCTTAACTTTTCCATGTTTTCTCTTATTAAAATGAATTTCACTCTGCCCTGTGTACTCACTGACAGCTGCCTTACTTCTCTACTCATCACCTTACTTAAACTTCATAAAAATTATTCTGCTTTTGCTATTTCCAATTCCCTCTTTTAATTTAAGTAACCTATTATAAACTGGCTTCCATCTCCATCTGGATTTACTGTGGCAAATCCCATTGTAGACATTCATATCATCATATCTAATGAATGATTTTCTCTGTCCAGGTTTTAACCTTTCTGCCTTTAAAAATCATTCATCAAATGAATATCAACTGTACTTTGAAAGTATTGATCCCTTTAATTTTCATGACATATTTAAGTACTTTTCTGATTCTACCATGGTGAGAGTTCTTTCTTAGTCTATTTCATAGTTTCTTTTCTGTTTCAATGGTCCTAAACTGTAGATTATTTGTTCCCCAAAGGGACATTTGGTAATGTGTGGAGAAAGTTTGGTCAAAACCAAAGCTAGCTGAAAATGCCACTGGATCCCAGTGGACTTCTGCCAAACATGATGCACTGCACAGGAGAGCCTCCACAACAAAAAAGCATAGGCATCTTTAGTGCCGAGGTTGAGAAACTCTGTCCTATCAGATATCTGAAACTGTTTTTTGCCCAACATTTTAATTCTCATCCACTTTTACTTGGGAAATCTTATCTGCTATTGTGGTTTCAACTACTGATTATATTCTGAAGATTGTCACATTTACTATTTCAGTACTGACTTCTGATATTTTAAATTTTAATATCCAATAGATACATCTAATTATATGTATCAAAAGCTGAACTAGATTAATATGTACAGAATTATGGATAGATTCATCTTTCTAATCAGATAAGGTAAAGTTAAAGGACTTCATCATCACCAAGCCCTTATTATATGAAATGTTAAAGGGACTTATATAAGAAAAAAAAGAAGATCAAAATTACGAACAGTAAAATAACAACAAACTCACAACTATTAACAAATGAACATGATAAATGAAAACTAAGCAAACAACTAGAACAGGAACAGAATCACAGAGATGGAAATCACATGGAGGGTTTTCAGCGGGGAAGGGAAGGGGAAGAATGGGAGGAAAAGTACAGGGAATAGGAAACATAACTGGTAGGTACAAAGTAGACAGGGGGAGGTTAAGAATAGTATAAGAAATGGAGAAATCAAAGAACTTATATGTATGACCCATGCACATGAACTAAGGTGGGGGAATGCTAGTGGGACGGGGGATGCAGCATGTGGGGGGGGGGGGAAGGGGAGAAAAAATGTGACAGCTTTAATAGCATAGTAAATATAATATATTAAAAAAAAGAAATTTAAAAAGCATCTGCACAGCACAAGAAACTGACCATGAAACGAAAGGACACCAACCAAATAAGAGAAAATATTTGCAAACAACAGATCCAAAAAGATGTTAATATCCAAAATTTATAAAGGACTTATACAACTCAACACCAAACAAAAAATCCGATTAAGAAATAGGCAGAAGACCTGAACAGACACCTTTCCTAAGAAGACATACAAATGGCCAAAAGATATGTGAGAAAATGCTCAATGTCACTAGCTATCAGGGTGATGCAAACCATGAAATACCACCACACACTTGTTAGAATGGTGATTATACATAAGAAAATTGACAACAAGTGTTAGAGAGGTTGAGGAGAAAAGGGAAGCCTCATTCACTGCTGGTAGTAAACTGGTACAGCCACTATAGAAAACGTTTTGGAGGTTTCTCAAAAATTAAGAAGAGTTACCACATGACCCATAAAGCCTTCTTCTGGGTACCTACCCAAAAAATTTGAAAAGATTTATAGGTGCACCTCTATGTTCATTGCAGCATTATTCACAGTGGCCGAGACCTAGAAACATGTCCTTCAATAGATGATTGGATAAAGATATATATACATATATGTCTTCTTTATACATACATACATAATGTACACATTATGTATATAATATGTATATATGCATTATATATATACATAAATAAGATATCTGTGTGTACACACACAATGAAATACTACTCAGCCATAATAAAAAATGAAATTCTGTCATTTGTGACAATATGGATGGACCCTGAGAATGTCATGTTAAATGAAATAAGTCAGAAAGAAAAAATCAATAACCATATGACTTCACTCATATGTGGGATATAAAACTGAAAGCAACAAATGAACAAACAAGAAAAACAACTGAACAAAAACTCAGATATAGACTATGGTGTTTACCAGAGGGAAGGGGTGTGGGGAAGAAGTAAAGGGTAAAGAAGGTCAAATATATGGTGACAGAAGATGATTCAACTTCAGATGGTGAGCACACAGTGCAATATGAAGATCATGAATCACAGAAATGTACATTTGAAACTTGTATAATTTTATTAACCAATGTCAACCCAAGAAATTTAATAAAAAGTATTTCCTCCAGTAACCTTGCGTCTGCCAATATCATCAATATCACCATGTGATTGATCAATCCAAAATCTGAGACACTCTTCCCTTTCACAACCAATCTTCAAATCTTGGACATTTATTTATCTCATATGCCTGATTATGTTCCAAAATTCCTTTCTTGCCTCACAAAAGATAGCATTTTATCTTTTTAGTCACAGTTGAGATGTCATCCTTTAGGGACAGTACCCTGGCCTTAGACAGGGCTCAGTGTGAATCCTCTAATTAATTAAAATTAATTAAATGTAATTGATAAATTAATATACAATACATTGTAGTACACATAATGATATGTGTTATATATTGGTGAATGTACCCATACATATTGATGTATGACGTATTGTTATTAATATAAATCAAATTAAATCAAATTATACATTTAAAATTTTTTTGAAGTACTAAAATTGCAAAACTAAAATGTTTTTAGAAAGGGCAACTTTTCTTTTCAATGTATAAGGCACTAAAATCACTGTTTCAAATGTTCCCTTGGTCTAAGTTTGTTGAACTGAGATGGGAGGATGTAAGATTTCAGACAACTAGTGATAAGTGAGCATCCCCAGGGAGGAAAAAGGGGGCGAGTGTATGCTCTGGTTGTGTGGAAGGAAATGATCAAACCTGCTTAGTCTCAGGTTTATTGAAGGCCGGTGTTGGACCCATTTTTATGCTTCTAATACCACATTCCATAGGTTTTTTATCATCTTACAATAAATAATAAATGCTTATTCTTTTCTGAAGAGGTGTTTTAAAAAAAGATTTTCTATTGTTTGTTGAAAAGCATTGGAGGCAAAAGAACATGTTCTGATTATTTGAGCTCCTGCTACACACCTGTTTCCTTATAATCCGGAGCAGAAGTACTGTCCCATGAAAGAAAGATTTTCCATGACTTGTTTAACCTCTTTTTAAATAATTAAGGGTGCCATGTAGTGATTTGTAGCCTTACTTGCAGTTTGCTTCTATTTGTTTACCAGTTCTCTAATGTGTGTGAGGAGTTTGATAAATGACTGATGCTCACAGAACACATTGGGCACTTTCCCCAGGGTACACCCACAGCCATAAAACAGACTTGAAATAACTCAGTTCATGCCTGCTCCCTACTCACAGTCCAGCTGGAAGACTTTTAGGCTTAGAAATCAAGACAGACTATCTCCAGAAGCTGTAGAGACCAAGCACCTGGTTGCAAATCCATAACTTTCAATAGTATAGGATGTTTTATCATGTGTTTCTTCTTTTTGATTATGAAATAAAAATCTTGAAGAAAGGTATATCACATAAAGGAAAGAATAGTGGCTATAGCCCTAGACAGTTTTTTCCCTTTATGATTTTTAACAGCGCAATGCTGAATCTGTTAAATGGGGGTGCAATAATATTTATTTTGCAAAGGATATATGAATACTATATATACTAATGCACTGTGGCCATTACATGTTGTATCCTCCTTAAATCAAAGCTATTTATTTCCTTGACACAATTGTGTTTTTAGATAGGAAAGGACAAAAAGATTTTAACTGTAAACAATAAAAAAAATTATTATCTAAATATGTTGTTTGTCACACTAGCTCATTAGGTTATTCTTACAAGCAGATGTATTAACAAAGTGCCAGCTATATCATAAATGTTTAGTAATGGCTATGACTGGTGAATAAAACCTGGACAAGAATCTAAACCTGCTTTTCCCCTTAGAGTCTCTTTTGCTTTATTTAGGGGTCAGAGAAGAGGCTACAGGGACGCAGGATGCTCTGGGCCTTCTCAGATCTGGGTTTTGTCAGTACTAAAATTATTGTGGCATGAAAAATACACTTTCTGGACTCACAGACCTTCTTTATTAAAAATAAATCACTAGCGTCCTTTGATGATTATAAAAATAATTCCTTTGTTGCAGAAAATTGGTATATATAGAAGGGAATAAAACATAGTATAAATATCACCTGTAATTCCACCAATCAGAGAACAATATTTGTTAAAATTTGTTTTTTAAGTGTTTTTCTTCCTCCATGTGGATATGTATCTGTTTGTACTTAACTATCTATCAATCTGTCTATCTACCCATCTGCTACCTATCTATCTAACCATCCACCGACACATATGCATAATTATGTTACCTGTATAATATATATACACATTAAGCAGAATTTGATAACTTCACACTTAAAAATAAATTATGAAAACTTCTTATAATATTAAATACTTCTCTAAACAATTATTCAATATTTTCATAGTATCCCATAGTCTATAATTTTTAGCTTATTCCTTATTGTTTGATTTGGGTATTTTCTATTCTTTAACATTGTAATAAATACTTAGTAATATCTATATGAAAACATCTCCATGCATATATCTGAATATTTTCTTAAAATAAGTCCAATTACTGGATCAGAAGGTAGAAACTTTGAAGAATAAATTTTTATTAGGGTTGTTATGTTTTGCAAATTCATTCATTGCTTATTATTTACCTTTTAATTACTTTAATATAAAAAAGTTTTACAGGTACATTGTCAAATATACCCATTTTCTGTTTCAGAGTTGTCTCTGTTTTATAATAAAATGATCGTACCTTTTCTGAGTTTATATTTATTTTATAATTGGATTTATTTTTATAGTGGTGAATTTTACACAAAATATCTCAATACCCCTGGCAATCTCTTTGGTATTGGTGTGAAACAGTAATGCAATTTTCTTTGCTTCAGAGATGTAATCAATTTCCTCAACACAGATGAGCTAGATCTTTATTTCCTCATTGATTTAAACATCTACCTTTATCATTTACTAAATTCTTATTGTATTAAGACCTCTTCTTGTTGCTTCCTGTTCTATTAATCTATTATTCTAAGAAGTTATCTGCTTAATTATTAATTTTTTGTCCACTTGCACACACCTTGCTGTACAAGACTGATCTGCTGACCAACAGCATCGCCATCATGGGAGCTTGTTAGAAATGCAGACTCAAAGATGCACTTAATCAGAATCTCTATGTTATTCGTATGTACATTAAAGTTTGAGAGGAACTGGTATACAACTGTTTCTTTAGCCATTAAGCCAATTCTTGCTTTACTGGCTGAATGACAAAAGAGTATGCTCAGGTTAGGAGGATCTGCTAAGCTAAATTTTCTCATTGGTTCACTGCATTTTTAAAAAGACACTGACACCCGCACAAAATGGATACTTTTGCACATCTCTTTTGTCCCTCCAGCACGTTCTCTTGTACTGTAAGACCACTTCTTGTAATAAAACTCCTGCTTCCTAAGTCTTCTGCTTTTTTTTCTCTTACAGGCAACTTAATCGGAAAAGACTAAAAAAATCATAATTCGAGAAATCAAAAGTATTTCAACTCAGGTACTTAATTTTTTAAATGTTAGCTTTTGATAAATAAAATGGCAATTCCAGTCCAGTTTATGAAATAAAAATTGTTTAAGATTCTGCAGAATTTAAGATTTTTAGTGAACCATTTGTCTGCTACTATTGAATTGTAAGCATTAAAGCATTGTAAGATTAACTAAACCCTTACCAAAAAAAAAAAAAAAAGAAATTTCCTTCTTGTTTTACCAACATTGTTATTATCACATAGTGTGTTTCACATGATAAGCCATTCATTAAAGCATCACCTACTGTTTTTAACTCCTCAGAACCAGCTAGAACATGATCTGTCTCTGCATGAAGACGGTGGACCTCTGACCTTTTTTGTAGCTATTCCAGGCAAGTATAATAAACTCAGTTCACTGGGTTTCTGTAAATCTCTGATTATGTTTACTGTGGAATCCAAGTGTTCATATCTGGCAGAAAAGTTATGGTTGATTTTCAAATATTATGTACAAACTCTAGCTACTAAGCATTCCATAATGAGCACTTTGGCAATTTAAAGCAAATTAGGGTTCCCACTAGGCAAGGACAACGTGCACTGCAAAGAAAGATGGTATGTCGTTAATGGAGAATATTCACCAAAAGTTTAAGAGAACTCCAGAGAGCTCTACTTATTGTAATTTGGGGGAAATTTGTACTGTATTGGGACTTTGTGTCAATATTAAACTCTCCTTTTCTGTTTTTCGAATCTTATCTTATTGAGATAGGCTAACGGATCACAGCCGAAAATCAAGAGCTATTTCATAGGGGCACGCCAATTGTGGGAACAGGTTTACCTTTCACAGGATCATACCTGATAGAAGGATTTAACATGCCCAATGATGGCCAGTGATTAATTCATCAGTGTATTAAAAGGAAGGAAGAACTTTCATTTTCATCCAATCACAAAACTGAATCAAAATTGCACTGATCACATATGTCAAAGAACCACTTATGTCAAAGAACCAAGTTAGTGACTAACTCACGATAGGCAAATTATCTGCATTATTAGTTATTTACATAGCAATATACACATTACTAAAAAGTGTAACTATATAGATAAACATAAAAATATAAAAATCATCATTTTTCCTGCCATACAGAGATAGCCATGGGTAACTATGATCTATATTATTTTACACTTTATACCCACATACATGTATATCAATATACATGATAAGAATATATATGACATATAAAGGACTTCATACAGCTGTAGTATATATAGTACATATAGTATATGCTAAATAAAAGTCACATACAGTTACGGTTATAAATTTACATATATACATATTATTTGTTTAAACATGTGTTCTGTATTGGTATGCATATGTAGTATACAAATGCATATGTTATATATGTATATGTATGTGTATGTATTCTTTTTTAAAAGATTTTATTTATTTTTAGAGAGAGGGGAAAGGAAGAAGAAAGAGAGGGAGAAATATCAATGTTCAAGAGAAACATTGATCAGTTGCTTCCTGCATGCTCCCAGTGGGGACCTGGCCCACATCCCAGGCTTTTGCCCTGACTGGCAATTAAGCCAGTGACCTTTCATGGGAAGGCACCCAATCCACTGAGCCACACCAGTCAGGCTGTGTATATATTCTGGGTGTCTGTGAGCATATATATGATTTTTGTTAAATTGTTTTAAAAAGTAACATATCACATACACATTGCTGTGTCAAAAGATAATATTACTTTTAGTGATATTCCATTGTAAAAATGTCACTATCATTTGCTTCACTACGTTAGACATTTAAGTTATTTTTGAGTTTTTTTATTATCATAAACAACATGGTAATGAAAATTCTTTATATGCTATTTGATAATTTCCTTAAAAACAATGGAATTATTGGGTCAGTGCTTATGTTTTTTTCTGCTTTGTGAAATGTGTTGCTATGTTATCCTCCAGAAAACTGACATTAATTTGCCTTGTTCCTGACAATGTACTAGAGTAAACTTTCTCACTTAAACCAAAATAGATGTTATCATTAAAAATTCATTAAATTGTTAAACTCAAAACTAATATATTCATTACTAAGAAAGTTGAAAGTTGAATTTTTTCATATATTTTCCTATTTTTCTATTATTTTATTCATTTTGTCATTATTTGATTGTAGGACTTTTTATATATTAAAAATTACCTAATTCCTATTACACCTATAACAAATATTTTTACATTATTCATTTGCCTTTCTCTTTGGGGTGGGATTTTTGTTTTGTGTTATGCTTTGCCAATCAGAAAAAAATTACATTGTATATGGCCAAATAAATCAATTATTTTCTGATATCATACTATTAAACAATCCTTATACCTTAGAACTTTAAAAACACCAGCCTATTTTTATTTCTTCTCCTGGGAATTATTTTTTGACATTTAACTTTCATGTTTTTTTAAAAATTATTGTGATGCGAAGAGTAAAGACTCATTTTTTTCTGATAGTTAATTATTGTCTCATCACTATTCATAAATCTATTACCATTGATTACAAATATTGTCATCTATGATACAGACACCTATTATACACTCACACACACAATTTTGTTTCTCAGCTTTCTTCTGTCTTCCATGGGCATCATTCTAGAATCCATTCCTCAGTATAATAATTCTTATTATCAGCCCTGACTGGTGTGGCTCAGCGGATTGAGTGTGAACCAAAGGGTCGCTGGTTCGATTCCCAGTCAGGGCACATGCCTGGGTTGTATCCAGGTCCCCAGTAGGGAGTCTATGAGAGGCAACCACACATTGGTGTTTCTCTCCCTCTCTCCCACCCTGCCCTTCTCTCCAAAAATAAATAAATAAAATCTCTAAAAAATAATTATTATTATCTGTTGTGGACCGTTCAGCATGGTTTCAGGAGTTGTAACCCTCACCCCATGGTGGGCTGTGTAAGAGCCCTAGGGATCCACTTCATCTGGGTCTGTTCTGTCAAGAGGACGTGAGCTACTAAGGAGACAAAGCTTATCTCCCTGGCAGGAGTGCTGCTTCTGCCTCATCCATCTCTGGCCTCAATGCTTGGTTGGTTAGTCAATGATGGGTAAGACTCCTCATGGGAGGGGCAACCTAAGCCAGACGCAACCACTTGGGAGGCCTCATGGAAGGACTCGGGAGGTTGCAGCAAAGAGGATGTGATGGACCCTCGCCCCCCTCCGCCAGCTATTCTGACATAGCCCGAGTCCTCATTTTTGTCTGGGAGATGTCTTCTGCTTCCTAATCGGCTTAAAGCCTGAAACTATGAGGGCGAGTGGTGCAGCCCTGTGCCGGCCAGGATGGCTCCCTGGGTGATCGGGCATAAGAAAGAATTCCTAAAGTCCTGTGAAACCTGCTTTGCTAAGAGTGCTCTCATTTAAATGATAAGGGTCCGAGGAGGAAATGAGTATGTCTCCCAAAGTTTTACAACCCCCTTTCCTGACAGACACTGACTCAGATTAAGCCCTCAGATTTCTTTAAAATGTTAAACCTGTATTCCTGTGTATTTGAACCCAATAAAAGCCTAGTGAGGAAGGGGCTCTGGGTCATTCTCCTCTGAGAGTTTGACCACCTTTCCTCCCCAAGCAGATCATGTCTTGGTAGTTGTATTTTCATCCGTGACGGAGGGATGGGGCTCTGCAGGCGCAGCCCCCCCACATCTGGCACCCAGGACAGGGGCCCCCCCAAAAATTATCATTTGGTATATTTCAAGTTTGTAGTAAGATTTTCTCAATCATTATGTTTAATTTTTAGAATTTTATTGCTTTTATTACCTAATTATTTTTCAATAATATTTAGAACATTCTCCAAAAGAGATAAAATTATTTCTTTTTTTATAGAAAGTTTCTTTTTTTTTAGGATTTCATTTCTTTATTTTTAGAGAGAGGGGAAAGGAAGGATAAAGAGAGGAGAGAAGTGTCAATACGTGGTTGCCTCTCGTGCATCCCCTAGTGAGGACCTAGCCCACAACCCCGGAGTGTGCCCTGACTGGGAATTGAACCAGTGACCCTTTGGTTTGCAGGTCAGCACTCAATCCACTCAGTCACACCAGCCAGGGCACAGATTATTTCTAATTTGAATGAACTTTCATTAAGTAAGGTAAAGTTAATATCACAGTCTTCCTAAACAAGAACAGAGACTTCTTTTTAATTATTTAATTTTCAGTTTCTCACTAAGTGTATAGTTTTCTACATATGAACTCTGTAGCTCTGATCAGTTTTATCCCTAGATATATTATATAGTTATATTAATATTAATGGGTTTCTGTTTATTTACTTGGTACAGAGGAACAATTTTTTCTGCAAATAAATTTTACAATGCATCATGTACAAAATTCTCATCTTTAGATATAATTCTTTCACATTTGATTTATTAAGATTTTCTAGAGACATTATGATAATTTTAATTTTCAAGGGATTAATAATAAGATGTAAGAATATAACTTTTAAGATTCATGCTACCTGACTAGAGATTTCTTAACCTAATTTGCTTCTGGTAAACTCAATCATGTCAGTGTTTTCTTTTCATTTAGATTCAGACTCATGCGACTCATGTTTAGTCACTTCCTCTACTCTAGTATCTATTGTTGAGAGGGTTCCATCTGGCATTAAGTAGAGGAACAGCCCCTGGTTTGAGACATCTGTTCTCTGCTGACACATTTTGAAAGTCCTTTTTCCCATTCACTGGCACTCTGGTTTTTGCTTAAATGTTCCATATTCCCTTTGTTCTTAATTACATTGTGTATCCTGTCAATCTGTATGTGATAGGATACAATCATGACAGATAGGATAGGGATGTCTTTGGGCTATAGGTCTTTCCTTTCATTCTTATCTCTCACACTCTCTCTCCCCCCCATTGCTCCCTATATGCCTCAACCAGTCATCTGTACTTTGCTACCCTGATAACTTGAGGCCTGGGCAAATCTGTAAGGCTATTGCCGTCATGTGCATTTGAGTGAGCTTTATTCCACAGTTAATTTCTATTAATTTTCATTTAAGGAAAATTAATTCAAATACATATGTTTAAGATCTTAATATACTGTAAAATAATTATTCAGATAAAATATAAATTCTAAACTATAGAGAGCAAACTTTAAAAAACTGTATTTTGAATGACTAGTGGCCATATTTTGTTGAACTACCAAAAACTATTTTCCAGTATTTTATATAGACTCTGTAGCATCATAAATATTTATTTTACTTTTGGCAGTAAAGATAAGGTCTTATGGATAAGAAGAGCATTAAGACCTCCTCCATTTTTCTTGTAAAAGTAAATAATCTTTTTATTTGTAAGTTACCGTGGTAGGTGCCTACTAAATTACTATGGTTATTAATAAGCATGTGAACATTGCTAATAAACTATAATAGTAAAAATAACTGACCCCTTGCTCTTGAGCAACTAGATCCATATACCCTACTACATGGTTTCTGTATGTTAAGATTTTTTGCAAACCTGTTAACTTGCTTTCATTACCTACAAGAGGAAACTCTTGACACAAAAAATTTAAGGAGTTTGACAAAGGCATACACTTGATAGACAGAAAATGGATGTACCATCTTAATCAGTCATTGTCCCTGCCTTTAGACTTTCCATCTAATCAAGCACTGGTCCAAGATTGCTTGGATTCAAATCCCAACTCTGTCAGCTCCTACCTATGTGAGCTCAGAGGAGTTACTTAACCTCTCCTCAGCTTCCTTTCTCTGAAATTCGAATAATAGTTTTACACTCCTAGATTTGGTTTGAGGACTAAATAAGTCCATACATGTGATGTATTTATTGGCACATGGTTAGCAATCAATAAATGTTAACTATTAGAAATACAATTATGTAACTGAAAGTATAACTGTATAATAATTATGCAAATTACTAGTATGAGCATATAATTATATTTATTAACATCGCTGCTAATTTGACAATTTTGTCATGCTATAGGCTCAGTCATTTCTCCCATGGGATGTAATATTTACCAATCCTTTCTCTTGTAGTTCATTTTAATTCTGTAAGATAGATGTTAATCATGCCACACAGAAGTCACAATAGGTCTAGCTGTATGCTAGAAACATGAAGAATTTTTAAATATAACTTTATAGTTTATAACTCACTTTCACATTCTCGGAGCCATTTACCTATATATTCCCACAAGAAAATGTTGCAATAAAATGCTTCATGAGTGTGTTCATTTTAAGTGAAAATGTACTTGAGAGTTTGGGGCTTGAGAATTGCCTTTTATTTATTGGTCCAATAAAAAATATCATATTATCTACTTCATCTACTTTTTCCGCAAGGTGCAATATTGTTATGAATATATTTTGCATGCATTTATGGATTTTATCTTTATCAAATTCAACTTAAATAGCAATTTAATCCAAGAAATCTGGTTCAAATGGGAAAAAATAGCATGTGATCATTTCATATTTCTAAAAATCTGCTTTATTTTACTTGGAAATGGTATTGTGGCTGTTTTCAAATCTGTGCTGTTTGTTTGAGAATATTATGGCTAGATTTTGATATAGGTGTCTTTATGATGTATTTTACTGAGATGTTTTCTTTGTTTACCTCTCACTATTTTTAATAGCTTTCTATTTCTTATGTCTAAATGTTCTTTTTTTCTAATCACCAAGTGCTGATCTAATTTTGAATTCAATTTTCTTTTAGTCCTTTTAGTCAATAGAAATAGTCTTACATTAAGTAACCTGAATTAACCTGTCATTTCTGCTTAAGGAATAACTATTAATATGATTAAAATACTAAGTCACTCTTCTGCTAGGAATGCCAGTTTCAATTGATATATAAAATTTTGCTCTTATCTCTGTAGCTTCACTGAGCCCTCATTATGTGACAGAAATTTTAGCCTGACAACAGGAGACTGAAAGTCAAATTTTGCCAAATGTGGTCAGGACTCCCGTAAGAGCAAAGTTTCAAATTCACATGTCAACAGTTGCTTTTCAGAAAACTTAAATGAGTGAGTTAATATAACATCAACAGAGAGTTAGAAAGATCTCAGGATCAGGAGACTGGATACCTCATTGAAAGGACAGCTGCTATGAAATTCACGTACTGCCAAGAAACAATATGTTTAGAGATGCTGGCTCTTTCATTTTCTTTTCTGGAAATTTAGATTTTTTTTAAATGCAAAGTCTCTCAATTTTAAACATTTGTAATGAATTCAATATACTTCGAGACACTGTGGTTAACAAACGCGCCCTTGCTGCGGCCATATGTGGCACGCAGGCGTCTAGTTAGTAAATTTTGTTTGGAGGCAGTCTCATTTATAAGACAGAATTACAGCATAGGGTCTAGCAGAAGTTCCACGTGTTTGCAATTGAAAACCCCTTCTGCTTACAGGTTCTCCTCCCCTTACATCAAATAATGTCAAATTCTCTGAAGATTTCATGCAGGAAAATAAATGTATTTTATAAACCACGTGTCTGTAATTTCAAACTTAAATATTTTCTTTTATGACTCCCTCTAAACATGATTTCCTAATGAGAACCAATCCCTTTAAATATTTTGCTTGCTATATGTATCTCCTCAGTCCATATTAAATGTTTTATTTAGTTCAGAAAAGAAAGCATTATTCCTTCTTTCCTGCTTTGCCTCTTACCACTTTCAGATGTATAGCCATATTAAAGACTAATTAAAAGACTTTAGATTAAAAATATAGCATTAAAGAAACATAATCACTGACTTCTCTCGAGTATTTGTCAGACATAGTGCTGACAAGTCCCTAAACAACTAGACTATAGGTTCAAAACTATGGTTGGTCACAGTTTTTTCAACTACCACACGATAGTTTAGCCTGCAATCACCATATATAACATCCTAACGATGATTTTAGTGACAGAAGCACGCAGACAGAGTGTGTGCTTTTCAGATGACTATATTGTCTTTAAGACTTTGCAGCCCTAGAGTGCTGACCGATTTGCTTGCCTAATTTAACTCATTTATCTCAGCCTCTTTTCCTATCAATTTTTCCAGCTTTTGAAAACATTTTTTTATCCTCTCTGCCCCTCCCTTCCCTGGCTTTCTTTCTGGTTTAAGTATTACGTTGGTTATTTCATCTTTATGTACTAACCTGATTTTACCCAAAGCTTAAAACTTTCTTTTATTTAAGAGGTTTCGGTTTGTTGTTAGCTTACTGGTTCATATGCCATAAAAATAAATAAATAAAAACCATGACTGATATTGTGGGAACATTCCAATCATTAGTGCTGTTACCAGATTTTCCATAGTTATTCAATATCTTAAAGTTATTCATTTCCCCTCTGGGTGCATTTTTGGACTAAAGTAAAAGCTTTGACATAAATATTTACTTTTCCCATTAAATTAGCAATCATTTATAAAGGAAATAAAGCCAATGCATGCCTAACATTTCATTTCTCACAACACAACTAGTATTTCAGATTTCCTTTCTCATTTCAGACCTTACTATGATCTCCCACCTATTGTAGGTAGAACAGAAATCATCACCACCATTTTTCAGAAGGGAAACCAATGAACAGTGGATGAAAGGTGAACGTAGTTAAAAAAAAAGTGAGTGTTGCCAGGTAAACAGACAGTTGGCTGCATATATCCTCATAGACAAAGTATCTGGATGTTAAAAGAACCTTGGAAAAGTTCCCACTGAATGAAAGGATAACTGCAACTTACCATGGTAATAGCTGCAAGGATCCTGGGTTTGTTTATAGCTGTAGTGATGCTGCCAGAAATATGATTCCCCACTAACTTCTGAGATATGGTTTAGTTACCTTTAGAATTGACACCCTCCCATGTTTCCCTCTTAGATACTCTGGGCTGATCTTCCCAAAACAGTACTGTCATACTGGGCACCTTATATTTATATTTGATTTTTTTTTTTTGGATTAAGACCCTGGTCTATCCTATTAAGTTCAGACTCCTTCATTTTCCCCTTAATTTTCTACTGAAGAGGTAAGAGCACTTGCCACCACCGTATGTTGCCACTTCAGTTTTTGTTTGTTTGTGTGTTCATGTATCCACTCCTACTGATAATTATAAGCCAAAAATAATTTCAGTCACAGGAATGAAAAATATGAATAATATTTATTTCATAGCTTTAAGTGTTCCCACCTCTAGGGTTTCAGAGATGAAAATGGAGTAGTACGTTGGGAAGTGAAGTGAAAGCTGAAGCTAGAATTTATTGTCATGCTAAGACATTTAGATTTTGTCCTAAGGACCATGGGTAGACTTTGAAGACTGAGAGAGAAGGATGGGGGAGAGAGGGAGAGGGAGAGGGAAAGAGAGAGAGGTCTATACCATGCAGTACAGATAACTTATGGAAGCATAGAGGAGGAAGAAGAGGAGAAAGCCAGCAAGGACACCACTAAGGAAGATGTTGCAAGAGTTGGCACTAGTCCTTACCAGCTTGATTCCAAGGCAAATCAGGTCAATTACTCTCTTGCTTACAATCCGAACACCCTTGCCTCTCTTGCTGCTTCATTGTACTCTAGTGAACCACAACAGTGGGTTAATTCAACTCTCCTGCTCTATGCCTGTCCATGGCTGGATAAAATCACACAGCTTACTCCTTTTTCTTGCCTTAAATTCACACACAAGGACCTTAATATTGTCAGACAAAAACATGCTTTCCTTTTTTTCATCTCACTTTCCTAGATTATTACAACTTTCTCTCTACTTATAACTCCAAAACCTTCCCCATAATCCTACATTCAACTGATTACCAGACTTCCCACTCCACTGAAAAACTTGAAGCAGTAAGAAGAAAATTTTCACAAAATAATACATCTATCCACCTAGCAACTGAAACCATATAGTTCCATTACTAATAATGTGTGTGTGATGCTGTTACTGGACAGGGGACCTGGCCCTGTGTGTGTCTGCCTAGGGCTAGCTGGTGGTAGCTTTTGGTTCTTGACTTTGTGAAATGAAGATTTCACAAGTCCAGGTGATGTTGAAAGTACCTTTATTAAAACTGGGAACAGTGAAACAACGAAGGGCTTAGCATAGAAGAAGCAACAGGAGAGCCCATGTTGGACTGCTTTAACTCACTGGGAAGTCAGAGAAAAGGGGACCTTGGAGACACATTCAGGAAATTTGCCTGGGACAAGCTGCTGCTGCCATTGCTCCCTTGGTTGCAAGTCTCAGGGGGACTCTTAGAGTTTAGGAGACGCGCGTCTGCGGGGGAAATAGAGGAGGAAGGGAAAGGTGAAGGTGTGCTCCCCAGAGGGACAGCTCACTGTGGGTCCTTTGTTTTGAGGGTTTTTATTTCTCTCTTGCAGGCAGGAATCTTAGGAAGGTCTCAGGGGAGGGTTTCGGCAGAATATTCATCAGTTTTCCAGGTGTGCTCTTTCAGGGTTGTGGTCCCCACTGAACAGTCAGTGACAGGGCAGGGATTTGTTAGTCATTGCAACTGGTCCTGGCTTTGCCCACCTGGCCTCACTGCTTTTCTGGGCCTGGAGCTAAAACACAACTGAGACCTAGATCTTATCACTAAGGAGGTGACCTTCTGCCTCTGACTATAAATTGCTTGGCCAGTTTGTTCAGCTTGTCTCAGTTTCCTCATTCTACTTACAAGGAATTTTCCTAGCTTCTTACTAAACTGCCTCAATAGTTGTTCCTGTGTGGGTAGATGGAACAATATTGATACAGACAGATGTAGACACACACAGACACAGACACAGGCCCAGATACAGACATAGATAACTGCGGTTCCCGTACAATGTCAACCCCTGTGTTTGTATACTAAATACAATTCTCTTCCACCCCAAGATATACCATCAATTCTCTCAGACAAACATAAGTTTCCCTCTTTATATATACTCCCATCATTACATAAAATGTTGTTTTTTTTCCATCTTAATTTGTCTTTAAACCCTACTCCCCGCAACTTCCCTTTCCTGTTACTACTCCAGCACTCCGCTCCCCTTTACAGGAAATGTTCTCATAAGTATTGCTCAAACATGCTGTGACCAATTTCTCTACTCCCATTTTCTCCGAAGCCCACTTGAATAAAGTGTTTAATTAGAAAAACCATAAACACTGCTTTGTCAAGGTCATCTGTTATCTCCACACTGCTGTTTCCTAGTTCTCAGTTTCTATCATGCTAGATCTAGAAGCACTTTACTCAGTCATCTTCCAGGATGCCACAATTTTTTAATAGTTTCCCCACCTCACTGTATGCTTCATCCTAGACTTCCTGAGTACTTTCTCTTCCATTCCCAAGCTCATAATGTGGATGCCAAAGGAGTAGTCTCTTTTGACCTATACTCACTCCTTCCCTTGAAGGCCTCACTTAGGCTCATAGCTCTCTCTCCCTTTTTTAAATTTTACTGGATTTATTGGGGTGATACTTGTTAATACAATTATATAGGTTTCAGGTGTACAATTCTAGAATATATCTTCTGTATATTATCCTGTGTGTTCACCAAAAAAGTTAAGTCTCCTTCCACTACCACTTATCCTACTTTACCTTTCTCTATCCCCCCCCACCCTCTTTCCTTCTGATAATCGCCATAGTGTTGTTTGTGTCTATGAGTTTTGTTTTGTTTTTTGCTTAATTCCTTTACATTTTTCACTCAGCCCACCAATCTCCATCCCCTCTGACACCTGTCAGTCTGCTCTCTGTATCTATAATTTCATTTCTATTTTGTTTGTTAGTTTATTTTGTTCATTAGATTCCACATATAAGTGAGATTATATGGTATTTGTTTTTATCTTACTGGATTTATTTCATTTAGCATAATATTTTCCAGGACCATGTATGCAGTGGGGCAAGGTAAGATTTCCTTTTTTTTTAATGGCTGAGTAGTATTTTGTTGTGTAAATGTATCACAGCTTTTTTTTTTTTTTTTCATTCATATACTGATGGGCACTTAGGCTGCTTCCAAATTTTGGTTGAAGCCGTAATGATCATTTGGGTGCATATATTCTTTCATATTAGTGTTTTGAGTTTCTTTAGATATATTCCCAGAAGTAGAATCACTGGGCTAAGACAGTTCCATTTCCAATTTTTTGAGGAAACTCCATATGTTTTCCATAGTGGCTGCACCAAAGTACATTCCCACCAACAGTGCACGAAGGTTCCCTTTTCTCCAAATCCTCACCAACACTTGTTGATTTATTGATAATAGCCATTCTGACTGTATGAGGTGATATCTCATTGTGGTTTTAATGTTCATTTCTCTGTTGATTAATGATGTTAAGCATTTTTTCTTATACCTATTGGCCATCTGTATGTCTTCTTTGGAGAAGAGTGTATTCAAGTCCTTTGCCCATTTTTTTTAAACTGGATTGTTTGTTTTATTGGTATTGAATTTTATAAGTTCATTATAAATTTTGGAAATCAACCCCTCATCAGATGTATCATTGGCAAATATGTTCTCCCATACAGTGAATTGTCTTTTTGGTTGGTGGTTTCCTTTGCTGTGCAAAAACTTTTTAGTTTTATGTAGTCCCATTTGTTTATTTTTTTTATTTCCCTGCCCAAGGCAATATATCAGAAAAAAACATTGCAATGAGAAATAGCTGAAACTTTACTGCCTATGTTTTCCTCTAGGATTTTTATGGTTTAGAGTCTTACATTTAAGTCTTTAATCCATTTTGAGTTTATTCTTACGTATGGTATAGGAAGCTGGTCTAGTTTTATTGTCTTGCATGTATTTGTCTAATTTTCTTAGCACCAATTATAGAATAGACTATTTTTAGCCCATTATATGTTTTGCCATCTTAGTCAAATATCAATTGGCCATAAATGTGTGGGTTTCCTGCTGGGCTTTCTTTACTGTTCCATGGATCTACACGTCTATTTACATGCCAGTTTTTTTTTGCTGTTTTGATTATTATGGACTTATAGTATAGTTTGATATCAGGTAGCATAATTCCTCAATCTTTGTCTTTCTTTTCAAGATTCCTGTGGCTAAGGGTTTTGTGGTTCCATATAATTTTTTTGAATACTTGTTCTAGTTCTATAAAATACACCATTGGTATTTTAATATGAATTGCATTGAATCTATAGATTGCGTTGGGTAGTATGGACATTATAATGATGTTAATTCTCCCTATCCTTCAATATGGTATATCCTTGAATATGCTTCTACTTATTTGTATCTTCTTAATTTTTTTCTTCAGTGTCTTACACTTTTCTGAGTATAGGCCTTTTAAATCCTTGGTTAAACTGATTCCAAGATATTTTATTTTATTTTTGATGGAATTATAAATGGGATTGCATTCTTAATTTCCCTTTCTGATAGTTCATTATTGGTGTATAAAAAATGCAACTGATTTTGGATATTTATTTTGTATCTTATTACTTCTTTGAATTTATCAGATTTAGCAGTTTTTGTGTTTTTTTGAGGTGAAATCTTTAGGGGTTCTCTATATACAGTATTATGTCATCTGCAAATAATGACAGCTTTACTAGGTTCTTTTTAATTTGGATGCTTTTCATTTCTTCTTTTTGTCTTGATTGCTGTGTGTAGGATTTCCAGTACTCTGTTGAGTAAGAGAGGTGAAAACAGACATCCCAGTCTTGTTCCCATTCTTAATGGAAACACTTTTAGTGTTTTCCCATTCAGTATAATGTTGGGTGTGAGTTTGTACATATGACCATTATTACATTAAGGTATGTTCCCTCTATTCCCACTTTGCTGAGAATTTTTCATAAATGGGTGCTGATTTTTATCAAATAATTTTTTATCTATTGATTTGATCATGGATTTTTATCATTTATTTTGTTTATATGGTGTATCATATTTATTGATTTGCAAATAGCGTACCAATCTTGCATCCCCAGGATAAATCCCACTTGATCATGGTGTATGGTCTTGTTAATGTGTTGCAGGATCCAGTTTGCTAATATTTTTTTGAGGATTTTGAATCTATGTTCATCAGTTATATTGCTCTGTAATTTTTCTACTTTGTAGTACCTTTATCTGGCTTTGGAATAGGATAGTGCTAGCCTTGTAAAATGAACTTGAGAATCTTCCCTCCTCTTGAATTTTTTGGAATAGTTTGAGATGGATAGGTGTTAGCTCTTCGAATGTTTGGTAAAATTCACCTGTGAAGCCATCAAGTTCAGAATTTTTGTTTGTTGGGAGTTTTTTGATTACTGCTTCGATTTCACTAGGTGTAATCTGTCTATTCAGATTTTCTGATTTTTTTCTG
This sequence comes from Glossophaga mutica, assembly GCA_039655065.1. Classification (NCBI taxonomy): domain Eukaryota; kingdom Metazoa; phylum Chordata; class Mammalia; order Chiroptera; family Phyllostomidae; genus Glossophaga; species Glossophaga mutica. The sequence goes on from CM077306.1 coordinate 75,090,300, forward strand.
GTTCCATTTTTTAAAATTTTGTGTTTCTAGGAATTTATCCATTTCTTTCAGAATGTCCAGATGGTTGACATATAGTTGTTTATAATATTTTCTTACAATCCTGTGTATGCCTTTGGTGTCAGTTGTGACTTCTCTTTCATTTCTGATTTTATTTATTTGGCACCTCTCTCTGTTTTTCTTGACAACTCTCTAAAATTTTGTCAATTTTGCTTATCTTTTCAACAAGCCAACTCTTGATTTCATTGACTTTTTGTGTATTTTTTAGACTGTATTATATTTGATTTTGCTCTGAGCCTTATTATTTCCTTTCTTCTACTAATTTTTGGCATTACTTATTGTTCTTTTACTACTTTCTTTAAATGTAAGGTTAGATCATTTATTTGAAATTTTTCTTGTTTCTTAGGGTAGACCTGTAATGCTACGAGTTCCCCGCTTAGTACTTTTGCCATGTCCCAAAGATTTTGTGTTATTGTGTCCTTATTTTAATTTGTTCCAAGTTATCTTTTGATTTCTTACTTGATCTCATTGTTAACCCATTCATTGTTTAGTAACATGTTATTTAGTTTCCCTGTGTTTGTGTATTTTCAGTTTTCTTCTTGTGATGGGTTTCTAGTTTCATACAATTGTGGTAGAAAAGATGCTTGATGTAATTTGAATCCTCTTAAATTTATTGAGACTTGTTATGAGGCCTAACGTGTCTTCTACGCTAGACAACGTTTCATGTGCACTTGAAAAGAATGTATATTCTTCTGCATTGGAGTGAAATGCTGTAAAAATATCAATTAAATCCATCTAATTTAGTGTGTTGTGTAAGGCTCCTCTTTCATTGGTGATTTTCTGTGTGGAAGCTTTATCCATTACTATCAATTGGCTTTTAAAATTCCCTATTATGACTGTACTACTGTTGATCTCTTCTTTTATGTTCATCAAAATTTGCTTTATGTATTTAGGTGCTCCTCTGTAGCTCACATGAATATTTAAAGGGTTATATCCTCTTGTTGGATTGCTCCTTTTATCATTATTTTGTGTCTTGTTTCTCTCTTTTCTTAATGATTTTATTTATTTATTTGAGAGGAAGAGAGTGAGAAAGAGAAGAATATCAACGGGAGAGAGAAAGATCAATTTGTTGCCTTCGTACATGTCCCAACAAGAGACAAAACTTGTCTCCCAGGCATGTGCCCTGACTGTAAATGGAACCAGCAGACTTTCACTTTGCAGTACGATGCCCAACAAACTAATCCACACTAGTCAGGGCCTTCCTTGTTTCTTACTGTAGAGGTTGGAAAAATTAGGTTTTCAGTTGTTTGTATGAAAAAAAAAGATATGCAGGCTATGATTATAACAAGAAAGAATAAACTCTGTTTTGCATTCACAACTGTAAACCTAGTTTTTTCCACCTCTGTATAGCTTTTGTTTTAAGGTCTACTTTGTCAGAACTAAATATTGTTACCCCAGCTTTTTTTTTTTTTTTCATTTCTATTTGCATGAGGTATCTTTATTCATCTTTTTACTTTTTGTGTGTATCTTTCATTCTGAGGTAGGTCTCTTGTAGACAGCATATACAGGATCTGGCAGAAATAATGCCTGCTTAAATGTGGTTGGTTGGGTAATAATATGGGTGTAATAATGTATAGTTTTAATCTTAGCCTATCACCTAAAATTTCATATGGCGTGCTTGAGTATAATATTGTTATGTTACAGAATTACATGGTTATGATTTTGTAATAAAAGAGGAGTGCTATTTGTGCTGAACCCTGTATATAGGTCTTGCTTTGTTATCCATTTAACTACCTTATTATTGAAGCATTTAAGCCATTTACATTTAAGGTGATTATTAACAGTGATGTATTTATTGCCATTTTTAGCTTTCTTCCTCCTCCTCTTTTTCTTCACCTTCTTCTCCCTCTTCTCCTTTTCCTCTTCCTCCTCCTCTTCCTCCTATTCCTTCATCTCTTCTTCCTCCATCATCTTCTTCAAGAACATTCTGTAACATATCTTGTAATACTGGTTTGGTTGTAACAAACTTCATTAGCTTTTTTCTTGTTTGGGAAGCTCTTTATTTCTCCTTCAATTTTAAATAATAGCCTCACTGGGTAAAGTAACCTTGGTTTTAGGTCCTTTCTTTTTTATCATATTATTTACTTCAGGCTAGTCCCTTTTGGCCTGGAATGTTTCTGTTAAAAAATCAGCTGACAATTTTATGAGAGCTCCTTTGTAGGTATCTAACTGCTTTTCTCTTGCAAACTAACTGTTTTACTTGCTGTTTTTAAGATTCCCTTTTTGTTTTTAAACTTTGGCATTTTAATTTTGATGTGTCTTGGTGTGAGCCTCTTTGTGTGGTCCATCTTGTTTTGGATTCCCTGTACTCCCTAGGCTTGTGTGTCTTTTTCCTTCTCCATATTATGGAAGTTTTCAGCTATTATTTTTTTCAAATAGATTCTTGATCCCTTGCCCTCTCTTTTTTTCCTTTTTTGTACTCCTATTACGTGGATGTTGTTATGCTTCATGTTGTCCCAAAGGTCTTTTAAACTATCTATATATTTTTTTATTATCTTTCCTCCAAATTACTGGATTGATCCTGTTTCATCCATACTACTGTTTATTTTTCTATTGTATTCTTTATTTCATCTATTGCACTCTTCATTTCTGACTGTATTTTATGGCTTTTATGTCCTTTTTTTAATGTTCTCTGTCTCTTTGTTGAAGTTCTAAGTTCCTAGACCATCCTTATAGCCATTTTTTAACTCTATATCTAGCAAACTGCTTGCCTGCATTTTATTTAACTCTTTTTCTAGAGATACTCCTGTTCTTTCATTTGGGGCATGTTTCTTTGTCCATTTTGGCTGCCTCTTTGTGGGTTTTTTTCCCCCATGTATTTGGTAGATCTGCTATTGCTTCCAGTCTTAGTAATATGGCCTTATGTAGTAGGTGTTCTGTGGGACTCAGTGGTGCTGTCTTCGCTGTCTTCTTGATCACCAGAGCTGGGTAATTCAGGAGTGATTTATATGCGCCCTGCTGTTGTAACTGAGTCTTGATTGTTTCTGGTCTGTTCACCTATTGGATCAACCCTTAGGCTGCCTGACTGTGAGAATCAACTTATACCCTAGTGTATGAGCTGCTTCACAGGTACTGAGCGCACAAAGCAGAATTCACCTCAAAAGGCTCTGTTACCTGCCAATATTGCTCTTTGGATATGCCATTTGCAGTTAATTGGATCCTGCTGTGATGTTGTCTGAACCAGGCCACTGGATGTTTTGGTTCTGGGCTTCCTTGTGGGTTCTTGTTGCAGACCAATATCACATGCTGCCTATGACTGACCCCGAACAAACTTTTTGGAGCTACAAGAAATCTACAGTTTATGGCTATGTCTGCTGAGCCTGGTTGTGCACAAGAAAGACCAAGCTGTGCACCGAGGTCTGTTTTTTGAGCCCCAGGCTTGGGGGCAGATGAATAAAAGTCCCAAAGAACCTCAAGTCTGCCTCTGCCTGCTTCTGCCTGTTGGTTGCCTGTTAATTTCGGTCACTTAAGAGCATCTTACAGACTTCTGGCCAAGATGGAGTCATAGGTAGACACACTGTGCCTCCTTGCACAACCAAAAGAAGGACAACAACAATTTAAAAACAAGAAGCAAACAGAACTTACAGAAAACCAAACTGTACGGAAGTCTGACAATGAAGGAGTTAAAGAAGACATGTCCATCCAGGAGGGGCAGAGACAAGCAGCTGGGCAGAGAGGACTTGTGGCAAGGTGGCAGCTGGCTGACCCAGCAAGGCAGTGGATTCTGGAGTGGGGAGAGCAAGTCTGCAGCTGGCTGGTAAGGAAGCAGTGGGCAGACAGGCAAGGCGGCAGATTGCTGGCTGGGCAGTCCCACATTCTCTCACAAATAACCCAGGAGAAGCAACTGGGGAACAGGACGAACTGCACAACCCAGGGCCCCATCACAGAGAAATAAAGCCACAAACCACTGATTGAAAACACCTGTAGGGGTTGAGGCGGCAAGGGGAGAAACTCCCAGCCTCATGGGAAAGTTCGTTGGAGAGATCCACAGGGTCCTAGAATGTACTCAAACCCACCCACGAGGGAATCAGCACCAGAAGGGCCCACTTTGCTTGTGTGTAGCAGGGTAAGTGACTGAAATCCAGCAGAGAGCAGACCAAGCGTCATTGTTCCCACTCGGACCCCTACCACACACACAATGTCACAATGCAGTAATGTGGGTTATCTTACCCTAGTGAACAGCTAAGGCTCTGCCCCTCACAACCTAATAGGCTCAAGACAAAAAAAAAAAAAAAAAAAAAAAAAAATTGGCCCAAATGAAATAACAGATCAAAGCTCCAGAAAAAATACAATTAAGCAATGAAAATGTAGCCAACCTATCTGATGCACAGTTCAAAACACTGGTAATCAGGATGCTCACAGAATTGGCTGAATTTGCTCACAAATTAGGTGAGAAAATGAAGGCTATGCTAAGTGAAATAAGGGAAAATGTATAGGGAACCAATAGTGTTGGGAAGGAAACTGGGAGTCAAATCAACGGTGTGGACCAGAAGGAAGAAAGAAACATCCAACCAGAAAAGAATAAAGAAACAAGAATTCAAAAAAATGAGGAGAGGCTCAGGAACCTCCAGGGCAGCTTTAAACATTCCAACATCCGAATTATAGGGGTACCAGAAGGAGAAGAGGAAGAGCAACAAGTGGAAAAGTTATTTGAACAAATAATGAAGGAGAACTTCCCCAATCTGGCAAAGGAAATAGACTTCCAGGAAGTCCAGGAAGCTCAGAGAGTCCCAAAGAAGTTGGACCCAAGGAGGAACACACCAAGGCACATCATAATTACATTACCCAAAATTAAAATGAAGGAGCGACTCCTACAAGCAGCAAGAGAAAAGGGGACAGTCGCCTACAAAGGAGTTCCCATCAGACTGTCAGCTGATTTCTCAAAAGAGACCTTCCAGGCAAGAAGGGGCTGGAAAGAAGTATTCCAAGTCATAAAAGGCAAGAACCTACATCCAAGATTGCTCTATTCAGCAAAGCTTTCATTTAGAATGGAAGGGCAGATAAAGTGCTTCTCAGATAAGGTCAAGTTAAAGTAGTTCATCATCACCAAGCCCTTGTTATATGAAATGTTAAAGGGATTTATCTAAGAAAAAGAAGATAAAAAATATGAACAGTAAAATGACAGCAAACTCACAATCATTAACAACCACACCTAAAACAAAAACAAAAGCAAGCTAAGCAAACAGCTAGAACAGGATCAGAATCACAGAAATGGAGATCACATGGAGGACTATCAACAGGGGATGGGGAGGAGCAGAGAGGGGGGAAGTTACAGAGAATAAGTAGCATAGATGATGGGAAGAAAATAGAGAGGGGGAGGGGAAGAATAGTATAGGAAATGTAGAAGCTAAAGAACTTACATGTATGACCCATGTACATGAACTAAAGGAGGAATGTGCAGGTGGGAGATGAATGAAGGGGGGGAATGGGACAACTATAATAGCATAATTAATAAAACATTTTTTTAAAAAGAAAAAAAGAGCCTCTTGCAGTACTGGAGTTGCATAATATAGGTTCTCAATGAGTCACCAGATCAGGGTGGGTGGTGTTCATCAGTTTGATACATGTGTAAACTCATGGCCAATGTGGGGGCTGAGGCCAGCCTGCCATTTTCCCACGGTGTATCAGGTCTAGCTGCCACCTGCTGTGTGCTTGCTCACATGTATGGTGGAGCAGTGTCTAAGGGGTGGTCAGGGTGAGGACAGCAGTTCCAGGCTCATAGCTTTAAATATCAACTCTATGTTTATGACTCTAAATATTCTAAAATTTAGATTCTACATTTCAAAAATTTAATTCCAATTTTCTGGAGCTATATATATTTATATTAATTGAAGTTGGAGGCAGTTTGAGATGAGTATAATCTCAAATGACTACAAAATATTCTCAATATGTGCTAAGTAATCTTATTAAACCTAATTTTCATACCAAAGTTGTTATCCTATATTTTTTTCTCCTCCCCATATTCCAGCTATGAAAAAGATAGGAAGCAGAGAAAAGAAATGATTAAACTTCTCCAGGGAGAAAATAAATCATTTCATGTAATCCATAATATCTCCCCTCCCCACAAGACTTGTACTGGGAATGTATTTAGAGTTCTATACAAACCAAATTTAAAGAAAAGTTAAAAAAATAAGATACTTATCTGCTGACAACCAGGAAAAAAAGAGTTAATTGATTGGTCAAGAATTCTATGGTGAAACACTTATAAAGCATGAGTAATTTGTATAGTTGCTATTTAAACAGGCTAGATAATAACACTTTTGAGATAATAAATGAGAATGAAAAAGCCTTTTTAACCATATGGCTGCATATACTTATATAATCTCCAAACTGAAAATCTACTATGAATTACTCATTATTTAAGTGTGTGTGTGTATACATACATATATATATATTCCAACAGTTATTTTTCTATTGCCAAAATGTCTTTTTCATACAGCTGAAGTTCAACTGTATTTGTATTTCATACAGTTTTGTTGTTCACATAGATACCCTTTGAAAAATGATGACTATTGAGAAATTTTAAAGTGTTTTTACTTTCCAGTTTGGCTGACCAAGTTAACAGATGTCTCATATAAGACTTTTTATACTAATTCTTTCTGATGTTAGCAACATTTCAATAAAGACAAAATTAGCCTCTCCCTCCTTTTTGCTTGAAGAGTTTCTAATCCTTTTTTTATTCAATTTTTTTGCATTTTAGAATTTTTGTTTTTAGGTCTTCATAATCTTATTTGTTTCCTTATGGGACTATCTATTGTCAATGTTAAGTAGCTAATTCATAAATCGTTGATTTGATCTACTATTTAACGAAAATGAGTCAAACATCTCAGAACCTACACTATGATCTTGGTGTTAAGTAAAATGTCTAATAAATTAATTGTAGGCCTGTGTGTGAAGAAAGATATAGGTTTCTCAATTATTTGTGTTATTTTCCTGATTTGCAGATAATAAGACCTAATGAAGACTTTTTGTCTCTTTTTATTCTATTTTTTGCTTTTAGTTTGTTTCACTAACATTAAAATTCAAAAAAAAAATGCACCATATGTAACAAAGTTAGCATTTCCTAAGGAGTATTTTTTTAGCATTTATTTTCTTAGTGTTATTATAAAAGCTTCACAATAGAGAGGAGGTGAAAATTATTTGCTAAAATAAAATGTTAGGACTATAAAACATTTTAATTATACATAAAAAGTCCTACTCAGAATTATCTGAAGACATCTCTTTCTTAAATCTAGGTCTGCTCTGTGCTTTCATGGTGTCTTCCCTCATTCGCTTCAGGTCACATTTCAACAATAACAAACCAAGAGATAAGCTGTTAAATACTTGATCAACCAAATGTTTTAATTTGGGCACAGTGCCAAGTTACCAATTTCTCACCCTTATCCCCACTTAATTGACTGATAGAGCCTGAATGGACCAGTGATCCAAGCTCAATTAAATATTATCTGGGGTAGGAAACACACAGTAATGACTGTGTTTTCAATAAAGCAGGCCAATAATGTAGGATATTATTCTGGCCTACTCTAACCAAAATCGCTATAGTCTTCCACTATGGAACTCAGAAAACACCCATCCCTCTATACTGAAAATGAGTCAAACATCTCAGAACCTACACTATGATCTTGGTGTATACTTAATTGGCCTTTGGATTGCTATGTATAATTTTCAGAACTTCTGAACAAAAACAAATAAGATGATACAAACAAACACTAGATGATTAATAAATGAAAATAAACTCATAAAGCAATGTCCTCAGTATCAGGAAGGAAAGATGTAAGCAATTCCTAGAAGATATTCCAGTATATCTGCCCATATCAAGTCCCTCTGTTAAGATGTTTTCAGTACAAGTTCCAGTGGGATTTCACCCTGGCTGGTATGGGACTTAGATGAGAATTAAACTTTGACCTCAACAGTTTCATAGGAACCTCTTTATGGAGAAGAAAATTAAATTTATTAAGGTTATAAATGATTAAGGTGATGACTAAAAATGATAAGGAGTGGGGCATAGTTACCAGAAAGGCTTTCGAAGTTGGACCACTAGGTTAAGATTCTGGGTCCACATTTACTTGGGCAATTTCCATATATACAAAGTTGGAATGATAAAAGTAAAATATCTATACAGTTTTTTCTAAAGTGTAAATGAGATGTAATATATAGAGTATATATCACAGTGTTGGACATATAGTATACCATCAATAAATAACATTATTATTGATCCAAGACAACAAAAAATTTGAACTTCAACTCTGTGCCAATCAACTCTATCATTTAATCATGGTTATAGAATATTAAATGAATCTCAGTTCTGCACCTCAAAGGAAAAAAAAAAAGACAAGCAGACAATTATAAAGCACCAAGTTAATTGGTATGTTAGAGGTTAGCACAGTATCATCTGGGAGCAGAAGGGTATAAGGGAATTGTTTTCTGGATAAAATTAAAACTTTACTTAAACACAGTATTGGGTTCTGAGAATAGTCATCAACAATGTGGTTCTGACTCTTAAGAACATAATGGAGTCTAGGCCTACTTGAGTCTCAACTCAGGCTTTTTGGTTCCAAGGTTACTGGTATTTGCATGAAATATATTTAAATCATTCTCTTTAGTTCTTCTAATTTCTCTCCAGTCATCTATTTGCTAATTTTTTTCTCTAAATCCTGGTAACCACAAAAGAGTATCTTATGGAGAAAAAAAGTAATTAAAATAAGGGTACTGTGTGAACTCCTCATTTCTCAGTTGAATCTCCTTCATGTACACATAAGTAATAGTTAAAATGTGGACCCTTGTAACATCTGGAAGGAAATTCCATTGTGGCAGATAATTTACTTGTTGGCTCTGAAATTATTTCCTATATCATTAATACATTAACCATAATTAAATTCTTATGAATGTGGAGTAGGTAAAAATACCTTGGTGCCTCTCAAAATTATATTTGATGAATAACGTGAAAAATATATCCTCCTAACACCTGCTGAGTCCCCACTATAAAGTATAACGGGTAGTAGCGATTTTCAATTAGCATTCAACAATTACCTTGCCTTTATTAGTTCTTTTAAATGTTTTATTAGAATTGAAACAACCAATATTTGCTCATGTTTCATTAAATCCCATTTTCAATGTTTGGCTCAAACCTGGTGATAAAAGAGGGTCTTTTGAGCTTAGTGGTAATATCATCTAAGCCTGAAAATAACAGGGAAGACTTCAGAGTCAACATCTCTTTGGTCTAAGGTAACGAGAATACCTGAATTACTCAAAATTATAATACTAATAACACATGAATAAAGAACCACTTACAGTTCATCCAGTATAAATTATTTTAAGCATGTCTAATAAAAGAAAGCTTTAAAAGAGCATTAGCAGAATTTATTTAATTGCAACGTGTGCAGGGCAGCGTTATATTATGTACCTGTGGCTTTTCAGAATCACACACAATCTTGTACTTAATGTGTATAATCAAACAAGAAAATGAAAAAAATACTGGAAACTATTCTTCAATGGTAAATTTTTGCCCACTGAGCTGTCATTTGTGGATGGATTCATGATTGATCAGAATAATACACAATGGTGTGGTGTAATTCTTTAGTGTGATGTTGTAAAATGGAGTATTGCCTCTGTTATTTTATCCAGTTTGCTTTTATATGACAGGGTTTATTGTGCGTTATGCTGTAGCTCATTCCTCTGTTCACAATGCCTACTGATGTGTAATTATGACTTGTCTGAACTGTAAGAAGGAGCAGTAAGTGAAAGGAAATCTGCAAGCACGCTTGATTTATGAGTCTTGATACTATATTGCAGTCCTAATCTGCTTGCTTAACTTCGCTTCGGGCTAACTAACTGTATAACATGCTTACGATTAGCGCTATAGCAAGTTGTGGAAGATTTACTCTGAAGGAATTACTAGACTTTTAAAGAATGATTTAGTCATTATTTCAGAACAGGTAAAGCTGTATATTATTTCTTTTATAAATATTTTGTGTAAAAAATGACCACTCTGAGGCATTTTTATGTGATAACAAAGAATAGTGTGTAAAATAATTTCTCTGTGTTAAATATTATAATGCTATTGGTAATGTTTTATGATGAAAGTAACAATATTCCTCATCTTGTTCTCCTTTTCATATACAGTAGTTTTTGTCTGGTGCTGCAATTGTACTATAACTACTTTGATGCAGGGCATCTAATTTTTTGCAGGAGTAGCCAAAAATAGAAATTACTATAGATGAGCAAATGAAACGAAACTCATAAAGCAATGACCTCAGTGTCAGCAAGAAAAGATGTAAGCAAATTTGCCTTTTTAATCACCATTCACTAAAACATATACAGCTGGAGTTAAGGATCACAGTGTCATTATTGAATCCTAGCATATTCAATTCACATGCTTTTAGCAAATTAAAGTTATAAATTACCCTTTGTTTCTGCATAGCCAATCTAAATCACCAACAAGAAAAATACTCTTCCCCAAAACTTATTTTTGACCAGGTTTGTTAAAGGTCTAAAAGAAAATAATAACTTGAAAAATCATCTGTAGCTCATATTTTGATATAAAATAAACAGCTTTGATTATGCATAAGAATATGCAAGCATCTCTGAGTCATTACAGAATAATTTTGAACAATATTAAGATGAATATTTCAGAGGTTTAAAAATCGTATCATTTATATCTTATTTTTTGTCTTTTGTTCTTCTTTGATTCCATTTACAAATGCTTTATTCCTAATGAACATTTTTCTATAATCAGCAAAATGTGAGATTTAGGATTCGATGGACTGAAATATGAGTGATTAACTCATTACTTCATGATAAAAAGCCAAGTTCCAGAACAATAGCACAGAATTAAACTTAGGGTGCACAATGGAAGAGCTGTGAGTGTGGACACACGTGTCCTCGAGCTTCCACAACTTTGGAAGTTTGTCAGAACAAGGGTCTTTTATAATGAACAATACACCCTATTAAATATGGGTTTGCAAGAAATGCTTTTGCAATATTCTTGGTCATTCCATGCTGAATAATAAGTTTATTTTCTGTTTCTCGGCACAAAATTCGGCTTTATTTTAGACTTCTTGAAGCGGATTCCTGGGAATAACCCTACTATTGCCATACTATCATTTAGTAAATGTGTGACTGACTAGGGGAAATTTTCTCATTTGGGCATCATTGTAGATAGTGTCTGCCAGAATATGCAGATGATATTTACTGAACTAAAGGTCTAAGTAGTGGGAGATGGCCCTAAATATGCACTTCCTCTACCAATTATCAAATTAAACTTGATTCTTAGCCATTCGAATGAATTGTAGTTGGAAACCAAAAGAGCTTATATGCACTGTGGATTCAAGTCAACTTCTTTTAATTTGTGCTTGTGAACTGTTTCTTTAATGGCTTAACTATCAATGCAAAATGAGGAATGGAACTGCATACCGTTAGAATGAGCCCATAAACCATGCACTGTTCTCACGACACCAAATATTTCAAGGTTGGCACAGCTCACACTCAAAATAGACAACAACAAATTTCCTCTTGCAACCCAGTAAGAGCATCATTCTCTTCAACAGATCAGTAAGAGCATCATTCTCTTGAACGAATGGGTCTAAAAGCTAGTTATCAGTTATTCTGATGAAAAATCATAAACAAAAATAAAAGGGAAAGTGTTCCGGATAGAAACTGTTAGCATATTTTCGGTGACAATCTCTCCTCTCTTATACCCAATGCAGCTGCATATAAACAGTCTCTTGTGACCCTATATATAACTACATATCAAGACATACCTTATTAATTTACTTGGGATAATTATATATTTAAGATTCAAACCATCAATATTTTTCTGTCTTTCATGAGCTAAAATACCCAATTATGTTCTTTGTACTCAAGAGCTTGGGTCTGACTCCACAGTCTTCTCTCAGGCAAAGCTCCCATTGACATCAATGCTTAACACAATTAGGTTGTCATTATACTGTTTAGGAGGCTTTTCTTGGTGAAAACACATACAACTTGCACCTTTGCAATAGTCCTTATGTCAATAGGCAAAGAAACTTCATGAAGGAGAAAATTTTATTAATGCCCCGAGTTTTTCTTCAAGAGGATAATTAAGATATCCCTACTTTTCTTCTAGTCAGATTTCTCAATAGTAAAATTAGAACTATCAAGAAGCCTAAAAGACAGCAAGGCATTCTCTAGCTAATAATCACATTATACAGAAATAAATGAATTGCCAACCTTAGAAAAATCATCATACCCAGCTGCTTCATTAGCAAGTATGGCTATTTTCTCTCCAAAAAGAGCCTTTGATCAGATACCAGGAAATCTGGATTCAGTTCTACTCTCCATTACGTATTTCTGAATCATCGACATCAGTAATTTCCTATTTATTTATCTTTTCAAAAGTCTTAATAACTGCCTTAAACATAAAATCTTGTGAAAACTGAAAGCTAAAAAGCGTGGAAGAACTGTAGAAACTGAGATCCACACGTAGAAATAATGTAGGAATGTAGGCATGTACATATGTATGTACATGTTATCATCACTAGCAGCATGACCATTACCCTAGCTCTTCACCATTGTGTCATCATCTCACTGGGCTTTCCACCACAAACTGCTCCCCTTAAATAATGCTGTCCCCAAAGAAGCCACCCACCTGGGTTCCCAAACCCTGATTGATTTCAACTTTTGTCACAGCCTATGCACAGTAACGTGCTTATAGATGTCAGAGTCTCCCACTAAATTCCCAAAGTGCATTGTCTCTTTAAAGTACCTTTTTTTTTTTTATTGCTCCTTCAAGGAAACAAGCTACCATGCCTGAAAGAGTCTCTCCAACATTCTTATCAACTCCTGTAGAAGGGGATTTGAAATCTACATCCTTTGAGAAATCTTTCCCAATTAATAGAGATTTGTTATGCCATTTGCATTGTCCCGTGCCACCTAATCAAGTCTAAGCCCTGTGTGTAAACAACGACAGCAGCACAGGTTATGAATTCAATATTATTTATGTTCCTTCCTATTCAATTTGTTATTTGATATGTATTATTGTCATGCAGGCATTTCTTAAGTCTCAAAAACTAAATAAAAAACTAAGACTAACTATGCTTGGGGAGCATATGGTATTACGGTGGAGCTAGACTACCATCTAGTAGATGCTCATTTTCCTTTAATGATAATTGCTTGATGGCAAGACACATTTATTCGAAAATAATTAGATAATAAACATGTATTGAGCATCGACTTGGGTTGAGCTCTGTAAATAAAAAAATAAATAATAATAAGTTCTTGGTTTCATAAACCTATAATTTAAGCAATAAGTTATACAGGTGGAAATTTTTATAAAACTATATGCAGTATACTTTTAAATTTCATTTTTTTCAATAAACAATTGAAATACATTACAAACTGCAGGCTTACATTTTAGCAATACAAAGTAAAAGTCAGGATATTCCAAGATAAATAAAATAAAATAAATCTAGCTAGATACAAAGCAAAAACACTCAACTATTCCAAAATGGAACACATGTATTATCATTTTATACAGAAGTAAGAGAATTATGGCTTTACACTCAAGAAATATGTAATATTTATGGTGAAGCATGTGTTTGTCATATGGCCTATCTGAAAGTACTGTTGTGATAAGTACTTACCTTACTGGCTTGCAACAATGTAGACATTAACTAATCAGAATCCCTGCCATTCTGAGTGTTAGTGGCTGCTTCTGGATGGGCTTGAGGTCTTCTGTATTGTTTCTTATGCACCTGATCATCACACCTATCTCCTGGGCTCCCCTTGCTGTTAAGAAAAAGGGATTGCAATTACAGTCCTAAAAATAAGGGAAAAAAAGACTTTTACAGAGTTGTTTTGTTTTTAACTACCCCCCGCCCCAAATAACTGTTTCCTTATTCAGGTCACCATGATATGCGCAAACTGGGAGAAAAATCTTTGCTAGATCAACTCTCTCTCTCTGCGATAAGGGAGAAATTGGGTCTTAGTTATTAATCAACAAGGTCAAACACAAAATTGTACATAGTGAGCACATAAAACATTTTTATTCAATAAATAAAGTCCTTTAATTAATCTGAAATTTTTCTTTCTACTCCATATTAAGCTGACTTTGTTCCACACTAACTTGTGAAAAATCAGTGGTTGAAAGAATATTCAATCAGCTCCATACTAATGGCGCTAAATGCTTCACAGTTCCTCTATATACAGGACATACTTCGAAGATAAAAAATTCCAACAAAATATCCCTTTTGTCCATTTTAATATTTTAAAGGAAACTTATAAATCAAAATGTCATCAGAAAGATTTAGAGTGAAATAAATAATCATTTTTTAAAAAAAATAATATGCCCACCTACTTATATTTATAGATACATACGTGATGATTATGTGAAAACTGTAATCTAGTTACATTTTTTATCATATGTCTCAGCATTATCTTTAACCAAGAAAGGCATATTTTTTAATAGCATCTCTTTGGTCGATTAATTTCAATATTAAGCATGCTGAAATAATCTTTATATGTTATGCTATCCAAAATCTTCCCCAAATCTCCCTTGTTCAAAATATAATGCTGCTTAAATATGTTAGGCAACATGTACTCTACCTATTTGCATTATGTCAAATGAACTGGATCATTCCAATATGGTGTTACATGTGCATGGAAGCCTGTAGCATTCTATAACAGGTGTTGAGGAAATGTACTAGACAGAGATATTGACAGTAAGGTCATCTGTAAGCATAAACACTGAAAATATCAAGAAAAGTATATAGTCGTTAATGGCATGAGAGGAGAAAAAATAATGCATAAGAGGAATTAGCTATCTTCTCCCACAAAACAAAAATAACAATAAAAAAGAAACACACACAAGACATTTATTTTGCCTCACAATGTTCTCTCTCTCTCTTTCTTGTCTATTCTCAAATATAGAGAAAGACAGAGGTCTGAGACAGAGGGAAGTCATTACATGGCAAAAAGTAGAACTTACACAGATGAAAGAAATGCATGAAGTAACATACAATAATTGTTTTCTTAATGTTGTCAGAATGCATTTACCTCCATTAAAACATTTAGAACATTCTGCTTGGGATTTTGATTATTGACATAAATGTCTCTCTCACTAAATAAAATAAGTCCCCTAATTTATTTCTGAATTATGATAAGATCTAAAATAATGCCATTGAACATGGTATGTATTCAATAAATATGTCTTCCAACTTAATCATTAAGTGTAATTCTAAATTTAGTTAATTTACCCAGAAAGAAGTGATTGTGTAAAGGTTTATTGATGACTTAGAAAGGATATATTTACAGGAAAGATCTTAATGGAAACAATTTTGTGTTACACAACAATATCAATATGACAATTGTACTAATGAAGAATTATTGGAAGTAGAATGAATAATAAATTCTAGCAGTTTAGTCCTAAAACTTTGCCCTCAAATAAGATTTTAAGTATAAAGTCACAAAATGCAAATAAAAGGAATAAAAATTTTAAAACTCTTAGCTCTATTGAAGACACATGAATTTTAAAATATAGTTGCAAAGTATAACACTACAATGTCTTAAAATGATTGTATGTACATATATACAAATGTCCTTTTGGTTGTTCTAAATAAACTTCAGAAATGTTTTCCAATTCTCAGTGAGGCACGCATTCCAATTTTCTGCAATATTAGCAGGGGTGACTAATGATGGCTAATTTTTGCCTGTAGTATTTCCTTCAATCTGCTTGTGCACTTTCAGTTTCTCTGGTGGCAGCAGCATTTGTAAATTTTCTGGTCACTAAGCATTCAAGTACAATTGTAAGTGATCAGTTTGCGATTGGCTAACATGGAGAATATACAGCAAAAAAAGAATATTTGCATATGTTTATAAATGAACGTCCATAATAATCTTAAAATCTCTACATGCACAATTTTTTGTCTGCTACATTATATTATTTTGAAAAGCTAGATGTTTAAAGAAAGAATATATTTAGTTGAAAAGGATGAAGCCACATATTTTGAAGGAGCTTTATTGTATTCTGTGTTTAAGTAACTACCCCACTTCCCATTTATATTTATTTATTTTAAATAAAAAATGCTACTTAAATTGGAGTAATATACAAAATGATATCTTCTCATTATCTATTTTACAAGTCAAATATTTCAAATAATACACATCAGAGATTAGAATGATTTTTTTAAAATATTTTATTTATTTATTTTTAGAGAGAGGGGAAGGGAAGGAGAAAGAGGAAAACATCAGTGTGGTTGCCTCTTGCACACCCCCCTACTGGGACCTGGTCTGCAACCCAGACATGAGCCCTGACTGGGTATTGAACCTGGGATCCTCTGGTTTGCAGGCTGGTGCTCAATCCATTGGACCACACCAGGCAGGGCTAGAATGATCTTTTTAAAACTCAATATTTTTACAACACATTTATCAGGACATAACAGAGATGATACAAAAGTGCAAGTTGCCTAATATTTAGAAGTTCAAGAAATTAAATGTTTACGCAGAGACCATTTAGGAAAAGTAAAACCATGTCATATTTTAAACTCAAAGAAAGCTGATATGAATCTATTTTAATTATCACAGTAATACCAAATTGAATCATTGCCCAGAAACTTTCCCAGGACCTTTTGGTAAGGCCACATAGGGGAAGGTTCAGCTCCACAAACAGAGTCATTCACAGGGCAACTTAATGAGCATCCTTCTTAAAAATGAGGTCATGTGATGAAGGAAGGAAGGAAGGAAGGAAGGAAGGAAGGAAGGAAGGAAGGAAAGAAGGAAGGAAGGAAGGAAGGAAGGAAGGAAGGAAGGAAGGAAGGAAGGAGACATGTCCAATTTCTGAATATGTCACAGATAAGCTTTTATCCAAACTCCTCACCACTTTTCAAAGGTGACATTCCATGTATATGTTAGGACTGTGTGTGTGTGTCACTTGCATATGAATTTTGATCAATGGAAAAATCGTGAGGGTGCATTATTCAGCTAAGAGGAACTCTAAACACGTAGGGCTTTGGTAAAAGGTGCCCAATTAGTTATAAAAATATCTTATATTGAGGCTTAATTTCATGTTCTCACTGAAGCCCAATCATGTTGGCTGTCACTCAATAGGCTACAGAAATCACAGATGATGAATACAGGGATATTATAAACGCAGGTAAACTTGCCTGCTAAAGGCAAAAGCGATTACTGTTTTTTACCTAAGCAGAGTACAAATTATCTCTTTAGCTTCATATCACTAAAAATAACATGATTTGATCCCAAAACTCTTCCCTTTTGTTTCAAGGGGCTCTGGGAATATCTTAAAGATTTTGTAAACGATGATCTTCATGTGACAGAAACATAGCAGAGCCTCAGAGTATATAGAATGCCCTTGGTGTTATTTAGAAAGAGGGATCCCACCAGACCGTCGAAGGACCCCACTGGGAGCACGACTTAACCAGCAGAAGGTGCCTTGGATGGAAATACACATAGCGCTTTCTTGAGTCAGGGATTGCCCGGCTTCTTGGTCTGGTGGGTGGAGCATGGTATGGTCTGGATGTCAACCCTCATTTTACCCCTCCGCTTAGCAATTTTTCTGCTGTACAAGAACTGCACGATCGTAAAAGGTGGTCCTGGAGACCAAAATAATAACATCTTTGCAACTGCTTGCCAGTTTCTGCCTTTTAAGTAATACCTTTTTAGTGTGTAGTTCTGAGCCCTGAAGGGAAATTGGAGAAGTTAAATTGATTAACATTAGAAAGAGGATCAAGGTAAATGCAGGAAAAAAAAGTAAAAAGAAACAAAGGTCTTTGGGTAGAAAAGACTCCAAAGGTAGAAAAAGGGTGTGAGAGAAGAGAAGGGGGAATAAATTGGAAAAACCAGAGTCTCATAAAGTAGCAGAGAACATTGTCACAGTAGGATAATTTGCTAAGTACTATTAACAGATATGTGAATGTAATGTAGAAGAATTGGCAGGAATAGTGCAAAAACTCTATACTAACAGTGTCAGAGACGTAATTCACCCCTGGACCTGATGGAAGAGGAATAGAAAAGGAAGAGTCCAGAATCCAGGACCCAGGATGCCTTAAGAAGGGTAGAACATTCTGTTAATTCAAACAGCAGTATAGTTGGAGATGACCTTAGGGTAGGTAGAAAATATAAACCTAACTTTAGTCTACTTCTTCCTTCCAATCTCCTGAGACCACATCTCATTGGTCCAACCCCCAAAATGCCTGAGGGTAGGGCACCCACACCTGTCAGCCTTGCTGGCTAAGAGAAGGGTGGAGCAGGGCTAGCGTGGACAGACAGGTATTCCATGGGGCTGAAGCTTCCTTGTTTATGGGTTTCAACTGTGGTAGTGGAAGTTGAAGGGAGTCAAGAGAATGAGGGCACTGCCATCTTGTGAGACACTGCGAGGAACTAAATGAAAACATTTTTTAGGATCTTTCATTGTCCGTGTGTGATTCTTCCCTTAGTTATTTATCCACTGCTCTGTAACAAATTACCCCAAAAGTCAGCAGCTAAAACAGTAAATGTTGAGTAGCTCACAGTTTCTATGGTCACGAATCCTGGTTTTCTTTATCTGGCTGCCTGTGTTTAGGGTTTCTTACAAGGTTTTGTTCAAGTATGAGTATGAGCTGTGATCATCTCTAGACTTGACTGGGGGAACATCTCCTGTCAGGCTTGCTGACATGGCTGTTGGCAGGATTTGAAGATCCATTTCTAAGGTGACTCACATAAGTGTTCATAGTACTTGGGCTCTTGCTGCCTGTGGGCTGAAGATATTTATTTTTGATGTCTGGGCCTTTATACAGGGCTACTCATAACAAAGCAGCTGGCATTCCCCAGAGCAAGACAAAGAGAGACAGAGACAAAGACAAGAAACAGAAAAAGGGGCCTTTTGTAAGCTGATCTCATAAGTGACATCCCATCAGTTTTTTTCCATTGGAATTGTATTGAGATAATTATAGAGTCACATGCCTTTGTAGATTATAAAGAGAGATTCCCACGTTCCCCCGTTTTCCAATTTCCTCCAATGGTAACATAGTACAGAATTATAGTAAAATATGACATCCAGGACATTGATGTTGACATAATCCATCAATCTTATTTAGATTCCTCCAGTTTCACTTGTATTGGAGTGTGAATTTAATTCCTTACAAATTTGTCACATATGCAGATTTGTGTATCTACCGCCATAGTCAAGATACTAAATAGTTTCATCGACACAATTATCTGTGTCTGTCACGTTGCCCTTTTACAATCATGCCCACTTCATTTTCCCCCTCCTACTCTGCCCCTAAGCCTTGACACCCCTTAATCTGTTCTCCATTTCTGAAATTCTGTCATTTTAAAATTATTATATAAATTGAACCATATAGTTTGTAGCCTTTCAGGATTGACTTTTTTCACTCAGCATAATTCTCTGGAGGTTCATTCAAGTTCCGTGTATCAGTGTTTTGTTCTTATCTGTCCCTTGCATTCCATGGTAGGTATATGACATGTCCTGTTGCAGGACATGTGGGCCGATCAACTCATTCACTATTATGAATAAAGCTGCTGTGAACATTTTTGTACAGGTTTTAATGTGATCATAAATTCCTACTTCTCTAGGATAAATGCCAAGTGGTTCAATTGCTTGTCATTTGCATGTTTAGTCTTATAAAAAAAAAAAACTCAACATTTTTGCAATATCCTTTTTGTTAGAATCAAGTCACTAGGTCTGTCCATACTCATAGGGAGTTAATTACAAAAGAGCACACAGAGCGGAGGGCAGGGTTCAGTGGGGTCACCTTAGAGGCTGCCTGATACCTCTCCTTACTACCCCTTCAAGATGACTCCTCTTCTAGCTTACATCAACTCTTTCTTTCCGTGTTAACAATTGAAATCACACACCAGTGCTCTGCAGCTCCCATCTGCCTCAGGCAGAATCCTCGGTCCCACTTTGGGTAATCCCAGAGGGGACTTGAAACAGCAAATCTACATTTGCCCCCCATCCCTAGTTCTCGGTGATTTGGAGAACTTAGGTGCAAAAGCAGTGTGACAGTGTGTGCTTATTTGTGCCTGATTCAGAACAAGGAAGAATACTGAATATTGAGTCTGAAAATTGTAATGTGTAATGTGTACAGAATAAACATTGATCTAAATTTCAAATAAAAAATGTCCAAGTAGTGTGATATACTCCAGCTCAATATTTCAATGACAGTATTAACTTTTTTAAAGTGGCATTTTAAGAAAATTAGCACCACTGTTAAACTTAAATGTAAACATTCTATTCAAAATAAAAATGTGACTGAAAACAATTGTTCTGGTCTATTCATTTTTCCAATTGTTTCAGCTAGACATGGTTCATCCTGACCGATGGTAAGTTCTCTTAACATTCACTATTCCCAACCCTATCCCTCACAGTGAAGGTCCATGGCTAAATCTTCATAGAACCAATCCCAGAGGGCACCTAATCCTGACTCTGAACATCTAATATAGACTCTTACCACATCCTGCCTTTAATTCCTGTTTCTCTGCTGATTTTCCTCAATGTAACCTTATGTGCAGATCATGCCCTCAGACACCAATGTAATAGAAAACAGTGGAGTGAATATACCTGAAAATAATTCAGATCAGGTAATTATGGGAGGTCCTAGGCAGTAAGAAAAAATTAGACAAGTACGACTTCATTTAGTCCAGACATCATAATTTTATTTTCTCTAAACCACCAGCCGTTTTTGCTTTTAGGTCATCATATAGGAATGTTTCCTTCTGCTTATATGATTTTATGCCTGTGTTCACTTGGCCAGTTCTTATTTCTCATCTCTGCTCAGACATCCTTTCACTAGAAGCTATTAGCGAATCATCAAGGCTAGGCTAGATATCCAGGCATATACTTCTAGCCCTTTGTCATAAAGGGCTCTTGGGAGCATCCATTACCATTCTGATCACATGTTTAATGTTAGTCTTTCCCACTAGCTTGCAATTCCCAGGGATATAGATAAAATATTGTTTTGGTTTTTTTAATCACTGTATCCCTACATTTAGCCCAGCTCCTGGAACCTATTGATTATTAAATAAATTAATTTTAGTTGGTTAATTTCATCTGAGTGATTCAATGATAAAAGCCAGTGAATTTTTCATGAACTAGGCAAAATTTTAATGAGGTACCTTGTCAGGGTCAGTATATCCAAGAATGAGTAGACGGAATCCAGTCACAAAGATTCAAACACATGTGTCTACCTTGGCTGGTGTGGCTTGGTTAGTTGGAGACTTGTCCTGTGGACCAGAGGGTTGTGAGTTCAAAACCTGTTCAGGGAACATGCTAGTTTACAGATTCTACCCCCTGTCAGGGAACGTTTGAGAGTCAACTAATCCATGTTTCTCTCACATTTATATTTCTTTCTCTCTCTCCCCTTCTTCCTCATCCTCTCTCTCTGGAATCAGTGGATATGTCATTGGGTGAGGATTTTTTAAAAAGTCTTGAAACACTAAGAGAATTGCAACAAGAAGATAAAGTTGTTTTTTCTTTTCTTTTTTTCCGCCAGAGGAAATAGATTACTGGGTACTCTTGCACAATAAGCGCTGAGTTTGTAAAAAGTAAAATATAAGACACAGACTTAATCTCAGAGATGTCTTAAGCCTAGTTGTAAGAGCTGCATATTCTGAACAAAATAAGATGTATTTGATGCTGTGACAGTGTACTTTTCCACCTACAAGCCAGATTTGTTCCAGAGACCAGGCCAATTTTGTGACTGAAGTTGGAGCTTAGTAAACCAACCATGTGGACTGAAAACTTGTGTGCAGAATAATCTAAATCCACCAGAATCTTTTTTATTAATCCATAATTCTTCAAGTCCCTCTTATAGCACAAAGGGGAAGGTAAGAAATAACTTCTTAGAGACATCTCAAAACACTCTCACTTGGCATTCAACTTCTATAGTTCACTTTTCACTGTTTCTACATTTTTCAACTATGTATGCATCATACATAACCTTTAAGTAAGGCTTTCTTTTTCATTTAGAGTATAAATGTTCATCAAAGTTACTTTTGTTTCAGTTTGTCAACCTCTCAGATAAATGTGTACAACTTTGTCTGAGACAGTGAGTGGTGATATATGAATTATGTCATTGTGTGCAGAAGGATACCTTGCTGGTGACAATATGAAAAAGAACTATTTCCCTATCTTTGGGAGAAGGGTGCCCCCATTATAACTGACATGAAGCACCTAATCACTCTGTGGAAGCCTTGTTGAAATTCCCAAACTAATCTACTTTAACTTCAAAGTTGTGTTGCTGTTGTTGTTGCTGTTGTTATTGTTAGAATCAACTAAAACATTTTCTTGATAACTTCAATTTCCTTTTCCAAATCATCTTAAGTTAAAAGAACAACAAAAAAGTAGTAATTTCCCATCAACATGACTAGACCAATATAGACTTGATAGGAGCTCAATAAAACCATTATAGTTTTTGTAATAGGATTAAATCAGTTCTTGATTGAAGTATACAAGGCACTTTTTCCCAAATTATATTAGACGCTTGGCAATTGCCACCATTTTAAGAGAGAAGGGTTATTATTGAAGGCTATTTTCCCATATAAGTAATGCCACACATTGATGAATCCTAAGTGCTTCAAAATATCTCAATGGGACATCTTCAAGAAATGAATCACTTTTCTAGTGGTAGGATAGTTCATTGTCAATTTTCCTGTAAGTTTTATACAAGGTTGTTAATGCTTTACACTGAAACACTCAAATTAACCCTGCGCTACTTCCAATATTTCCTAAATATCAGATACTACTATTTCCTGCAGAGTTCTCTGTTAGACGGGCACTAATATTTCTCAAGCATTATATCTATGTTCCCTAGAATCCAGATTTTTCCCAAACCAAGAAAAATTTAATATTTGGTACTATTTATTAAATAACATAATACAAATCTCTTTATGTATGGATCATATGCATTTATCTACTAGTGTCTAATTTTATTTCTGTAAATGAAATCAATGTCCTAAAATAGTTAACCCTTACACTGATATCATGTGGCATATAATAAGTAAGTAAAAATCCAGGTTTATCAAAAACTCCATATATTAATAGCATTATGACTTTAGGTAGTATTGAATTTTAAGAAGCTCACTTTTATTTCTGAGGAAAATAATACTAAGTGATTTTTTTGTATTGAACAGTTACTTTACAACCCAAAACTCTTCATTATCTGTTAGTTAGAATTTTCATATGGACTTCAATTCACCAATAACAAATGTTATTAATTTTAACAGAAAGATTTTTAAAACTTGGATATCTTGGAAAAGATTATTTTTGGACAAATGCAAACTTGTTCTATGTACCAAAATCTCAAGATAAAAAAAATAATTGAACCAGAAACTTATGCTGGTATGAAAGTCTTTTAAAGCAATACTATATTTTAATGTTTTGGTTACTTTGAGTTCTTTGTTGGAATTTAAAAGATCAGTTTGTGAAGACAATCTCCATTTGCGAGAGAGTACATGAAACACAGATAGCCATGGAGCCAAGAGTGGCTGCAACTTTTGGCATAAGTTGAGAGGCTGGAGCTCTGATGGATCTTGTACTACTTTCTAACTTGGTATTTCTCTTTTTCTGTGTCAAAGATTTCATCTTCTTGGAGGCTGGACTTCTGAGGCTTCTTTTTGAAGCAGGCATTGAATAAGATGTTTGGTGATTTTCACATCAATTTTGATGGAGGTGACAATGACAAATTTCCTTTGTGTTCAACAAAAAGAAACTAAATTGAGGACCAGAGGTTCAATCACAAGTAGCAAGCTTCTGCAGCTGCTTCAAGAAAACCACATTTTGGCTCTATGGTGACCAGTGGGGATGAACAGAATGGTCCTGAAAATGACACTATCAGGATTCTCACATGCTGACAGAAAGGATTTTTTGCAGTGACTGAACAGCTTTTTCTTCAGTAGGATAATAACTAGGCATGGTGCCAAATTTAAACACTTGGGCACCACCATTCTTGTTACCAGTTACTGGCTTGTAACAATAGCAAAAACCATCTCCTTTTTCAATGCTGGATTTAACTGCTGAATACTTCCTCTTGCATATGCCTTTCCTTGCATATGGAATACCTGCCAGTTTCTCTAATAAAATATTTCAGCTGTAGTAGGTTTTCCTTTCTTGGACATTTGGGCTTGAGGTAATTCTTCACCTTGCCACTGGCATCGGATTTTCTTTGCTTCAGGTTTCTCCTCCTGTGTTTTGTTTTGTTTTGTTTTTTAGCTTTTTTACCACCATCTTGTAAGAAAGCGGAGCACAATATAATTTCTGAAATACTTTTTCTTTTTTACAGTTTTTAAATATTTGAACATTTAAATAATGTAATATTAGCAAGTAGTTTCTATTTAGTTTTCTTTTTCTTAATAAAAATACAAGTTGAACCTATTTTATTTAGTTAAGTATTGACTCTTAAATCCATTTACTTTATTTCATGCTCTTCTAGCCAATCAGTCTCATATCTCCCCATAATTATATCTATCCCTGTGACAAAATCCCATGTAAGGAAAGAAAATAGTTAAAAGGGGGTG
Organism: Glossophaga mutica; assembly: GCA_039655065.1. Lineage (NCBI taxonomy): Eukaryota > Metazoa > Chordata > Mammalia > Chiroptera > Phyllostomidae > Glossophaga > Glossophaga mutica. The sequence goes on from CM077306.1 coordinate 75,114,861, forward strand.
GGGAGGAAGTATTTCAAATTTGAACCAGAGATTTTTCACCACCTTTAGTTGCATTTCTTTCTACTCAGATCATTAAAATTCTTCACAATGTTTTTGGAACCAACACTTGTGAGCCTACTGTCAGCACTGTGAGCAAACATTCAATGTGAGTTTCTATTTTAATATAAATCTCTATACGTTCTTTATCATGTTCATGCTACATAAAATAAATGGGCTCTGCTAGAGTTCTGTTTTTTTCTCTATTTACAAGGAACAGAATTACCAATGAATGATGAAGTCGCGTACACTGCTATTTATTTCACATGGGAGTTTACAGAAAACCTAGAAAGGGCATCAAAAATGTGTTTAAAGTACTCGGCAAGTTTGTGATGAAATTACAGATTGTAAAATGAGTAAATTTAGTTAATTGACAAAGTTGTAATAACACTGAGTTTTCATTTTATTTTCTAGGTGCACATACAAAAAAAGAAACTACGTATATGAGAGATTCATGGGAATAATATCTGTACCTGTTATTTAACATACTTGAATGTGAATCTTTTTTCTCCACATATGCTCTGTATTACCATGCATTCAGAAATTTTTTAAGTAATAGAACCATATAATTAGCATTTTAGGAAACTGATAAATATTTCAAAGGTACTTTATTAATTCTTATAAACAAATTGATGAGAGGACATTTGTCATTCATTGTATATGATACTAACCCTTCACACACATTTGTTGACTAAATAACTGGTTTTTAAGTAATTAAACTTAATACTAAAAATACTCTTAACACTAATAATATAAAGAAGAGAGGTTGATATTTATCTCATGATTTAGAAGATTCTACTAAATTTCAACTTTATGCAATTACGTGCAACCAAAACAAATTCTTTGATACCATGGGAAAGACACTTAACAAAATTCCTGTTGTCAACTTGTTTATAAGGCATTTGCTTATTTTCTGAGAATGTAAAATTCAAAATGATTACATATTTAATTTTGTTTTGGAGTCATGACAGAAATGGAGGCCATTTAATTTGAATTCTTAGTCATATAAATTTTGCTTTCAACACAAGCTAAAAAACATCCTCGAAGAAGTCTTCTTAATCATTTATTAATATGACTTTAAAGCACAGAGGTTGGTCATCCACACAGCCTGAAGAAAGGCAGCTCGGCACAGTGGAAAGATCTGTGGCCTTTGGCCACATGTATCAATCTTTGCCATGACACTCAGCTGACATGTGTCTTTGTACAGGTGAGTCAACCACAGGGCTACAAAGTCAGCTTCATTCCTGGCCCATTTTGTTCCTGATGGAATGTGTGCAAAGCACATTTCTATTTGGTGCTAATCCACTGTTAAACTCAAGTCTGATTTCTGTTTCCATAAACCATATTTCTTAATCTAGGGATGGGTGGGTATTACAGAAAACATGAAATGGAATTTACCATTTCATGTAAAAGGAAATCAATATAGGAAAATGACAGTCAACAAAGGAAAGTAGATAATACGTTGACTACTTCATGGAGAGAAAACAACTTAGAAATATGAGCTAGAGGTGCTAGATTTATAGCATCTCAAGGTCAAGTAAATTACCCTCTCATTACATAGATTTTCTCTGGAAAACATTTTCTGTAGCACACCATGCTCTTCCTTAAATTTATTCTGTTAAAAAAATCCACATTTAACACACTTAGTTTATGTTTGAGCTAAAGCCATCACACAGTTTTCATCATTAAAAAAGGATGATTACAGTAACGACTTCAGGAAAATTATGATAATGGTAGCTGTAGCCTTATCTGCCTTCTGCCAGGTAAACATCAATAACATCTTAAAAACAATTTCTTAAAGACAGTTTTCATCCATGCTGGTTTACCTGGCAAACATTTCTTTGAAAGAAATTGCAGTTTGGGGTGTAGAGTCAGAACTAAGAAAAAAACTATAATATGAAATTATACAGACCTGACATCTCAGAAAGTGTGGCTGACTGTGGCATAAGTTTTACTCACAGGTATTGGCACACACACTCTCTTTTCCAAATGCTTCAAACCAGGCAAACAGCTTTTATTAGTAAAATATAGCACAGACTGAATTTTTATATTAAGTTCTTCATTTCATTAGTTGGGGAGTACAAAAAGTAGTCAAATATGATGACTTACGAAAAATGCTCTAGGATTTTGTTCATCTTCTTATATGTGAGTTTAGCCCAGAATTCAATTCCAATCACAGTTAAGTCATCATAATCTTTCTACCTTGAAATAATCTAGCAAGGAGAAGCCAGTAATAATGCACATTGGGGTCGCAGTTGGATTCTTCCCATGATGGAGGTATAAGACAGAGTTATATTTTAAGCTATTAAATAACATGGATTATCAATAAGGAAATCTTTATATTGAATTCAAAGCATTGTTATATTTGGCAAAAATGTTTTCTTAAATCTTAGGGGCATTATCTTTTAAGTCATTTAGTCTCTTTTGGAAAACTACAATTTATCAGCAGCTTGCTTAACAATCAAGTGAATTGTCACATCTCTCTTTGATAAAGTAATTTTGCTTATGAACAGAGTTACTATTTTCCATTCATCACACTTTGCTTCATAGAGTGATTTCAATTTCTTTTCATTATACTGGTGTTTCTCCCCACCCCACCCCACCTCCTCCCATTTGGCGATTGTTACTTGCTTTTAATATGATTTCAGAATTGTAAATAGCTCAGCATCTTGGTAAGTGAATTTCTGAGGTTTTTCCATCTATATCAGTGAAGTAAATGGGTGAAGGGGGGAGTGGCATTTCTTTCTAACAGATTTTCATTAAAGGGGGTACTGAGTTAATAAAAAAAAATTCCTAAAAGCATAGTCTACAGAATACAGATTCCATCAATACTATTAATGTGTTTGTGTTTGAACTTATATTTTCTTAAGGTCCATGTAGATTTATCTGCACTCTGCTTTGACTATTACCATTTGCACTGATACTAGGAGCAGAGAAAGCTGGCTAAAGATTTCCATTACAATTTTATTGGTAGCAAACGCAAATGTTAACAAGGCATGGCAGGTAATGTAAGGGGGTGGAAATGGCTCATTATAAAAGCATAAAAAAGAATGAGGGCTGTGAGAGGAAGTCTCATCCAAAGGGATCAGCTGTCATTCAGTTTCGACCCATATCAGTCATTTATCCGGTGAACAAAATATATCTCTGGGTCAACTTCAGCCTGCAGACTCTCAATCTGCAACCCTTGTTTTAGAGATAAATTTGTCAAGGGTTGATTAAATAACAAACCTATGTAGGCTAGTGTGTGTGGCAAGGTTGAAGCACAGGAAGATAAACTACCCCATTGAGGGCTGACCTCATGGATGTAAGATCATAATTGTCATAAGAGGTCCCTCAGTTAGAGGGCTCCAGATTTGTTTTAGTGGTCTGCTGTTGTGGTCTCAGAACTTTTAATTAGTGTTGGACAAGAGGCACCACAGAGTCATTTAACTAGGGTGCAGTAAATTATGTGACTGGTCCTGATTCTGTTCAAGGTAAAATTTGAAGAATTTTTCTTCTGAATGAGTTAGTACACCTCCCTGCCAACTTAATTAACTACTGGGGACTGTTAGAAACAGAGGGATCGGAATGTTTTCATTTGCTCATCTTGGTTTCTTTTGTGCATGTGAATGTACCCATTTCCTCTCTTCTCTCCAGTTACCCTCTGCATTACCTGTCTGCCTAGAGAAAACCAGTGGCTTGATTTATCAGATTGAGGTAGAAAGTCAGTAGTCCCTGCTTGATTTGCTACAAGATTTAATGGTTTTCCAAAGATAGACCAGCAACTTCCTTTCTTTTTTTGAGTGAAACACAACAATGAGAATGATTTTTTAAAAGAGTTGATGAAATAATTTTGACAAACAGAGTTGTTCCTCCTCTTGTTTTTTATTTGTATGTAAAATAAATGATCATTTACATTTGTCATTAGAATTCACCATCACTAGTGATTTACACTGAATATCTAGTTTTAGAGTCATTTTTCTACAATACTGGAATAAAGTACAGCATGGACTTCTCTGGTGTTCACTAAAAAGCCATATAACTTTTTTGTAGATCCCCAGACACCTGTAATCCACCCATTTCCAGCTCATAGAAAAAAGTGTGAGTTTTTAACTTTGAATCTTGGGAGCAGAATTCTTAGCTGGATTAATTTATTTCTCGTACCCATCAATACTCTAGATTTATAGCCACTTACCTGTTACATTTGATGCTAGCCCACATTCCTTTGCTGTTGTGCAGGTATGACTAAATATTGTCTCATGCCATTGAATAGGGCATCATTTGTCTTGAGTCCTACAGGCTGGCTGTATACATGGCAGCACACAGTGACAGTAATTTGCACTGATCTGCCCCCACTGCTAGTCCTGCTGCTACAAATAGCAATTGATTATTATGCTGTAGTGTTATTGACTGTCACTATGAACACAAGCTTTATTTCATTTTTAAAGTAACATGCCGCAGATTTGTTTAGTATAAGAGCAAAACAAGGAAATATTCATTTCTAAGAATTATTTGCAGTCACAAATGTAACTTTAAATTCTGGTCATAAAACATTTACTTTACTTTAAATCATAGTAAACAAAAACTTTATTGTGGTATTTATTTTAGTGTAATGTAAATAAATAATTTCTAAAAGCCGTAAGAAAATCAGTATAAAACTGAAATATATTTTCTACTTCTAGTTTCAGGAGAGATATACACAGAAAATAACTGGATATCTTTTCATTCCCTGCCACTTCCCCCACCCCCAACTATAAACGCTTTCTCTGTTCAAAAAAGAGTTGAAATCTTATTTCATACAAATGTATTTCTTGACCTATCTGGCATTCTAAAAGTCTCACTATTTCCGAGATCTTGTAATATCTCACCTTTTTTTATTTTTTCTCTCCCCACGAATGAACTGAAAAGTTTTTTTGCAGTTAGAACTGCAATTATAAAGATTTGTAGAGTTAATATTTATTAATATTATATCAGTGACAGGTACACATTAATTTATAAATCCATTCCCTCCTAAACTGCAAACTTAACTTTCTAAATCTTGGAAAGCACATCAGTGGGCAGCAACACTGATTTATTTTATTATGTGTGCCATCATGAGTCCTGGGTGCTTGACTACTCCAGCATATACACTATTTCTGTCCTAAACTCGTAACCGGAGTTATAGACAAATAGCACAGAGTTAGGAAACAAACATAAAAATGAAACTATACAAAACCTCATAGACCTAATCTTCCTTGAGCACAGTACCTTTGAACAGCTTTCTGCCTGCTGAAGAGCAAGCAGAGTTCAAGATGGAATGGACCATTGAACTCTTTAAAATCACTCCTGGAAGGCACAGCCAATGGGCGGGTTCTTACAGTTTGGGACAGTAAGAATCTTAAAAATCCTATTATGCCATTTAATTTGGATTTCTTTGGTACATTTTTCTTCAAATAATTTTTACACTTTTTTAACAAAAAAGTAATTCAGTAACTTTTGAAAGATACTTTATCCCCCAGTCTGAAGTATACCATTGAAAGGATATGAGGTTAGAAAGTGATCTCACTTTCCTTCTCTTCCACCTTGAGAGCACCCAGGATCTCAAAATCTACCAAAGGCAACTTTAAAGAATATTTGTGCTACAATTGCTGTTGTCTCTAGGTAATTTAATTCCTCTCTGTACTAACAAAGGAGGAAAAGTATGCAAAGGAATTACAGAACAGCAACAGGGATAGTAAGTCCTATGCTTGGTTTTAGATTTTAATACTTCCTATGTTAAGCAATGCTCAAAACCTATTTAGAAGAAGGTAGGCATAAAACATAATGAGTAATACAAATAATCATGAATTTGGGGTAAACTGAATCTGTCAGGTATTAGTAAAAAAATATACACCAATGTTTTAAAAAGTGGAACTATCAATGGTCTAAAGAAAGTGGGCAGTTTTTCCAGTAACTACTGAGACAATGCAAAGTCCGGAATAGTTATCTTTCTTAATGTGTGTGTGCATGTGTTTGTATGTGTGGAAAGAAAATGACAGGTATTATTCATCTCACAACCATGATCTAATTCAAATTAATGCTAAACAGCTATGTATTTATCAATTAGCATTATTTTTCATCTCTCTCTCACTCCCTGTATTGTTGTAATTCCATCAAACAGTCATTTGCTTTTTTATAGTAATAATCCCTTCACATTTCTTCTTTTCATCTGTATCCTTGTGTGCTATTTGTTGTTCTGCTAAATCCTTATTATAAAGGCCTATGAGTTCCAAGAGCTTGATGAATAATTGGAAATGTTTTATCCCTGAGCTTCAAAAAAGTGCTAGAAATAATTATAAGCAAACATCTTCTGTAGTGTCCCATATCAATCCGATTCCTGCTTTATGCTGTTTGCTCTTTAGATAGAGAAGAAAACAGTAAGATCTTGGTTACCAGCTCTTGCAGCATAAAGGGGACAGATGTTTCTGTTTCCATCGCTTTTTCTTCTGTCTTCTCTGTTCTTTCTGGCAGCTTGGGCTCTTCACTATAATACGTTCCACAGTTAGTCAAGCCTGTAATTTCACAAGGTACAGTTAATTATTGATCAATCAAAATGAACTTCATAATCCTTTTGGCAACTCGTTCTGTACTTGAACTTCTCTCTTGCCCATAAAATAGCTTAATGGTCTACAGTATAATGAACATGAAGGATATGAACTAATGTTCAAAGAAGCAGGCAAATCCTACCTTTCTGCTCATGCCAATTTGAGATTATACTTCACAACATACTACATACTCCTGACTTTATTCAGCAATTCAGCTTTTCCCTCATCCCTATCATGACCCCAGATGCAGTTTTCGTATCTTCTCCAACAATTTGATTCAATTTAAGATATTTTATATTTGCCCATGTATTTTCTATCCTTTGGTTTCTTCTACATAAATCAATTTAGTCAGATAATAAAGTAGCTCTCATAAGCCATAGAGTTATGTTTTCAGTACAATATGGACTGTCTTTTCTGAACAGGCAATTAACCTATATAAAAATGAGCATCATGCATCAAAGAATAACAACTCTTCTTCTTCTCTTAGTAAAAATACAAACTAAAGGGGAAAAAATTCTCAAACCCTGGTAGCTTACATGTAATATATGCACAGAAGAATAGCACAGCTGGCTTCTAGTCACCTATCATTCAACACTATTGGCCAAGGTTCTCACTCTGAGACAGATAGTGAGATGGAGGTTAGAGTATGAGAGTCTGGAAACAAACATTGTCACAGTACATAATGATAAATTTCTCAGTGGAAGGACTTCAGTTCTGGAGAGTAGAGAAGCCAAGGGGAAAAGTGTAATTATTACTATGTGAATAACCGTTCATTCAGTCGGCTACGAGAATGGTATCTTCCTCTAAGAAACAATTTTTTTCTCTGCAACCCAGGACAACTTCAATCCACTTGTGCACCATGTACTTAATCCACCCCTCCCCCCACCCCAAACACACACATTGTGTTTGCAGTACGAGCTTGCTTCCATACAAAGATGAATTAGTCCTATCATGGTTTCTTTCTGCAAGGTTTATATGTTAGCCCTGATCAGTCAATGGTGGTGAGTACCATACCCACAGCTATATAGGTTCCTTTAGTTTTCAACTTTGTTTCCATCTTGGAAACTCAGTTCTGGGATTGTCTCTGCTCCCGTGAGATTTTGGTGTGCAGTTTTGCTTTTATACAAATACTAATAAGCAAAGAGAAACTCAAAAGATTTAAGATAACCTGAGACTTCCGGCCAAGATGGAGGCATAGGCGGACACACTGTGCCTCCTCTTACAACCAAAATTAAGGACAACAAATATTTAGAAACAAGAAAACAACCAGAACTTATAGAAAATTGAACTGTACGGAGGTCCAATAACCATTCATCCAGACTGGTAAGAGGGGCGGAGTCGTGGCAGGGAAAAGTGGAAGTGCGGACCCAGGAACGCAAGCAGCAGCAGCTGGAAGTTCCCAGGTGCACAGGCGGTGGCTGGCGGTCGCTGGCGGACCCTGGGCACAGGGGGGCAGCTGTGCAGACCCAGTGAGGCTGCACAGGGTGGCTGGCTGACCAGGTGGTCCCACATTCGCGCACGCAGACGGTCCAGGCGGAGGGGAAGTGGCGGAAGGGACTGGATCCAGGAGAGAGCAGAACAGGCGCCATTGTTCCCTCTCAGACCCCACCCCCACATACAGCGTCACAACCGAGCGACTGGGCTGCCCCACACTGGGGAGCGCCTGAGGCTCTACGCCTCACTACGTAATAGCTGCAACCAGACTAAAACCAAACCAAAACAAACAAACAAACAAACAACAACAAAAAAACCCACGAAAAATGGCTCAAACCAGAGAACAAATGAAAGCCTCAGAGCCAATTCCTCTAAGCCGTGAAGAGATAGCCAACCTATCAGATGCACAGTTCAAAGTACTGGTCATCAAAATGCTCACAGAATTGGTTGATTTTGCTCACAAATTAGAGGAAAAAATGCAGGCTACAATATGTGAAATGAAGGAAGATGCATGGGGAACAGATAGAAATGGAAGGAAAACTGGGACTCAAATCAATGGAGTGGACCAGAAGGAAGAAACTAACAACCAAACAGAAAACGAGGAAGAAACAAGAATTCGAAAAAATGAGGAGAGGCTTAGGAACCTCCGGGACATCGTTAAACGTCCCAACATCCAAATTATAGGGGTCCCAGAAGGGGAAGAGGAAGAGCAACAAGTGGAAAGCTGATTTGGACAAATAATAAAGGAGAACTTCCCCAATCTGGCAAAGGAAATAGACTACCAGGATGTCCAGGAAGCTCAGAGAATCCCAAAGAATTTGGACCCAAGGAGGAACACACCAAGGCACATCGTAATTACATTAGCCAAGATTAAAATGAAGGAGAGAATTCTAGAAGTAGCAAGGGATAAGGGGACAGTCACCTAACAAAGCAGTTCCCATCAGACTGTCAGCTGATTTCTCCAAAGAAACCTTCCAGGCAAGAAGGGGCTGGAAAGAAATATTTGAAATCTTGAAAAGCAGGGACCTACATCCAAAATTGCTCTATCCAGCAAAGCTTCATTTAGAATGGAAGGACAGATAAAGCGCTTCTCAGATAAGGTCAAGTTCAAGGAGTTCCTCATCACCAAGCCCTTATTATATGAAATGTTAAAGTGACTTATCTAAGAAAAAGAAGATCAAAAATATGACAGTGAAAAGACAGCAAACTCACAGCTATTAAGAACCACACCTAAAACAAAAGCAAACTAAGCAAACAACTAGAACAGGAAAAGAACCACAGAAATGGAGATCATATGGAGGGTTAGCAACAGGGGAGTGGGAGGAGGAGAGAGGGGGAAAAGGTACAGAGAATGAGTAGCATAGATGGTGGGTAGAAAATAGACAGGAGGAGGGCAAGAATAGTGTGGGAAATGTAAAAGCTAAAGAACTTATGACACATGGGCATGAACTAAAGGGGGGAATGTGGGTGGGAGAGGGTGTGCAGGGTGGAGGGGAATGATGAGGGAGAAATGGGACAACTGTAATAGCATAATCAATAAAATATATTAAAAACAAAAACAAAAAAAGATTTAAGATAACCTGAGAGATTTTCTAATATTTACAGAAAAAAAGAGGCTAATCCAGATATGAACAAAAGTAACCACACTTCTAAGTGACAGTATGAAGAGATATAAAGAGAGGTAAAGACAAAGTATTTTTTTTTTTTTTTAGATTTTGTTTATTTATCTCTAGAGAGACGGGAAGGGAGGGAGAAAGAGAGGAAGAGAAACATCAATGTGTTTTTGCCTCTTGTGCACTCCCTACTGGGACCTTAGCCTGCAGCCCAGGCATGGGCCCTGACGACCCTTGGGTTCACAGGCTGGCACTCAATCCACTGAGGTACACCAGCCAGGACAAGACAAAGTACTTTAAATAGGAAATTAAAAACATTTGCAATTGGGAAAATCAAGAAAAGATTTCAGATTTTATGGCCGATTGAGCTGGATCTCATAGGACAGGTCATTTGCATTAAATGCAGATAAGTTAGGAATAGCAGATGATGAGCAAGAAGGAAGGAAATCGGGAGCAAAGACTCAGTGACAGAAATGCAGGGATATATATTTAGTGTTCATTTGCTTTGATCCTATGAATTAATCTGCCACTCATCCCAACTTTCCTCCAGGGTTGAAGATGACAGCAGAGAAGACCAGAACTGAATCTCCACTGCTGACTCTGGTAGCTACTCTCAAATACCGACCTATTCCTAAAATGTTGATGCATTTGGTAAGTACACAAATTAAGGTGAGTTTGAGACCCAGTATGTCCAAACAGAAACTTATTTGTAACTCAAAATGTTCCCCAGTTACTTTCTTCAAATTGTCATCTTCTCTCCACTCTGGATTAGGTTTCTCAAGTATTTTTATCAAAGTGTTCTGTTTCTGCCCAGCTGCTGTCCCTGGGACCCCTGACTCCAACCTAAGAAGACACATGGTGTTCTTTTCACCACATACCCTAAATTCAGAGAAGACTGTCCTCTGGATTCTTCATTGAAGAACAGAATTAAGCTGCCTCTCATCCCAACTGTCCTTCAGGTTTCAAGATGACAGCAGAGAAGACCAGCACTGAAACATAACTACTTCCTATGGTAGCCACTCACAAACCTGAAGACTGGATTCATCCTCAGTGGGCTTTGCCTTGCACTAAACTGCATGGATCCCAGCCCTTCTCCAGGTGATAAAACTCAGCCCAGATCCATGAACACGAGAGTTCCAGTGTGTTTAAACCTTGGCCTCTGGACTAACCTTCAGAGATCTGAAAGAGAGGACAAATCTTCTCTCTCAGTCTAGGACACGTTCAGGTATTTGTGAAGATGAGATTATTCTTCAACTGTGTAAAGAAAGAGTCCGTTTGAACATATTTCTTTGAACAAACAAAAAACCTGACCCTCAACTTTTAGATTTTAGGTAAAAACTTCTGCCATTACACTTCAAAATTCTCAACTTTCAGGCAACCTCCTTCTCACCAAAAGTCATGAAAGATGTGGCCAAGGAGACGCTTGCCTGAGAGCACTATTCATCTTGACTTGATTGCTTGTTTCGGGAAAGCTGGTGAATGGGGAAGTGGCATAGAACAAAGTTTTAGCAAAATTAACCTCATGTCAGGAAGGCAGATTAAGAATGCATGCCCCATTTTTTTTAGGCCCGACCCCTCTCAGCCCTGTAAGAATAAGCTTTCAGGACTTAGAGTCACTGGATCTCTTTACGTATCACAGCAGGAGCATCACCATGCACGACTTTAAACCTGAGCCATAAGAGGGTGACTATTCTGAATCTATGCTCAAATTCTGGGAATAGAAGCATAATTTCAATTTCTTCCTTCTCATGAATTGCAGTGGACATTTATCTCCTGAAGTTCAATGCCCTGATGGACCTAAGTCATACAAAATGATGACACTTCACCTCATAGGCAAGTAGGAAGAGAGGGCCAGGACAGTTCACAGTTCCTTCTACTCGGAGAACAGGGAGGCTTCAGGAACAGTATGGGATTAGAACACCAAGGCCTGTAGGGAATGGGACTCCTTCCTTTCCTAGCACTAGATTCCACCCATCCCTCTCTTCAGTGAATGAGACATTTGAAATATTTGATACTTGTGAAGCAACACTGTGCATGGTATATGTGCCAGGCAACTAACTGACAAAGGATGGCTAAGGCCTGGCCCCATGCCACCTCCAGCTTCTTGGCAAAGCAGGATGGGGCACACCTCAGCTTCTGCCTCCTCACTTACCTCTTTTTCACTCCCTTATTCCCAAGAAACATCATCGCTTACAGTAACAATCTGGTGTAGCCTAGTGTTCCACACAGGGCCAGAACCTGACTTCAGGTGGAAGGTTATAAGAGGTTGGAGGTGGAAGTCACCAAAACTCAGCATGGGTTGGCAAGACAACAAGATGTTGGCAACAGGGACTGCGATCTCCTGATAGACATGGTTCTGGCCAGAAATTTTACTATGTTACACTCACCTTTGGCCCCTCAGTGAGGCAGAGCATGGTGAAAGCCAGCAAGGTCAAAGCCAGCATGTGCCTCTGCATCATCTTCTTCCTGTACCTTGAAAGTGAAAGACCAGATGTGGCCTAAGAGCTCACTGCCAAAGAAAAAACTGTGACTGGAACCAGGGTCCCCAGCCCCCCTCCCAGACACCCCCAAGCCAGGGTTCAGCTCTCTTAACACAAGAACAGTGGTAAAGCGGTGGTGGTGCTGGCGGCCACGCTGCAAAGAGCGATCACTTCTATTAAGTTCTAAAGCAGTCTGGGGTAGGTTATGCCTCAGAATCTTTGCTTTAATTAAACTGAGTTGCAGTTTAGTTGCCTGTGGCTCACTGATTATAAGTGTGGAAAAGTTTAAATATATATTTATGTGAATATTACTGTTACAAACTGATTTGTACATGATATCATATCTTGCTAAATATAGGAAAAATATACTCAATACAGTGTAATGACCAGGATCTGAAATAAACACTTTGAGAAATATTAATTTAAAAGTATGTTTCAGAAAGTATATTTGTACACATGATTATTAAAAAATTTCAAAACATCAGAAAATAACCCTGGTTGGGTAGCTCAGTTTGTTAAAGCCTCATCCCAATACACTGAGGTTGCAGGTTTGATTCTCTGTCAGGGCAAAACAAACAAACAAACAAACAATCGATTAATGCATAAATAAGTGGAATAACAAGGCTTTCTCTCTCTCTTTAAAATCAATACATTTTTTAAAAAATCAGAAAATATACATGAATGTATGCCTTCTCTCTGTTTAGAGGCAACAATTCACTTTAACCATCTCACATTGGGAAGCGGTGCAGGAGTTAGAAAGAATATTTTAAAAAAATAATTTATGATGCTGTCATGAAACATGCAATAGCAAAATGTACAGACATACATTTTCAGAACTTAATATTTCCTGATATTGAAAACATTATATGAAAAATATAAGTAGAAATGACAGCCCAATACTTACAGCTTTAGAAATGGGATATAAAAAATACAATTATTACCAGAGAACAGGATAGTATTCAGCAGAGAAATTGAATTTCCCTCCAACTTGTCTCACAAAAAAACTTGTCCTTTCTCAATGGGATTTTTTTCTGATGCAGGTGTCTACAAACTTTTTCTGCAAAGGGCCAGGTAGCAAGTATTTCAGACTTTGCTGGCCAGATGGTTCCTGTTGTAATGATTCACTTACGTGATGGGAAAGCAGCCATAGACAAGATTTAAATGAATGAGTGTGACTGTGTTTCAATAAAACTTTATATATACAACAAGCATCCAGATTTGGCTTATGGTCCTTAGTTAGTCAAGCTCCGTTTTAAAGTAATGTATGAAAAAGAGAAGAACACAAGACAAGGATAAAAGAAACCTCTTCCTAGAGGTGATAAAGTAATAGAAAGTAAGATATTGAAGGAAAGAAGAAAGTGGTAGTAAAGAATGAAGTTCATATTTTCCATCCATTTATTCCTACCACTCTATGACAGAAAACTTGCATGACAGGAGATAACACTGGGTGTCTTCATGTCAAATAATTAGTTTTATTGAGAACTGACATTTTAAAAGATAGTATATATTATTCCCAAACCCCAGGGTTTTGATACTTAAAAGAGTCTGAAATTATTGAAACTGCCTCATCTGCTCTAGGAGTTTCAGTCAACCTGACGACCACCAAGATCCCAGCAACTGATCTCTGAGAAAATTTCATATTTCAGAGAAGAGATAAACAAGCATTTTACCCCAGCCCCTTTTCCAGTTAACATTAAGATACCACCACAAAATCCATGAACCTAATATAAAGAAACGCATTTGCTGCTTAATGCTACTTAGTTTGTGTTATTTAAATCTGGAGCCTGATCCCTGTGAATTTGTGGTGGAACAACTTTGGCAAATAGAAAAATAAACTTTGCCTCAGTGGAAGATTAGTCCAGGAGGCCCAGTGGACTTTTCACAGCAGTAAAATCCATGCAAAATGAATTTGGACAAGAATAGTCTGCCTGAGATATCAATTTGCCCAAATAATATATTTATGGACTATTATTACATCTAGAGGGAAAAAAAAGCACTAGAATGAAACTCTGAAATTTCACTGATAAAAATGATCCATTCTCAAATGTCAACCAACATTAAAGGGGAGAATTTGACACTTTTAAATAAAAAATGATGCGCAAATTACACAAGAAATCTATGGAGACTCCTTCAGCTCTTTTTTCTTCCTGGTGCTTCTTTAAAACATGCAATAATGCTTTTTCAATTGGAAAGGTTTAATCTATGTGCATACGGAGACTTAGAAGCACTGCCTTCTCTTCCTGGAGGCCTGCGTGCAAGGCTTTTTCCAGATATTGATTGTGAAAGTGATATCACACCATAAGGTACATTGATATGGTGTTGAGTAAAAGAAAACGGCAAAGAATCCTTGCAGTCTAATCAAAGCTCTGTCCAAGCCCCACACTCAGATGAAATCTAATCAATAGAGACGATTAAATGATACATACAGAGTCATCAATATTAAATACACTCCATTTCCTGTACAAGAGCTGGATAACACAAAGTAGACAAGATAAAACTTGACTTCACAGGTTTATTTACAGGATCTGTGCTATATTTAAAAAATAGGTATGAAAGTTTGACTCAGTTCCCAGTCACCCAGCCAATTAAGGTGCCAACTGTGCATTTATGAACCAACTACCTTATATTGGACAGACTATGGAGGTGAACAAATTGCATAGTGTATTCAAATATCTGCTACTAGGTTTTTATGATAGAAGACACACCGGAGTCTAGGAAATAAGAATAACAATAAAATAGGTTGTATTTATTGAAAGTTTGCTGCAAGCTAACCAATGTGCTAATTGCTTTACAATTTTCATCTCATCTATAAATATCATCTCATTATCTTTTCTAATGTTGAGAAAACAAAGATTTAGATGTATTCGGTGATACGGAAGTGAAAGAGTTGGAAATTAAACTCAGCACTTCTTGACGCCAGTAGATGTGCTTTCTACCAGCACAACTGAAATCCACTGCTAATGACCATGATCTTGGGAAACCTATCTATGTTTGTTTCATTGAAGTCTCTTTTTCCTTCTGTGCAAGGCTTGAACTAAATAACCTAAATTGCCTCTGTTGATCTAAATTTCTAAGAATCAACGAGCACCCTGCCTGACTGCTAGGTATTTATAAAGTGTGAATAATATCACTTCATAAAATTACTAAGAAAAAGGTATGTTTTTAAGGATTGGGAATTTTCTGCTCCTTGTTTTAATAGGGATGGCAGTCTCAGAAAATAAGCTGAGGTATTTGGAGGCAATGCTTACACTAGTTCAGTAAGGACCTCTCAACTCCCAGCTAGAGAAACCTTTAGTAGTTCAGTGTGGTGTAGATTGCAGAAGATGCTGGTTAGGTCCCACTACCAACTGTTCCTTAGCTGAGGCTGTGGCAGAATTTCAAAATTCTCCCTCATCACATTTTCTCACTTGTTAAAAACAAAATTATTGTGCTATCAATTTAATCAAACTCTAAAATGTAAACTAAATATATACAGCCTCATTAAAAAGAAAGCATTTCACAAAATGCATGTAGTGCTTACTATGTTCCAGGTATGGGTTAAAATGCTTTAAAACATTAATGCATTTAATGTTCACAGCAACACGTTGTGGTAGGTACCATTGTATGATTCCTATCTCATAGATGCAGGAGAAACTAACACAGAGAGAAAAATAAGTGACTTGTGCAAGGTAACCTAACTGATTGCATGGACAGAGCCAGGATTTGAACCAAATCATCTGGTTCCAGGAAACTTGTCCATAACCCTTATATTCTGTGTATGCCCATCTCTGTTTAACCTACCAGAAGTTTTATAATAGATATCTTAAAATATGTTTATGAGAAATACTTTAAAAGTATTTCATACTGTTCAAAAGGCATGAAACACATAGGAAAATTTTCCTTGAAGCAAATCAGGTTAAATTTACTCCTAGAGAAAGAACAGGAACAGGTATGACTGTGAATTCATTCATACAAGTCCCCAAATAGCTGGCAGGCATTATGAGTTTTGACTAGTATTCATCGTTGTTGACACTTCAAACACAAAAGTGAACATGACAAAATTCTTTGCAGCAAGATATTTCCAGACAGTGGCTTCCTTTAAGAAAACTGCTAATTCTATCAATAGTTAACTGAAGACCTGTCCTATCTTTTGCTTAATAGGCTTCATAGCATAGCCACCAACCTCACCTAAGTTGTGGTTATTTTTTTGTATATGTTCCCCTCACCCTGTTTTTTGTCTCTTTTCCTCCTAGTAGGTAATCTCACTGATTTCCTTTGTCTACTTATGCAAAATAACAAATGTCAAAGCTTGGAAACTGGTAATTTGGCAATTTTAGACAATCGCCTCATAACCACATTTTAGTACACCTTTGAAGCAGCAGAAGTTCAAAGGCTTTGAAAAGACTACTATTGCTTTGCCTGTTACTATGAGTCATTTGAAGTAATTGGTCTTGTCTGATGTATGTTTTGAACTGAGGAAGTAGAGCTTTATTACCACAATCAGATACAGGTTTTTAGCCAAGGAAGTGAAGTTTTCCTCGCAGATGTAGATGCATGCTTGATAAGGCAGAAAACAGACAGATGTGCCTCTATGCACCAGGGAAGAGGTGTGGAGAAGGAACAAATAAAACAGTTGAGAAAATTCCGTGAAGCTGCAGTGAAGTGTTTTTGGAAGCAGTCCCAGTTAGGAAATATCTCACAAGCAAGTAACTCATAATTTAGATGCAGACTTTAAACTTTAATTTTGATTCCATCTGAAACCTACCTATTATCCTCATCATGCTAAAAGTGGGCCAGTGATTTGCACACAAGTAAACTGGATAGAAGAAAGTTATCATCTTAAAAAGAATATTAATTAATTTTTCTACTTTGCTTTTACAAATATGGTTTCTAATGTTAAAGCCAGTTTTTACTTTAGTAGTTTCTTACAATGAGGACCATTGTTTCAGATCTATCTCATGAAAAATGAAAGACAAAAATGTTCAAATCTAAGGAAAGCACTACATATGTTACTTCTTTTGGCACCTTTCTGTAGCAACATTTTTAAATGCTTTTTCATGTATGTATTTGTATGTAAATAGAGGAATAAAACTACAAATATAACAATAAAATGAAGCAAACAAACAAAAAAGTTTAGTCCCATTTAAATGTGTGTGTGTGTGTGTGTGTGTGTGTGTGTGTAAAATGAAACAGCCAAAAATACTTAATGCTTACGATGAGTCAGGTACTGATCTAGAAATGAGAATGCATAAATCACTATAATGCCCTTCTCAAGGAGTTTACCATCTAGCAAGCAAAAAGACAAATGACATATGTAATAGTATAATAATAAGCTAAAGTCATTAAAGGGAAGCATGCAAAGAGATAGCAGACTAAGGCTTCCCAGAGGAGTTAGTTAACTACTCAGACCATGATGGAGTCAGTGCTTAGGAGTAGACTCTCCAGATGAAGAAAATAGTCTATGATAAGGTATAAGATTTCCAATCCCCGGCCCCCACAGTAATTCTGGCTAGAAATTGGGAAAGGGAAAGTGGCAAGAAAGAAGATGGACCCAATTGAAATCATGGAAGAGAATAAGGGCCCACCCTGGAACAAGTGAGAGTCAGCTGGACATGGGCACGATGAATAGGCAGGTAACAGAATTGAGGAGACATGTCATAGTGACTTTTCAGTGGTTCAAGGGTAGAATAGAGAATGAAGTGTATGGAAGAGAAAAAAATAAAGGATCCTGAAAGACTTGCCTCCCTTCAGAAATATTTGCCATTTTGTTTTTGTACATTCATGTGTCCTTATTTAAGGTCTTCCCACTTCTCCCCAGACGAAAAGGTCTTCAGTTTGTCTGCAGATCCAACAAACTCTCTGACAACTCAGTACTAGTTAACTAACTGTTTTAAAAAGTTAAATACAAAATTCTAAGGTTCTGGCTTTGATGATGCAAAATATTTTAAGCTACTTCTTTGACTCTGAGCTCTAGTGACTGATACTTATAAGAGGTATTTAGCTGTGAGTCAAGAGTTTAACATACTATTTCTCTTTCATACCTTAATAGGAATAAGGGGTGTGAGGAGCGGTCCAAGATGGAGAAAGAGGAGAAGAGAAGACAACTATCAAAAACAAAATGAAATAGAGATTGCCATATAAGGGAGTTGGAATACGAAAGAGAGAAAGGAGATTTTGTGAAAGGCCATGTAGACTTGAGGACAAGACTGAGACAATAAGGAACTGTGAAATGGATGTGGCACTTAGGGAACAGCAGAACACCAGTGTGTCTGAAGCAGGCACCACCTCTTCCTGTTCATGTTTATTGCTATAGATTTTATTTTAGATCTATGATCCATTTTAAATTTTTGTTTATATTGGGGAGATAAGGTTGATTCTATTTCATATATTTATGCAGCTGCTATAGACCATTTGTTACAAAAGAATTTCCTTTCCCCATTGAATTGCCTTGGCACTTTTGTCTAAAATCAATTGGTCATTTATGTGCAGATTTATTTCTAGATTCTGTTTTGTTTACTGAGTGATATGTCTATCCTTATGCAATATCCATCCAATCTTGATTTGCTTGGCCTTAAAATAATTTTTAAAATCCAATAATATGAAATATGTAATTTTGCTTTTCATTTTCAAAATTTTTTTCATATAATCTAGAGAGGTTATTTGTATTTCCACACAAAATTTAGAATTCTCTTATTAATTTCTTAAAATAGCCTGCTGTGATTTTGATTAGAATTGCAATAAGTCCACAAATCATTTGAGGAAAAGTGACATCTAAACAACATCTGGTTTTCAAACAAAGTGCATAGTATACTCCTCCATTTTTAGGTCCTTTTGAATTTATCTCAGCAACATTTTGGAGATTTTAGTTTATTATTGCAAAGTTTTAAAATTATATATATATTTTTTAAGATTTTTATTTATTTATCTTTAGAGGGGAAGGGCAGGAGAGAGGGAGAGGGAGAGAAATATCAATGTATGGTTGCCTCTCATGTGTCCCATGTTGGGAACTGGCCTGTGACCCAGGCATGTGCCCTGACTGGGAATCGAACCGCGATCCTTTGGTTTTCAGGCCTGCACTCAATCCACTGAGCTACAGCCAGGGCAAAAAATTATATTTAATACAAATTTTGTTTTATTTTTCAACTATTTGTTACAATTATTTCAATTGTATTTATTGTAAAAATACAATTGATTTATTTTAATGACTTGGATTCTTGCTAAAACCATTTATTTCTAGTAGTATTTTACAGACTTCTTAGCATTTTCTACAATGCAATCATATTACCTGCAAAGAAAGTCAGTTTTACACTTCCCTTGCTATCATCATACTTTCCATTTCCTAATCTTACTGCTCTTGTTAGGATCTCTAATAAAATGTTGAATTGAAATAAAGTAAGATCATTGCATTGTTCCTAATTTTAGAAGAAAAACATTTACTATTTTACAAATAGAAACATGTTGATATTTATATAGATGTTCTTTATTAGATTGAACATGTTTCTTTTTATTCCTAGTTTCCTGAAACTTTTTTTTTTATCATGAATGGGTCAAATGCTTTTTCTGCATCTACTGAGAGGGTTGAAAGTTTTTATTTTTGTTTTTGCTCTCTATTAACTTGGTAAAGTTACTGGATTGCTTTTTGGCCTTTAAAACAATCTGGCATTCCTAACATAAAGTTCACTTGCTCCTGATGGAAATGCTTATATTATCTGAGTACTGTTCTGTTTTTCTTCTCTTTCTTTCAAGTAGCTCTCCTACTATCTACAATCTCATTAACATACAAGTACTTCATTAATATGTGTATTGGAAAAGGAGTGTCTTCCTCCTCAGCCAGTTGTAAAGGGATGGATAAAACAAGTCTTGGCAGATTACCTCTAAAAGTTAACCTAATCCTCACTCTAAACTACAATTTTAGATACAGTTAACACTTATTAGTTTATTACTATTTTCCAGGCACTGGTCCAAGTGCTATATAAGTTGTAATTCATTTACTCTTTACAATAATTACATGAGGTGGATAATATTATAATCTCCATGTGAGAGGTGAGAAACCTGAGACACGGAAAAGTTAAATAACTCAGCCCCTCCCTCCACCCAGTGCTCCTAGCTAGTAATAAGCAGAGCCAGGATGCAAAATAAAACAGTGTAGTTCCTGAACCATTCTCTTACCCACTATGCTACATAATGTGAATCAATAAAAATTTTACTGCAGAAGCTTGGCACTAAATAATCCCAGGTTCTCCTCATTGGAAAGGTGATTGCTGTTATTCACCCACTGTCGCATGGGTAAGAGAGATACAATGGCATTTTGAACTAAATTTTGTAATATCAAATGTCATAAAACTGTTACTTATCCACTGTCATATGGGCAAAACTAAAGCAATGACATTCAAATTAAGTAACGGCTTTGGGACAAGGAAAGAACACTCTAACTAGCAATCTGCCTCTGTCTCCTCAGATGTCATAACACAGAGATATAACATACATTTTCACCATCTAAAGGATTAGATAGAGAGAAGTTTCAATAGGAAAATATAGTTTAAAATATATACATCATATCATATCACTCCTCTGTGTTAAGACTTTGATGCTTTCCACTAAACTTATACCAAATGCAGTGCATTAAGACACACAACCATTTTAGCATCATCAGACTCCCACCAATTTCTCCAGTCTCTTCGTGTACCCTGCTCCCTGCTCACTGTGTTCCCTCCACCCGGCCTTCTGATCTCTCTGCCAGAGACACTCATTTTCCAGTTCTTGGCAATGCTGTCTCTCTTTTTTCTTTCAGGTCTCAGCATAAATGTTATTTCCTAGAGAAGCCTTCCCTGGCCACCTAATGTGAGTAGGCCACCCTTCACTCCAATCACTGTCCAGGATCTCACCTTGTTTACTTCCTATCAGGATCTGAATTAATTTTTGATTAAATAATTAATTATATAATTATTCATTCTTTGCCTTCCCTACTAGAGTGTAAGCTCCTTCATTTAACATTAGAGTGATGATGTTTAGCACAGAGCTTGGAATATAGCACAAGTTTAAGATATTTATTATATAAGAAATAAAAAGTGATATGTTTTGTGGAACCCCCTTATGATATGGTTTACTGCAAATTCATACAAGCCTCATTTTCTTATGTGCCTGAAAGATTATGGACTTTCAAATTGGACACACCTGGATTCATGTCCATTGCTGCTATTCATAAATCACATAATCTTGGATATATGTGTAATTTTAAAACTTTTTTCTCATTTCATAAAAAACCCCACTATCTCACAGACTCAATATGATCATTAAGAGAAATAATCGGTATATAAATGCTTAGCTGCACTTCTGGTTCGTAGCCAACAGGTAATAAGTGTTTGCTCTTTGTCTCTCTTCATTCACTTCCCACCTACAGTGACACCCTTTCAAGCCCATGGACCACACCAAACGTATTTTTTTAAGTCAAAAAAAGCAATATTTTTCTAAATTTTGTTATTGTTATTCAAGTACAGTTGTCTCCATTTTCCCCCAATTGCATTCCCTGGCCCATTCCTCCCTGCCTCGATCCTACCCACTTTGCCTTTGCCCATGTGTCCTTTATGTATATTCCTTGATGACCCTTCCCCTATATTCCCCCATTATCCTTCTCATCCCTCCCCTGCGGTTACTGTCAATTTGTTCTTTATTTCAACGTCTCTGGTTATATTTTGCTTGCTTGTTTGTTTTGTTGATTAGGTTCCACTTACATGTGAGATCATATGGTATGTGTCTTTCATTGCCTGGATAATTTCACTTAGCATAATGCTCTCCAGATCCATCCATGCTATCACAAAAGATAAGAGCTCCTTTCTTTCTGAGGTGTAGTATTCCATTGTGTAAATGTACCACAGTTTTTTGATCCATTAATTTACTGATGGGAACTTAGGTTGCTTCCAGCACTTGGCTATTGTAAATTGTGCTGCTATGAACATTATGGTGCATAGGTTCTTTTGAATTGGTGTTTCAGGATATTAGGGTATAGTACCAGCAGTGGAATTGCTGGGTCAAAAGGCAATTCCAGTTTTAGTTTTCTGAGGAAATTCCATACTGTTTTCCACAGTGGTTGCACCAGTCTGCATTCCTACCAACAGTGTACTAGGGTTCCCTTTTCTCCACAGCCTCACCAGCATTTATTTTTTGTTGATTTGATTATGATGGCCATTCTGACCTCTATGAAGTGGTGTGGTTTCACTTTGCATCTCTCTGATGGCTAGTGATGCTGAACATCTCTTCATATGTCTCTGGGCCTTGGAGAAGTGTCTGTTCAGGTCCTTTGTCCATTTTTTAAATTGGATTGTTTGTCTTCCTGGAGTGGAGTCACATGAATACTTTATATATTTTGGAGATCAAACCCTTGTCTGAGGCATCATTTGCAAATATATATTCCCATATGGTTGGTTCCCTATTCATTTTGCCAATGTTTTCTTTAGCCATGGAGAAGCTTTTTAGTTTGATGAAGTACTATTTGTTTATCCTTTCCTTTATGTCACTTGGTCTAGGAGACATATTAGTGAAAATATTGCTGCATGAAATATCTGAGATTTTCTTGCCTATGGTCTTCTATTCAACATAGTATTGGAAGTCCTAACCACAATGATCAGACAAGAAAAAGAAATAAAAGGCATCCAAATTGGAAAGCAAGAAGTAAAACTGCTACTGTTTGTAGATGGTATGATAGTGCACATAGAAAATCCTATAGACTCCACCAAAAAATTACTGGACCTAATAAGTGAATTTGGCAACATAGCAGGATAAAAAGTCAATATTCAGAAATTGAAGGCACTTTTGTACACCAAAAACAAAATATCAGAAACAGAAATCAGAAAAAAATCTCATTTGCTATAGCAACAAGAAAAATAAAGTACCTGGGAATAAACTCAAACCAAGGAAGTAAAAAATTTTCACTCAGAAAACTACACAACACTGAAGAAAGAAATTAAGGAAGACACAAATAAATGGAAGCATATACCATGTTCATGGATTGGAAAAATTAACACCATCAAATGTTCCATACTACCCAAAGCAATTTATAGATTCAATGCAATGTCTATTAAAATACCCATGACATATTTCACAGATATAGAAGAAACATTTCAAAAATGTATACAGAACTACAAATGACCCCAAATAGCCAGAGCAATTTTAAGAAAGAAGAACAAAATTGGAGGGATCACAATACCTGGTATCAAACAATATAACAAGGCCATGGTAATCAAAACAGTCTGGTCCTGGCATAAGAACAGACACTTGCATCAAAGGAACAGAATAGAGAGCCCAGAAATAAACTGAAGTCTCTATGGTCAATTGATATTTGGCAAAGGAAGCAGAAGCATAAAATGGAGTAAAAATAGCCTCTTCAGTAAATGGTGTTGGGAGATCTGGACAGCTACATGAAAAAAAAAAAAAAAATGAAATCTGACCACCAACTTATACCGTACAAAAAAATCAACTCAAGGTGGTTAAAAAACTTAAATATAAATTGTGACAGCATAAAAGTCCTAGGGGAAAAAGCAATCTTTTCTAAACCACATTAAACCTCACCTTTGAAATCCCAGAAAATTTAGTAAGGAGAAAGATTAGACACAAAAGAAGAGGATGATATGAAGGAAAAAATGAAATAAATAAAATAAAAGAATTTGCCTCTTTTGAGCTTACTGACAAACCACTGCAGCTCCGGCCTGTTCCTTACAAAAACACACGCACTGGATAGAAGGAGGCAGCTCTGAAATTCAGTGAGCTTTTCCATTTTTGTCCAGAGCTTTGAGACAGTACCTGCTGCCAGGCCCTATGTGCTGTTGCAACTTGACATTCTTCAGAAATAAGCAACTAGTTTCCAAGTATCTGGGCCGATGTGACCATTTCACAGATGTTATATGAAGGGAACACCTATTCCCTTGCTGTATTTTTCCTATGAGGTGATAGTAAATGCAGACATTTAAAGGCAAAGCAACCCAATATTTAGCATTTTATATTTAGTTATATTCCAACATTTGTTTACTTATTAAAGCAACATAATGACATACTTAGAGAAAGCTTATTCCTATGTAAACAGACTCAGGTTTTTCTGGAAGAAAATCTCAGCTTCTTAAGGAGGACTTAGTAGGAAATATTCTTTGCTACAATGCTTGACATGACTCCAAACTCTTCCTGGAACTCTCTTTCGGTAGAGACAATATGTATAGGTATCTTTAGAGATTACTATAGGTTTGAAATGAATCTTAAATGTTTCCATTCCAAAGGGCCAAGCCTTCTACTCTTTAGTGGGCACAATTGTACCAGACATCGTTTCTTCTCAGTGTCCTTACCCTGTCCCCATTGGTATATTTATAACAGGAGAAGTAGCCTTGAGTGTCCTAGATGAAACTCTTGGTTAATATGCCAAGTCATGGGGTGGATCCAGAATAGATGGCATTGCAGGCAAAAGTAAACATTCAGGATACAAAATAATAGCATTATCTTTCCTTTAACTGAGCTTTAGCTGACCTACATAATGAGTAGAAAAATAAAAAATAACCGCTACCAAGTTGATCAGCAATGCTATCTTAAAATATCTTTAGGAGTAATAGTTTTGAACCAGAAGAGTTTAAAAAAAATCATCCTGTGAGTTTAAGTCAGAATCAGTATAGAAAAATGTGCATGTGTTCTTAAATTTAGGAAACTGGCTTGTGTCTACAGAGAAGCTAAATGGGGTAAACTCACCAGCAGTTTGAAGAACCTCAGTTTGTCCCTCAAAGTGCAGGTTTCACAAATGGGGACTAACCTTCTACAGCAGGGCTTTTTACCATGGGTTCTTCCTGCCATCCTTCTAGCCACACACTGGGAGGTTACACAAAACTCCCAGGGCTGTCTCCTCCTTCTGTCTGTGTCACTGCTTTCAGGGTTTGATCTCCATCTGTGCTGCTCCTTCCTAGTTGTCTCACTTCTTTTCAACATCACTTTGACCTAAGGACACTGCTGTGATGCATTCTCAGAGGTGGTCCCAACACAGAAGTCATAGAAAGATGGGATGATTTTCTGTATGTTTTTGAAAACTTAGACAAAACCATCATCATTGTTCTTTCCTTCTGTGGGAAAGTGTGTAATGAAAATGTTCATGGATTAGAGCTTTAATAAGGAGCCCAATAGGTGCCTTTAATATTAAACGTAGGTCCAACACATTCATAAGTTTGAGATTTTTTTTTTAAGTGAGGCCTCTTGTATCCCGTGGCTTGTCTATCAAGATGCAGAAAACCAAGGAGAGTCCTAGTAGAAATGCCAAAATCCTATTTGCACAAGGATTTGATGGGGGATTCATGGACTATTTCATTTCCACCCAGCCATGGCCTTCACGAATACTGCTTGACCATATCAGGTCTGTTTATAAGGTCGTTCCTTTTAACTTGAACTCCTACTGATTTTCCTACTTTGTTTATTTACTTATTTTTATGGAGGGGATCCTTAATTCTTCTTAACTTACACATTTAGCAGGACTCCAGCTTCAGTGCAAACAAGACTGCTCTGAGTGGATTCTGCTTCTCTGCTCCTCAGCTGGCCGGGTCCCTTTGCGGTGGCATTCCCAAGGCCCGCTGGCTGGGATCCACAGCATTCCACTATCAGGATTGCTGACAAAGGTTTGTTTTTTTACTGCATTTTAATCTGACGCTTAAGGAAGGGAGGTCATGTTTACATATACGAACCTTAGTTTGTGTTAGGCTTATGTAAAATTCCCAGGGCATTCTCTGAAGGTAAAACAAAACAATAAACTTATTTCCTTTTAGTATCTTGCCTTCCAACGTTCCCCTCACTATGGGAAAACATCACTTTTTCCAAATTTAAGCCTCTCTCTAGAAAAGAAGTCAAGTGACTAACATTCTTCTTTCTTTTTTCTTTTGCAAGAGAAATAAAAATAATACACACACACAAAGGAAAAACATTGATTTCCTTTCCAGTGATCTTTGACATGTTTTTATGAACCTATCCCCAGATTTCTCTTCTCCCAAGATAGAGCTTCTCACTCAATGTTATATTAAAAAATAATAACATTGATTAATTAGCTTATAAACATAAGTTTAAAAAATGTACATCATTAAACATTCTTTAAAAGGAAGAATCCTTTACATCCTTCCAAAAAAAGATGGCTTTTTTTGGCTTAGTTTTATTTAGCACAAAACGGTATTCACAATAAGACATAGTATGATATAAACACAGATAAAATGGGACCTGGCCATTAGGTGAACCCATTCAGAAGAATCTTAATATTACTTTCTTACTGGTATTACCAGAAATAATAACCAGGGTTTTATTGAACCCTTCCTATACACCTGGCATTCTACCAAACTCTTTATGTGTTTTATCTCATTTAATCTTTAAAATAACTCTTTGATATAGTTTAGGGGTTGGAAAGCATTTACAATGAACGAGATGGACATGAGTCCATCTTTGCAAGTCATGTAGAGTCTCTGCTACATAATCTTTTTATTATGTTATGATTATTTTTGTTTTTGTTTTTACAACCCATAACAAATATAAACACCATTCTTAGCTCTTGACCTGCTCCCTAATAGATTGCAAATCAGGTTTGGTCTGTGGGCTCTAGTTTGCTGACTCCTGATTCGATCAAAGTAGAACATGGATTATTTTCATTTACAGAGGAGGGCAATGAGATTCAGAGAAGTTAAGTAAATGAGCCAAAGCTGCACACCTGGTAAGTGGCAGAGGACTTTAGTTAACCATGCAGTCACTAGTAAGATTAAACCAGTTGCGGTTAAATTTGAGAATCCATTTAACTAGTAGATAAATACAGAGCATTGCTAATAAACCTTATATACTTTATTATAATTAGAAATGGCACTGTAATGTCAACTAGTTTACAAACGCCTTATAGGACATACTTCTACATATATGCTATTTCCACCTATGCTTGTGGCATGTATATCAATTAAGAACTATTTCATTCACAAGCCAACAAAGATTTTACTTTATTTTCTTTTTAGAATACTATAATATGTTTTAGCCCTTACTAACCCAGTTTTGGCTTTAATTTTTCTTTTACTTCACCATATACCTTCCTTAAGTTAAAGATGATTTAAGTAAATATAAGTCAAAGTTTTAAAAGTACAACTTAGCTTTGCTAAAAAACAAATAAACAAATAACAACAGAAAAGAAATACACTGAGTAGGCCTAAGATTATTTATTATATTCCTGAATACAGAACTTGAATGTCAGTATCAGTTATCCAAATTGTTCAAAAAGTAGTAAAACATTTATTAAACATGAGATTTTTTTCAATAAAATTTGATAGATCAATTACGTGGTTTGAAAACATATTTTAATTTAGAATTAAAGCCATTGAAATCAATGTAGTTGGGCTTAAAATTCTTAGTAGGGTATATGTATATGTGGTTCTTATTGGCACTAAGAATTCTTTGCCTCTCAGACATAAAATTTTGTTGACCATTGAAGAATTGACCCAAAGACTCTACTGAAACTCTGAAATGCTCATGTTCATTATTAGGTATTTTATAACATTTTTTTCTAGATAATAATATGAACTCCAAACATAACAGCAGGGATCAGCTGAGAAAACTGAAGAATTTGTAATGATAGACTTGTTTAACATTAGAAGAAGAACATATCCAACAGATAAGATCCTTCTTATTTATATTCTTTTTATTTTTTATAGTTTTTTTTATAAATTTTTTTTCTTTTAGATTTTATTTATTTATCTTCAGAGGGGAAGGGAAGGATAGAGGGAGAGAAACATCAATGTGCGGTTGCCTCTTGTATGTCCCCTGCCGGGAACTGGCCTGGCAACCCAGGCATGTGCCCTGACTGGGAATCGAACCGCGATCCTTCGGTTCGCAGGCCCGTGCTCAATCCACTGAGCTACACCAGCCAGGGCTATATTCTTTTTAATGTGTGTTTTTAAAATATCTAAATTCAGACTCCATTGACCAGTAAAAGTGATGGAGTAACATAGTTTAAAATTTTTCTAAATATATAATTTCCCCATTAAACTTAACAACTATTTTATTTTTTGGGGGGGTGTATAATGTTTTAAATACACAAACACACACACATATACAGTCTAGAGTGTCATCAATAATTAATAAACATTTTAAAACCCTCTTCACTAACTTTTTTTTTAATTCTTTCTTTGGAATAAAACTAAGCAGAAAGAAACTTATAAGCATGCATACACAAACTGGCTGCAACCAACAAAACACAGGAAATTGGACACACTAGAGATGGAGAAGGAATTTCGGATTTCTATCACAGCTCATTTTTCTGCATGTAACACTGCAGTGTATTGTCAAGCACAGGAGGGCCTGGGTGCTCAGGAGAACAGATGGCAGCTGGGTTAGGCTTGACAGGAGGGAAAAAGAAGGTGTGGCCACCCAGGAAGTTCCGGGAAATTACGCAGCTTGCTCTTCTCACCTTCAGCTGAAAAAAAGAAAAAAAGTACTTAAGAAAGCATGTACCGATGGTCAGCACAGCAGCCCCCACGGAGGCAGGTACAAAACAAAATAGAGAAGACATGCGAGCATTTGGAGTGTTCTCAGGGGAATTTAGGGGATGGCGATGAACAGTGCAGCAACCCCCTGGGACAAGCAGTATCTTTGAAATAAAACAAACCCAATTCTGACTGCAAGCACTGTTTTTCCTTTGAGAACCTAGTACAATTTGAAAGATAGGTGAGATACAGGACGCTTCAGCAATATGAACACACACAGCCGTGGAGAGCAGCTGCTCTGGCTTCTCACCATGGAGTGATCAAGAAAAAAATAAATAGACTTCCAGAGAAGCAGGAGGAATAAAGCTGAGATTCAGAAATGCAAGACCTGTGAAACTCTGGGAAATAGTAACAAGGGAGATTACAGAATCACCTAAAGGATTATATAAAGCCTCAAATCATTATATCAGCAATGTCAAAAACCTGGCTATTTTCTTTGTGGAAAAAAAATGAATATGAGGTAATGGCAGATCAAAGGATAACAACATGTCAAAGGAATTACATTCATTCTTTGCATCAAGCAGCAAAATAATTGATATTTCCCATACACCTTGCTTGTGGCATTTCTGTTTGGTGCAGGAGCACACTCTGCTTCTCTCAGTTTAGTTCTCTGAACTACACTGCCAAACTGTAGAGCAGACTCTTAAATATATTCTCACAGTGCCTAAGTTAGTGTTCTGCATGGAGTAAATAGACAAAAACAAAATGGGATGGTCACGAAGTTGGAATTCATAATCGCTGCACCACTGACTTCAAATCTGTTACATAGCTCCCAACAGTCTCATTTGCTGTTAGGCAGTCAAACCATATGCAGGGCAGGCAGGTAAATGGTGGAAGGAGAAACTGTTGCTGGTACAAGAAATAAAATGCAAAAGCTCAAAGGTGAAGAGGAAGAAGGAGAGAGAGAACGAAAGATGATATGAGAAGAGTTTCAAGAACTGGAAATCAATTACGAATGGCAGGAAGTAGTGGGGAGGGGCACAGAGAGGTGGAAAAGTGTAAGGCTGCCGTAGTCTCACAAAGATCATTCCAGGCCCCTCCAACCAAGGTGAGGGGGTGTGTTTGCTTATGAGGGCAATAAGGTACCATCGAAGAACTTTAAGAAGGGAAATCTGAGATATGAGGTGAGTTCAAAATGCTCTTTCTGGTGCAGTGGGAGCAGAGGTTGGGAAGAAGTCCTGAGGCCCAGGAATCAGTTTGGAAGCTTTTGCAGAATCCAGAAAAGAGATGATGTTAACTTGCAACCAGATAGTAGGAGAATGGAGTGAAATAAACTAGAACTAGGTGATTATAGTAAATGTAGGGAAAAGAGTGAAAAAAAGAGAAAGCAGAATGGCTGTATCTGTGGTTTCAAACAGAGACCGCAGCAATTAGTGTGGTTTGGGTAAAAAATGAATTATCTTCTAAACTGTAGCTTCTGCTTTGGATCTGTCTGAAGTTACTTCTTTAGGATCCTCCACCTCTCCTCAACTTTTTCATTAATTGCTAGAGGATTCTATATAGAGATTGATTATTTGTATTAAAACTGAACTGCGCAAAATACAAAATGCCCTAAATTATTACAATTGGTGACTCCAATTGGCATCAATTAAGACCTTTAATTCTTCCTTATGTAAAATTAATCTTTTTTCTTTAGGAAAATAGTTTTGGAGCAGTATGAAAACTTTTACCATCTTGTGAAATATTGAAATGTGTATTAAAGCATTTTATTTTCTAAATTATACTTCTAATAAGGGAATCTTTTCTTTATCAGATATTTTATGTTAACTAAATAGTATATACATTTGCATCTACAATATGCATGTAACAGATATAGGTAAAATTCATAGCTTTCCTAAATTACAAATTTAATATTTTTGTACTAGCTCCAAACTTTCTATTCACTATTTAGAAGTCTTCCTGCAAGACACAAAATCCATTGTGCAATATTTTTTTTCTAGACTGCAGGAATGCAAAAGTATACACAGTTTCCTTCAAAAATGGAATCATCATTCACAGATGTAGATGTGTACTTGTTATGCCAAGATGAGACAGATGTGGTTCTATTCACTCGGGGACAGGTGCTACGGAAAAAGAGATAAAACATTTGTAGAAAGTGTAAGCAACTGCATCGCTGTTGCTAAATAAATAAATTCTCAGCCAAAAGAACTTTACTTGCTTATTTCTTCTTATTTCTCCTGAATGTTTATTTTAAGATCTGGTAGAGCTGAGCTCTATTCAGTTTTATTTTCCTCTATGGGTCAAAAATGTACAGTTTGAATAAGGTTCCGAAGAATGAATGGCACAGACAGCTCCACATGCCTTCTTATACCAATGTTAATTAATCTAAAGCAAATTTACCTCCTAACACACACACCCACAATTTGACACACTTAAGTTCTGGCAAAAATCATGGTCACGGTCTTTATAAAAGAAAACAGGTTAAAATGATGGCCATGAAAGCACTAGCAGTTTGGGAAGCAAAACCCAACCTCCTATTATTATTATACTTTATTTTTTAATTTTTTTGAGAAGCATTTTGGTAAGCTACAGACTGAGAAACATGAGGGAGTACTTTCTGCAGCTGCTAGGCTAGGGCCAGGAAACAGAAGATGAGTTTGATTTTAAATATTCGTATTGATTCTGACTCCAAAAGAAGGATTGGGTGGGAATCAGCAGCTGGGAGAGGGAAAGCGGGTGGAAAAGATGATTTTGATTTTAAATGTATTTAATCATAATGCAAAGTGGAGAATGAAGACGAGAGATCTGCAGCTGGCCAAAAAAGGCAGAGAGCTAAGTTGGATTAGTGTCTTCCTTTTAAATGTGCAGCTTTTGGGTTTCCTGGGACTCAGCGGGACCAGAAAACAATAGAATATGTGGAAAGATTCTACAGCTTTAAGGGGTTGCAAATAGAAAACTCTGCCTGCCTATGTTGACATTAAAAAACAAAAACCTGACAATAAGGACAGGTAGTAAATATAGTAACATCCATCCCAAGATTTAAAAAAAAAAGCTGCAGAAATCTTGGGAAATTATTGGCATAGAGTACTGTAAGAAAATAAACATTGACTATCTGAGAGTTATCTTTCATGTAAAAGATTTTTTATTGTCATTCTTCAAGAATTGGGAAACTAAATGTACATGGACCATTGAAATTAGAGTGTATGTAATACATGCTTTTGTTGGTAATTTTGAGGCAATTCAGGAGCTATGCCA
Organism: Glossophaga mutica; assembly: GCA_039655065.1. Lineage (NCBI taxonomy): Eukaryota > Metazoa > Chordata > Mammalia > Chiroptera > Phyllostomidae > Glossophaga > Glossophaga mutica. Next base: position 75,146,657 of record CM077306.1, read on the forward strand.
GGACAATAGCTGCAGCTTAGTAAATGTTTATGGAATAAAAATAAAAAAGTAATCAATAAACAATCATTAACCTATATTTTAGACATGGGAGGCCTAAATATCTACTTAGACCATAATATTTTCTAAAAGCTGTTTTGTATGTGGCCTTATTATTTTGCTATTTGTCTCACAAAACACAGTGTCAAAGAAAGCCCAATTGAACTTTTTTTGTATTCTGTCTAATGTGAATTCAATGTGTGAAACTTTCATAGCACATTGATGATATTTAAGACACTATTTAAGAAACTTAACATTATATATATATATATATGCACATATACATGAGTATATATTGATAATGCCCATAGTGGAGGAAAATGTTCAAGGGAATAATTTCAACTAGGGAATCACTTGATTTTAATATAAAAATGCAAGTTTGAAGTAAATTTTAATGCCATGTTGAGGGAATCTTCATTTTCCTTAGGGTTATTCATTATTTTTAGATTTGTTAAAAGTTAGACATGATTTAGTTTTAGTCTTAACTACTATTTTCTATCTTGATAATCCCCTGGATACAGTACATAGCTTGTCAATAATTGGTCATATCTTATTTCTGCCAAATAAAAAATTCATTTTAGAATCATGTTAAAAAACTGTTTAAACATATACAGAATTATCACCATTCTGAGACAGGCACTGGCGGTGTGGTTGGGATTCAGAGTTGGTGGGAGGAGCATTACACAGAATCTGTCATTAATTTTTTAAGTCAATTTCACTCACCTAGTGGTGGCTTTATCCATGCTTTTCAAAGCTTGGTCAATGAATCCAGCCTAATACAAATATTTTCCTGTGTAGGCAGAATAGTCAAACACTTAACTGGTGTAAATCCAGTAAGAGATTTTACTTTGTCTAAATGACAGGAAGAATACACACACACACACACACAAAAAAAAACAATTATCAAAGGCATAAAATTTATCTTTATATCTATCATGAAGCTCCAAGTAGCAAGGAGTATCCATTGTTCAATGTCATTGTGTGTATTCTTCACAGCTCTCTAACTCTACATATGCTATTTTATTTTACTTTTTGCTAATTTCTGTCAATATAAGCCCTGAAAGTAGATTGTATTTTTCCTTTCAGTGAAGCTGAAAGTAGAAAGTATATAAAAAATACTGCTACTTCCTTACATTTATATTTTGTACAACCCAACATTGATTTGCTCCTTATTTAAGCAACATTTTCTTGATAAATTAAAAAAGCAGCAATAGCCATTACTGCAGGCTATATACAGCCTCTAATATCACTTAAGCATATTACAGAATATAATATCTGGTACTTAACGACTAACTTGCATATGAAAGCTCACATAATGTCTCATAAAACCCTTAAAATGGCTTCAGTTTAAGAGTCTCTTTAAAAAAAAAAAAAACACCTTCAGGGAATATTGTAAATGAAGTAGCACTCCAGCCTTGGAAAAAAAATTCACACACTTGCAGAAATTTTTAATATAAATTGAACACATTAAAAATTAATTTTGCATGACCATTTTACATTGCGGTGCCAATGCATAGTTAAGATAAGGCCTTAACTCTTCTTTGTTTAAAGTAACATGGAAGCCCTTTGCTTCCTCTCTTTGCTTTCATCTGTACGTAATTATTATTTTCATTAATCAGAAAATGGACCCCCATTTTGCTACTCTGACAGCCTCAGCTGGAGTTGACGGAAACCCTACCTGAGTCACCAGGGTAACTTAACCATAAACTTCTAGGAAACTCATTAGAGAAAGGTGTGAGTGACAATTAACCAGGGCAGTTTCCTTCATCCTTCCCTTTTTTAAACCGAGGGGCTGTGGAGAAAAGCTTACTCATCAGAAAAGTAGCTTTGCCCCAAGAAGTAGTAGATCAGTGCTGGCTTTGCCATCACTCTCCTCTTCCCAGACCCCTGATTTGTCTCTGTTAACTTGGTTTCAACTGGACCAGCTGTGTCCTTGAAGATTTGTGTGCCTTTTAGCACTAACAGTAGAGAAATAAAACAATGTATATTTTCTGTTGGGACTTGTATTCTTTGATAGGTGTAAAGTTGAGCAAAAATAAGAACAAATTCTACTTTTTGTATATGTGCAGATTTTTTTTATTGGTCTCATGGCCTCCATTTTCCAACAAAAAATTTCCCAAAGAGGGCATCAGTTGCAATGAGACATTGACGGATGTCTCTCCATGGAGAGCTGGCGTTGCATAGATCTGACATGCTGTAGTTTTCTGTGGTTCTGACACGAGCAGCCCATGCGTGATGCCAGTGGGAGCTTAGAGGGAGTCACTGGGGTGATTCACAGATTACAACTCAAGTGATCAATTTTAAAAAGGTGAGGAAGGAGATGACCTAAGAAAGTGCCCTGGACCTTAGGTCAAAGGTGCCATATAAATCTAGCAAACGAACAAAGAAATAAACCCAGAGCACACTTTACTTAAAGAAGCTTTCATTCTATCCTATCACTGTTCAAACCAGAGATCTTACTATGCAAATATAAAAAGTTTAAAGTAAAATGGTAAACCTCAGGCTTAGTTCAGACTCTATGGTTTAACTCACTGGGATGGAGACAGGAAGTTTTGGGTCAAGGAGACAGGTTTTACAAGAGTATTTTCTTAGCTTTCTGCGGCTTCCAGAAGACTTGTGAAATACTACAAAATATATTTCCTAGTTCTCTCCTAATTCTTGCCCTTTATATTAATATTTCTTATAAAATACAACTATAAGACCAACCCCAAAGCTATTGAGAAGACATGCATTGTTGACTGCCAAAGAAGGTATTAGACTGTGGAGGGTCTTACCTTGAAAAAAGTCATTTAAACTTTTAAAATGTAGTGAAATCAGTCTGTTTGGATTAATTGGAAAGAATTATCTAACTGCTTGCATATACATATATGTGTGTGTGTATACATGTGTGCATATGTACATATACATATACATATACATATACATATACATATACATATACATAATCTAACATCCTCACACAACACAGTCACTATGTTACCCACCAAGTGTCAGGTACTGTAGATTTGTTTACAGAAACCTGCAGCCTTAGTTTCTATTGAAATGCTTCTAATCAGACAGATTTCAATCACTGCATTATAGCAAGACAAGAAACAGTCGCTATACTGTAACTTTATTCATATGAGCCTAGTAGCTTCCTTCCTTCCTTCCTTCCTTCCTTCCTTCCTTCCTTCCTTCCTTCCTTCTTTCCTTCCTTCTCTTTTTTCTTTTCTTTTCTTTCTCTTTCTTTCTTTTCTTCTTTCTTTCTTTCCTTCCCTTCCTTCCTCCCTCCATCCCTCCTTCCCTCTCTCTCACCTCTCTTTCTTTCTTTTCCTTTTTCTTTTTACATGAGCAGGTTATGACCAGGGTAAACACTGTAAGCACTAGATATGTTGTAGTCTTGGATGAACACAGGGTAGTACTAGATCCCAAAAGGACCAAATGTAGTTTTGTGCAAAAGCAAAAGAATCCATAGAGAAGCATTGTCTTCTGCTGTTTTAGCAATTTCAATAAATAGGCATGGGAAATTAGTTTCTCTCTCATTCTCCGCCCCCCCACACACACAGATTTAATGGCAATCCATAAAGGCCAAACTAGAAAAAAAAATCATATGAAATTGACTTTTTAAATAATCAGTTGGTACTAAAATGCTCAGCTGGTACTGGAGGCAATAGAGAGAGAAGTATAAATATATGGTTAAAATAAATGTAAATTTTTATTGAATGATTACTTATTTTACAGTAAAACCTCCAAGGAATCCAAAAAAGGCAAATAGTCAAAGCCTAACTGGATGCCAACACCCATAATAATCTATTTTTCCTATAAAATTTAGAGAAACAAAAAGCAATCCTATAGAATTGTTTTGATGTCTCAAGAAAAAGTCATTCCAAATAGCTATAAAACTACTAAGGCAGTGATATTATCCTGAGTTCCTAAATCTTCTTCCCACCACAGATTCCAGGATCATGAGAATTAGGCAGAAATATTCACACAATAATTCCAATACATGCATACTACTACCACATTTCTGAACACTTATATATATGAATTCATGGACATATATTTTATTACATAAAAATCAGTGAAGATTCTATCCAACAGAAATTTTTGTATTAAAACATAAATTATAGGATTAAAAGTGACACTTCTATACAGACATTACAATATTTCTCTAGCTGCATTATCATTATTCAAATAAACTATAACCTCTAGTTACCTTTCTTCTTAATGAAGTATGTTTTAGTGCTTCTCTTCACAATCATGAAGAAATATATGTAGTGAAAAGACCCAATTGGGCAGAGGAGAAAATTGGGAAGATGCTATGAAGAGCAAACACAGAGAGATCATTTTATAAATCTCTCTGTCCTCCATTTCATGTGATTCATATTTGATGTGAAGGTGTTATGGGTTGTATTATGTACATGTCAAAGTTCATAAGGGATCTGTCCAGAAAAAGTCCAACCTTTGTTAATATAATGACAATGGTTAATTGATGTAACCTGGCAGCCAAGGAGAGTGGTCTGGAATGCACATGCAGGAACAATGACGACTTCACTGAAAGTATCAGATTGGGTGGTAGAGACCAATGGGTAAGCATGTGTACTATGTGGCTGTTGCATTCAGAATAACTGAGAGTAGAGCAACCAATCAACATCAACATCAGATTTTTGCCTTAAGCTTGAGCATTCTTCTGCAGAAACTATTCAAAGGGATTCTGAAGTCCGCAGCTATGAGCAACTGGTGATTGGCAGCTTCACCAGAACAATGTGCCCACTTATGCATCACCTCTTGTGCAGATTTTTTTTTGCAAAACAGCAAATCACTCAGGTGACTCAGCCCTCCTACTTCCCAATTTGGAACCCTGTGACTTCTGGCTTTTCCCCAAACTAAAATCACCTTTGAAAAGGAAGAGATTTCAGACCATCAACTAGATTTAGGAAAATATGATGGGGCAGCTGATGGTGACTCGGAAAACTGTGTAAAGTCTCAAGGTGCCTACTTTGAAGGAGACTGAGGTACCACTGTCCTAAGTATACTGTTTCTTGTATTTTGTATCTTCCTCAATAAATGTCTCTATTTTTTTATATCACATGGCCATATACCTTCTGGACAGACCTCATATGTTTAAGCCCAAACCTCAGTACCTGAGAATGTAACTTTATTAGGAAAAAAGACCATTGTGGAAGTAATTAATTAAGATAAGGTCATACTGGAGTTAGGATGGGCCCCTAATCCAATATGACTGGTGTCTTGTTAGAAAGGATAAGTTAGGCTCACACAGACACAAATATACACAGACTATCATGTGAACATGAAGGCAGAGTTCGGGCATGATCCATTTGCAAGCCAAGGAATACCAAAGATCGCCAATAAACCACTGAAAGTTAGGGAAGAGTCATAGAACAGATTGATCCTTGTAGCTCTCAGAAGAAGCCAACCCTAACACACCTCCATCCCAAACTTCTAGCCTCTATAATTGTGACACAATAAATGTCTCTTCTTTTAAATCGCCCATTTTGTGGTAATTCATTACAGCATCCCTAGAAAATGAAAACTAAGGATTTCTATTATGTATTTCTGGGTCCACTTTCCAAAGTGGCACAAACAAATGACAGAGAATAATAATAAACTGAGGCTTTATAAAGGACCTCCTATCCCATGAGCTTCTTAGAGAGAGGAGTTAGTTAACAGTGTAGTAGACATCCAAAGGAGCAATTAGAAAGTTATCTTGGTGTAGGGGAAAACAGCGAACAGTACAATAATAGTATAAATATCAACAAATGGAATGTCGGGGCTATTGTTTTTCTGTTTGTTTGCTTTTTCCAAGGCTCTTTTGATAGAAGGACCTATAGTATCTATAACAGATCAGGAATAGATAACCAAGCTTTTTTTTTTTTTAAAACCTGGAAAGCACAGAGTTCATGGTTAAGTACTTAATAATATTTGTTAAATGGATCAATGCATGAACAAACAATATCCAGCAAAACCAGATATTGAAGGTTTTACCTCCAGAAAGGAAGTAGAATAGGTACTATTTGCCATGGGTAGGTAACAGCTCATTTTAAACAAAGCCAGCCTTAGCAGGGTAGCTTATTTGGTTGGAATGTCATCCCATGCACCTAGAAGTTGAGGGTTCAATCCCTGGTCAGGGCATATGGGAGGCAACCAATAGATGTTCTTCTCTCACATCTCTCTCTCTCTGTCTCTCTCTCCCTTCTCCCTCTCTCTGTCAAATCAATAAGTATATTTTTGGGTGAAGATTTTAAAAATAAATAGAGAGACAAATCAAAGCAAAAGTAATATTTTTCCCAAACATGGTGATTTCAGTAAATTTCTGAACAAACTAGATTGAATACACTTGACAAGCTTTGGAGCCAAGTGGTTATACACAAAGTGTAACCCACATTATCAATATTTACAGTATACTGTGATCTAGTTATACATTGTTAATTATTTTTAAAAACTTTTATAAAATATAATAACAATCAACCATAGAATGGTGTTGAATCTTAGATTCTACTAGAATTTAAGTGTCTAAGAATCTAGTAAATTCTCACTAGAATAATATGAATCAGGTAGGATGTGTGCATTTATGTGTTCTCTGAAAGAAAGAATATTGATCATAATAGAAGTGGAGGTATGATCTGATTTTCCTTGCTAAGGTTATGTGATCTTTGGTTTCTCTACAAAGCCAAATTATTTATATGTGACACAGACACCTGCACATGAATGGGTATGTATCTATCTATATGAATGTGGGCAATACATCAGAACCATCTCGTGTCTGCTGAAGAAAAAAGACAGATGCACTTTAGGACCAACCTGGAGTGCACTTTCCCCACCCCAAGGGTCTGGCTAAGGAAGAGAAAATTTGAGCTCTCTCATCTTATTCCAGTAAAGCACGGTGAAGTCTGTATATGGTTATTAACAACATCAACACTCTGTTTCCCTTCTTGCCTTCCTCTTTCAAGGTCATTATAGGTAGAGGAAAGTAAAATAAATCAACTCTTCTCTTTAAGTGGGCTGGGGTGGGATAGAACTCATGACTTTGATAACTGTTTCTGCTCATTTGAGTTGTGTCATGATCTATATTATACCATGCAGGGAATTTAATTGCAGAAATAAACCAGGAAACAGCTCTGGTACCTCCACACAACATAAAACATTTAGATATTATAAATAAAAGATACATGGCATAAATATTATTGCTTACTAATTAATGGCCTACACTTAGGTTAAGTCTATGACCTATATAAAAGATTTTAGGTATTTAATGCAAAATGCACACAAGAGCATTCGCTTGGTTTAAAATTTAAAAAGTGTGTTCTCATTAGGCAGAAACATCAAAGTAAAGTTCAAACAAAAGCCAAAGAATGTCATTCTATCTCAGATTTTAGCTGAGTTAAAATGGTGATATTATACCAATAAAGATAGAAACTTAAGTTATCCAAAACAGGGGAAGACAGAAAAGAATGCTTAGAGAAAAAAACCAAAACACCTTGTGTAAATACATGTGTATGTGGTTAATCCACACAGACACACGCTGATGGTTCTCTAACTTTGAGGTCTCCTGGCTGAATGGCAGGGACAAACCACTGGCACATTTGCTCCAAAAATGGAAGAAAGACTTACACTAAATTAATGAAAGATTAATGAAATACTGCTTAACTATAACAAATCTTAAATAGATTATTCCCTTTAAAAATAGTGTCACAAACATCATTATACCATTAATATTAAAACTTTAAGTCATTTTATCACATACATTAACAGAACTTTATTTTTTGAACTCTGTAGAATTACAGAAGATACATCTTTGCGAAAACAAGTTTTCATGTGTTTGTCTCATTGTAGCATTTGAACCACAAATTTCATTCAATACTAGTCTTAACAATCTTAAATAAAATATCTAATTTTTCTTAGTCGAAGCCTTGAATGATTACTATATGGCAAAAAAATAAAAATTTAAAAAAAGATAAAAAATAACCCCAGATATAGAACCCTGAACAAGGTATATGAGACCAACCAAAATGAGGACTCACCTCACTTGAAGACCTGTCTTTAATGGTTGTCTGTATACAGTTAAAATAGAAATGTCTTACATAAGTGAATTACGATACTTTCTAAAATATGTCATCCTCTTGAGTTTCAAAACTTGTAGTCTGATTACTTGATACACTCTAGCCTTAGCTGTCTTTCTTTTTATTTTCTTATAAAATAAGAAATGAGACAGTATTTTATTTAAATTTCATGGTGAGTAAAATATGAAATTGTGATATTTCCCCCCAGCTGTGTTTTTTACCACAGTGGAAATCAGGATTGTGTGCACGCTGGACACCTGCACACACACTGTCACTTGCAGGGTGAAGGAACGGGTAAGCCACCCCACTTCTCACTGAAGGGACAGCCACTGTGCTCCATTTGACAGTGGGATGCTGTGAAGAATGTCTTCATTTCTCCTCACTGCAAGGTGTGAGTACTCACTGAAAGAAACAACTCAGGCTGAATCGCTTGGTGGAAACTAGCATCAGAGTTAGTATCTGTCTTCCCTCTGCATCCCTGTAAAGTGTGGAGGTTGGGAGAGGGGTCAAAAATAATAACAAAAAATAGATTCAAAGTACTACTTATAATTTATAATAAAACCTCTATTAGAGTGTAAGAGTGCCTTGTTATTTCTAACATTTGTTTTATTCCCTCCTTTCCGCCACCCACCCTCTGTTAGCTAAGTGTAATATTAACTCATCTGCTTCAACTAGTGACCCTCAAACTTGGCTGCACCTTCTTACAAGCCTGGAGTACTTAAAAAATAAAGGAAGGAAGACTAGGGCAGGGCTTAGGTTTGAGTAATTTTAAAAGAGTGATCCCAGTGTTCAGACGGGGAGGAAAACAGCTGTACTAAACCAATGGTTTCCAGAATTGTTAATAACCAGAAACACCTGGGACATTTTACAAAGTATATATGGTCCTTTGGTACTCTATTCTACCCTCTTTTCTATCTATTAAGTTGAATTAGAATTACCAAAGTACTTTTGATTTGTGTTTCTGTTTTTCTTCTCTCTCTTTCCTAAAGAGGAAATGTTTGTTCCCATTTTTTAAAATTTATTTTTATTGTATTTTTTCCTTTACCATTTATTCACATTATACCTCCTCCCCCTGAACTCCACACAATCATCATGCTGTTGTCCATGTCCATAAGCCCTTTTTCCTTATTACTCAATCCCTATACCCCCTAACCCCTCCCATAGCTATCAGCCTGCTCTCTATCAGGCTCTCTATTTTGTTTGTTAGTTCCGTTTGTTTATGAGATTCCACATATGAGTAAAATCATATAGTATTTGTCTTTCTCTGACTGGCTTATTTCCCTTAGCATAATGTTCTCCAGATTCACCCATGCTGTCTCAAGTGTAAAAATGTCTTCCTTTTTTACAGCTGAGTAGTATTTCTTGTGTAATTATCATATAGTTGTTTGCTCCACCTTGATTTTGATGAATCACCCTTGGGGAATTATTGACTACACGGTACAATTCAACCAAAAGGGAAAAAAGGGGGGGGGGTTCCGATAAAATGTATTTACATTGCATCAGAATGAGACATCATTTTATTTGAATTTCACGGTGAAATCCCCTATGTTGTTAAGTATCTATTTAATAAATATGATGTTTCTACCATGTGCTGAGTTTCTACACAGGCCTCAGGAGTCCTGTCATCCAAGAACGACTCTGCACCTCTCTACACTGAGTTGGTTGTTCCCTTCTCTCTATTTCATTTGTACTTTATACTTAACTCTGTAACAGAACTTATCACCATGGATTTTTTGCATGTCCATTCTATATAAATTTATGAAGAGAGGTACAGTGCCTTATGCATGACAGCAGTCTAGTATGTGCTGGACCCTGAAGTGGTTACTTTCTATACATTAGCTCACTGACTTTTTCCTAAGAGCCTTAATTTCCCCATGCATAAAATGGACAGTGGGACATCTCTTTGTGCCAATTTAAATAAGCTAGTTCCAAATTGATGAAGGATTCAACTGCTAACAAAAAAGGGTTATCAATAAACAGAGGCTTTGTACCCACCAAGGTTGAGGGAAGTGAGGAGAGAAAACATTGGGTTAAATTGCTCAAGGGTCTTCTGTTTTCTGCACCCTTGACAAAAGTCTGACCACTGCACAGCAAACAAAAAATGTAAGGAAAGAATTTTACCAACCTAAAGCCTAAGGGTTCTCACTTTTTCTCAACCCCTGCTGGAACTTACACTATGTGTACATGCCTTGGACTCTGTGACCTACCCTGAGCAGTTTATGGGTTCATGAGTGAACTACGCAAGGTAGCTGAGGAGCCAGGTAATCCAGGAGGAAGAAAGTTCACTAAAAAATTTGTTTTCTAATTTATTTATAATGTTATTGTTTATGCCTATTTAACTCACCTTTCCTTTAAAATGTCCATTTAGAAATACTACTTTTAACATGCTCACAAGTCATGAAACAATTTTATTCAGATTCCCTGTATGATATTTTACCTGGAGTCTTCTTCAGAGCTAGAACCAATTTTCAGGAAAAAAAAGTTCCCAAAACACCCCACCTCAACTTCCATCTAAGATGCTTAAAATGCAGCACTTTTGAGTACACTTTTGAATATGTTCTACTAAATCACCAGGGCCTATTACAAAAGTATTAGGCCAATTGGTCACTTTATTTTCACTGGGTGTGAGGTCCTCTATAAAGATCCAGGCATTACTTGCTGAAATTTTGATTAGGCTTGTGGTTTTCAGTTGAGAAGGGGAAATATGTTAGCTGGAGACAGGAAACGAAAAGAGAGAAGAAAATACTCAATCACCAGGGAAAAGGTCACGAGCCAGAGTTCTTTAAAAGTAAGGTTTCCAATCCCTTAAGATGAAGAATAAATGTGAATAGTCCTCTAATGAGTACAATTTGATCAAAGGCTTCTAAGAAATACTTCATATAGAGGCTCGTAATTAATTTGGTAAGTATATGGAACTACCTGGACACCTGTATTTCAAAATCACCTAATTCTAAAAGAATTCCCAAAGTCCTTTTTGCCACAACAGGGCAGTGTTGAAACAAGTGATTCTCAAAGTGCGCTCCCTCAAGCAACACCTTCAGCATCACCTGGAAACTTTTAGGAATGAAAATTCACAGGCCCGCACTTGAGTCACTGAATCAGAATTTCTGCAAGCGGGGCCTAGCCATGTGTTGTAACAAGCTTTCTAGGTTATTCCAAATTGTCGTCCAATTTTGAGGACCACAATACAAACCATTCTGGTAAAATAGCATCTTTCACAGCTTCATAGAAATGTAGAAGAGAAAGAAATACGTTCATTTCCATGGTGAGTGCATTTCAGCACCCAACTCAGCTTTTCTGCTTCCTTAATGGGAAAGGCTCAGAGAAGAGCATGGGGTAAGAAGCCAACCTTGTACTATTGCAGCCAGCCATGCTCAACTTCCTGCCCCAGCTACCGGGGCTCTGCTCCTGCTATAGGTGCATTCAACATGCATGGGAATATTAAACTAGATTAGATTGTCCCTAATCTGAATTCTTTCTTTGAAAATTAAGCTTTTCTCTTTGTTTAATTTGCACTGGAAAGGAACAGCTGGTGGGTAATATTAGTATGAATAATCTTTATGTACTTAATGTCCATAATTTAAATCATTCCTGAGTATTTATTTTCTTCAAGCTTATAAAACACCTTCTCTTATTACTTTTAGTTTCTCCCTTGAACTATTATGCTAATGTTTAAGTCAGGAAAATTTAAATTAATTTTCTATTTTCAAAATCCAGTATCCATTTTTAAAAAGTAAAATAATATGCTATACTTAAAAATTGCTCAATGTTCAGGAGAAAAATGCAAGCAGAAGCTTTCTAAAGGAACCCTGATGACTTCCAAAATATGCCTACTTTTCACCAATTTCTACTGTATAGTTAACATTATATCAAGGTTACAGTTTAATACACTTACACTATTTCTATATTTTGCTCATATTTAGAGAAAAAAGAAAAAAGCATTTTCTTAGAATATTCCGCCAGCACTCATTTTGCTCTGTTGCTAATGTATTCTAATTTCTGTGCTCTTAACCTTTCACAATCCTCATTCCTGGATCTCAGGTGGCATTACCTCAGCTCTATTCCAGGTGTGGATGTGTAATTTAGATTGACCAATCAGATCACTGCCTCCTCCTACCCACACTGTCTGGATAAGGTATAGTACTTGATCTAATTCTGGTAGAACAGAGACTATAGGATTAGATTTCCTGGACTTTTTCTTTGAAAGTTTTGAGGAGAGGGCACTTTTTCTCAGCTGGAATTGCTGAGGGGATAGTCTATACTAGAGCTGTAAGCAAACTTCTGGCCACCCTAACCAGAGAACCTATCAGCAATGGAAACAACACAAAGAAGAGCAAAGCTTAGAGATGGAAAGATTCCTAAGAAGGCCCAAAGACCGAATTTAAGCTTTAGAGTCATTTAGGCCTGAACTTCTCAGGTAAATGATCCAATAAATTTTTGTTCTTTTCTCTTAAGCAAATTCAAGTAGTATTTTGATTCACTTGTTACCTACTGTATGAGACATTATGTCTAGTTGGTTTATGAAAAAGAAAGGACAAAAATAAATTAACAATTATTCTAGATTTTTAACATGGGTAACTTGGTATGTGGTGGTTCTTTTCCTTGCTATTTCAACAAAGCTTAACCAATGGATATTATATAGGGGTGGGTAGTACAGGAAAAAGTATGTTTGGTTTTGAGCATTTTTACTTGAATATGCCTATGAAATATTTAATATGAAATACCTTGTAGGTCATTGCCACTGTAGGTCCAGACCTCCAGCAAGAGGGCCAAACTAGATGTGGATATTGGGGGATCATTGGATTAAATATGGTAACTGGACTTAGAGAACACCAAAGGGTTCAGAGGGTGCCTGACATTTACTAAGCCATTATCTCTCCTCTGTAACGTCTAAAGGCTCAGGTGAAGTAAAATACTGACAAAAAGCTAGGTTTGACTTGATAACTAGAACTTATCAATGGGATGCACTGACAAGACAAGAGTAGAGTAGAGACATGGCAGATAAAAAAGCAAAGACCAACATAGATCATGCTTTCACACATCTTGGTTTTAATGGAAAGAGTTTGATAGCATTCTCTACCTAAATGTGTTTGGATAATGATGAAATAAGGATCAACATTTGACTTATTGCCCCACTTTGTATGAGTTCAAGGGTGCTATCACCATTTTTACTTTTGCTGCCGAAATTGTCTGTTGTCATTTTAACTTAGCATCACTTAATAGAGCATGGGGATAGTGTCCAAGCAGATGGTTGTCAGTAAACTGATGACTACAGTTACGGATTAGTGTCCAAATACAATACTCAAAACTTGATACACTACATAGTTTCCTGAATGTGCTTGCCAAATAAATCTGGCCTGAAAAATAATTTTGAGGTTTTTCCCCTATCGCTTTAGTTTCCTTCAATATTTTAAACTGCAGATATCCTAAAAACGGAGGCTGAACACATATAGACAAATCACAATATTTACTTAATGCACCTGTAAACTTTCTTGATAAGTTTACTTAGGAGAAAGACTATTCCAATGCAAGGCTCTCATAAAGTCCATCAATTCCATCCAAATGTTTTGCTTCTTCTAAAAAAATCTGAAAACATTGTAACTTAAAATACTATATCTATGTTAGTCAAGTTTTAAAATAGATTCTCACTTGTATTAATTTTACCTTATTTGACAGTTTTGCACTCAATGAACAAATTAGTCGCCAGAGCATTTCCTATCTGTTCCTTCTGCCCTTGTCATAGCTATTCCTTCAGTTCCCCTCTTAGCATAGACAGATTATCTTTTATCCGGGAAAAGCTATCACTGGCCCCTCAGTTCCTATAGAGACCTACCCCTATTCCTGCTGCCTGGAAAAACAAGTGGAATCACAATAAATTGACTTTGTCTTGAGTACTTTCTAGCAAGCACAATCTCCACTACATTGTTGTCTTAAATGTATCAAATGCTTGATATTTATGAAACCTTACCTAAAAGATAGCACTCCCTCAAAATCTTTTAAAATCCATTCAGGGTTAAGTCAAACCCGCAAAGAGTTATATCCTTAAATAATAGTCCTCCACCCATGCCTTTACCTAGTGGTATTTTTCTGGCATGGTGTCACTGGACAATACTGAGGGACACTATAGCAAACAGCCTGATCACTATAGGAAGCAGCCTGATGAAGCAGGGAGCTGTGTGTGAGATAAAGGTGTCAGTGAGGATGACTTTCATCCTGTTACACAGTGTTCTTTTTGTAAGGACTCTAGGGAGAAAATTTTTTCTGGCTTTAACACCAGCAAAAGTCATTCTCCGAAGTATTTGGCTTGTTTTTATCTTGCAGACCGTCCCATTTTGGCTTTAAGCAGAACTAATATGTTGTTTAAGATACCTGGCGGCAAAGAGGTCAGAAGAAGGTCAGGCTGTCTTCTCTGTAGTGAATTAGCAACATTCATTCATTATCTCCCAAGGCCTCATTAAAACAGCTTTAATGTGGTGACCATTTGATGGTAGACATACGCTTTAATCTTGTGAATATCAAACACACCTGGGTTACATTTCCTGTTATGGACAGTTAGCAGAAGCAGGTTAATACAATATTTTAACTCCTTAATCTTCAGCACTTCTGTAGGAACCAGACTCAGTAGTCACCTGTGTTTGAGCTGAAATAGTCTATAGAGCTCTAAGTTATCAGGTTCTGTCTTCAAATCTCAGATTGCTTAAAGACACTTTTAATTATCTGTTTAATTTTTCACCTTATCTTTTTTGGTTCTGATGTATCATTTTTCAGGTTATTTTTCAAGCCTGGATATGCCCTATTTTTCTTTCTCATCTGACCTAGATTCAAATTTACACACTGTGAAATAGCTAATAAATTCCCATTAAGGTTGTAAAAGGTGAAGGTTCAACCACTGTATAAGTCATCAAATCCTCATGTAAAACTGAATGATCCTTGGTATTATTAGCTTGGCAAAAGTATGCTATAGGTCCTTAGGAAAAAAAAATAACCTTACGAAAAAAGATTAAGTCATTTGGCTGAGGGCAACCCACCTACTCTAGAATGTCGTGAACATTTTGACAATTTTCTCATCACCTTGGGCAAATCTTCCTTCTCCCAATTAATCTTAAAATATAATCTTTTGCCTGGAGGCCTGCCCATAGTTTTAACTTTACCTATACTCACTGCACCATGGTGTGTGTGTGTGTGTGTGTGTGTGTGTGTGTGTGTGTGTGTGTGTGTACACATCTGTCTTTGAGGCTGGGCGTTAAAGGGGAAAGTTTCTCTTCTTGTTTGGGCTCTTGAAGTCCAGGGAAAGTGGGACAAGAAGCCCCACTGGGAGCTTTTCTTTTTCCCCTCCTCACAAGCAATAGAGTAGTACAATGATTTACAGAGACACGTTGAAAGTAAATTATGTTGTAAACGCCTGTCCCTTGGGCCAGCTAAGAATCACAGGAAAAAAATGCAAAAATTTTGAAATTCCCAACAGCAAAGGTTGACAGGAAAATATGGTTTTGTTTTTCTATGAGTAAAAGTAACTTTTATGTTGTGTTTTCCCATGAGAAATTATAAACTTTCAAAGGAATTTTAGCCTGTTGCATGCACATATAAGAGCAATTTATCTGGTACTGCCCCAGTGAAAACACTCTTAAGACTTTAAAGCTGTTAAAAGTGGGGCTGAATTTCCTCAGACCGCTACTTCTTATTTGTCCTTACTGTCTCTTCTTGTCAAAACATTTACTCGGATTTCCAAGGGTTGCAAGTTGGCAACATGTTAATAATATGAAAATGCATTTGTGCAGCCCATGTGGCTGCAATTTTTTAGTATATTCATCACTTCTTTAATAAATAATACTTTACAGTAGCTATGGCGACACAGGATACGCAGCAAGTTAGATGAGAACTTGACAATTTAAGATTCTGCTAGAGCTGCCAAAATATAATAGCATTTTGTCTTTTGTAGCCTCCTTGAGGCTCAAGTAGTACCCTCAATCAGACCCCTGCCCTGTTCCCCCTTCCTCACCTGATGAGCAACAACTAGAGCAATTCTACAGCCAGGTGGGGAGCCTAAATCACTGAAGTCCATTTGGGGGTATGAAGCATTTTTTATACCCAAAATATAAAGGTCTTTTATTTTAAGTCTCATTTTTCTTCTTTGTCTCAACTTAATTAGAAATTATTCAGAATTATTTTTATTAAAAATTCAATTCTTTCTTGATGGCAAGAAAAAAGACCCTAAAAGATGCCCCCAACTACTACCCAGCCTTCTCTACAGCTAAAACTCACTTCATTAGCTTCTTCAACAGTATTTTTTACTATTGGCTTCTTTTCATCCAGGCATACTTAGTTGGAATCTTTGTCCCTGCTCCCTCCCATAAGCTTTCATTTGCTGAAAGTTCAAGCTTTCTCTAGTGTTTTTAGACTCTTCCTTGTCAAAATACCATATAGCCTGTTATGGCTGGGTGGTTTATCCAAGAGATGTCATTTCAGTGACTCTGAGCAGACATGATAATGCTCCTTTCTCTACCTGCCATGTCATTATTTGCATCAATATCAGGTGTGGGTGAGTAGGATGTATGCCTTTAGGCTCAGTTCCATGTAACAGAACACTCCATTTTTCGAGGACTTCATTCTTTCTTTCTTTTTTTTTTTTTTTACCTCAGAAGTGTTCTGAAGTTTCTATAAGCCTTGCCACAAAACCTTAGGAAAGCTATAAACCTTATAAAGTGTGTGCATTATATTGACTTAAAAGAATGGCAATATCCATTTTTATATCATCTCCATAACTTCAGTGATGAATAGAATGAAAAACTAAATCAGTATCATCTTCACTTCCTCATGCTCTGCTAGACACACACACAGATTCCCCGCTGTTGTGCATTGTTTCTCTCCTCACCCCTTCATTTTCTCTGCCTGTGATAGACACATCCTTATTTATGGATTAACAAGTACGAAGATCATGTCAGTTCCTGACATGAATGATAATATACCTTTGCTTCTAGAGATACATTTACACACACACAAAAAAAAATCCCCCATGAAAAGCATCAGATTGAGGTGTTGGCTAAACAGAACAACTTAATTAAAATATCATATTAAAATGCTTCTTGGTAAAAAGAATGCTTAAAGCCAGTATTTCATTTGCAAAAGAGTAGGGAAGGAAAATACAAATTCCTTTTACTCATGCAATTTAAATTTACATGTTGTGACTAGGTAGTCCTCCACCTAGAATAAGTATTTCTAATAGGTACAAGGCATGGGGCGTCTTCAGAGCATCCTGTGTATGCCTAGTCAGTAAAATCTATCCCTTAATTTTCTCATTAATCATAAGCAAAGGAGTAAACTTTTTTAAATCTAAATTTTCCTGTTTGACTATAACTAATCTAAATTTAAATATGTTCTCAAAGTTTAAATGTGGTTGTGTAAAGTACATTAAGCTGCTTCAATGACAGACAACTGATAGGATACTGGGATAAGGGATGGATAGATACATACATGATATAATATAGAATGTATGTAGTCTTTGTTCTTGGTTCCTGGCACAAAGCTTAACCAATTTTTGGAATTTCCAGAGTGATAGAATTGTCTTTTGTATGCTGATATGGCAACTCACGAGGGCCCAAAAGATAGTTTCAGGATGGGGGCTATTTATCAAAAAGCCCAAGAGTGTGATTAGAGCATCAGAAATTCAGACCAGCCAAGCTTCTGGAAGGAAAAGAGAGGGAGGCTGGAGATCGAGTTCCATCCCAAAGACAATGACTTCATCAATCTTGCCTAGGTAGTGACTCCCAAATAAAAACTCTTGACCATAAGCTGGGTGGACATTTCTGGTTGATGAACACATTGATGTGCTGGGAGGGTGATGTGCCCAGACACTACCAGGAGAAAGTATTCAAGCTTTGCATCAAGAGCTCCCTCCACAGAGACCTTGCCCTAAGCATCTCTACATTTGGCTGTTCTTGTTCTGTACTCTTTACAGTAAAACTATAATCCTAAGTATAATGCTTTCAGTGTGTTCTGTGAGTTGTTCTAGCAAATTATCAAACTTGAGGGATTGTAGAACCCCAAATTTATAGTTAGTCAGTCAAAAGTACAAGGGGCTCCCAGACTTGTGGAGGCTGGCATCTGAAATGAGGGTAGTTTGGTGGAGAATGTTCCCTTTAACTTGTGGAATCAGGCAGAAGTAGTTAGTGTCAGAATTGAGTTAAATAGCAAAAAACCTAGTTGGTATCACAGAATTCGTATCAGGGCAGAGATAGATCTTTTTCTTTATTATTTGTTTCTTGGTTTTGTTTACTAAATGGATAATTTTTTGTAAATTAAAATAATCAAAATGGGGCTGCCCTGAGCAGTGTGGCTCAGTTGAGTGGCAGCCATCCTTCAAAGCAAAAGGTCGTCAGTTTGATTCCCAATCAGGGCACAAGCTTGGGTTACAGGTTTTAGTGCCTAGTCAGAGGTACATATTAGAAGCAATTGATTAATGTTTCTCTCACTCTCTTTCTTCCTTCCTTCCCCTCTCTCTATAAATAAGTAAACAACATCTTTATTTACAAATTGGGAAAAATGACAACAGCATAATAGCTAGGAAGAGATTCAATGATTTTTGTGGTAGGTCATTAGATAGACATGAACAGTGAAAGGACCATAGACTAGGTACAGAAGGTCACCAGGACAGAAAGCCCCAGTGTCTAGCAACAGGCAAAATGGAAAAATAAGAACATTGCTCCTGGGCAACCTTTCCTATCCTGGCATATCACTGGTCATATGGTTTGGACCCCCTGACTTTACATATCACTGATCATGCAGCTGAGACCTTCCCTTGACCTTCCCTCTGCTAGTATGTTGCTTGTCATGCTGATTAGACCCCCTTAGAGGGGGAATAAACAAGAAAACCAAATAATAGTCCTTAGCATTAAGCTTCCAGGAAAATGAGATTCTTAGCCATATTAAATGAATCTAGGCTTCAGTCATGTTTCAGTATAAGGCCCAGAAAAGCATCAAAACCAGACAAGCAATGCCATGACTGACATGAAGATGAGCTATATTGACTAATGACTCCCTGCCCTGGTGCCAAACAATCCATGGAGACCACAACCCTGAAAGGACACACCTGGAAAGCTGATGAATAGTCCATTGAGATCCTTTCCGGAGACCTCCCCTAAAATTCCCACCCTTAAGAGCCCTTAGGCCTGAGGACCCAGTATGTTCTCCCTCCCAGGGAGCGGCCTGAACGTTTCCCCTCCCTTTCTCCTTCCCCCAGGCTCCTTAATTTTACCCTCTCTTTCCAAAACTCCAAAGGGCCCATCCTTTTGTCTCTATAACTTGTTTCCTGAGTCAGTTTCTTTTACTACTCACTTCTACCTCTGCAGCTTTGGAAATAAACTTTCTCTTATAGTTTGAGTCTTGGCTCTGAATTCTTTCCTAGCCAGAACTCAAGTACTGAGGTTACTGAACCAAGGTCTGATCTGACTCTACTAGTCTAACACCTGATGCTGCTCTTGCTGCAGCCAACAATTTTAAGTAATGAAATATTAAACACTTTAAGTTGCTAAAATATAAGTGTGTTTAAATTTTATGCCATATAAAATATGGTTAATTTAGAGCCAATTTAAACTTACAGTTATCTATATTTTATATCATATATAATACATTATAATATTATATACATTGCATATTATATATTTCTATTTATATTTAACTAAGCTAAATAAACTTCTTTAATTTCAGAGTAATTTTGAGACCCAAGAAGTATAGGGAGCAATATAACATCAAAGAGCAAATAAATCTGGGTCCTTATGTGATGTTAGGATTGCTTTAGCATAATTGTATACTTTTACAAGTGCATCCTTAAATTCTTTCATGGCAAATGAACTCTAGCTTATTTTCTAGCTTATGACTCTCAGTAATGGAATGATCACTTTTCACATTTCTCATTTGAAAAATGGGAATAATACTAGTTCCTACTATTCAAGTTTGTTGTGAAGATGAAAGGAAATGCTAGTTTTCAGATTCTTAGGACTCTGCCTATGGTGCCGGGCAGCCAAGAGACAGATTTGCTTCCTGACTCCATCTCACTCACCACTTAACCACCTCCTCTGGACTCCTGCTTGCTAATGGCCTGCTTAAACATCCTGCCAATTACTGAACTTAAAACTCTAGTTGTGTTTTGATCAACACAGAGAAGAAAAAGTTATCATTCTCATTCCCCGAAAGAATATACTTCTCCTGATTCTGCCTTGCTTTCACTAACAATTTCTGAACAATTATATTATGCTGCTGACCTGCAGCAAGCTCATGACAAGGACATTTTCTCAATTTAGGACAATTATTTTTTAATCTAAATATAGTCTTTACATTTATTTGTTTCACAATTCATTTCTTTTGTTTCTTAATACTTTTACGATCATTATAAAGTCATCAAACTTATTTGTTATTTGTTACATATACCTGTGGTCATAAGTGTTATCTCAAAAGAAATGATGTAATTAGAAAGAACACTACATTTGCATTAAAAAAAATTAAAACAAAGATACAGGTGTTTATATCTAGATTTATTATGCTATTTCAAGATAGTTTTGTCATTCAAATCTCAGGGGATTTTTAATCTTTAAAGCTGGTATTATAATATCCCATTCATTCAATAAGAGGTTTTGTAGGTTTCAAATGAAATATGGGAATCTATTTTAAGGTACTCTATAAATTATAAAACAATTATAAAATACAAATGACTTTTTAAATAAAAATTGGGGTAAAAGAGTTCTTCACTCCCCACTAGAGACCTCTCTTCAAACCCATCCATTGCCCTCTTCTTTGCAGTTTGCTTGTTTTCTGGAGAGATTTGTCCCATATCTCCTCTGCTCCACAAGAGCAATACAAAGCTATCAGAGTAATTATGTCTGAGCCTCCATACTAATGTCAGAATTGTACCTGGCCCACACTCTGCCAGGTGCTCTATGCTGAGTTCTTCAGCTCCTGCCTTTGGAAGGTGGGAAGTTCAACATTCAGAACTCTGAGTGAGAAGACACATGACATTGGGCTGTGACCCTCTGTCACTTTCCAGCTAGGCTAGGTACCTTAAACAACTTACTTTATAGCTTTAAGTTTAGGGCTCTTCATCTGTAAAATATTCTCTTTTTTTGGAAAGAAATTGACTTTCCTTTCAAAATTGGAATAAATTTTGTAACAGCTAACATATAAAGTATTAATATCTCTGCTAAGTACATACAACTTAAAGAAAATTTGGTGAAAACAGGGGAAAAAAGAATAAGAAAATGACAGAACTTTAACTCTCACTTCATTTACTCCAAACATTTCCAATATAAGTGGTATGTTAATTTCATTCTTTGAGATAGTGTTCAATGTCAGATCGAACTCAGAAAGTTTTGTGTAGCTTTTTTCTGTCAGTAAATGTCTCACAATGCAAGTGAAGGGAATGGATCATAAAGCTTTGTCAGTGAATCCAAAACAGAGAGTCTGCACTTTTGACCACCTTCTTAGAGACCTATACCTGAGACAGCAATCACTACATACTTTTGTCTTTTTACCCTTTTTACTGAATTTATTGGGGTTTATTTTGATACTAGTTAACAAAATTATACAGGTTTCAGGTGTACAATACTACAACGCATCATTTGTACACTGTATTGTGTGGTCACCACCCCAAGTCAAGTCTCTACCCATCACCATTTATCCTTCCTGTATCAATTTCCACCTACCCTCCTACCCCCAGGCAATCACCACACTGTTGTATGTGTCCACGAGAGTTTTTTTTCCTTTTTTTCTCTTCCCCCCGACTTCCCTCACCCAGTCCAACCACCCCAGATAGCTATCATCCTTCTTTCTACCTATTTTGCTTGTTAGTTCAGTTTGTTCATCAGATTCCACATATGAGTGAAGTCATATGATACTTCTATTTCTTTGACTGCCTTATTTCACTTAGCTTAATGTCCTCCAGGTCCATCCACACCATTGCAAAAGGTAAGATTTCCTTCCTTTATATAGCTGAGTAGTATTCCATTGTGTAAATGTACTACAGCTTTTTTTATCCACTCATCTACTATGTGCACTTGGGTTGCTTCCAAACCTTGACTATTGTAAATAGTGCGGCAATGAACGTAAGAGAGCATGTATTCTTTGAAATTAGCATTTTGAGTTTCTTCAGATAAATTCCCAGAAGTGGAATCACTGGGTCATAAGGCAATTAGCTCCATACTGCTTTCCACGATGGCTGCACCAATCTGCATTTCCAGCAATAGTGCACAAGGTTTCCCTTTTCTCCATATCTTTGCCAATACCTGCTGTTTATTGATTTATTGATAAAGGCCATTATGATAGGTGGGAGGTGATGGCTCATTGTGATTTTGATTTGCATTGAGCAACCACTACATTTTAAAAAGCTTGAGGAAACATTTCAAATCTGTACAAATTCTTAGTCATGAACTGAAATCTCATAATTTGGCAGTTGTGGAATCTTCACCACTTTAACTTTTAATCTTCATTAACTTGGGTAAGTGTATATTCCAAAATCCAACTCGACCTTGGGTACCTTTGTACTGACCTGGAAATCCCATGCAATGTTTTGTTTGCTCATCATGCCTTAGATCCATACTTTTATGAGTTGACTTGCCTGATCCTCAGGAATGCCAGATAATTAAGCATGCCTGGGTGTATATTTGAGGGTGCTTCTGAAATAGGTTAGCATTTGAATTTGAGGTCTGAGTAAAACAGATGGCCCTGGCCAATGCAGGCGGGCATCATCCAATCTGTTAAAGGCCTGAATAGAATAAAAAGGCTGAGAAAGGTTGAATTAACCCTGCCTGACTGATGAGCAGAGACATTAAATCTTCTGTTATTTTGCTTCTGGTTTCAGGCCTTCATAGCTGGACATCTATACCATTGGTTATCTGACTCTCAAGCCTTTTGTGATATTGGGATTCATAAGCAAATATATACTACATTATTCTCATGTATAGTTTGTCCTGGTTCACAGCTGCCAAAGTCTGGGATTTCCTGAGTGATCAGAACAATGAGAGAATCTTTCATTATAGTACTTGGAGTCTTCATTTCCTGGAAAAAAACCTTAAAAGTTATAAAGGTAAAATGGGTATTTTGTTATTTATAACAAGCCCTTTCTACCACAATTGAGTTTATATGTTAATGGTAAGCTTTGCAAAGCATCTAAGGAGGGGACTGGTGTTAGGAGAAACAATAAAAAATAGAGGGTTGGAAATTTCAGTTCCACCTTCTGATTTTCAGTGGGGAGAGGGGCTATAGGTTGAATTAATCATCAATAGCCAATGAATTAATGAATCATGCCTATGTAATGAAGCCTCCATAAAAACCTGTAAGGAAGGGGTGTTTTCCAGGTACCACCAGGCTGGACCCGAGGACAGAAGCTCCTTTGTTTCTCACCACATGTATCTCTTCATCTGAATGTTGATTCACATCCTTTAATATCTATTGAATAAATTGATAATTTAGTGAGTAAACAGCTTTCCTGAGTTCTGTGAACTGTTCTATCAAATTAATCAAACCCAAGGAGGGTGTATGATTTATAGTCAGTTGGCCAAAGTATATATAGCAATCTGTATTTGTGATTGATACCCTGAATTGGAAGAAAGGGGTTCCTTAGAACCTCCAAATTGCAGCTGGTCAGTTAAAAGAACAAGTAACAACCTGGGCTTGTCATTGCTGTCTGATGTGGAGCGTGGTCTTGAGGGACTGAATTTTTTACCTGTGGTGTCTGAGCCTGTCTCCTGGGAGATAGTGTCAAAATTGAGAGATTTGCATCTCTGATGGCTAGTAATGCTGAACATCTTTTCATATGTCTATGGGCCATCTCTGTGTCTTCCTTGGAGAAGTAGCTATTCAGGTCCTTTGCCCAATTTTTAGTTGGATCATTTGTCTTCCTGGTGTTGAGTCAGATGGGTTCTTTATATATTTTGGAGATCAAATCCTTGTCCAATGTATCACTGGCAAATATTTTCTCCCATTTTGTCAGTTCCCTTTTCATTTTGATGATTTTTTTTAGCCATGAAGAAGCTTCTTAATTTTATGTAGTCCCATTTGTTTATTTTTTTCCTTTATCTCCCTTGCCCTAGGAGATATATTGGCAAAATACTACTTCCTGGAATGTCTGAAATTTTACTGCCTGTGTTTTCCTCTAGGACTTTTATGGTGTCATGGCTTATGTTTAAGTCTTTTATTTATTTTGAGTTTATTCTGATGTATGGTTTAAGGTGGTGGTCTAGTTTTGTTTTTGTGTTTTTTTTTTTTTTTTGCATGTACCAGATCATTTCTCCCAATACCATTTATTGAAGATGCTATTTTTACTCCACTTTATGCTCCTGATCCCATTGTCAAGTATTAATTGATCATAGAGATATAGGTTTATTTCTGGACTCAATATTCTGTTCTATTGATCTATGTGTTTGTTCTTCTGTCAGTAACAGACTTTTTTAATTAAAATGGACTTATACTACAGTTTGATATCAGGTATTGTGATTCCTCCTATTTTGTTCTTTTTTCTCAAGATTGCTGAAATTATTTTGGAGTTTATTTCTGGTTCCATATAAATTTTAAAAATATTTTTTGTAGATCTGTGAAATATATCATTGGTATTTTGATAGGAATTGCATTGAATCTGTAGATTCCTTTGGGTAGTGTGGATATAGTATACCACATAAAAATGAAGGATAAAAAGACACGTAATCATGTCAATTGATGCTGAAAAGGCTTTTGTTAAAATCCAGCACCCATTTATGATAAAAATACTGAACAAAGTGGGAATAGAGGGAGCACCTCACCATAATAAAGGTCATATATGAGAAACCTATGGCCAACATCACATTCAATGAGCAGAAACAAAAAGCTTTCCGCTTAAGATCAGGAACAAGACAAGGGTATCTGCTTTCACCACTCTTATTCAATATAGTACTGGAAGTCCTAGCCACAACAATCAGACAAGAAAAATAAATAAAAGGATTGGAAATTGGAAAGGAGGAAGTAACACTATCATTATTCACAGATGATGTGATAATGTACATAGAAAACCCTATAGGCTCCACCAAAAAGCTACTTGACCTAATAAGTGAATTTGGCAAAATAACAGGATATGAAATCGATATTCAGAAATCAAGGACAATATTGTACACCAACAATGAAATACCAGAAAAAGAAACTAAGGTAAAATCCCATTTACTATAGCAACAAGAAAACTAAAGTACCTAATAAACTTAACCAAGCATATAAAAGACCCGTACATGGAAAACTACAGAGCACTGAAGAAAGTAATTAAGGAAAACACAAACAAATGGACACGTATATTGTGTTCATAGATTGGAAGAATCAACATCCTTAAAATGTCCATATTACCCAGGATATGATTTTTAAGTTTATTGAATAGTTCCTCAAGCCTCTCATTTTACAGCTGAGAAAAAAGAAACATAGTAGCAATTATGACAGGAATTCCAGTTCACTAGTCTTTCCTATTTTATCACTTTGTATTCTAATTTAATGATATAGAATGTAGATAATTTTAAGCAATATGACCAATATATGTGCTTTACAAAAATTATGCTTCCTGAAAAAGTGACAGTAGATATGAAAATATAAGTATTCTACTGATAATTACCTAATTACCAATCATGTGCATTTTGAAGCTCCTTGAGAAACTTGTAGGCTGATAAGGATTTCTATCAAAATGCCAATCGCCAAAGCACGACCTGCTCCAACAGTTCTTCAACTGTACAGGTTCTCTGAAACTTTCACTTAGGTGTCAACAAGCACTTGTGTTATCACAATGAATATGCCATCTCCCTAGAGATCTTCACTTTCCTTCAAGACACACACACACACACACAAAAACATTATAAATGGTTCCAAGTCATTGTTACCTTTGTAATTCCTAGATAATGTGATTACTTTTCTTCATGAATTGAGAACATCTCTTCCTTTCATAGTGACACATATTGCCAGAAAACACACTTGCATGTTGTTATGTTAAACAATGTACTCTCAATTCTGTGCACTTCATGTGATTAACTCATAACACCATCCTGAACAATCTTTTGGTGCTTCCTCATTCCTAGGATAGAGTTTAGTCATGACTCTTATGTGATTTACAATCTGCGCTCTATCAGTTCCACAAAGACATAAATGTCAAGCCAGAATGGCACAAATGGAAAAAGAGCCCATTCTCCACCTTCAGCATGATTTGTGATATTTACTGACTAACCAAACACTAGCACGGGATCACACCCAAATAGCCGTTCAAGACTGGAGTGGTGACAATTGGCTGTGGTTAGAATGGTATCAAAGCATGTACAATATTTGCACTGTCATAGAACAGGGCTGTTTTCAAAGAGAAAAAGCAGCATTACAGCACAAAGGAGACAGGGAGATGATGTGGCCACAGTCCATCCTCCTGGGTATAGGAAGGAACCCAGAAATGTCATAAAATCCCACTTTGATCTGTTGTCGCTACTGTTGGTTGTATGGGAAATTAACATATTTAATTAACTGTCTGACCAAAGCAGCTGTTGCCTTATATAAAACCTTGAACATTGGTGCCTGGCTTATCCCACTAGGTGTTTGAATGTGCCAGTGGCATAAGACTGATGATATTTTTATACTGCATGGCACAGCATGACTCCTCTTGCAATACGCTCAAATCAGGATCTTCTTTAAATTCTTCATGGAGAATAATGATGTTCCAGCCCAAATTGCTTAATAACACTCTACATCAGGCCAGCCAACAGGAAGCTCCATGCACAACAAAACCAACTCTGGCCAATCCAATCATTCCCAACTTCCACAAAGGCCCCTGCTGCATCGGCCCTGGCAAAGGCGGGCGTGCATCTTCCCTCCTTTTCATCAAACTGCCATTTTATTCACAATTCACTTCTTTTACTTACAACATATTATTTGCCTTCTGTAATTTTTTTTCAAAAATTGTATTTCCTTGGCTTCAGTATTTCCAAATGGAAAGAAATGCTTCCAAGTCAGAAGTTACTTTCATTAGTTTGCTAAGTTGTTGGTCCAAAGCTATTATGGAGAACTCATAAAATAAATTTAATGCATCTAATTTCACATGGTATATGGATTGGTTTGGAGGATTTCTGAGAGGAGAGAGTGAGGGACAGTAGAAGGTGGTTTTTCTGACCATTGAAAAATTCTTCCTTTACCGGGTTTGTTATTTTACCCATTTGTGAGAGAGTAAGAATCAAGCATTTTCTATTTTGGATGGCTCAAGCTGTGCAGTGATGAGTTTATCTCTAGCAAAGATGGAGGCTAGAATTTTCAATACCTTTCTCGGGGTAATGTGGTAGCACTGGTTATCTTGATTGCCTGTGCTGCTCTTTTTCTGAACGAATTTACTCTGCCATTGAATGTGTCTTCCTCATCATACCTTTACTACTAGATACACTTAATATTTCCTTTTGTGCCATTTCTGAAATTCTTGGAAAGTCTTGCAAAGTCTGCAGTTTCGGCTAGTACCATATGTAACTTACAAATAATTTGCTAGTTCAGCAATTGAAGGGCTCAAAATCCTGATTAGGGAGAAAGGTCGCCATAAAAACTATGGGGGAAAGGTTAGCCAGCAAGGCCTTTTCTTCACTGTATACATTATCATATTTTATACTTTTAATAAAATGAAGTAATTAGGATTTATTAATGATATATGTGATTATAAAAAGTGTTCAATAAACTTTTAAAAATATGAAACTGAATAAATAATTGAATAAATTTAAGAATAGAGTTTCCCTCATTCTGAATGAATATATTCTGTATTATATGTGTATTTGCTCACATAAAGACACATTGACACATTTTAGTTAATTCTTGATATCTTGCATGTGAAAGACTTTCTGGGGTTTAAGAAGAGCAAAAGCAAAATGATAAATGGTTGGCTTTATTTTTAGGATCCATTGTAAGACAAGATAAAATATATACACATTGTGGGGCAAAAGTAGGTTTGCAGTTGTAAGTACATGAAAAAGAGTTTATTCTTGTACTAGTATTTATCTGTGTTATTTTCCATAGAAACAATTGTAAATCTACTTTCTCCACCCTCTATATATGTACACAAATTATATATCTCTCTCTACAACTACAAGATATACAAAGAACATTTTTCTTCACAGACACTTCATTGAAATGTAAGGGGCATTCTCACATTGGAGGCCAGGAAGAGCAGCTTCAAGCTCATGGAGCTCTATGTATCAGAGATCCTAGAGCCTGTGCAATTTTTAAATTTAAAAGTCACAAGTTGCTGAAGTAAATAGCTAATATTTTCCTTGCTGCTATATAACCAGCATTTGACTCTGTTACTAGAATCCTTATTACTATATTCAGATGGAATTCACCCAAATCATTTCTGTTCTTCAATAAATATGTGCCACTTTGCTTGGGCACTGTGAAGAAAGTGAGGAATGAATAAGCAAGGTGTTTTCTCATTGCTTATAGAAAAGATATCAAACAATGACCCTAACTGGAGTTTCTTTAATCAAGATTTCATGAATATAAGAAAAAGATAAAGATATACAAATTACTATATAGTTGATATATATAATAAATAAATTATAGATAATATAGAGTGAGTTTTCAATAATTTCTAACCTATTTCTACCTTTCATGGAATAAAGTATTCTCTTAAGGGAATTATGTATATTTTCTCTCATTTCTCAGGATATCCATGTGAGGTAGCTGCTAATATTACAAATATTGAATAGATCAGAACATGAGGAGAGAACTTAATTTCCAAAATAAATTGTCTCCCTTTAATGGCAGAGAAGTTTGTCAGCCAAGGTTTTCCCACCTACAGATGTTATACACTGACCCACTACATAATTCTTCCTGTCCAAAGAACTGGTAAAATCTCTAGAAGTCTGTTTTAGTCTGCTTCAGAAAGTGCTTCTTTCCTTCACAACTTCTGGTCCTAACTGACTTCGGCCTATGCTATTCTTTTACTTGCTGTGTACTTAAACTTTTGGTTTGCAGTTGCTCATTCTTCTGTTTGTAGCTATATGTAAAGGAGTTTGTATTACTCCATCCTTCCTTGCTATGTGACTTCTCCCAGGGATTCATCACCCCTGTAATGCTGTCTTTTTCTATTTTTATAGCTCTGCAATTTTCCTTTTGCTTCCTGCCTCTGTGTTCTGGCCCAGACTGTAGGGTAGTTTCTTAAATTTGAACAGGAGCTGAGACTGAGAGGATAAGGTCCCATGTAAGTATTCACATTATCTTGGAATATATATACTTCTCCCACTAAGTCACTTCCTAAGTAGGATGGCTCTCTTTTAATCGGTATAGTGTTCAATCTTGGTATCCTAACTGTCATAGATGGAGTAGGCAATGAATAAATGTTTGTTGAATTAAAGTTAATTGGAATAAATATGCTTACGTAAGTGAAAATATGTTCAGTTTGGCCATCCATTTATTTTCCTATTCATATTAATATTCCAAATGTCTTTTGAGAAAACTCTGTCTCCAATGTGCATGGAGACTTCAAAGCAAAGTAATCTGCCCTCTCCTAGTCAAATAGTAGATGCCTGACTCAAATCAGGAAAATGAATGGTTGTCTCTCTCTCTGTCTGTCTTTCTGTCTGTCTGTATCAAGACTTGCATCTGGAGCACAGGGACAAAGATGAGGTAGAAATGGTTGGAGCTTCTCAGTGAGAACGTCCAAGTGTGCCCATTCATGTAAATATTTTGCTTCCTGTCATTTTCTAAGCCTAATTAGTTCTTTTTTTCTTAAATAGCATTATTGAAATATAATTGGCATACAAGGAACATGTTTAAGTGTGTAATTTTTAGAGTTTAGAATATGTATATCCCCCAAGAAACCATCACCACAATCAAGATAATGAATATGTCCCATTACCCAAAACATTTTCATTTTAGCCCTTGGTAATCCCTCATTCTTATTACTCAGTCCCAAAAGCCCCCACCAAATTTGACAAATACCATCCTGTTTCCAATCAGAATTCATTAATTTGCATTTGTTAAACTTTTTGTATGCATGATATCATAAATTAGGGGCTCATTTTATTTTTGGTCTAGATTTTTTAATTTATCATGATTATTTAAGATTCATCCTTATTGCAGCATATTCCAATAGTTTAGTTTTTTTGTTGCTGAATAGTTTTCTATTGCTTATCCATTCACTTGTTGATAGATTTTGGAATTGTTTTTAGGTTTTAGTTGTTAGAAATAAAGCAGATATAAACATTCCTATAAAACTTTTTTGTGTGTACATATGCTTCTTTTCTCTTCAGTAAATACACAGGATGCAAAGTCTAGATCATATGTGTAAGAAATTGCCAAACTATTTTCCAAAGTGGTTATATAATTTCTATTTCATATTAAAGCCTTTGTTTCATTTTGAGCTATTTTTTCTATACGGTGCAAGGTATATATTAAAGTTGATATTTTTAGCATAGATACCCAATATTTTAAGCACCATTTTTCACAAAATAATTTCCCCACTAAATTAACTTTGTTTCTTTGTTAAAAATCAGTTGTCCATGTGTCTATTTCTGAAGTCTCTGTTCTGTTCCTTGGACCCATTTTTTTTTTTTTAAGATTTTATTTATTTATTTTTTAGAGAGAAGGGAAGGGAAGGAGAAAGAGAGGGAGAGAAACGACAATGTGTGGTTGCCTCTTGCATGCCCCTGGCCTGAAATACAGGCATGTGCCCTTACTAGGAATCTAACTTGCTACCCTTTGGTTCATAGGATGGCGCTCAATACACTAAGCCACACCAGCGAGGGCTGGATCTGTATTTTTAATTTTATTCTAATGCCACAACTCTCTTAATTAGTGTAACAGTATAGTGTCTTGAAATCTGGTAGTCTTAGTCCTTCAATTTTTCTGTGCTTTTAAAAAGTACTTTGGCTATTAGAGGTCTCTATACTTCCAAATATGACTCACAAATGTTAATTTCTGCTCAGAAAGGTTACTATGATGTTATTTTCAAATGCATTAAATCTATACATCAATTTTAGGAGAATTAACATCTTAATGTTAGGACCTTTGATTCATGTTCATGATGAGTAATACCTCTTCGTTTATTTTCAGTATTTTCTAAAATTCAAAATGTAGATCCTTTACATCATCTGTCATATTATTTCTAAGTATTTTGTATCTTTCTACTGTTTCAAAGATATTTTTCAACATCACTTTCAAATAATTCATTGTTGGTATATAGAAACGAAATTGATTTTTGTGTAATTAGCTTATATCCTGCAGTTTTGCTCAACTCATTACTTTTAGGAGTTCTTATAGATTTCATTGTGTAATCTTCATAGAGGATGATGTTATGTGTGAATAAGCCAATTTTATTTTTTTCTTTTTAATCTGGACGCTTTTCCCCCTGTCTCATTGTGCTAAATACAACCTTCTCAGTACAATATAGAATAGAAGTGATGAGAATAGGCATCCTCGCCCTTTTTCTGATCCTATGATGGAAAGCAGTTAGTCTCTCACCATTAACTGATGTTATTGTAGATCTTCTGTAGTTTCCCTTAATTAGGTTGAGAAAGTTTCTTCCTGTTTCTAGTTTGCTTACATTTTTTCTTAGGAATAGGTGTTACATTTCCTTAAATCCTTTTTCTGCATTGATTTAGATGATTATATGTTCTTCTCATCTAGTTTGTTAATATGATCAACTGCATTGTGTTTACACTCAGTGTTAAACTAGATTTCTAGTTTTATGCTGAGATAAAGTGAAATTGGCTGTCATACATTCTTCTCATGTTACATTATTGAGTTCTATTTGCTAAAATGTTTCTTGGAGCTTTTACATCTACCTTCTTAATGGATAGTTGTCTGTAGTTTTTTTGTTTGTTTGTTTGTTTGTTTTTCTTTCAAAATCTGTCCAGAAAATGTCCATCCATGTACTATGAAAGATAGGGACACTTACTGAAGAAGATACAAGATACAAGGAGCATTGTACACAGGACAATGATGTCTCAGTCCCCTTCAAGGCAAGCACCTTGGGACCTCACACAGTTCTCCTAGAGCCATTAGCAATGACAGAACAATGTTCCTTTTGCTTTGGCAGCAAAAGCCATAGAATTAATTTTGCCACAACACGTTTCATGGCGAGATCCTGAGGCAAGCTCTTGAGGCAAGATCTTGTACACAGTAGATTTTGGAATCTCCAGATCATCTTCTAAGTCTTTCACTGTTGGCCCCTAATCTTTGTTAATTGCAACCTGTACATGTTCAACATTTTCAGGTGTTCTGCTTGTTGCAGGCTTTCCAGAATGTGGATCACTTTTAACAGATTCTTCACCTCTTTGAA
The DNA here is from genome assembly GCA_039655065.1 of Glossophaga mutica. Taxonomy (NCBI): domain Eukaryota; kingdom Metazoa; phylum Chordata; class Mammalia; order Chiroptera; family Phyllostomidae; genus Glossophaga; species Glossophaga mutica. The sequence continues at coordinate 75,179,036 of CM077306.1, forward strand.
GCATTTGTGCCACACTTTCATTTGTGCTACACTCATTGCATTGTCCCGGGAAGCCTTTTGAATCATCCAAACAGTTTCAGCAGATGAATGTTCAAGTCTAATGCAAAATTTGGTGCAGATTCATTGCTATACTGGCTCAGTCATTTTTAATACAATGGCCACATAGTACACATGCACAGTCAGTAGCAACTAGCGCCCCCACTGACTAGTACAGTAAGGTCATCATTGTTTATGCATGTGCATTCCAGTCTACTCTCCTTGGCTGTCAGGTTAAATTGATGTCACCCAAACCATTATTATTATATTAACAATGACTGGACATTTTCCAGATAGACCTCGTCGTGTGTGTGTGTGTGCGAGCACGCGTGTGTGCACATATGTAGTGTATCTGTTGGTTTGGTTTCAGAATAATGTAGCTCTCAAGTGAGTTTGAAAGTTATTTCTATCTTTTCAATTATTTTAAAGAATTTATGTATAATTGGTGTTTTTCTTCTGTGGATGTTTGGAATTTTTGTTCCAAACTTTTTGTGGGGAGTAACTAAAAATGCTGTTTTAATAAATACGATATACATTTTGTTCTTTTCTTTTTGATTAAGCTTCAGTTTTCTAGGTAATTTTCTATTTCATCCAATTTATTGAATTAATGACTTAACATTGCTCATAATATTAGCTTATTAACATTTTAATACCTGTAGACATGTAGCTTGTTATTTCTCTCATTTCTGGTATTGGTAGTTGGTGCCTTCTATCTCTGTTTTTGCCCATCTGGCTAAAGTTTGATTTTATTCACTTTCATACAAGAATCAGCTTTTGGTTTTATACAAGAATCAGCTTTTGGTTCAATGAAATACTCTATTATTTTTTTTCCATTTCACTGATTTCTGTATGTAGTCTTCACTATTTTCTCTCTTTTATTTATATTGGGTTTAATCTGCTTAAGTTTAACGCAGAAGCTGTCATTTATTTAAAAACATTTTTTTCTATTGCTATAAATTTCCCAGTACTACTTCTGCTGTATGTTATAAATTTAATTGTTATGTATTTTTGTTTAGATCAAATATTTAGTAATTCTCTTGATTTCTTCTATGACCCATAGGTTATTAGTCATGTATTCTTTTATTTATACAAATATTGAGCATTTTGAAACATTTATTGTTGATTTCATATTTAATTTCATGATATGAGAGTATATTTTGTATAATTTTTGTAAAGTCATTGGAACTTGTTTTATCATGCAGAAAATGGTCTATATTCATACATGTTTTGTATACACTTAGTAAACTGTATTTTTCTGTTTGTTGGGTGGTGCGTTTTCTAAATAGCAATTAAATCGAATTGGTTCTAACGTTGTTCTTCTATACATGCTGACTTTTTGGTTAAATGTCCTAGTAATTACTAAGTGAGTGCTATGGGAAAATCTAACTATAGTTATTTATTTATCTATTATTCCTCACAGATTTCAGTTTTGCTTCATGTGTTTTGAACTTTTGTTAATTAGTTGTATAAATGTTTAGGTTTTTGTATCCCTTAATAAATTTATCTATTTATTATTATTAAATGATACTCCTTTTCTCAGCTTTTAAATGCACTTTGACATTTAACCGCTACTTCAGCTGTCTTATTATTAATGTTAACATAGCATATTTTTTGTCATAATTTTACTTTTTTTCTATATTTAAAGTGTGTTTCTTATAGGCAACATATATTTGGGTCTTATTATTTTATTTTACTTTTTCCTTCCAATCAGACAATTTATACTTCTTGATTAGAATATTGAACCATTTACGTTTATTTGTGATTATTGATATAAGTATCTTGCTATGTGTTTTCTATCTCCCTTCTAATATCAAGAAAATAAATCCCTAGCCTATAAGTGGCTGAAAGAAACTCAGTATCAATTTTCAGCCAGAATTCCTGACTTGACTTGTTCATTCCTCCTCCTTATATTGACCTTCTACTTATTTTTCTTTATTTTGGGGGGAAGTGGCCATGTTTTCTCTCATTGGTTTCTGTATAAGACTCTGTCTTACGCTGTGATGTCATTTTTATTTTGTTCGATTTATTGAATAAAGCCTCTAGTTGAGAACCAATAATATATACATTAAAAATAAATGTTGGTGTTACAAAATAAAGATTCTTTTTATAAATGGAATATTTTTATTGTTCCATTTTTGCCTCCTTTGTTAAATATTAGCTATAACAATTTTTCTATTTTAATTATTGTTTTAGGGTTTATAATACATATCTTTTCTAAGTAACCATTCTTGGTGGTTTTTATTCCTTTTACAAATTTCATCTTTTGTCATTTTCTTTCTGTCCAGTGAATGTACTTTACCATTTTTTATAATGTGGGTCTGTGTAATTCCCATAAAATATGGGACACTCTAGTGACCTTTTTGTTTTTTCTTTTTTCTTTTTGCACTGGTAGTTTTATAAATGGAAACAAGTAATGTCCTCTCTTATTTTGAATATAAATATAGCATATTGTTAAGAAGCTCTATAAAAAGTGAAAATTTACAATAATATTTTACTTCCTTATCATAACATTGTTTGACTTTGTCTAAAATTAGTTGTGATTGCATTTATAAATCATATGCTTTAAATCCCATATAATTATAAGATAGGAGCCATACAGCTCAGGTATCCATGATATATAGAATTCAACTGCCAAGGCAAACTTTTTTGGCACCTATCTATAGATTAGCAATAAAGAAAAAAAAACTTTTCAATGAAAATAAATGTTTTCAATGAAAATAAACTATGTTCACTTTTCCTAGATTGAGAGTAAATTTTTGAGTCTTTTGTAAGTTTAGAGATGTTGTGCATAGATGTAATCTTGCCATTAGTATAAGTTCTGTCTACTAAGCCACCATTTCACTTTGCTTGGTTTTGGAGAATTGTCTTAAAATGATTTATATTGTGCTTGAATTTTCACACACATATCTGTTGTTCAATTTCAAATATCAGTCAAGGATATTTGAAATTTTTTCTTAAGAGGACATTCAAAGGAAACAACCTGGTTTATCTGCATAAATCCTAGAGAGAAGGAAAGAAATGGTAGGTTAGATTAAGAAATCAAGTTATGAAGGAACTTTTATTTAGACAAAGATTTATTCTGGCCAATTTCTCACAAATCAAGGAAGGACTGTTTTGATCCAACAACAAATAACTCAATCTTCTCCAAACTAAAGTCACAATGTCTCTTCTTACAATGCAACAATATCCTATTTTCAACCCTCCTCCCCAGTTTATCCTGGAAAAGAAGAAATAGGCAGCCATGTTATTGATTTCATCCTCCTACCCATAGTTTATTTGATCAGGTATAGACACCCAACTTAAGCTACATCAATAATAATCTCTTCTCAAGAATGAAGTTTTATCAATCACTGTGGTTTATTGGAACAAGGAGTTGTTACATTTTTTCCAAGCCCTGAAAAGAAACTCAAGACAGAAAAGCCAGTCTTGTTAAATAAAATAATAATGAAACAGAATCACAGAGACAAAAAAAAAGTAAATGATGCATCCCCAGAAAGAAAGAGGGGTCAATATCAATTCTAATTGTCCAGCTCCTAGTTTAAGTCTCCATCGAAGCCCAGATATGCTTCTTGATTTTAGATTCCAAGGAATGCCATTCTACCTAAAAAACAAAAACAAAAACAAAAAGTAACTTTCCCCAGACTTGTTAATTGAGTTGGTTTATGTTTGTGAAGTACTGTTCCTCACAATTTAAGGCTGTCACTATGGGCATTTTAAGAAATTCTCTCCACAACATTTCTCTTGCCTATATTCCTTTCATGTTTAATGCTACCTTTACAATATTAATAGTCATTTCTATTCACTGGGCATTCATTCAACAATATGTAATTAAGCCCCTATTTGGAGCCAAGCACCCTTCTAACCCTAAAGGTATCTAGGGCTAGATACACAATTAAGGGCATTTAAGAATTTGGATTTCATCTTTGAGTAATGGAATACAACAGCAGGAATTATAAGCAATGACTTCATGACATGTATTTTGCAAATGTTATTCTGGCTGCCATGTTGAGGTGGGATTAGTGAGGGATCAGTGAGGAAGTGGTAGACAAACTAGGTGGCAGTTACATTACTCTTGGTTAAACAATGACACCAGTTTTTATTGGGGCCTTGTAGTTTGGTTGTGGAAATATAGACATATTTAGAAGCCAAATTAACAGGTCTTGGTGACAATCTGTATATAAGATTCAAAAAAAGGTTGGTATTGTAAGTGACTTCAAGGTATATATTTAATACAACTAAATCGAGGAAGTTAACAGTTACTGAGATATTCTGAAGTTTATCAGATTTGGAAGAAACATATGGTAAAGGATAGGTGAAGAAACATTCATGAGTTAGACATTCAATATGTATAATTTGAAGTATATTTTGAGTCAGCAGCTGATTAGCCTTCTCATAGGAGAGAGTTGGCTGGAGGTAGAGATTTGGAAGTATCATTATACAGAGATAGTCATTAAAACCATGGGCAGGGTTGACATTACTGAGAAATAAAATTTAAAAAGCTTGAGGATAAGGAGATCTGGGACTACACCAGGAAGAATTCTCAAATTTCATAATGGGATAGATGAAGGTGAGTCTAAAAAACATAGCATGGTGAGAGAATATCTCAGAAAGCAATCAGGTCACAAGCTAAGCAAGAAGGTATTTCCAGACACAGAGTTGTCAAGGAAAAAGCATGCTAAAACAAATACATGCTGAAATGAGTGATGTTGACACTACTGTTGACCTTACTGAGGGCTGTTTCATGTAGTAACAAGGGCAGAGACTAAATTGGAATGGGTGGCAGAGAGACCAAGGGGTGCAAAAAGGAGGTAGTAAATGTTGAGCTTTCTTTAAGTTTACCTGTGAAGAGAAGAGGTGTTGTATTGTGAGGAGAAGAAAGTGACCTCCTCTATTCTCCAGATTTTGACTTGGATATTGACTTTTTACATTCACTGAATTCATGACAATTATTTATAATCAATTTGATTAAACTTGTTGGAGGTGGCCGTTAGAATATTTCCAAAATAGGTCTTCTTTGCAAGTAATACACCCAACAAGAAGTCTTACCTGATGGCTCCCATCACCCCATCCTTCAAACTAAGCCTGTGATTGGGTGTCACTCTACTTTTAAGTCTGTCTTCTCCCTTACCGAATTATCAGAGTATTGCTCATGACGTTTCATACTTTAACCTATGATGGCACTCTGGAATCAAGTGAGATTAGACTTATAAATATTTAGCATAATGCCTCAATAAGTACTCAAAACAAAATTGCTAACTCTAATTGCCTAATTACAAAGATAAAAAATTATTAATTTTCACAGTCATCAGGAAAGTATGATCAGATTTAAGGTAGTGTAGGTGCTATAAATAAATATTATTGCTGAGGGTCTAAGGTTAGTGAATAGACCAGTTATCTAAAAAGCTTTCCATCTCCATTTCTTATCTGGGTATACAAGGGATATCTGTTATTGATAATTGACTGTGAAGAAAAGGATATATTTAAGTTATGTCAAATGATATGTAATTTACTCCAAAAACACACATGTGTGGGGACCTGGGGAAAACTACAAACCAGATGCTCAGACAAGAAATATGTCTGTAGTTCGGATTAAAGTAGGTACTAGAGGCCTCAGCCACCAGAGTTCCTGGATCCTCTTCTTCACCCCCAGTTACTGCCAATTCCTTAGTTATTATTTGTATGTTTAGTTGTGTGCTCCCCAACTATTTTTTAGTTATTTCTTACCCAATCTTTATCCAATGGTGTCAGGGGGCAGGTTTGTTGTTTAATTTTCCTCCATCTCATAGCTCTTTCTTTGCTCGCTCAGAAATTTTGATTGTATGTGGTCCATTCAAAAGCCTTCTGGTATCTTTTTGTGACCTTTTAACTTTTGGTGCACATAGGTATACCAAGCCTTCTTCCTGAATTTGATAATTCAGACACCAGAGTGTGAGAATATAATTGGTCCAGGTAATTGATTTGAGCCAGATCACAATGTAGGGTTTCTAACATTCTACTCTTGAATTGCCCATGAGTCCTATGGCAAGATCCTTCTTTAGAAGGGCTGTTGACTGTGGAAACTTCATGCACAAGGCTCTGTGTACTTAGCAGACAATGTAGTTAATATTGGCATCACAAAGTTCAACAAACACTTGTTGGGATATTAGGTACGGTAAGCCTATGGTCTATATTCAATATGTTGCTACATATGATAATCCCTATATGTAAATCCCTTATATATGTTTAAGGAACACTAATTCTAAGGCCTCAATCTAGATATTCTAGACTGAGAATCTCTGTATATTCAGTTTAGTTATCTAGTATTTAAAAAGCTTCCCAGTTCATTCTGATTCTTTCTTTTGTTCATGTGGGGCATATTATTCTTAATATAACCTGTACCTGAAGTTTTATCAATTCCAGTTTATTTTCTTTTCAAAGAATTTACCACATTTTTTAGATATTGATTAATTATTAATTTATATTATTGATTGCCTAGTTACAAACCTTTTATAGGTTGTATCCATTTTCTCGGTAGTTCTAAACTAGGACATGCAATTTGATAAGCTTATAAATGTCAAAGATATAACTGAAAAAGAGTTGTCTAGAAAACAGAATGATGAGGGTGTTGGAAAATCTGAGAAGGTCTGCTCTATTGAACAGGACCAAACACCACTTAAATATATTTATTTTCATGAAAATATGGGGGATTGGCATTTCTAGAGGTTCTATTTTTCAGAAGAAGCTGTAAATATAGGCTTTTAATGGAAAATGAAAGTTTATATACTGAGACAAATTATTTAAAAATTTACACACCTACACACACATACATTCTGGTGCCCAAACTCTATGACCTTATTTAAAAATATATCACTATATCACGCTTGTTTGTAGAAGGGAAAAAAAGATGATACTTTGGGTAAACACGGTGAGAACCTAAAGTCATGGTTGTGGAAAGAAAGATATACATTGTTCTACACTAGAGAAAAGGAACTTGGATTGGAGGGTAGCAGGAGAAAGTTAGAGCAGCAAGATGGCAACAACGGTGTACTCTATCTAACGCTTACAAAGAAACATGGCCATTGATGTTGGGATGAGATCAAAACACTTATAAAAATAACTTACTTCTTCCTTTTTCATTTTGTGATTTAATGACCTCTCCATTCTCCCAAACCTTTAATAAAGATTCTTCCATATACAATGTCAATTGTACAGAGGAAAATTAAGCCAAAGGAGCTTAGTCCCATAACTAGATTTCAGTATTTAGTAGAGAATGGAAGTAAACCATGGGAATTGATAAGTGCATGAAAACAAGAGTTTACAGTTTCAATAGCTGGAATCAGTCAAAAGGAAATCTTGAGAACTAAGGGACCTGGGAATTTGCAGAACTTGGGGGGATGCCATTGAACTGCTCGGAATTTGGCACAGAGACCAAGATCCTATTCACCTCCCAATGCTAAATTACCCTAGGTGCTCTAGGGGCTCAAGTAATAAATTTCATGTGGCATTGTTCTTGGGTCTCCAAACAGCTTATATATCTTATTCTGGACAGAGTTATATTATCTTTATGCTCTCTTCTTTAAAATATGGTACCAAGAACTAAATATGCACAATAGTGACTCAAATTTGATGGATGCTGTATAGAAGATAGTGAAGGCTTTCTCTTTTTCATGGAATATTCTAAAATGTCAAAAACAACAGAAAAGAACAGAGAATTACAGAAAACTCCTCTATTGTGACAACTCAAACCAGGCTTTTAGGGTATGATCTCAAGTGATCATGTGCAGAAGGGACAGAGAAGATCGATGAGGACATAGTGATCATATTACGAGGTGGTAGTTTAAGATACAGCAATTTTATTTAGTTTTTTTTTGTGATGAAAGATTTTGGATATTGAATAAGAAAGAAAAATGTCTGTCCAAATACTTATAACAACGAATTCTGTGAAATGTCAAAATGGAATATGAGAGACACCAAGAAGCATCAGAGTTCATATTGAATTACAAAAATGTGAATATTTGACTTCGGTATTTATAGTACGTCAATGTGGAAAAATAATTTAATTTTTGGTTGTTTTCTTTATAGAAGGGTAATATTTGTTCCTACCCTATAAGACGGTTACAAATACAACATGAAAGAATTTCTTCAAAGTTAATTTTGATAACTGTCAGTTAAGAGTTTAATGAATTAATAAGGACCATAGATGACTTTAACTTAAGGAAAGTGTAAATAAATGTTGCAAATTGCTAAATTATCATTAATAATGAAAGGAATTACTGCTGATACTACCTCTTAACTTTAGAGTTTAAGCCTCTTTTCTTTTATAAAATATAAGCCAAAAGATATGCCTCCCTTCATTTCTTTTCTCTTATTCAGCAGTTAATATATAACTTATTCTCATGCTACATTTGTAATAATTGGATAATTCATTTTTGTAAGCACACATTTACACTATTGTGTTTACATAATTCAGTGGAGCATTTCTAGTTTGTTTTATAGGAAACTCTTTATTCCTTAATCTATCTTCTCCATGAGGCATCCCTGAAGAATCAAAAATGATGTGTCTCTATCCTTATTATTGGCAACAGTCTCATCAAAACACCACAAGCTCTTGCTAACGATCTGAATAATTTTCTGGACTAATCATTATATGCTCTGGGGATATCTTTGTTTTAAAATATATATATGTAAGTGGAATATAAGAGTGCCAATTAGAATTCTAATATATCCAATTCTGACACTGTCCCTGATATGGTAAATATCTTGAAATTATGTTGTCTGCTGTTTTTGGTTACTAAGTTTAGATATGGTAAGAATTTCAGTTGTGGACCTTTCCCAATTTTGAAACTTGATTTTATAAATATTTTAAATGGATTTTCAATTCTGTCAATTGATTTCAAAGGATGATTACTAAAGCCTCTCTTCCAAAGCAGACCTCCCCCTTTGTTTTGGACTTCATGAGTACTGTACATTAAGCTAAGGTTGGAATGAAATCCATATTGGAACAATATCAATTGAGGATCTAGCCACTAGTTATCATCTTTCAGAAACTGATATTTTTATAATACCTATTAATAAACTACACCAACTAAAAAAGAAGCCTTAAGTTAGTTATTCCTTATGATTAATACAAATTATTGATGATGCAGTGTTAGGTCAGCTTAATACTTCTCTCAATGAATAACAGCATAACTCAAGGCAATTCTTACATGCAACCTACAGCGAATCCTATAAAATTGTCAGTTTAAGAGAACAAAAACAATTATCTCAGTAATTACATATGGTTCAACCTAATATTACCAAACACCTCAAAATACTTTTCTCTGTTCTTTTGCCTAATAAGAGCCTCAGCATGTATCTAAAAGTTCATTCTCCCTTTTTAGAAGCTCACCTAATATTGACAAAGTTCCTTATGAAGCAGGATTAACGTCTAAAAATTAAATAGAATATTCTTATTTAAGTAGTGAAAAATTCCAAACATTTTCCTATTTGGACTTCCTACTTATTGTGAAGTTTGCTTTTTCATTAATAGCACATATCCAGTTGAACACCTTATATAACATTTGGGAAGCAATAAATTCTAATTTCTTGCATTCATATTCTGCTTTCTTAGAGGCAGGCATGGCATAGATATTGTCTTATTAATGTTTGAAATCTTCCTGACAAGTAGGTAGAGATTTTGGTGTTGAACAGTGACAGAACCGCACAGAAGAACGGTGCACGCCAGCTGACTCTGCTCCTCTATTTGATCTTGCCTTGAAAAAGAGAGTGCAAAGAAAACTAAAGCTGATAGGAAAGACTTTAACAGATTTCTATACAATATTAGCATAAGATCTATGAGTCCGGGATTATTTCTGTGACTCCTACAACCCTAGTTTTTATGAAGAGTGTCTTATACCTACAAATAATTCATTAAATATTTTTAAATGAACACTTGGGATATTTATGGTCATCTTTCTATGTCATACATTTTCTTGTCCTACTTGGGTAATTATATCACACCAACAGAAAAATAGATCTACCTCAACAATTATAGAGCATTTTTCCTGTACTTTTAATTTTCAATATTTTAAAAAATGTGTATTGATATTGCTATTATTAAACATGAGTTAGTAATTTTTACAGATTAGTAAACTAAAGTTTAGAAAGATAAGTTGTGGTAATTTACCCAAAGCTTTAGATATACTAATCAGCAGTGACTGAATTCAATCTTTGGTTTGTATAGGTTCTAAATCCAATTTATTTTTCTGTAATGCATTGAATTCCCATTTATTTGTAATTTTTTTACCTTTTAAAATGTTTTTAAATGCAAATTTATTTGGTTGAATAATTTCTTTTATTTGAGTTATTATTATATAGCCTTTATTTATATACATCTTATATTAGAACTCTTACTAATAATTGATGTAAAGAAAAAAGAGAAAACAAAGAAACAAGCATAATATAAACAAAGACACTGAATTTGAGAACAGTCTGACAGTGTCCAAAGTGGGAGGGGAGGGAATTTCGGGGGAAAAGGGGAACGGTTTAGAGCAACAAGTATAAAGGACTCATGGACAAAAACTATGGGGGGTGGAAATGGGAGGAAGGTGGGGAGGGCTGGGGTGGTGGGCTGGGGCGGGGTAAAAGACAGAAAACTGTACAATATCAACAATTAAAAAATACTGATTAAAAAAAAAATTAAAAAAAAAAAAAGAAAAAAGAGAGACTATAAACACTTAAAACATTTAGAAACACTTATTGACCAGAAAATTTCCTGGAACTTCAAAGAAATCTGCATAGAGCCCTAAAAAATGGGAAGATGGTGCCTATGATATTTATAATTACAGTAATCCTTCAATCTCATCCCATGCAGAAGAATGAGATAAAGGTTCTGAATATTTGCATGTCTGAGACTTTCTCCAGTTGGATGAAATCATAAGCAAATGACATGGAAGAGTGAGGGGGTAGCTTTTTATTCAGCATAGAGTGCTGGAATGACCCCCAAAGTGATAGTTCCATTGTTAATGATGCTAGCAAATCAGTTCCACAATTTGAAAAAATTCAGGAAACCTAAGGGAAGGCCCCTGACATCTTGGAACAGAGTCATGATGAATACTTTTCACTGACACATAATTTGGTCAAATTTTCACAGAGAGAAATCTCCTTGTAAGGATCTGCCATTTTCTAATATGCATCCTGAGATCTATTTACAAAGAAACAAAGACGTATGAATATTGTATATGGATATAGCCCTGGATAATTTTTTATTTGAGCAGAAATTAACATGAGAGAAGGGTTCTGGTTGGTCAGCAAACACCAAAAGTGGACTCAATGTTTTTCTCTCTATATATTATCATAGACACAAATTCTGTGCAAAAGAATAAGGTACTTCCTCTCCTATAAAGTAACAACTATTCTCATTAATTCGCTTGTAATCTCTATTACAGTTTGAATAAGAAAACATCACAGGAGCAGACTGATAGATCTTAGAAGACATTCTTTTATTTTACAACTATATGTAATGCAATAATATTTAAAAGGTAGTGTACTTTGTAGAAATACAGCAAAAACTTATGTAAGCAGAAAAATAAACATGAGCTTAACTGGCTTACAAGATAAAAAAACATAAAAATGGGGATTTTAAAGTCAAGTCAATGAAAATATTGATAACAAGTAGCTTCACATACATAAGTCAGGCATTTTATGGATCTGGAGTCACTATGTTGTATTATCTCAAGTAATAAAGAAATAGTATTTCTAGTTACCCTCAGTCCTGAAAATATCTGCATCTCTACTACCTAATGTAGTAATTTTGTGTAATAAATGTCTCATAAATATTTGTGGAAGGTTGGATGACTAAATTTCAAAGTCGATAATGATGCAACATCTTGTTTTGTGAGCTTAGTAGGTTATAGTGATGTATTTGGACACTGGTCAGTACATCTTTTAATTTTTTTCAGCTATAGCTGAGTAAATGTTGCATAGTACTGATCTCTCATGTATGTCAGAATTATGGTGATTATTTAAAAATACTAGTGCCTACCTCCACCCTCAGAGATTGATTCAGTTGCTCTGGGATCAGACCTGGGCATCAGTAATCTCATAATCCCCCCAGGTTGTGCAACTGTGCAGCCAGGACTGAGAACCCCTGGAGTTTAGACCGAGTGCTACCAATTTAAAGCCTATGATCATTGCCAGTAAGCAGAAGTTAGTCATCTCCAAGCATCCATTTCCAGCAGTAATTCAAGTAAACCAAATATTTTAGTCACACTGATTATACAAAAGTGGGTATATTTATTAGGATAGACTTAATAAAGACCCATCATCTGAGCCATCTTATTTATTTAATAAATACGTATTGAGTGCCTACTTTGTGTAGACAGAGTACTGGCACTAACCTGGGAAAGAACTGACTAGTGTGGCTCTGTGGATTGAGTGCCAGCCTGTGAACCAAAGGGTCACTCCTTTGATTCCCAGTCAGGGCACATGTCTGGATTGTGGGCCAGGTCCCCAGTAAGGGAAATGTGAGAGGCAACCACACATTGATGTTTCTCTCCCTCCCTTCCTTCCTTCCCCTATCTCTAAAATAAACAAACAAACAAACAAATAAATAAAATATTTTTTCAGAAAAGAACCTGGGAAAGAGCAAGGTAGGCAAGGGCCTCTACAGTACTGTAATGGAAGAGAGAGTATTCTTCCCCATACCAAAGTACTGGAGAGTGACTGACAGTGTGCCATGAAAATATTTGATCTTGACTAGGGATTCAGGATAAGCTTCCTTGAGGGAAAACTGTAAATATAGATGTTGCTAGAGAGACGTGAATCAGGGATTCCCTGCCTTTCTTTGGTTCTTGTCTCTCTTCCAAGAGGCAAATTTGAGCAAGAGACAAATTCAAGTGAGAAACAAATGCATACAGTGGAAATGAGACAGAAAGTTTATTTATGAAACAAATAGGAGCACAAAGCTGCAAGCAAGCACCTGGCTAATTTGAATGCCCCACATATAGGCGAAATAAAATTGTTAATAAGTTTGTTGTGAAATAAAATTGTTAATAAATTTGTTAGTGAGTTTGTCCTATATGCTTGAGCCAAAGCTACATGTGGGCACTCAGCTAATCTGAGTGTACCGACTATTGGAGTTCAGAGGTAACATACCTTAGCTTCTAGGTTTCCCCTCCTTCTTTCCCTTCTAAACCTTAGGAATAATGTACAACTACGAAGGGCTTTCTTTCTCAGCTAGTAAGGTTCTTTGTCTTAGTGAAATTGCTACAGTGGCTCCCATTTCCAGCAGTGTCTCAAATACTCCCCTCCTCCTGCGCTATCCTTGTTCGTGATATTCAGGACACCTGGCAATCTATTGGACCAGGCTCAGGACTACTGAGTCAACAGATTTACTATGCATCCTACCTAAGAGGGACAGGGGTGGAGAGAGCATTCTAGGCAAAGGGAAGGCATACAAGGAAAACACACACACACACACACACACACAAGAGTTACATAGAGATTTAGAGATTGAGGAACTGAAAGCAGGTTATTGTGGTTGGAGCATAATGAGCAGAGGGGCAGACTGGCCTTAGCTGAACTACTGAGGTATATTTACTCAGATCATTAGAATGGGGACCTATTATATTTAAAAGATGTAACCTCCTGAACAATGTCAATTCTGTCCAATTTTCCTATTATCTCCATTCAGTTCTCCCGATGTCCCCTGTCACCAGCCTAGTCAAAGCCACTACTACATCTCTCTCCTTGTCATGCCTGAACACTGAATGATACCATACTGAAACCAGCATAATTCCTTAAAAGCACATAAAATACTGTTTGCCATGCTACTGCTTAAAATTTGAAATAATTTAAAATTGACCAGGAAAATGTTTCCAGCTTATGCTCATGCACTCTCTTGCATGCTTTCTCTCTCCTCTCTCAGATCATGGCATTGCTTGTCTCCCTCTCACCTTGCTAGAGCCACATTAATGGTTTTGTTTTTACTTCCGATTTGCAAGACTCTCTGTCATAGGTTTTTCTCCCCTGCCTCTTGGTCAGTGTGATTTAACCTGCTTATCTGAGAACCCAGATACGCAATTGTTTATTTTTTGGTCCACAGTTAGATGACACATAAACATGTATGCTGAGCTCCCAGCACATAGCCTGGCCACATTTATTGAATTAACCTATAAGAGAAAGAATATTTACACTGAGGTTCTCTGCTAAAAAGTCCTGTGCCAGTCAAATAAATGAGTATTCTTCAAACAATTTCCATTGGAAAACTGTAGTTTATAATAATGGCATATGGTAATTTTTATTCCACATATAACAATAGTTCTTTTTACATAAATAGCTTGTGATATTATTGAGTCAAAAAATGAGGGACTTTTTCTAAGCTTCAGAGTAGATCAGAAACAGATGGGCAAAAAGTGGAGCACCCTTCACACAGCTCTGTGAGCACAGAACTAGTCATTTACCACTCGCAACACTTAGCCACTTCCACAACTCACTCTGACAAATCTTACCACAAAACCACATGCTCCTCCAATTGCTTGACAGAAGTGCAACTTGAAAGGTTTCCTTCAGTGTAGATTTTCTTTATGTTTCCAGTTAGTGAAAGACGTAAAGTCTGTCACAACCTGTGCGGGCTTGGCACTCAAGGTACTTGGGGACCCAAAGAAAGAACCAGAGGATGCATGGAAAATGGGAATAAATGAAACCATCAGGAGCCAGAAAATAGGACAGTCCTTATGGCTGTTTCCTTTGATGTAATTTCAGTTATCCTTGGAGAACCTAGTAACATCCTACACGGTCTCTTCTCCCAGGAGAATGCTCTGGTAGGTGAGACAAGACATTCACTAAGCAGTAGAAATGCTCAAAACTTTCTATGTGAGGGGGACCCTGACCTGAGGTGGTTAGTTTGAAGGAAGATTGGATTCTTGGTAGCCATAAACTGTGGGAAGAGGTGAGATAGCAGAAAAAGGCTGTGTGAGTCTTTGAAAGTTGTCTGGACCACTTAAGTAATGAAGTGCTCAAAGCAATGCTTCATTTCCACAGGGATGATGTTGATGGAATATAGTTGAAAATCCAGCAAATACATTAATAAAGAATGTGTGATGTGTAGTAGGGAAGAGTGATATCAGATGAAGATCCAGCCCCATTGGCTGGCTCTGCCTACAACAAATGTTCTTAGGGCTGAAAACTCAAGTCTACCCCCAATTGGTGATATAGATGAAGCTGCAGTCAACTGTCAGGCTAGCTGGGGATTGTAGTACAGGACTCAAGAGTTTGTTTTGTTGCCTGAAAGAATTTCAACAGGTGTTAAGGGCAACCATTGAAGTTACTTCATGATTATGGGATAGGAAAAGCTATCTTTATCAGTGCTTCTCATTTGATTTTGCTGCCTTGATGCATCATCTGGCTGCTCAGATTGACTTCTCCCAAGTCACTCAGCCCTCCACCATGGCATATCATACTTCTCCAGCATCATTCTCTGTGCTGAAATATGCATTCAACAGGAGCCTCTTTACCATATTTTTAAAGCAATGACACTGAAAAGTGAAGTTTCTCTGGCAGAGAAGAAAAAAGCTTCAGAAAAGAGGTAGCATGATGGTAAGAGCACAGTTTCTGCAATAAGATTGCCTGGGTATGTATCCTTAATAACTAATAGCACGTTAACCTCCATGTGGCCTCAATTTCCTTTTCTGTAAAATGGAAACAATAACAGCAGCATTTACTTCATTGGGCTATTTTGAATCAAGTGAACATAGCAACATGCTGGGAATAGAGCTCGGTATAAAATAATTTCAAGAACTTGATTATTGCTTTTGGGCAATACTCAAATCACGGCACTGAAGTAGCTCCCCACTCATCTAGCGTGGTATGAGAGATCAGACCTAAAAGAGGTACACACTTCTGGAACACCCAAGCCCATGTGTTTTGTCTTTCAACTCTACATCATGTAATATGCATATGATGAATTAAAACATCTGGATACTGAATACTCAACTACTTATATTTCTTACAGGATGCACTCCCTCTCTTGAAGTAGAGCTGAGCATACAGTAATGACCTAACAATAATGTCAGTTACTGCTAAAGCCTAGCAGAATCTATCTTGACTCTTGTCTTCCCTTTGACTTTATGGTACTTGAAAAAAATTGATATATTTTGAAGATGACTATTCTATAATTTATTTTTTTTAATTTGGTCAGATGAGATGTTCTCCATGTATGTGATGAATATACATTACAGTTGCTTAAATAAGCTGTGCACAGTAATAGATACAGTGTTTTCATAATTAGACTTAAATAAAACAATAAACCATGAGTAGATGAATAAAAGAACCTAACTTTTTAATTGTTTTGTTTTTACTAGTTATATACACAATAAGATCTGAAATCATAATTTTAAAACAAGTCACATTTTAAAAACTGCAGCCTGCCTTATTTCTGCATTGATATAATAATATGCCAAATATTTTCATTTTTTTGAACATGGACTCTGGAATCAAATCTCACTTCTATCGCTTATTGTGTGATAGGCAAAGCACTTACATTCTCTGTGCTCTAGTTATACCAGGAGTCTTATGAGGAAAATGAAATTACTTCCCTTGTTGGTTATTTTAAAAAGTAATGTGAATTAATGTTAATAATATACTTAAAAGAGTATCTCATATACAGCAAGAGCTATATAAATGTTTTTTATACAATAATCATGTCAAGAGTAAATTCCAATAAAGTGTGCTTTATACAGCAGAGAAGACGAACTGATAAAATTGTGAATTCATTTTCTGAGTTCCCACAGACTCAAAAGAGAGAGCCCGAGGCGATTGTGTGTTTCTGTGCAAGTCTGCATGTGTGCATGTGTGTATGTGTGTCTATTTTGGCTCCTTATTTAATATGGTAAGTCTAGTTCACACTTCATTTAGCTAAATGAAATATGTTTACACTTCTTTTAAGGCTGTTGCTCTTCCAGTCGCTCTGGCAGCAGATATAAGAGAATGACATCCTGCTTTGTGTGGCCAAAGGTACCTCAACTGCAAATATGTTCTACTGAATATGTTTGAGGTAATAAATGATAGACTGTTCTCACAGAGACTGTACCATGTTCAAGAAAAGTTTAGTCTTTACCTTTCAATTTTCCATGCAGTTAGCCGTTATCCTGAAACATTCCTTAACTTACAGGGTGCAACCAGTGGCATCAGGAATGACAACATTTGTAAGGTCTGAGTCCTTTCATTCTGTTGATCCCTGATTCCAAAAGATACATCTAGGTTTTGGCCACAACTAGAAAAATTTGATGTTGTATTTTAAGTGAAAATCTCATTGGCCATGTGAATGTATATGTTGATAACAATTTCACAGAAAGGATACCTAAGAGAGTGTTATAAAAAGTATAGACTCACTAGTTGACTTATTCAAACTTTTTTGCATTCTTCAGTGATTTAGCATTAAAAACAGTAAGCTTCTAGTATTTTTATTAGGGCTATAGAAGTAAAACTTCTTCCCTGGCCTGGTCCCCAAATTTTTCAAAGTTTTGGGAAAGGAGAGAGGAGGAAAGGACAGTTAGTTCTTCATCAGTTAATTCTTTTCACAATAATTATGTATTAAAACCATCTCAAACTCAGTGACTTAATTTCTCAATCATAACCTGCAGGTCTATAAAGTGGGGCTGGGTTCAGTTGGACTTGGCTCCAGTATAAGAATTGGTTCAGATCTCCACTATCTCACATTTCCTTTGGACCAGCATTAATATGTCTTTAAGGCATGATCACACTGAAACACAGCAGTGTAAAGCCACAAGCCTGACTGTGAGGATATTTCAAGGATCACAACATGCTGTCCTCTAATATCCAATTTGTCAAAACAAGTCAAGGAGTAGGAAAATACATTCCCTCCACTGTGAGGCTATAGAAATAAGTTGGGGGTGGGGATAAGGAGGAAGTGAATATTTGTTGAAAAATAATCAAAACCTGTGGATAACTAACTCAGTTTTCAAAGTAAGGGGTGCCAGGGTGATTGTTCTCAGGGGTTTGATATTGGTTCAGCTTGTCTTTAAGACGTATAGACACATGTACTTAGGGTCCTTTTGTGCATTCAGACAGAAAATGAGAAAATCATCTCTCCCCAGGCCCTTGGCTCACTATCTCTTTGCCTAAATATAAACACTTGGTGTCAGAAAATCATCTTTGATTCATGCCCCAGGCCATATAAACTGAAAGGCAACAGCTTCTACTCTTCTCTACAAGTTTACTCTTAAATCTGGCTTTTCGCCACTCCTCATACCATGAAACCATAATTAATGATTGCCAGAAGTTTCTAAATTGCCAAATCGAAAGCAGTAGTGTTGCTTTAAATTTGTAAACTCAAGAAAATTTAATAACTTATTACTTTGTGAACCATAAACTGAAATAGACAATAGAGGTGCAGGACTGACAAAACCATCATGATCCCTGCTCTTGTGGAAAATAAATATAGTTGGGCACACAGAAAGTTAGGCTATTATATAACACCTTAAGAAAACTTCTGTGATACCACATGAACAGAGCATGATAGATAAAGAAAGAGAGGTATCAAGGAGGAGAACAGGGGTTCTGGCTGCAGAAAGTGATATCTAAGTTGATACCTAAAAGATGAGTGAAAGGCAAAGGATGGAGTGTTTATATGAGTGAGTTAGGATTCTCTAAGCCAGAGAACAGCACATGTATTGAAGTTAATAAATACTGAATGCTTGAATAGATGAAAAAGGTAATAAATATGTTAAATCAATTTTTATTTATATAAAAATATTTACTAGACATGTTTCTATGTGCTGGGATTCAAACAAACAAAACACAAACCAAATAGAATATTGAGTGTGTGAAACAGTAATATATCTTTTGGAGAAAATTCAAATAAGAAGGACAGTTTAAGATGTCAGAATGAAAGCCAGATTCCATTTTAAATAAGTTAGTCAAGGAAAGCCTCACTAAGCGGGAGATGAGAAGCAACTGAGGAATAGGAAAGAGCAAGTAGTAAGGCTTGAAGGAATAGTTGGGGCTTCTTTGGAATAGCTAGGAGGATTATACAACTACAGCAAAGTAAATGAGCAAAACAATGATGTAATTTGACCTATGCTCTAACAGGAGCATTCTAACAGTTTGGTCAAGAAATGTGTCAGGTAGTATAAATGTTGTAACAAACAACCCCAAAATCTCAAGAGTTAATAAAATATGTATTTGTTATTCATGCAAAACTCAATGTGGATGTTTCTGGATGGGTAGCTCTGTTGGATCACTCTCTTCTAATTAGTGCCACATGGATCCACACTCCTTCCATCTGTGATGCAATGGTCTTCCACGACAAGTCTCCATGGTTCTGGGGAAAAGGAAGAGAACATGAGAAATGAATGCTGCATAATTAACAACCACAGCCTAGAAATGTGATGCAACCATTTCCTTCCACTAGCTGTAATTATTTACATGGCTCCATAGATATGCTAGGGGGTTGGGAATTTAGTCCTTGGTTGGGCATCCACCGTCAAGTAAAGCATATGCATAACTCTAGACATTTCTACCATAGAAAACAAGAGCAAAGGCAGGAAAACCAGTCCAGAGGCTTTTTCAATAATATCTGTGAGAGCAGATGGGGTTAGACTAGTAGCCTAAAAATGGAAATGACTAATCTGGATATATTTTGAATATGGAACTGATAGGAAATGTGGAATGAGGGGGAAAAGTAGAGGAAGGGATCAAGATTGACTTCAAAATATTTGATCTATTGAATTTCCATGAAAGAGATGAGAAGTGTAGAGGAAGGTACCTGAGTGACCATGAAGAATTTTATTTGGGCATGTTAATTTGACTTGCCTGTTGAATATGTAAGGACAGATAATGTCTATGCAGTTGGACTTAAGAGTCTGCAATACATGGATGGATCTTGAATGGATAAAAACATTAGGTGATACATGGCCTATTTATAGTATTAGAAGCCCTAGTCTTGAGAAAGCCACTGAAGAATGTTCAAAGAAAAGCCTGGGAAAAGATGAAGAATCAACATAGTAAATGGAAGAGAAACAACTATTGAGATAGGAGAAAAAGTAGGAGATCTAATCTGGAATTCAGGTGAAAGTGCTTTAAGGAAAACATCATAATCAGTCATGTTCATTGCCACTGATAGATTCAATAAAGTGAGGTCTAGGAACTGTATGCCAGATTTAGCTATGTTAAAGTAACCAAAGTCCAGTTCTGGAGGAATAGTGGGTATAAAAGCATGAATGAAGTGGCTTTAAAAGATAATGTGAAACACTGGAGACTGAATATAGACAAATATTTTGATGAATTTTGCTGTAAAGGAAAATAGTAAAAGGGATTAGTAGTTAGAAGGCAAAATAAAAAGAAGTATTTGCTTGTTTTTAGGTAAAGTGTAAGACAAACAAGTTCATGCATGTATGTTGTTAGAAATGATCCAGAATGAATAGGAAAAGTTCGTGATTGAAAAGAGGAGAGAATTGCTAAAGTGAGACCTTTCATTACACCAGAGGGTATGAGATCTAATGCATATGCAAAGGGTTTCACCTTAGCCAGTGGCATAAAAAGTTCATCCATAGAAAGAATAGGAAAGGTTGAATAGATGGTGGCGAGTGGGTGAATAAATATGGCAGTGGAGTTGCTAGAAGTTCTCCTCTGATTGTTTCAGTTTCACAATAAAATAGGAAGCAAGGTTATTATATGTGAGTGATGATGGGAAATCAGGTGTTGAAAAGTTGAGCAAAAAGGTCATAAACAGTCTTTTAGGAATGTGAGAGAATGAAAGCACTAGGGGAAAGTAGTGTGATTGCCTGACAACATTAATGGCCCATTTCAGTTTGAGATTGAGGTTTTGCCAAGTAAGTGCCATGAGGAGAGAAACAGGCAAGAGAAATGAGGGTATATGTAAGGGAATGATTTTGATAATGGGCCATGGAATTAACCTGGATAAGATAATAAGTCAGGATTTAAGGGAGTGAGGAAAAGTGAAAACATGGTGGGATGTTTGAATGTGTCTGAAGAATTGTTGGAACTGAGCAACTAGCTGTAAGTCTAGGCCACGGTGCTGCAAGCAGAGAGGCCTCACTGATGTTGTGGATGGAGTTGAGTTATTGATAATGACAAGGTCCAGCTCTGGCGTTCAGAGTGGGTGACTGAGGAAAGGCAGAGGTCCAAATCACTGGAAGTGAGAAGGCCATGGAATAGAGAGGCTAGGGTATCAGAAAGATCTGTGACTATGGGGATATTAACATCCTCAGGAATTTTGTTAGCACTGTTGTTGAAGAACGTTACAGCAAGCTTACAAATTCATATTTAAGGAATGAGGGAGAGACCTAGGGCATCTGTAAAGGACTACAACTTGGAGGGGCATTGGGTGGGATTAGCAGATGACCTGAGGCTCAAAGCTGGAGGAGGGAAGGATAATGGACCAATAGTAGAACTAGGAAAATATGTGCCGTACCTTCATGTCCAGTGATAGAAAGAATTATGAGAGACAAGTCAGGTACCACTGTGAAGGCTAAAGAGGAGAGCAGTTCTAAGGAGAGTATTGAAATTCCCTTATAACAAGAAGGGAGAGGAACATTTAGAGAAAAGGATTAGGATAGATTTATAGGAAGGGTTAGGAAAGGCTAGCCATGAGTTAAAGAGGATCCAGTGGACGGGTTTCAGGAGTCCAGAAGTATAGAAATGAGGGCAAATATATAGACATATGTGGAAGAGAGGGCATCAGAACCTGGCCTTATTATGGTAACTAATGTAAACATGACTTAAAACAGCCCAAGGAGATTAATTCTCATGGTCTAATGTGGTGGTGAGCCTATTAGAGGTAAGGGTTACGAAGGGTCACCGGTCTTTCTAGAATACTCGGTGTACTGACAATCCTTGTTGACTCTTGCCAGAGGCTAGAAGGAAGTGGTGAACCTGGAGAACAGTTAAAGAAAATGAAAAGAAAAAAAAAAAAAATAGACAACCCACCATATTCTAAAAGAGAGCTGACTCAATTCTCGTTTCTGTTTAAGAGAAGCAACTGAACTCTTCTTTCTGATATATCCAAGAGCCACCTAGCCTATTAGTATTTTTTGCCTCTAATTTTATTTTTTTCAATTTAGTATATTTAGTATATAATCTACCACATGAGCATAACACCAGTTGAGAAAGATATCGTGTCCTCAATGCCCAGCCAATTAGTGACCAGCAATTTACTCATCCTCTCATGTCTCGACCCCTCTTGCAAGTAAAAATGAGGTAAGAATAGAACTGGAGAGCATTATGCTAAGCGAAATAAGCCAGGCAATGAAGGACAAATACCATATGATCTCACCTTCAACAGGAAGCTAATCAACAAAACAAACAAGCAAAAAATAACCAAAGACATTGAAATTGAGAACAGGCTGACAGACACCAGAGAGGAGAGGGGAGGGAACTTCAAGGGAAAAGGTGAAGGGTTTAGAGCAACAAGTACAAAAGACACGTGGACAGAAACTAGGGTGGGTGGAAATGGGAGGGAGGTGGGGAGATCTGGGGAGGTGGGCCGGGATGGGAGTAAAAGACAGAAAACTGTACAAGAACAACAATTAAAATAAAGGAAAAAAAATAAATCCAGAAAATAAAGCCTTAAAGAAAAAGAAAGAAAGAAAGAAAGAAAGAAAGAAAGAAAGAAAGAAAGAAAGAAAGAAAGAAAGAAAGAAAGAAAGAAAGAAAGAAAGAAAGAATAGTACACCACTCAAAGGTTGCTGTGAGGACTACATTAGTTATGAAAAACTATTGAAACAAATGTCAAATTAACTTACACAATACTATTTAAAAGTTCTCAGAAATTTTAATGGTTTAATGTACATTGTGTGTTTTTAAGAGGGAGATGCATTACCTAAAAACAAACAAACAAATCATTAAATTCACCCAGATACACATTTGGATTCTACCACAGCTTCTTAACCAGTTATGCAATATTGATCAAGTTACTTATCTTTTAAAAATAGATGCATATATACTATCAATTTTATAGAGAAAATGAGAGTGAGAAGGCCTTGAAGATAGATGTTAGTTCTTGTTTCATATGTGAGTTGGATTACCACTAAATTTGTCACTTAATTATAACGTAAAGTGTGTGTTTCAATTATGGGATACCATAATATAAGAATTATGTATTATTAAAAGAATAATCTTCCAGCAGCTCACACAGAACCCTCAGTGGGTGCATAGATGGCAATGGTGGAATATAAAAATGGTGATTGAACATGATTGTTTTGATTGTTATCACAAAAACACTTGCAGCTAAAATCATTCTTATCTAAATTAGTTGAACCATAAGTCGCATCATTTTCTACTTGGGATCCTACTACTGAAAAGGAAAAAAAAATCTATCTACTGTAAACTTCTTTTTTGTACTCCTTGGTCCATGTGCCTAAGTAGTAAATGACATAATAAAAAACTTATTTTCATGAATGTAAATTCACCCTTTATCTGTATGAAATCTGTGTAGAATCTGAGATGAACAACTGGTTTCTTTCTTCTGACAAGGAATGCTGTCTGTCCTAAAATGTCCATTAGTCTGTTTGCCTTATAGCCACTTCTCCATCTCCTCTGTCACTTTGCTCCAAGCTGTGGTTTGGTTCTGCATTGCTAGGTGTTTATGACATCAACACTATGAAAACACTTTTTTTTTTTTTTAATTTGGAAATCAACTGTTAAGTCCTTGAAAGCTCAAGAGTCCAGGTATGTTTATGAGGAGATATTTGTCAGGAGACTCAGCATTGGCCTCTAGTGTGACAGAGTTGTATGAATCTTTCCTTGTTTTGTCATTGTTGTGTTGGTTCATTTTTTTTCTTTTGGTATGAAAATTTCACCAACACTATATTTGAGAAAGACTGGGACTTCTTTGGTTTTCTTCTATAAAGTAATGGAATAATTGTCAGAACAAAAATATAGTGGCTAAAAAAATAACTTGAAGCTATTCTGAAGAAATAGTTTTCATCTCTCAGTAAAATAATCCTGGAAGGATTAGAGGTGAATCCTTTAAGATCACAGACATTTCTCACTCTCATTATCGTTTTGTAATTTAACTATCCTCCTTGAAACTACACAAAGATGATTTGTGATATGGATAATGTATATCTTTAGTGTTCAATAATCATATTTATTATCAGATAATACATAATGTTATTTGTGCTTTATATTTTAGTGTGGCAGAGAAAATACCGAGTAAAGAAATTCATCAGAAGTGTTGACAAGATTTTTAATTCCTTCTGTTTCCTTTAATATTTTTCTTTAATAGAATATATAAGCAATGCAACCCATACGTAAAACACATCTCAGTTTATGTTTATTCTGCTTTTTATTGCACATTTCAAAATTAATAATTCAATGTTCTAATATTAGCTGTCATCTTAGCTGTGATACAATTAATAATTCATCAAAATGATATCAAACAAATGGTGCCTTTTTTGTTCTAGATGAGGAATAGTCTTTTCGGCTTTGAGAAACTACAATTGGTAAATTTATTTCTTTTATTTTAGGAAAAATAATATTTAAACATTTAAGCTATAATTTTAATGTTTTCATTCAAAATACAGAAATCTGCATATATCACAATGGGTGCAAAGAAAGCATCCTTCCCCTTGTTATAGTTCGTTGTTCCTCCTCTTTCTAATTTCTTGGCAGATAAGCATCCTTCGGAAAAACCACAATATGAGAGCCATGTTCTGGAAAAGTTAAATGTAAATGAAATTATTTCTTCTTTACTTCTGGTCAATGTTCTACTCTGCCTTTTACAGGCTAGTATTTACCATCATAAATGATGGGTGCAACTGTCACAGACTCTAAAATGTTTCTGAGAATAATATATTCTCCTTAAATCTATTTGAATGCATTTTAAGTTAAAATATTGTGATCTTTAGTTATTTTCAGTTAAAAATGTGATCTTAAAATACCTGCTTTCAATAGTTCTTATATTTTCCCTTATTTTTTTTAAGGACAGAAGCTTTGTCTCTTTTTAATTTACAATTATTGTTTTGGGCCTACCAGGGTTGGGACTGGGAGTGAGACTAAAACAGTTTATTTAAATTCCACAAGTTCATTCTCATATTTTTCCTTGGGGGAGTCACTGGGAAGCATATCTGGTATAGAGCAAAAACACTGCATCTTGTATGAAAGCTCAAGCTCTTGCCAATACTCATCCTGCTTTCATGGACCATATTTAAAAATACGCGGATTTTAAAACAGTAACGTATGTTTGAGGTCCATTACACAATCTTGTATCATAAATCTCACAAATCTTCTGAATCATGAGTCCAACACATCCAGGTGTAGTGAGGAGTAAATTTATCCTGGGCAAGTATGAAATTTTACAACATGCCTCTTCAGGCTGAGTTTACTCTTTTAACCTATTGCTTCAACTCCGATCTCTCCAACATGACTGTACATCAGTACCATCTGGAGTACTTGTTAAAGTGCAGCATCTCAGCCTAGTTTTAGAGATTCTGCCTGATGCAGGGAGACTTGAGCCTAGAATTCACATTTTAAAATCAGGATGCCACATAATTCCCAAGTGGTCCACTCAGGGTAATGATACAAGATCTTCCCAGTATTACTCTTAATACTAACGGTAAACATATTAAGGGTGCCCTCTTTATCTCTTGAAGGTGTTTAGATTTGAATGATAGATGACATGGTTGCACTTCCCATACACCACACTTTAAGAAACACAGTCCTTACCTCCAAGTGAAGCATAATTCCCAAGTTTGAAAGAAGCAAGCTTGGCATTGTACACTTCTTTAGACGTTGTACACTAGAATTGGTTGTCAGGTTAACAATAAACATCTGTAGCATTTCCTGGTCCTCATTTGCTCCTGATGAAACTCACCAGTGCCTAACTGTGTTCCCTTTATATAAAGATGAATTCAAATCCTGTTAGTGTTTGGATTATCCAAATAAGCATATACCTCAAAGTTACTAGCATTCACACTAACATGTAGAGTTTTTCACTGATCCCATAAACCTAAAATAATTTTTATGTACTTAAAGTAAACCAGCCATGTGCAAAAGACCCTGATCAATTTGTCAATAGGAACACAATAAAAAAGGATATATTTAAAAAGTAGAGGAATTTATAGTCTTCTATTTTTCCCTTCTACTTTTCACAGTTTAAGTAGATGTCTTCATAGCAAAGAGAAGCAGTCCTAAAAATATTCCCTCCTCATTTCATTGAATTTGTTTCATTGCAATAACTCATTTAACACAGTTTCTGTTTAAGAATTCTGTTTCAACAGAGATAGAGTCCCCACTATATTGAAGGTGATGTGTTAAGCTCTATAGATGCCATCTTGTTGATGGATTCCTTCACGGTGCAGAAGCTTTATAGTTTGAGGAAGTCTCATGTTTATTTTCACTTGTGTTGCCCTTGCCTGAAGAGACATAACCCCAAAGGTATTGCTAAGACCAGTGACAGAGTTTACCGCCTGTGTTTTTTTTTTTTTTCTAGGAATTTTATGGTTTCAGGTCTTATATCTAAGTCCTCAGTTCATTTCTGTATATGGTGTAAGAGAATGGTACAGTTTTCTTTTTTTTAAGAGTTTACTTACTTACTTACTTACTTATTTATTTGTGTATTTATTTATTTATTTAGAGAGAAGGGAAGGGAGGGAGAAAGAGAGGGAGAGAAACATCAATGTGTGGTTGCCTCTCGTGCAACCCTTACTTAGGACCTGGCCTGCAACCTAGGCATGTGCCCAGACACGGAATCAAACCACAGACCTTTTGCTTTGTAATCTGGCCCTCAATCCACTGAACCACATCGGCCAGGGTCAGTTTTCATTTTTTGTATCCAGTTTTCTCAATGTTCTTTATTGAAAAGAGTCTCTTTATCCCATTGTATATTCTAGCTTTATTTGTCATAGATTAATTGACCATATAAACAGGATTTATTTCTAGGCTCACTATTTTGTTCTATTGAGCTATGTATCTGTTTTTGTGGCAATACTATGCTATTTTGATTATTACAGCTTGATACTATGGAGTGAAATCAGAGTGTGAGATACCTCTTTGTTCTTCTTTCTCAATATTGCTTTGGCTATTTGGGGTCTTTTGTGTTTCCATATAAACTTTATGCTTATTTATTCTAGTTCTGAGAAGAATGTCATTAATATTTTGATATAGATTGCATTGAACCTGTAGATTGCTTTGGGTAGTATAGAGATTTTTAACAATATTAATGCTTCTAATTCATGGGCATGGGATATCCTTCCATTTATTTGTGTCCTTTTCAATTTCTTTAATGTCTTACAGTCAGTCTTTAGAGTATAGATCTGTTATCTTCCTGGTTAAATTTGTTTCTAGATACTTTATTTTTTGATGCAATTTTAATGGGATTGTA
This sequence comes from Glossophaga mutica, assembly GCA_039655065.1. Taxonomy (NCBI): domain Eukaryota; kingdom Metazoa; phylum Chordata; class Mammalia; order Chiroptera; family Phyllostomidae; genus Glossophaga; species Glossophaga mutica. Next base: position 75,206,394 of record CM077306.1, read on the forward strand.
TTCTAAATACCTCCTTCTGATAATACCTCCTTTATTGTAATTGTATAGAAACACAAAAGAAATCTGTACATTAATTTTGTTTTTAAAATATTTTATTTATTTATTTTTAGAGAGAGGGGAAGGGAAGGAGAAAGAGAGGGAAAGAAACATCAATGTGTGGTTGTCTCTCATGTGCCCTGACATGGGGACCTGGCCAATGACCCAGGCATGTGCACTGACTGGGAATCGAACCAAGAACCCTTTGACTCAGTCTAGCACTCAATCCACTGAGCCACACCAGCAAGGTCTGTGCATTAATTTTCTATCATGAAACTATACTAGGTTCATTTATTCTAATAGTTTTTTAACCTTTTTAAAAAATTTAGGTGTTGGTTTTGAGTGTGTACCTTAGTGGTTAGAGAATCATATACTTTACATAGCATTCCCCTCGTTATTTCTAGTACCCTGTCTAGCACTATATATAGTTATCACAATATTGTTATTTTCTATGATTTCTTTAATTCCTGCAACTATTTTGTAGCTACCACTTTGTGCTCCTTAGTCCCTTCACTCTTTCACCCAGTGACCCAACCCTTCTCCCCATCTCTGGCAATCACCAGTTCTCTCCCTGTATCTATGAGTCTATTTAAAGTTTGTTTGTTCATTTATTTTGTCCTTTAGATTCCACATATAAGTGAAATCATATGGTGGAGTCTTTAGGTTTTTCTTTATAGAGCAACATGTCATTTGCAAATTAGTGACAGCTTTACTTCTTTTCCAATTCAGATCACTTTTACTTTTCTTGTGTGACTGCTATGGCTAGGATTCCCAATATTATGATGAATAAAAGAGGTGAGGGAACACATTTTTGTCTTGTTTTTTTCCCTAATCGTAGAGAAAAAGCTTCAGGTTTTCACCATCGAGTGTAATGCTAACTATAGCTTTGTCATATGTAGTCTTTATTCTGTTGATGTATATTCTGTTTATTTCCACTTTGATGAGAGTTCTTAGCATAAATGAATGTTGAATTTTGTGAAATTCTCTTTCTGCATATATTGAGATTATCCTATGATTTTTGTCTTTGGTATTGTTGATGTGATATATTACATTTATTGATTTTCAGACAAAAAACCACAGTTGCATTTTTAGAATAAATCCCATTTAAGTGTGGGGTGTAATCCTTTTGATGTGTTGTTTAATTCAGTTTGCTGGTATTTGGGAAACTGTTTGCATCTATGGTCATCAGGGGTATTGTCCTGAAATTTTTTTTGTGGTGCCTCTGTCTGGTTTTGGTATTAGGTTAATGCTGACCTACTAGAATGAAGCAAATCTTCCTCTTAAAACTTTTGAAACAGTTTAAGAAAAATAGATATTAATTCTTTATATGTTTGGTAGAATTTTTCCTGTGGAGCTGTTTGGTCCTGCATGTTTGTTTGTTAGGAATTTTTGTTTATTTTTTTCTGTTACGATTTCGTTGTTAGTATTTGTTCAGATTTTCTGTTTCTTCCTCCTTTTCTTGGAAGGCTGTATGTTTCTAGAAATTCATTTATTCTAGATTGTTCAACTTGTTTGCATATAATTGTACTATTTTTTAATGACCAATTTTAATTCTGTGGTATCAGTTGTAACTTCTCTTTCATTCCTGATTTTATTTATCTAAGCTCACTTTTTTATTTTAATTGCTGCTCTTGTACAGTTTTCTTTTACTCCCACCCCAGCCCACTGCCCTAGCCCTCTCCACCTCCCTCCTGTTTCCACCCACCCTAGGTTTTGTCCATGTGTCTTTTCTACTTGTCGCTCTAAACCCTTCCCCTTTTCCCCTGAAATTCCCTCCCATCTCCCCTCTGGTGACTGTCAGCCTGTTCTTAATTTGGTGTCAAAGTAGTATCTCATTGTGGTTTTAATTTGCATCTCTCTGATAGCTAGTGATACTGAACATCTTTTCATGTGTCTCTGGATCCTCTGTATGTCCTCCTTGGAGAAGTGTCTGTTCAAGTCCTTTGCTAGGTTCACTTTTTATCTTGATGAGTCTGACTAAAACTTTGTCGATATTGTTTATCCTTTACCTTTAAAAAACAGCTCTTAGCTCCATCAATCTATCCTTTTTCTTTTAATTTCTATTTTGTTGTTTCTCCTCTGATCTTTATTATTTATCTAGGTGTAAAGTTGGGTTGTTTATTTCAGATTTTTCTTTTTTGAGATAGGCCTCTATAGCTGTAAACTTCCCTCTTAGAACCACTTTTACTGCATCCCATGGATTTTGGAAAGTTGTGTTTTGATTTTTGTCTCAAGGTATTTTTTGATTTTCTGTTTGATTTCGTCTTTAATCCATGGGTTTTTAGTGGCATATTATTTAGTCTTCTTGTGTTTATGTTTTCTCTAATTTTCTTTTTGTATTTGACTTATAAGTTTATACCATTGTCAGAAAAAAATGCTTAATATGATTTTACTCTTCTTGAACTTATTGAGAGCCATTTTATAGCTTAATGTGATCAATACTGATAATGTTTCATGTGTACTCGAAAAGAATGTACATGCTGCCATATTTGGATAAAATGTTCTGTATATTTCTATTAATTTGATCTCATCTAATGTGATATCTAAGGCCATTGTTTTTTATCCATATTCTATCTGGATGATCTATCCATTTATGTATAGACACATAATGCATTAATATTTTTACTATTATTGTATTTCTATCAATTTCTTCCTGTATGTCTGTTGCTATTTGCCTTACACATTTAGGTGTTCCTATGCTGGGTACATAGATATTTGTTTGTTATATCTGAGTCTTGATTTGACCGCTGTATCATTATACAGTGTCCTTCTTTGTTTCTTCATGGTCTTTGTTTTAAAGTCTGTCTGTCTGATATGAGTATTGCTACCCCAGCTTCCTTTTCAATTCTACGTGCATGGAATGTCTTTTTCCCTCTATTCATTCTCAGTCTATGCTGTCTTTTGATCTGAAGTGTGTTTCTTGTAGGTAACACACATCTGGGTCTTGTTTTTTATCCATTCAGCCACTCTGTTTTTGATTAGAGCATTTTTGTCCATTTACTTTCAAAGTAATTATTGATAGGTATTCAATGTCTTGCTATTTTTTAATGTTTTTGGTTGTTTTTATAGTTTTCTGTTTCTTTCTTCTACAACCGGTCTGTTTCTTTGTGGTTTGCTGGGTTTTTTTTAGTGTCTTGTTTATACTCCTTTTTTTTTCTTTTGTATGTTTTGTAGCTTTTGGATGTTACCATGAGGTTCATATGTATCAATCTGTACCCCTAGCAGTCTGTTTTAAGCTGATAAGTGTTTACATGCAAACACATTCTAAAAGCACTACATTTTTCCTCCCCTACATGCTTTATGTTTTGGATGTCATATTTAAATCCTTTTGTTTTGTGTAATCCTACTTATTGTAGTTATAGGAAATTTTAGTATTTGTCTTTTAACCCTCGTATTAGCTTTTTTATGTGACTGATTTACTGTATTAATTATACATTTATTTTATCAATAAGATTGTATTCCTAATATGTTTTATTTAATTAATTTTTTCTGGTTTTATTTTAGGCTTAGAAAAGATCTTTTAACAACTTTTTAAAAGCTGGTTTAGTGGTTATGAAGTCCTTTTGTTTTTACTTGTCTGGGAAACTCTTCATCTCTCCTTCAATTCTGAATGAAACCCTTGCTGTGTAGAATATTCCAGGAAGTAAGTTCCTTTGTTTCAGGACTTAAAATGTACCCTGCCATCCCTTCCAGACTTACAGTCTTATAGGGTGTCCCTTGTAATGTGACTAGTTGTTTTCTTCTTGCTGCTTTTAAGATTGTCTCTTTATCCGAACTTTGCCATTTTAATTACAGTATGTTTTCCATGTTGGTTTCTTTGGTTTGGTCTTGTTTGGAACTGTCTTCACTTCCTGGATCTAGAAGTTTGTTTCTGTCCCTAGTTTAGAAAAATTTTTAGCCACTGTTTCTTCAAATAAACTTTCTGCCACTTACTCTCTCTTTTCTCCTTCTGGGACCCCTATAATGTAATGCTAGTGTGCTTGATGTTGTTATTCTCAGTGTTCAAAAATTATTTTTGTTGCTCTGATTGTGTGATTGCCACTATTCTATTCCCCAGGTTGCTAATTTAGTCTTCTGTATTGTTGAATCTTCTGTTGATTACTTCTAGTGTATTTTTTTATTACAGTTAGTACACTCCCAAATTGGTTCTTTATTTTTTTTCTAACTCTTTGTTGAAGTTTTCTCTTTTTCTCTATTCTACTCTGAAGTGTAGTAAGCATCACAATTATTTTTGAATTCTTTATCAGGCAAATAATTTATTTACATTTCATTATTTTTTTTCTGAGTTTTTTCTTATTCCTTCAATTGGAATATATTTCTCTGTCTTCTCATTTTGTTTGACTTTCTGTATTTGTTCCTATGAATTAGATGGAATAGCTCTGCCTCCCAATCTTAAAAAAGTTGGCCTTGCATAGAAAAAAATTCCATGTAGACTGTGTGTTAGGCTAATTGGAGTTGGGGTGGGCACATGCAACACCTGATGTACTGACTGCCTGGGCCCAAAATGGGCTGCGGGGTAGTACGCAGGTGCATGTGCACTTAGGGGATCCCTGTTGGTCTGGTTGTCTGGCGCTAAAGTGACCTCCACATTGGCAGTCTGGTGCATACACACTGCAGTGTACCCTATTGTTCCAGTCATTTGCGCTGGAATGGGCTTCAGGTGGGATGACCCAGTGCATGGGTGGTGGTACCCTGGTTGTCTGGGGCTGGAGTGGGCTAAGGGTACTGTGGACAGGAATATGCTGTAGTGACCTTGTAGATCAACTAGAGTACCTGGATAGAGCCCTTGCCTATGCAATCTAGGTGGATGGGGAAACTAAACTACAGCTTTCACCAACACTTTTGATTCCGGAATGTTCCCAAAGATCCTGAACAAGCCCTCTCTGTGTTTCTCTCTCTCTCTCTCTCTCTCTCTCTCTCTCTCTCTCTCTCTCTCTCAGAAGCTACTCACCTAGCCCTTATTTTTCTCTCAGGAGGAATTGCTTTAGATGTAGGTATATATTCTTAGGAGTGGGAGAGTTCAGAACCCTCCCATGTTGCCATTTGGGCCCACTTTTCTGATTTATACTTCAGCTTATATTTTTAAAATAAGATCTTGCAGATTTGTCAATAAGTATTTTTCTGTGATAACCCATTTCTAACCAAAATATTTATTTCATAAAATTATTCTAACAAAGAGAATATGACTCATTCATCTCCTTTCTTTTGTATTTTATTTATTCATTTGACACAGCCTAAAATGTAGGGCTACTCATGTTCAGTCATTCATTTTATTTAGGACCCCCAAAGTCTTCCTTGATGTGACCACAGTTCATTTCTCTGGGCCCCATACACATATTTTGCAATATAACAATTTTTTTAATTATACAATGCTTTGTCTTAATGTCTAGTGTACTCTGTCATCCCACATTAGATGAGGCAAGAATCTAGAGAGCAGAAAGTGTATGTTTTGTGAATTTTTCTCATATATATCCTTATGCACACATGACCATCAATAGATGTTGGGCCAATTTTCTATTGTCTGAAACTGATTGGAGGGATTAAGGAGTCTCAGGAATCTGATGTCAAGAATTATGGAAAAATAATAAATCTGTTCACCAATTCCAGACTTTTGTATTACAGTATGCCAGTGCTATGTTTTAATGTTTGTGTTCCCTGAAAATTCCTACATTAATATCCTAATGCTAATGTAATGATATTAGTAAATAGAGCTTGGGGAGATGATTAAGGTCCATATAAAAGATAACACATAGAGCTCCCTTACCCACTTCCACCATGTGAGGATGCAGCGAGATATCTACATCCTGGAAGAAGGCCCTCACCCAACCATGCTGTCATTCTGATGTCAGACCTCTCTAGCCTCCAGAACTGAGAAATGGTTCTGTTCTTTATAAGCTACCAAGTCTATGATGCTTTGTTACAGCAGGCTGACTAGGAAGAGACAGTCAAAGATCTTGGAGCACACAGGAGCTATAAAGATGAATAAGATACAAGTAAACCAAACAATTATACTTCCTTTTTAGAAACCACATTTCAAGTGGCATTCAGCTGAAAATTAAACAAAATTCTGCATCAACATCAAACATTCTCTCATTTGATTCCTTCTCTTCTGAGGCAGATAAATAATAGCTAAAATGAGGAAAGAACTTTAATAACTAATAATACAATATCACTGAAAAACATTTGTCTTATGGAGACAGGAAAATTGCACCTGTCTATTACATAGTTTAGGTTCTCAAGACTATTATTCAGAATTATTTTATCTTGTATGCCCTAAGGGTATGCAATAGCCCATAATATTTTAAACTGCCAAGTCAAATTTGCTTAGGAAATTTCAAAATTACAAACTTTTTGATCAGATTTTTCTCCTCCTGTCAACCACGTACATTTATTGAGCTTCATTTTTGTTAGTATCAAAATCCATTGATCCGCAAGATAAATATTGACCTGACCTTGCCTTCACCTCAGTTTATATCTACTTCTTAAGTCAATAAATCTAGAAACTGATCTGACATCAGTCAATATTAGTTTAGAAGTTTTTAAATAGTAGCTTTGCTCTGAGGTAATAATAATCCAGTATTTCATGGATTCTGCCTCAAAAAATAAAGAGGCCATGTAACTTACCAATTTGCTAGGTACAACTATTTTTGTGTCATTTGGTTTCAAATACAAGGGTCCCACTCATGCCAAAGAACATCTCTAATTCTTATATGTCTCCTAATCACTGACCCAAAGTATTTGAAATACTTTATTCCACTTGCTGGTGGCAATTAAACACCAGTGTCTTGCTTTGATTCTAATTATAATTCATATGTTATAAATTCATTTTTTTCTTTCAAATTACTGATGCTTACTCTTGGGCTCAGTTCCCTCTGGACTGAATTCTACCCGGAGGTATAATAAATATAGTAAACAGCCATACTGCACTTTGGAAGTTAAAGGCAGTAATAGATTTGTTACCTCATTAATCAGCTTATTTTTATCTTTTCAAAGTCTAGTAGGTATAAAACCACAGGTCAAGATTTGCATATATTTACTATAGATAAAAGAGGTAAGCTTGGGGCCTAGTCATAACCAAAGCAATGTATTCTACAATTTATTACTTTTTTTAAGGCCACAGCACTCATCTTTTACTTACATTCATTCCCAGTACTTTGGGGGAGAGATGTCATGCTCATACTTCAGAATTCCATAATGAAATCTCTGAAAACACATTTAAAAAAATTAATTTTCCATATAAGTAGCAAATAAGAAAATTTTGTTTTGGAAATAACCTATATCCAGTTAGGTTCTAAAGAAGTAAGTTGTGATATTAAAGTGTATTTAATCAGACAACTATTCAGAGATTAAGTCAAAAAGTCATGGGGTTAGATAATGAAGTCAAAACAAAAGCATGTTATATAGTTATTTCATCAGTTAATAACATCCTACTGTAGGACATTTCAAAGTGCAATCTGGGAACAGGAGTTATTAATAATCTTATTAAAAATTCAGCCAATTTTTCAGTAAATGACCATTTACTAGAGAGCAAGGCCAATTGGCTAAACTGGGCAAGGGAGCTACAAATGCTCCAGGAAGCATCCCAAGTGCCCATCAGTAGGTGAGTGAATAAAAACAAGGTGTGGCGCATTTGCACAATGGAATACTTCTTGACCATAGAAAAAGGACATCTTACCCTTTGTGACAGCATGGATGGACCTGGAGGACATTATGCTAAGTGAAATAAGCCAGTTAAAGACAAGTACCATATGATTTCACTTACATATAAAATCTAATGAACAAAATAAACTAACAAAGTAGAAAGAGGCTCACAGATAGAGAACAGACTGGCAGCTGTCAGAGCAGGAGTGGGCTGTGGAGCTGGGTGGAGGAGGTGAAGGGATGAAGAAAGAATAAAAAAAGCCTCCTAGACACAGACAATGTTGTGATCACCTGAAGAAAAGAAGGGAGGGGTGAGGTTGGAGAGGGCGTGGGGGAATAAATGGTATGGAAGAAGATTTGACTTGAGGTAGTGAACACACAATACGATATAGAGATGTATTATAGGATAATATACCTGAAACCCATATAAAAAATATGTCAGGAAATACTGATACTTTGCTTGAAATAATATAAGAAAACCTTGGGAGTTCAAAGTTAAGAATCTTCCCAATATATTTTAAAGTTTTTGAGGGCAGCGGTCATAACTTTTATATATTCACATCTTCACATGTATGTATGTGAAACATGTTTTGCATGTATGTGCCTCCAAAATTCATATGCTTACCATAAACTTATGCAAATGGTTTTATTCTATCTTTATTAACCACATTTGCTGTTATTTAGCCAAATACTAACCCTGGATTTAGAAGATACTTAGAAAATATGGAGTTAACTATAAGTCTTGATCACGACATGAAATATGTTGCCACACAGTATGATTAAAGCTAGGGTCATGAAGAAAAGCTCCATAGGTAAACATTAGAATGATAAGGTTAGTGTTTTTTATTCATTACCCTTTAATCCCACTGTTTTTACAAATTGTTATTTCTTTTTATCCTGTACTATTTCTTATAATCTGTTCCAGATCCATGATTATGTGTTCACAATGAATTTAGCACTATAAGATCTATTATAATACCTAATTGAAAAGAGTTTGGACAAGTTATTCTGAAATTATCAAAATGTAATTTCGTAATGATTATATAACTGATAAGTTTCTATAAGATTATTTTATAATATTTCTTTACTTGTTATATTACTAATTCATGTCCAAAAGGATTTTTTAAAAGTTCAAGAAAACTCCTCATCTAATTAGTGATCTCTCTTCTTGTATATATAAGAAACTGAAAATCTTTAGCAGAGAGCTATTTCCAGAGCACTGGCACTTGAAATTTAATGAAATGAATTCTCCTCTTACCTAGAATTCTTTATATTTTTTTGTATACTTAGTTTTGGTTAACAGAGAGTGCAGCTTACAGTATCTCTCATTTGTGTAAGTGAAAAATAAGTATGTTTTTATTACTTAAAATATTACAAAAAGGGACAATATGCTAAAAATATGCAGTGAACAAATATCATCTGTACAGACTGGAAGAGAACCTTCATAAATTAACCTTATTAGTGCATTACTGTAAGCGAATGCCAAAAAAGCTCCTAATTTGCATTAAGATAGATTTTTCAGGTTGGCTGCATGATTTAATTAAAGAAAAGATTAAGAATCATTAAACAAGCTGCTCTACCTTGCAATAACAGAATTCATATCTGATTCAGGTTAACAAAAACACAGATGGTGATTCAGTAACTGTTGAGTTGCTGTAACAGAATGAAAATGATCCCATTAGTTCTCTGGAAATGTGAGGGAATTTGGAAATTAGTATGCAGATACATTGTATGGTGCTAGACAGCTTGGTCTGCTCGGATCATCGCTGATTATACTTTGTTTGGGTTGGCAACACTGAACTTAATAAATGAAAAAATGTTCCAGTATACCACAGTTGGAAACTGTTCAAGGTTGAAATAGGTGTGCAGGCTTTCAAAAGGAGAGAGTTAAGTAAACAAATGTCAATCAATTTAGAGCTGGGAACTTTTTTTTCCTTTAAAGAATATGTCTGTTCTTGAGAAGCAAGTGTCATACAAATGGAAAACGTTTACTGGATACATATGTCCTGATGGTATTTATTATTACAAAAGTATTTTAAATGCATGGTATCAGTTTGAGGGAGATGGGAAGTGTTTTAATAGCTTTTTTTTCTGTCAGAAATAGAAAAATTCAGTCTCTATGAGGATGATTATATTTTTCACAAAAAGAAATCAATATAATTCTGATGGAAATGTTATGACAGGATTAAAAAAAAGTGTAAGTATAATGGCTATTGAAAGTTTAAAGGTGTCAATAAGAACCACAAAGTAATCCTCAAGGAGCCTTCTGGGAAAGAACAACTTAAACAAGTAGCAGAGTCAATCACGGCAGATGACAGAAATAGCCATCGCGTTCAAGAGCTCAACTACACATGTGGCCTCCATTTTTAACACCTGGTCCATGCCATCGGTCTGAGTGCTCAGCGTCTGACCCTTTGGAATGAATTTCAGTGACTGTGCAAAAGACCCATCTGGACAGAGGTCCTCAAAGGCAGGCGGTAATGACCCTGTTTGGTTGTTACAATAAAGCAGATACAACACACAGTTTAAAGTTTATTTTGGTCCTGTAATTTCCTAATATTACGGCCCAAATATTGTTCATATGGAGTACTCGGCAGGTTACAATATAAATGGAGGAGAGACATTCTAGATTATAATGTTTCCTTTTTATCATGTGTTAGTGTTCTCCACAATATTATACTACACCAAGGATCTTCTCTTCATATGCAAACCACCTTATAACATTAAAGAACTGACACTCACATAGTCTTGGCCAGCCCATCATTTCAATGTGATAATACTAATCTCATGGAAAACATAACTACCTTTTAAGAATTAGCACTAAAAAGGCTTTAAGTAGGTTGGCTTTTCTGTGGACATTAATAATCATTTTATTAAACTTTTATGAAGAGATTTAAATCACCATTTTTCCTAAAGCTTACTAAAAATTGCAGTCTGCATTGCATAATAGCTTTGACACCTGGCAGCATTTAAAAGTATACATTATTTTAAACATTAATGCCTTAGTTACAAATGAGAGCCCTATAGTTCTTCCATTACAAGCCATTTTTATGCTTTTCAAACTACATAGATCTCTAAGAAAATTATACTATTGAGAAGAAATGCTGCAAAATACTTTCTACACAGTACAGGATACAAACTTCATATCTAGGATTATAAAGGCCTTATTATACCTCCATTCCTTTTAACCACAACTTTATGCGCTCTGGCTTCTTAAAAAAATGCATTAGTTTCCCCGAGCACTGTGTCATATAGAAGGACACTGGATGTTTAAATCACACATGCAACATACACTATTTTAAATTGAGGTACTTGAGAAACTAAAAGAAACTAAATCAAGTTGTTATTTGCTACTATACCATAGTATTGTCCTTGTTACAGAACTAACGGACCCACCTTCACACTAAATGTTCAATGATCTTTTAAGTTAAATTTAATTGTGATTTTTTGAAGATCGGCAGTCAATCTCCTACCTCAACTATTTCAACTAGACTTTTTTCACTCTTGTGTGATGCCAGTTTTATTCATTATTTTGGTCTGAATGTTCTATAGAGAGCTTTGAACCAATTAACTTAAAACTTTGGAAAGAGTTATTATACATGGTATTTTTAAATGCTATTTAAAATTACTTAACCCATTTTTTTTAAAGCAAGAGCCTATGCTATGGCAAATTGGTAGTGACTTTTTTTTTAATTGTGGTGAAGCTGTTTATATGTATCACAGTGTCAGCTCTGCAGTCACTTGGAGAAAAGTTGATCCACAAAAGAAAAAGATATACACATATATATGAAAGAAATGAATAGTAGTTTTCTTTATTTTATAAAAAGCATCACTGCATTATCCTGTATTATTAAAGGTAAATTCTTGGTGTCTGTAACTTATGTACTTTACAGAGTGAAGCAACATTTACCCACATTGTTAGGTAAAGTTTCCAATAAACATAAAGTTGAATATGTTGAATAAATCAAATTTCACATTATGTCATGTTTAAAAGGTCAGTAAATTTAAAATATAATTCTAATATATATCAATTATGTAAAAAAGAATGTAAGCTTTATATTGCCTTTAGTTGATTTGTATTTACTTTTCATTCCTTGTCAATATTTTTAAAGTGTATACTATATTCCACATGATATATTAGCAAATATTACAAAATTTGTATTACTTATTAGTACTACCCTGTAATTTATTTTATTTCACAGACTACAAAATTGGAATTTAAGAAATTTACTAAAGTTTTCATAGCTAAATGGGATTTGAACAAGTTGTTTCGAATGCCAAATTCAGTTGTTGTTCTTTAAATAAATGTTAACAGTAACTAATGAAAACATTACAACCCTTACTATACTTCTGATTCAAAATAGCCATTTAGTGGTAAATTCTATAGGCATGGAGAGCATTTCTGTATTCAAACTGATTTTCACTGTGCCAAATTGTTGCTTTGCAAAATGTTTGTAACTGATTTCTCACGTGTGGTCCGTTTCCAAGAATGTGGAGAAGTACGGATATCCATCACCATTGTGCTCAGGACAGAGGATGAAGCCTCTGTCACAAGCACTACAATCCACACAAAAAAGGAATTAAAGTCTCCATTGGAGAGAACCTCTGTTTACTTATTTACAACCAATAAATTAAATATATTTATTTATCATTCACTTATTTGAACAAATTGTTTTCATAAATCTGCAGAGAAGAGTAATTACCCCAAATTCCTGGAGGAAAGCCAAGTCTCTGTTTAGAGAAAAGAAGGCCCTGAGCTGCTAATTACTCAGGAATCAAATTATTCTGCCTACCTGCCTTGGAAGAAATTCTGGTCTAGTTCTTGTCCAGAGAAGAGCTGCTGTTCCCCATGCTCTGCTTAAGGCTGACCTGTTCTTAAAAAGAAGGAATTTCATGTACTGCAAAGGCAAAGTTTAAAAATAAATTAGTGGATTAAGGAGATAAAGTGTTCAAAGTACAAATTATGGTATCTATATTAGATCATTGGAAGCAGGGGAAGGGAAGGAGCTTAACAGAGAAGAATAAGAAGGTAGAGAAGAAAGATGGGTATGGGGAGAAAGAAGTGTGAAGAGCAAAACGAAGGAAAGAAAACTTGAAAAGAAGAGGATGGGGAGATCAGAGGAGGAAGAAGACAAGAAAAATCAAAGTGAAAACAGAAAAAAAGGATTAATTAAACAACTGAAAAGGGTAAGGGGAAAAGAGTTTATGAGATGATAAGGGAAAACTGATGATTCATATACCAAGAGTAAATTGTGGATGCAGAATTTTTTTCCCCTTTCTTCCCCAGTCAATATCTTGCCCCCTGCACCTATCTTCTCATGAAAATAAATGGATTAAACTACAGGCACTCCATCCTTAACAGGTTTCTCCTTTACTCTCCCAGTCCGCATGACAGCATAGTCATTAGTCAGTGCCATTGTCCAACAGACAAGGGACAATGAAAAAAATGACAATGAAAAAAATGAAAAAAAAAAACCCTTATAAGCAGACTACTGTAGAAGTATGTCAAGGTAATCCCTGGGAAATTAGTGAACGTCTAAATGATCAACAGGCCTGGTGGGTGTGGCTCAATGGATTGAGTGCCGGTCTGCCAACCAAAGGGTCACCGGTTCCATTCCCAGTCAGAGCACATGCCTGGGTTGTAGGCTGAGTCACCCCCAGTGGGGGATGCTCAAGAGGCAATCACACATTGATATTTCTCTCCATCTTTTTCTCCCTCCCTTCCCCTCTCTAAAAATAAATAAAATCTTTAAAAAATAAATAAACAATCAACAAAGTTAATATGTTTCTTGTTACTTTTGTTATTTAGGTCACCTTATCCTTCAAAATTATAATTTGCTCAGGGTTCAAAATAAAACATATATAAACAGAAAGCAATTCTAGCAAATGTGAATTGTTCCTTTCTTTATGCATATATTTCAGGGGTTTTTTTTCTTTGTGTGGTACCCATAGGGCCAACCAGAGCTTCAATAGTTCCATTCCCTGCTGCATTACGTGCCCTTCTGTACAGTTACTGGTCAATAACTCCTGACTGCCACAACTTTCTCCAAAACAGAGAACCCACTGAATCTATAGATGCAATTCCTCAATGAAAATAAGACTGGTTACAATCTCAGAGCCTAATGCCAATCTCATAGCCTAATTCTGTGCTGATTGCTTTGCCATAAATACTGGTTAAGTTGTATAAATGTGGTATTAAACTGCAAAAAAATAAGTGAATGAGTTAAAGATTAAAGACAGTATGGAATTAATAAAGTTCAACATAATAATATGTACCTTAAAATGCTATTATGAGAAATAAACAAAAATATTAAGCACTCAATACATATTAGCTATTATTATAGTTTTTTATGGAATGTGTAGACAGATACATGATATGAAGAATTTATGTAATCAGTATGTTAAAATTAAAATTTTAGACATGAAAAAGTTTCCTTCTCTTTTTTCCTTTTTAAAGCCATTTTGCTCTATAGTCCCCCAAGAATACATCAGAATGACAAGTCAAGAATTTTCAAAATATCTTAAAGTAGAAAAATGGTTATATTCTGTATAACTTGCTTTACACAGGAGGGGATAGATGTGAATTTAACTGGTATACAACTATTTGGAAATATAAGATATCTGAATCAGTCCTGGATGGCACAGGAGATAGGATTCATTTTCAACAAACACTGAATAATTTCATTCAAACTATTAGTTTTATTATTTGGTTCTCCTTACTATGTATCATGGTAATAAACACTATGGGCCAACTGAATAATGACTTCCTAGAGATATTGTTTGAATTGGGGCATTACTGTTTTAAGTTCATAGGAAATTGTTATAAATCTAAGATACACCTTAAAAAAAAAAAAGAATTAGCAACTTCAGTGACAGCTCTAGTTACTAAAGAATACAACTGTATGTACGTCCTAAAGATTTTCAGACCCTTTTGTCAATCTAATCATTGTACTTCCAGGTGGGGTGTCTCCTACCAGTGCAAGGTACTTTAAGGTTAGGTTAATTTATCCTAATACACACTTGGAAATGATGTAGAAACTAATAGGGTTTAAAAATTAGTGAAACAAAATATGACCAGAGACACTGAAATTAAGAACAATCTAACAATAGCTAGAGGGGAGGGGGAAGGGGACAGTGGGGAGAAGGGTTTTCAGGAACTACTAGAAAGGACACATGGTCAAAACCAAGGGGGAGGGTGGAATCAAGGGAGGGAGGTGGGTTTGGCTGGGGTGGGGAGCCTGAGGGGGAGAAAATGCAGACAACTGTAATTGAACAACAATAAAATAATTTATGAAAAAAATAGTGAAACAGTGAAAGAGGTAAATTAAGCTGTACAATGCAACTCACATGCTTTAATGTCACCTGGTCCACAGAAGGTGCTCAGTAAATATTAATTGATTGATTAAAATACTACACGTGCTTTGAAATTCCTAAAAGAGCCTAATATTAAGAAAATATAGATCTTCTAATAATAAAATTAGATTAATAAAATCTAAGTAAAATTAAGTCAGATTTAGTTTCCTACAGGCTTGTTCTGGGAATTATAGCATATAGAGGCTCAGAATTTTAAATCTTATAGAAATCTAAATATCATCTAGTCCAATTCCATTATTTTATAGTTCCTTACACAGACAGGTTTTAGTGAGGTTTTAAAAATCATGGGGAATTAGTATATCAGTACATTTTTCTTCTGGACCTAACAGTCACTTTATTTATATGGTCAGATCAGAAGGTCAAAATAAGAGTGTGATTTAATCACTTAGATTTAAATATCTAAGAACCAATATCAAGAACCAAATTAAATGTGAGAGAGACCACTGTAGAAAAACTTTTAAGTGGATATTTAGGTCCAAATTACCTGACTCTTGGAGACTCCTCCCCTCTTTAGGAATCAAAACAGTCAAGAGTTCAAAATTAAGAGAGTATTTATATGTTGAGATTTTTTTTAAAGCTAGTGAACTGCTGTTATACTTCTCTAGGGAGCTGGATTAGGTGTGCTGCCTCAGGCCTAGCAAGAGTTTATTGAAATAGGGAACCTTCTTTGGAAGGCTCAGAATACTGGTGGTTTTGTCTTATCAGTAGCAACAGCACTAGAATGGTGACAGGGTAGGAGTGGGGCCTGATGTGGACCACCAACAGCCTTTTGTGTTCCTGCTGAAGAAGACATGGCAGGGCAATGGACTCCAACACAGAGAGTTCAGGAGGAGTGAGTGCTGGATCACCGGGAAATAAGGAGTAGCATTAGTCATAGAAATAAAGAGGCAACATCCACACCACATAATTTGGGCAGTAGGACCCCGCAGACAGAAAGAACTCTTATGCTCAAGAAATAAAAGTCAGTTGTAAATTTCTGCCCACCAGAGGATGTCAATACCTGTAGAAAATGGCACCAGCCACATGGGGCCATACTCTTTCCACACAATCTCTTGGACCCCTGAGCTTGGCCTATAAGTGGTGAGAAACAACTGAATGAATGATGGAGGGGAAAATAAGTGGACTGCAGGGAAAACCAGAGAAGTCCATAGTGCCCTGCCTTCTATTGCATCAAGTAGGCCCCAGTTTGGGGGGAGAGATGATTTACTGCCAGATCACTTAGGAATTAGGATTACTACAAAGAATAAATGTTCTGTATTTTGAATTGAGGCTTAGTCTTTTACTTAAAGTAACCAGAGGGCTTTTATTATCAGTGAATGCCCACAGAGGAAATGGACCTGCTTAGGCTTCATCTAGTGACTGGAAAGAGTGGGGGCCAAAAATAAGGTTGTATTTTGCTTATGTTTCAAAAATCCTGCATGAGCATATGGAACTATTCACTAATGTAGATACTACGTGTATAGAAAAATACATATCACACTTATTGGAATTATAGTATTAACAAGCCATAAAATATTTCCAAAATAATAAAATTTCACTATGAGACACTTATTTTTTTTATTCTTCTATCTCTACAGCCTGTAGAAATTGATGCATAAACAGGTTTATTTTAATTTTTACATTGAACTGTAAAGTTCTTTTTAATTAAACTTTAGATCACAGGAGGGGTCAAAATGGCAGCATAGGTACATGCAGTATTTGCATTCTCTCACAATCACATGAAAATTACAACTAAACTATAGAATAACATCATCCAAAACTACCTGAAATCTAGCTGTACAGAGTCCTACAACCAAGGATGTAACACATCTAGATTGTTAGGAAGAACAAAGATGAGAAATAGGCTGTACCTACACCCACATATGGCAGATAAAAATCAGGAGCAACATCTCAGCTGTGGAGGTTTCCCTTCAGGTCAGGGGTCTCAGTCCCACACAAGGCGCCTAACCCAGGGATTTGATGCTAGGACAAGAAGTCCCCATAATTTCTGGCTGTACAAACTACTAGGGATTGTGACTTCTGGAGTTCCAAGCAGTTCCCCTTAAAGTGCCCATGCACAAAATGATCCTGACTCCTGAGCCCCAGTGCTGGGACAGCAGCTCAAAAGGCACCAGGGACTTATGGGGAGGAGCTAAATTGTCTAGTATCAGGGCAAGAGCTGGAGAGGCAGCTTCCTTCGAGACAAAAATGCTGGCAGAGGTTGCTGTTTCTTTTCTGAGCCCTCCTGTCACAGAGCTGGCAGGAGGGCACCATATCTGAGTCTCCATCAACCTGCCAAATGCTGTTTGTTCCACCCTGATAATTCCATGACACCACACTGCACCTAACTTTCAGGCCTATCCAAGCTGTTTCTAGTGGATCTTCCATACAAACGGCCTATTTTGGCTCATGCTTCAAACTTTTCTAAAATCTCTCAAACAAGCAGTATCTGGCCTCGGCATGACTAGTACCTCTCACTAAGTGGTCCCAGCTCAGCACCACTAGCATCTGGCATTGATTTGAAGCTTGGTCTCTCCTGGGCACCTCCAAGCCCAGAACAAGTAGCAGACATGTGAAGATCACTCTGTAACACATGCCCAGTGGCCCTGGGCAAATCACAGTTGATGGCTGACCTTGGTTTGCACCTCCTAGGAGTCTCCAGTACAGCACACAAGGTGGACAGCTTTAGAACACATTGAAGCACCCCCAACCACCTCCAAAAGTGACACCCTCAAGGAAAAGACTCAGTTAGGACCAGAAGCCTGCTTAATTAAGTCCTGCTCCGTGGAATGGTCCCCTGCCCAGCTGATCCTCTATAGTGGTTGCAGCTACTTCTCCCAGCATTCAGCCTGAAAGTAAATCCCTCCTACTGAAGTGACAACAGCAATCAAGGCTCAACTACAACAGGAGGATGTACACAGCCCACATTGGGGGCACACCCAGAGTGCCCAGGTAGGCTGATGGAGGAGGCTGTTCCACTGGACCCTACGGAAGGCCTACTACTTAGTAAGACCATTCTGCCAAGACCAGGGGACATAGCAGCAGCTCTACCTAATATATAGAAGTAAACACAGTCATGCTGCCAAAATGAGGAGACAAAGAAACATGTCCTAAACAGAAAAAAAAATAAAGTAAAGTAAAACTCCAGAAAAAAAGAACAAAACAAAATGAAGATAACGTATTAGATGCAGTGTTCAAAACATTGTTATTAAGGATGCTCAGTGAACTTCAGGGGGGAATTGATGAACTTAGTGAGAACTTCAACAAAGACAGGAAACATAAAAACAGAACTAGAAAACATAAAAAAGAACCAGTCAGGAATGAAGAACACATTAACTGAAATGAAGAATATATTACAAGCAATAAACAGTAGAGTAGATGAAGCAGAAGATAGAATCAAAGATTTGGAAGAGAAGGAAATAGAAAACACCCAATAAGAACAGAAGAAAAGAATACAAAAAAAGTGAAAATAACACTCATTTCATCAACCAAGGACCTTCAATAGACTAATTTACAGCTTTTATAAAGTCTTAAAAATACAGGGTCTAGCACAAATAATGCTCCTTTATTACAAAATCTTTATTATAAAATCATAAGCATATAATTGTGTAATGTAACAATATCACACTTAAGCACATCATATAACATTTTAAGTGAAATGTTCAAATTAAAACTATAAATTATTACACTCATATTATTACCCTACCAACCATACTCAAGCAGGTGTTACTTCTGTCAGACCCTGTATCATGAAAGAAATTTTGTGGACAATGAACTAAAGAATGCAACAACAACAAAAAAGCAGGAATATCAACCAGGAATAGCAGATTGTTGCAATATTTCCACCAGGATACAATAAGTTATCTGTCTGCAACCCAGAGGGTGGCACTCACTAGGACCAGGCTGTCTTAGAACCATGATTTTTGACTATCAGCCTATGTAACTCTGAACAAGGTGCTATTATGTGTGTCTAGGACTCCTTTAGGACTGAAGAATTTACTCAGCTATCAGCTGCTCTCAACTGAAGAAAGCCACCTTGCCAAGTCTACGATCTCTTCCTATGGGTAGCATCCAATGACAAATGGCAAGGAAGCAGGTGGAAGCTATACTCACCTCCTCTTAGGACCAAACTGGAATTACAACTAAATTATGGAACGATAATTTTGAATAACCAACTGAAGACCAGCTGAAGAGAAGTCTTATAACCAAGGACAGACAGAAGAAGCCACATCGAGACTGAGTCAAATAGTCTGCTGAGGGCCAGCCACAGGAAGCATCTTACAATGGCTGGCAGCAGTGTCTCTCCTAAAAGGCCCAGAACCAATACACCTAGTGGCCAGCTTCAGACAACATCAGAATAAGATGCAATAAGCTTCACAAGCTGCTTATCAAAGGGAGATCACAGTAAGCACCAAACCCTACTGAGGCAAATTCTGCTTCCCATAGTTAGCACCTGCACAGTAGCTCACATGCAGTGGTTGGGGTTGATCCTCACAGCCACACAGAGGGTTCATCCCATACACCAATAGGCCAATAACAATCAAGACTCATTACAATAGGAGGGCCCATATAACCCAGACAAGAGACATTCCTGGAGCACACAGCTCAGGTGATCAAGGAGACTGCACCACTGGAATCCACCGGACACCTCATGAAGCCTGGGAGTCATAGCAGATCTATCTCTTACTTAGAAACAAACACAAAGAGATAGCCAAAATGGAGAGAAAAGACACAGGCCCCAAATGAAGGAAGAGGAGAAATCTCCAGAAAAAGGAGCTAAGTGAAATGGAGGGAAGCAATTTATTCAGATATAGAGTTTGAAGTATTGGTTATAAGGATGTTCAAGAGCATAAAAAAAGACATAGAAACTATAAAAAAGGGCAAATCAGAAATGAAAAATATGATATTTGAAATAAATGAATAAACAGTAGTTTGGATGAACCAGAAGACTGAATCAGAGATTTGGAAGGCAAGTTAGAAAAAAATAACATTCAATTAGAAGAGCAAAAAGTAAAATGAACTGAAAAAAATGAGGATAGTTTAAGAAACATTTCAGAAAACATGAAGTGTAACAATATCCAAACCATAGGGTTACCAGGAGGAGAAGAGAGAGTACAATGGATTGAGAAACTATTTGAAAAAATAATGATCAACAAATTCTCCTATCTGGTGAAGAAAAAAGACACACAAGTCTAGTAAGTGCAGAGAGTCCCAAACAGAAAGCACCCAGAGTGGCCCACATCAAGACAAATCATAATTAAAATGGTAAAGATAAAAGACAAAGAGAAAATCTTAAAAGCCACAAGACAAAAGCAGTTACTTACAAGGGAGCTTCCATAAGTATATCAGATGATTTCTTAACAAAAACATTTCAGGCCAGAATGAATTGGCATGAAATATTCAAAGTGACAAAAAGCAAGGCACTAAAAGCAATACTACTTTACCCAACAGGGCTATTTTTTAAAATTAAAATGGGTGGTGGCATCAAGCAAAAAGGAAAAGGACTCATGGACAGACAACAGTGTGGTGACTGAGGGTGAGGGGAAGTGGGGTATAAAAGGGACAAATGGTAATGGGAGAAATACAATAAAGAAAAAATTAAACATTAAATTAAAGGAGAAATTAAGAGCTTTTCAGATAAGAAAAAGATTCCCTGGCTGGTGTGGCTCAGTGGACTGAGCACTGGCCTGGGAACTAAGACTTGACCTGTGGTAGTGAACCCACAATACAGTGTACAAACGATGTGTGGTGGAACTGTATATCTGAACCTGTATCATTTTGTAAAACAGTGTAATACTAGTAAATTCAACAAAAAGTAAGTAAAATTGCCATTAAATAAATGAGTGAATAAATGAAGATAGTATAAGGAGCCTCTGGAAAAACTTCAAACCTACCAACATTCAGATCATGGGGGTACCAGAAGAAGAAAGAGCAAGAAACTATGAATCTATGTAAACAAATAATGATGAAAATCTTCCCTAACCTGGTGAAGGAAATAGATATACAAGTTCAGGAAGCACAAAGAGTCCCAGGGAAGATGAAACCAAAGAGGCCCACACCAAGATACATCAGAATTAATATGCAAAATTTTAAAGACAGAGAATCTTCAAAGCAGCAAAAGAACAAAACAAAACAAAAACAAAAACAAATTAGTTACCTAAAAGGAAGCTCCCATCAGAATGTCAGCCTATTTCTCAGCACAACATTTGCAGGCCAGCAGGATTAGCAAAAAAAAAAAAAAAAAAAAAAAAAAAAAAAAAAAGTTCAAAGCAATGACAAACAAGGACCTACAACCAAGATTACTCTACCAAGCAATGCTGTATTTCTTGCCAAAGGACAGATAAAGAGTTTCCCAGGGAAGAAAAAGCTAAAAAAAATTATAATCACCAAACCCATATTATATGAAAGTTTAAAGGGTCTTACTTAAGAAGAAAGAATGATCAAAATATGAATAATAAAATGACAATAAACACATATTTATCAACAATTGTATCTGAAAAATAAAAAACACAAACATGCTGAACAGAAACAGACTCAGATACGAACCACATTTTGATGGTGTCCAGGTGGAAGTAGGATTGGGGGAAATGGTTGAAAAAGGTAAAGAGATTAAGAGGTACAAATTGGTAGTGACAGAATAGTAACAGGGATATAAAATAAAGCATAAGAAATATAGTCAATAATATTATAACTATGTATGGTGTCAGATGGGGACTCTATTCAGATGATCACTTACAACACTAAATTGTATAATGTCTAATCACTGGGTTGTACACCTGACACTAATATAATATTTATGTCATCTGTAATTGAAAAAATAATAACATATTTAAACTCAAAGAAAGAAAGTAAAGTTGACATACATCCACAGATCTAAATTTGGTTAGAGCAGTGATTCTCAATCATGGTGATTTTGTCCTCAAAGAGGAGTTAACGATGTCTGGAGTCATTTTTGGTTATCACATCTGGCATTGAGTGGGTAGAACTCAAGGATTCTATCAAACATCCTACAATGCACAGGATATCCCCACAATAAAGAATTATACAGCCCAAAATGTCAATAGTTTCATAACTGAGGAGCTCCCTCTTATTAGATAAATATTGTAAGTTAGCCAGCAAGGCTGGTAAAAGACATTGTGCATAGCTTGCAGGTTTAACAAATGAAATCTGGATCATCTATAAATTATCATACCACATTCTCACTAGTTACCTTTTGTCAGTATCATCTTCTGTCACTTTCTCCCCTGATCTATTCTTGGAGCACCTCGGGGTTCAATGCAACTTTTCCTACTGCTGTCTCCTGAGTTACTGTCATCTCCTAACCAAATTGTAAAATAAACACACTTATCAGTGATCATTTGGGTCTCTTCTGCCTTTGATATTGCAAGATGCATGTGTTTACTGATATTTTTTTGCTGTTCTTAGAGGGAAATTCAAGGGGTGGGGGAGGGGGGAATAATGAAAGGCAACTAGAAAATAAAGATAAGCAATATACATGAGTAATTTGAATGATACACAAAACAACTTATAAAAGTACATCTATATCAGGGGAGTTTAGATCCCAACACATTTTCCAATTAGATAAATTTAATGATATGAAAACTATGATAGGTTCTACCTTTTGTTCTAATATTCTAAAAGAGTCTGTTATCCTAATATTCTCACTAATTGATGACAAGGTGCCTGATATTTCCCAAAAAAACTAAAAGGTGTTTAGTTTGTAATGTAAAAGAAAAAATGTTTCAGATTGATTTTGGAGAAATGCCTTCTGCGATTATTTCTAGACAATACAAGTACATTTTTACTGGCAGAAGGGGAAAGATTCTTCCCTTCATTCTGGATGTATTTTTAAGCAAGCAGAATTATTTGCATGCAAACTCAGCTCTGAAATATTAGTAATTGTGGTGTATTGGTTAGGGAAGTCAGTGGCTACTCTTATGCAATAATTTCTAGAACAACCTTGCTACTTGATCACAGTAGCTTGGCTACATTGAATAGATGGTCTGTAAGGTAGAGATTCTTCCATTTAAAGCAGAAAAGAATTTGGAAGATGAGCCCAGAGGAACAATCAAGCTTAATTCTAAACATACTTTCTGACTTTACATAAAATCTGTTAAAAATCTCCTATTTACTCCCACCCTCTGCCTGTTTTATTAGAAACATAGGGGGATTTATGATTCTCCTACTTTAAATATAAAATTTTATTAGAAAGTATACATGAATAGAGATCCAAACATTTTAATATGTAAAAATTCATTCTGACAAGATGACAAAATATCTTTAATTTTTAATATTCTTGAGAAGGAACAATGTTACCAAAATATCCCCCCTAATTCCGAAATTAAAAAATCCAATGTTTGATAAATTGAGTTTAATTCGGAGAAGTAACAGTATAAGGACAATCTGTGATTCCAAAATGTGAATTTTGAATAAAATTATTTGTATTCAAGTAGACTGTGATCATTCAATCAAATAAGCTTTTAAAATGCTTGCCTTCCTTATATCTTCCTCTCAGTCCCTTTTTCCCCCTTTCTCTTTCACTCTTGGCCCTTTATTCTGCTATCACTTATATCTTAAAAAAGCATTGTCTTCCTAACCAGTTGACTAAGAACATAAATCTACTAGCTACTTGACGTTATCTGGAATTGCTACAATTCTATGTATATGCTAGGTCTACAGTTTACAGCCTGTGGGTCTTTTATATATATATATATATATATATATATATATAAAAATAACAGTAATTTCTTATTTGTCCTTTCGTGTTCTTTAACTCTGCATTAGAAGTATAGTGGCACATTACTGACTTACACCATTCCAGTCAGATCACACATAATACAGCACAATTCAGCAGGAGTGATCATAAAAACAGAATTATCTCTCACCCTGGGAGGTTTGCCCTTCTTGGTAAAGGTTGAAAAAAATGCATGGAAGCTCACAATAATACTGCTCACAGCTTACTGGGCTGTGAGTACAACACAACTTTAGTAAGGCTGCCCGATGGGCATATTTTAGTAGGCTGAGAGGAATGTAGTGCGAAAATACAAGTAGAAGGTACCTGCCGGGGGGGGGGGGCGGAACAGAGTGATGGGGTGCCATCGATACACAAGCCTTAAAATACACCATTTAAAAAGAGAAAATACAGCATTATGCAATTACTAAAGCATTGTATGATAAAACACTAAAGATTTAAAAGTCAGAATGTGCCTTTTTGTTGCTTTTATCTCAGTGTTCCTTGAGACAAACACAAAACTTACATTCATTTGTCTTAATAAGATTGTACTGCCATAAAAATCTCATTAATTCCAAAATAAGTTTAGATGGGATCTAAGGGTAAAGATAGCAGAGTAAAACTAAAACACTCTATCTCTTTCCCACAATATCTTCTCTCTGCTCCAAGAAATAATACAAAAACAAACAAAAAAACCTGGTATTATGATGGCCTCAAAAGTAACATAAAAAAGGTAAGTGTAATATGACAGCCAAGAATAGAAAACAAAAGATTCTGGTGCTTTGTATTTTTTCTGTGCTGCTATGTCTTCCTTTTCATTACCTAAATATAGTGATAGAGAGAATATGTGAATACACAGAAAAAAAAAAAACTACCCAATTTAGGGAGAAGCCGATTAGCTACCTGTGTGTGTGGTAGTTGGTGGGGTGGAGGGGTGTGGGTGGGGTGGGGAATCACAGAAAGCTAGTGGGAGAAGTTTCTACTCCCAATGGCAGAATCTCAGGGGAAAAGTTAAAAAGAACCATCTGGGCTCCCCACATTATTTGGACTCTTAGTTTAGGGAGGAGTGAGGGTAGAGTGGTAGAGGCCAATAACCAAAATCAAATGAAGCAAAATATCTCAGGCAATAAAATGGAAATTATTGAATTAAATACAATATAAAGAGAAAATAAATAAGACACCATCTTTGGAAGTGGAGACAATGGAAAGACATAAAAATCCCAGAGGATATGTGACCTACCTTCCCACAGCTACAAACAATGGACCACAGGCACCCAGTTATGTTCCTGACTTTTTTATTGGTTAATAAAAGTATATAGGTTTCATGTGTGCAATTCAATAACGCATCATCTGTACACTGTATTGCAAAAACTTTTTAGTTTTATGTAGTCCCATGTACTAATTTTTCTTTTGCTTTCCTTGCCCAAGGAGATATATCAGAAAACACATTGTTACGATAAGTGTTCAAGATTATACTACATTTTCTTCTAGGAGTCTTATGGTTTCAAGTCTTACATTGAAGTGTTTAATCTATTTTGAATTTATTCTTGTGTATTACATAAGAAGGTAGTCTATTTTCATTTTTTGCACATATCCGTCCAGTTTTCACAACACCATATATTGGATAGACTATCTTTATCCCATTGTTTGTTCCTGCCTTTTTTGTCAAATATTAGTTAATCATAAAGATGTGCATTTATTTCTGGGCTCTCTGTTCCATTCCATTGATATGTAAGTCTGTTTTTATGCCAGTACCATGCTGTTTTGATTATGATAGCCTTGTAGTATAGTTTGATAGCAAGGAGTGTAATTCAACTTTGATCTGCTTTCTCAAGATTGCTGTGGTTATTCATGGTCTTTGTGGTTCCATAAAAATTTTTGAATATTTGTTCTAGTTCTGTGAAATATGCCCTTGGTATCTTGATAGCAATTTTGTTGAATCTATAGATCATTTTGGGTAATATGATCATTTTGATTATTTTAATATTCCTATTCATGAACATGGTAAATATGTCCAATTATTTTTATATTCTTAATTTCTCTCTTCAGTGTCTTATAATTTTCTGAGTACAGGTCTTTTACACTCTTGGTTAAATTTATTCCTAGGGTTTTCTTTCTTTCTTTTTTTTTTTTTTTTGATGTGATTGTAAATCAAATTGTTTTCTTAATTTCCCTTTTGTTAGTTTTTATTGGTGTATAAAATACAACTGGCTTCTAGATATTTATTTTGTATCTTGATATTTTACTGAACTCACATATAAGCTCTAGCATTTTTTGGTGGAGTCTTTAGGTTTCTCTATAGGCAATATCATGTCATCTGTAGACAACAACTGTTTTACTTCTCTCTCTCCCATTTGTATGTCTTTTATTTCTTCTGCTTGTATGATTGATGTGTCTATAATTTTCAGTACTATGTTGAACAAGAGTGGTGAAAGTAGACATCCCTATTTTGTTTCTAATCTTAAGAAAAAACACTTGCACGGAGAGATGAAGAGAAGTGGGGGAATAGATTGATTCAAAATTCTTGATCATTTCTCTCATGTCCTCAACTATTTATAGGTCAAAATCTCAGTAAAGAAAGGAGAATCTACAACCTCCAAGACAGCACAGACATAGTTAAACTGAGCTCTGCCTGCGCCCCTTTACTCCTGTATCCACCCTGCTATCCACACACACACAGCTGCTCTCAACACTCAGACTGTGGAGAAAGGACATTGTAGTTCTAAGGTGAAGACAATCTATCCTTAAGTAAAAATAGGAGAACTCACCAATATTATATAAAAACAAAATGAAAGCTTGGATAAAGACTCTGTGGAGTTAAAACAATAAAAATTAAAAATCAAAGACAAGTATGAAAACATACTTTGGAGAAAAAATAAGGAATATAGCATGCAAAAAGTAGATGAAGACCACAGTTTAAAAGGAAATGTGACACAAAGATTAAATAATAGTTCCATGAGTGCTTCCACTATGGAGGAATTTAAATTGGAGTAACATTATGACTTGAGGATGAGAAAAAAAATTTTTTTTAAAGATTTTTTATTTATTTATCTTTAGAGGGGAAGGGTAGAAGAGAGGGAGAGAAATATCAATGTGCGGTTGCCTCTCGTGTGTCCCCTGCTGGGAACTGGCCTGCAACCCAGGCATGTGCCCTGACTGGGAATCAAACCGCGATCCTCTGGTTCGCAGGCCTGCGCTCAATCCACTGAGCTACACCAGCCAGGGCAGAAATTTTTTTTTTTTTTTTTTTTTAAAGAAAGAATTAGCTGAAAATGGTATTGGCCTTGCTCAGAAAACATTACTACAAATAAATGCAAAAATAAATAAAAGTGTGCACAAGAACCATATGGATAACTGTAAGGCAGGCTTCATAACAAATATTAAGAGAAAAATCCAAAGCCTTCAGAAATTAAGTATATTGTAGGAGAAAATTTTCAGTAGAATAGAAAAACAAATTTGACATATCTCCTAGACATGTAATAATTTAACTCAAATTACTGAATTATAGTATACCCTTCTCTGGAAGTTGCTAGAAGATGAGCAAACAGGAAAATAATCAAAGTAAAACATAGCCACGGAATCTAAGAAAAGATGAGCAAAGTGAATTCTCAGACAAATGGCAAAGGTAACACTGAGGGTGTATCTGTTCAGTAGACAGGAAGAGCAAGCCAAGCATCCAGTCCAGGTTAGACCCAGTGAGCAGGTTCATAGAGGGATGTCCCAAAACGTATACATCCCTGATGTGTTTGGACATACTGGAATGATGCTTTCACTAGGTAAAGTTTAGGAGAAGAGCTAGTAATAAATAAAAGGAAAATTAAGCAAACAAAAAGATAATTATTAACTCTGTGGAACACCACAAATTGTTCAAGAACTGAAATGTAATTATAGTCTCCTATGTGGATCTTTGTGAATAACATTTACATAGAAAAACTAATAGGAAATCGGAGATAGAATTATATTGGGAGGACGAGTCAGATCACGTAACACCTACGCCCATGTAACATTTTACTTGTATTATCTCATGTAATTACCCCTAAAAAATGGGAGAGAACTTGTCTAACTTTGATATTTTAAACAACAAAAAGTAAGGAGCATTTTTATTGAAATACAGAAAGGCCCGTTTTTTTGTTGTTTTGTTTTGTTTTGCTATAATAAGTACATAAGGAAAGTTAATGCCAGAATATATCCTGGTTAAGCTATTGAACTTTTAAGAATTATGAAGGACTTTTTTTTAGACACTTGAACAAGAGGAAATGTCTAGGTGCTATTGGGATTGTTTCCACAATATTCATTTATTCATTCACAAATGTTTTTGGAGCACTCCCTACGTGTACAACTTCATTTCAGGCCACAACACAAAAACATGTCGTCCCTCATGGAATTTACTGTCTCAATAATTTTGGAAAAATGTAAAAAGTTCTGAAAATATTAAAGGCAGACCATAATTCAGAAATAGGGAGACCATGGTAACAGAACTAGCTGTAAGCATTTAATAAATTTAAATGGAAACCTAATTCTAAATAACTATGATAATTTTACTATGAAATCATATGAATTATTATAAATCTCAACATTGTGTAATTATTTATAATTGTAAAAAATTAAAAGCCAAAGAGATAAATGGAAAATGTGCATTTATTTTTCTTCCTTCCATAGCGTGACTAAAAAACTATTGACTTTAACCTCTTATTTTGTGTAATATATTTTTCTCAAGTTGTAAAGGGAATTTAATAATCAGTATTTTCTAGAAGTTATTTAAAATGTATTTGGACTAAAGCAATTTTTTCAACATTATTTCAGGTTTTCTCTATTCTTAGTTTAAATTTAAGTGAAGTTATAGCCGAAACTTTTTTCTATACATACACACATACCAGGATGAGCAAAAGTAGGTTTATGGCTATGAATATGTGAAGTACAGACTTTATTCTTGTATTATTATTTATCCTTGTATTACATATTTTTTTTCATACAAACAACTGTACATTTACATTTGTCCATTATTGTATACATAATTTAATGTTTGTAATATTATTTCCTTTTCTAAACTCATCTACCCATTCTATTTTTCTGGAATAGCGTTCACCTTTAATAATGGCCATTTCTGGATGATGGTTTTAGCGTATATTTTTATTTTTATTTATTTTATTTTTCCTCTTGAATTTATTATAAAATATATAATCTTTATTTAAAAAGTCAAATTTTAAAATAAAAATATTTTGCAGGATGTTTTGGTCAGTTTTGCTCTTATTAATTTTTCTACATATTTTTATATAACATTTAGATAATTACTTAAGTACATTAAATTTCATCTCTAACCTCCAGTCAGAAAATTGCCTTGTCTTGAAAAGGATCAAGATGTAACTATCCCTCCCCAGTACTTCAGCAAAAACAGAGTACTAAGGATGATACGATAATCACACAGAGTCCAGGTGGAAGCTGTAGTTCTAGAGAAGCAAATGTGTCATTTCCAGAAAAATAAGGGATTAAAAAAAGTCATATTTCAAAGCACTGGAGAGAACAAAATGCCTTGGAATTTCAGGATGATTCTAAAAATAAACTATGAGCAGTTACTAAAACCTGGAAAATCTACAAATATTCGTAAATGACTCCTTCCTAAACCATAAATAGAATCAGCAATTTCTCAAAAACCCACTAAGGAGAGGAATTCAGATGGATCCAAACTAAATAGCATTTTCTTAATTACATCTGAGGAGGAACTAGTGACACAATGGTGAGTCATGCAAATGTAGTTTACAGTTACATTTAATTTATATGAAGTATAATCTAGCTATAACCATCATTAATTTGTCTCAACTCATCTTTGTATCGATTTGATGCAATTTTGAATTAAAGAACAACATCCAGGTATTTTAAAAGGTTAATTCAGGAAAGAGATATTCTGCTGTTAGGTGTTAGGGCTACAGTATCAAAGAAGACAGTTCCTACTTTGGGGAATTTAGAACCTGGTGGAGAAGGTAATCAAATAAACAGGGGAGTGATGCACGGTGCATCATCTGACTCTTTCAGTCAAAATCTTGACATATGCATTAGCAAAAGCAGAAAAGGATTCTGCTTCCAGCGTGCTAGCTTGCAGAGGGTCTGTTTACAGGCAGGTGTTACTCACGCACCTTAGGTCATTTTCTAACAGAACAGATGCCTCTAATCTCACCAGTTCACCTGGTCCCACCCAGGGCCCTTTGCAACTAGAACATTTTCTGTAGATGACTGATGAAGAAAAAGGTTTAGCACATACTTAGAAAGCCTAAAAATTATGATTCCATGTTTAGATCTAATTGCATTAATGGTCATCTTTAACCAACTTAAAAAAGAGGGCGCAGTAACATACTATGTGATGTGAACCCATCTTTGCAACCGTTTCCCATGTATTTCATAAATATTTATTGACTAAGACTCGATGGTAGGCATAGTCAACCTGCTTTACACCTATGTGAGTCCTTTAGCCAAACTTAAACTTTCAGTTTTCCCACACTTGCCCTTCAGGCCCCCCAAATCTAAATGTTGCTTGTATCTCCCTCTTACCTGGAATGTCCCTCTTTTTGCTTCTGAAATATCAATTCCTACTCTCTCTTCAGAGCCTACTTTAGAGTGCATGTTTTTAAAGCATCCTCTGATCACTTGGTGTGGGGCAGCCACACCAAGCCCCATCTTACTTACTAATTTTTATGGAACTAGTTTCCTCTAGAACACTCATTTTCAACCAGCGTGCCACAAGAATGTTTAAAACATGCAATACCTGACTATTTAGTCAGGGGCACTGACTTCTTTTCCCTTAGATTGTCAAATGAAAAAATATGGCAGTCATCAACACAATAATAGCCATCTGGTGTGAATGAGACTAAATTATACCTATTTTTTGAGAGGTTGGCAAAAATACATGTAATATATATTTCTTGTGTGCCACAGAATTTTAGTAATTAGTTTATGTGTGCCATGAGATGGAAAGAGCTAAAAATTGCTGCTCTAGAATTAAGCTGATAACTTTGTACGTCATGTTCAGTGTTTCCAGATAGCTTCCATTATGCCGGGATTCCCCAAACTGAAATGCTGAAAGTTGTGGGCTTTATCTTATATTTGGTATCTTTGTCTTTCCAACCCACAGTTCTGTACCTCATAAGTGTTAAATAAAGCTCTGTGGACATTTGCTTGACCGTCATTTTCTCATTCTCTGTGTTCTCTTCAAGTGAGTGGTGTTCCATTCTGTAAGGATGAAAGCCACTATGACATCTCAACAGTCTGCACTCAGGTACAAAGAAGCTGGGTAAAACTTTTCTGTATTCTGGATGTACATTTCTGCCATCACAGACAGCTCTCACTGTGTCGAGTTGAAAAATAAAATCAAATTGCAGAAACTGCCATTGTGCATTGGCATATGGGGCACAGAGCATCAGTGATTCAGCTCAGGAGATAACAGCCTCGCCAATCCAGAGAGAGGAAAGTTTAAATGGGACATCGTGTCTAGGAAAATAAAACTCCAGCTCGAGTTTTCCCACATTTTAAGTCTGATATTTCCTAAATATATGTGCCACATTCTCTCTACATTTCCGAACAGAACATAGCCTCCACTGGTACTTCTTTTGAAGTAGCTTCTTTAATACACTTATCAGATCTCAGTTAGAAATATAAGTGTGTATAAAAATGTAAGGGGTCAGGCAAAGAAAATATGAAAAGGTAGATGGAGCGTAGAAGATGAGAGGGGAATGGAGATGGCATAAAGGGCCATGACTCAGATGAGCTTTCACATCACGTGTCACGATGTGAGGGAGACTCCCTTTCCTGCTCATTAGGGGTATGTGGCCATTTGAGAACATCCAAGATCAATCCATGACTATCAAGGACCCATGCTGCATCATCGCTTTGCTGGTGGCCAAGAGCCAGCGCTGTCATCACTTGGTTTTGTGCTGCTCAGGGCAGAAAATCTGATTGTTCAGCAACATGTAATCAGCTTAAGACAAATCTGGAAGATGTTATCCAAAGACTAGATGATATCCAGGCCCCGGAATTTTGTGTAGACAAAGAAAATGAAGGATTTGATTTAAGATTAAGAACTGTATCTGTGGCAAGAAACTTGAGACATTGGGACTAGTTTCAAGTAAATATATTTAATAGTAAGACTTTAAGAAACTGGGGATTATAACCCAAAGTCCTGTAAAGTAGTGGGAGAAGCCAGGTCAAGTTTCTAGAACCAAAATCTTTTCTGTCTTCAATGCTCAAATATTACTTTTAATACATTCCTCAGAGAAAGTACACCCCCATGAGAAGTAGAATTATATTAGTAAAACACCAAGATGATAGAAGTCTTATGAGCTGAACTGAATTGTTTTAACTACTTATCAGGTGACCTGTGAACTTGAATTTGTCCTTGTCTCCATTAACCTTTTTTTTTTAATTTGATAAAAGTAGGGCGAGTAATACGAGTTTTACTGATAATTTGGTGCAACGCTTTTGTCTTCTTTCCAACCATATTCACTCCCCTATCACTCTTCCTGGTGTGCTAATGTAGCAGAAGTAGGTTTGTAGAAGAGACTTTTTTTACATAAAAATGTTCAGCATATAGATTAGCAAGAGGTCACTCAACAAAACATGTAAAAGCCTTCTCTCTTCTGAAAAAAAAAAAAAAAAAGCACATTAGGCTCTTTGCCATCAGTGTTCTGGCCCCTTGTTTCTCCACCCTCAGGGGCTGGAGTTGGCCTCTGACCCTAAAGACAAGTGACAGCAGAATGAGAGTAGTATGGAGTTGTGGGACCTCAAAAGTCAGGTACTGAACCCAATCCAAAGTCATTCATGGAAGCAATGAATGAGTCTTGATAGGTAAGTGAAAGTGCTTCTTGATTGCCTACTATTCACCAGATACTTTTGTAAGTACTTTATCAAATTATTTTTTAATCCTTATGACAAACCTTTGAGAGTAGCACTCCAACTGTTCCTGTTTTGCAGATGAAGAAGCTGGGGCACAGAGAGGTGAAGGGATTTGTCCATCACCTCACGTGGAGTCGGTGGTAAAGCAAAACCCATGAAATCCGAACCCAGAGACCAGTTTTTCCCCATTATAATTCACTGGGTCAGTGTGGAATTACCCAGACAAAGAGGGAGAAGAAGGCAATTTGGGAACGAAGTTACAAACAGAAGTACAATCGCATGAAAGAGAATTTGTGTTCAGATATCTAAAAACTTGGGGAAGTCCATAGGAGAAATTATTTAAAGGCTCAGCTATAGCCAGGGCCAGAAATGTAATGATTTGCTGACTTATAAATTCGTGGATGAATGTTTAATATTAACTAATGTGCTTTCAATGGTATTTCCTATTATCCTGATGTCTTCCTTATCTGCTGGGCCATGAGGTATCAGTTTTCTGAAGAAGGGTTTTCAGGAACTACTATAAAGAACACATGGACAAAATCAAGGCGGAGGGTGGAAGGAAGGGAGGGAGGGAGGTGGGTTTGGCTGGGGTGGGGGGAGTGGTGGGGAGAAAATGCAGACAACTGTAATCGAACAACAATAAAGTAATTTATGGGAAAAATAAATAAATAAATAGATAAATAATAAGTTTGAGCTAAAAAAAAAAGCAGAATATACCTTCAGTTTGCAAAGAGCTTTGGAATGCCAGAGTACCTCAGGTTATTGTGTTTCTAAACACTAAAGTACTTGTGAAATAAAATTTTGACCAGAAAATAATTGAATAATTCCTAATAAGTAAAAGAAGGTGTTCTCAGTTAATACAAAAATTTCTACAGGTTAAGGGAAAGTAGAGTTGTGTTGTCTAAGAGTAACGGTAAATGTGCCCCAAAATCTAGATAAAGTTTAGGGAACCAGCAAGATCCAGAGCTCACTCCTACCCAGTATTATAAATGGCTTCATGGACCATCTAGATAGAAAGATTTGGGCTGCGGCACGTTTCCAGAGAACTAATAGCAGGAAAATGTTGTCTGTGAGCCAGAGAAGGGCATGATATCTGCTGTATCACAGCTGGCCTGAAAACACCTTGAGTTTGCAATAAAGGAGAAAAGAACAAGGTGCATGCGCTCCGGAGCGGAGGTCACATGGGGGAATCTGAGTTTCAGTAGATGTCAGTGTGGATGGATGCTGACAACCTACACCAGATTTCTC
This sequence comes from Glossophaga mutica, assembly GCA_039655065.1. Classification (NCBI taxonomy): domain Eukaryota; kingdom Metazoa; phylum Chordata; class Mammalia; order Chiroptera; family Phyllostomidae; genus Glossophaga; species Glossophaga mutica. Next base: position 75,240,283 of record CM077306.1, read on the forward strand.
GTGCCCCACCCACTCTTACCCATATGGTCTTAACACTTGATACTCCTTTCTCAAGGATTGAGATTAGGCATGGAAGAAAGACTCTTTGATGAGGATGTAATCTTCAATACATAGGGAAAGGAAGTTCAAGAGAGAAAATGAGTTCACTTGTAGAAAATTAAATTCTTTACACACCAACATTTTTGGCTTGGCATTCATGCCTCCTACATATCAAAGTTTCTACTCTTTCTCTCTCTACCTCATATGTATATATAAATAAGATATGTGTGTATATGTATATGAGTATGTATGTGTATATATAGAGTATATATGCATGAATATATATATTTATATATATAGTGCGTATGTGTGTGTGGTGTGTGTGTGAATATATAGTCTGTCTAGGAAGCATCCAGCCATGTAATATGAAAAATAGAGACATTAATTGAGAAGATACAAGAAACACCATACATAGGACAATGATGTCTCAGTGCCCTTCAAAGTAGTCACCTTTGGACCTCACACAGTTCTACCAGTCATCATCAGTGGCTCCATCCTACTTTCCTGAATCTCATTGATAGTCTGACAGCTCTTCCTTTTCAAAGGTGATTTTAGTTTAGGGAGAAGCCAGAAGTCGCAGGGTGCCAAATCTGGGCAGTAGAGGGGCTGAGTCACCTGGATGATTTGATGTTTTGTCAAAAAATTCTTCCAGAGACATGATGCATGAGTGGGCACATTGTTGTGCTGCCAATCACCAGTTGCCCATAGCTGCAGCCTTCTGAATCATCCGAATAGTTTCTGTAGAGGAATGTTCCAGTTTAACACAAAATTTAATGCAGATGCATTGCTCTACTCGCTCAGTCATTTTGAATGTGATGGCCAGCCCTGACTGGTGTGGCTCAGTGAATTGAGTGCTGGCCTGTGAACCAAAGTATTGCTGTTTCGATCCCCAGTCAGGGCACATGCCTGAGTTGCAGACCAGGTCCCCAGTAGGGGGTGCACAAGAGGCAACGTCACACTGATGTTTCTGTCCCTCTCTTTCTCCCTTCCTCCCCCTGTATCAAAAAATAAATAAAATCTTAAAAAAGAGAGAATATGATGGCAACATAGTACACATGCTCACTCAATATCATCTACGGCCCTCACTGACTAGTCATCATTGTTCAGTCATACACATTCCAGTCCACCCCTCCTTGGCTGCCAGGTTACATTGATTTGCCCAAACCATTCTTATTATATTAACAATGGCTGGATTTTTTTCTGGACAGACCTAATATATGTATATAGAGACATATATATGCCTATTTGTATGTAAGTCTGTGCATATGTGTATATAGATGTATATATGTGTATATATATATATTTTACTTATACAATATATAAGCAAAAGAAAGACGTGCACTCTGAGATGGATTTCAAAGAGAACAATCAACTAGGGAACAACAGGTAAAGCTGGTCTAGTGAGGAAGCAGTTTGTAAGACTGGCATGGGGAGTAGAAACTCCTACCTAATAAGCAGGTATTTCTCAAAAATAGACTATACAGCAACTTTATCAATATATATTTATTTTTTCAATTAATCTCCAAACAAATGTGTTACTTTCTTTGTCATACTTTCTTTGTATGACAGCTGAAGGATACTCTTTTCTTTCCATTTGTATATCTCATGTGTGAATTTTAAAATTTTTTTATTGTTGTTCAAGTACAGTTGTCTCCATTTCCTCCCCTGCACTCCTCCATGCCTCACCCATCCCCACATCCCATTCTTGATCCTACCTGCCTTTGGCTTTGTCCTTATGTCCTTTATACATGTTCCTTGATGACCCTCCCCCCCCATCATTCCCTCCCACCTCCCCTCTGGTTATTGTCAGTTTTTTTCTTAATTTCATTGTCTCTGGTTATATTTTGCTTGTTTTCTTATTGTGTGAATTTGCTCCAGACAGTTATTCCCAACCAGTACTTGGATTAGTCCTGCCTATACTATCCTTGTGTGATTTAATATTCAGATTTTCATTTCTCATTTGATACCTAGCATTTCAGGAGGAGGTGTTTTACTTCATAGTTTTTGCTAAACTCTTTGTAAAAGTGCCTCAAGTATCAATGTAAAACACTGTTGCTATAATTCAATTATATAACATACTTATCTGAGGTTTTCAATTATGTTTACTTCATTTAAGATTTTTCAAACTTGAAAACATTAATGCATCAAACTAAAACTTTTGCACAGCAAAAGAAAACATCTAAAAAATGAAAAGGAACCCACTGTATGTGAGAACATATTTGTCAATGATATATCTGATAAGGTGTTAATTTCCAACATATACAAAGAACTTATACAACTTAACACCAGGAAAACAAAAATCCAATTAAAAAAATGGGCAAAGGATCTAAATAGATATTTGTCCAAAGAGGACATACAGATGGCCAACAGACACATGGAAAAATGTTCAACATACTACTCATCAGAAAGATGCAAATTAAAATCACAATGAAACATCACCTCACACCGACCAGAATGGTTATGATCAATAAATCAACAAACAACAAGTGCAGGAGAGGATGTGGAAAAAAGGGAACCCTAGTGCACTGTTGGTGGGAATGCAGACTGGTGTAGCCACTGTGGAAAACAGTATGGAGTTTCCTCAGAAAATTAAAAATGGAACTGCCTTTTCACCCAGCAATCCCACTTCTGGGAATATATCCTAAGACTCCTAAAACATCAATTCAAAAGAACATAAGCACCTCTATGTTCATAGCAGCATTATTTACAATAGCCAAGATCTGGAAACAGCCCAAGTGCCCATCAGTAGATAAGTGGATAAAAAAAGTCACGGTACATTTATACAATGGAATATTATATACCTCCCAAAAAGAATAAAATCTTGCCTTTTGTGACAGCATAGATGAACCTGGAGATTATTATGCTATGTGAAATAAGCCAGAGAAAGACTAATATCATATTATTTCACTTATATGTGGAATCTAATGAACAAAATAAACTAATGAACAAACCAGAAATACGAGTGTGGGTATATGGGACAGATGGCAGCTGTCAGAGGGGAGGGAGTGAACTGGATAAAAGAAGGCAAAGGGATTTGCCAAAGAACATATAGGAATAACCCATAGACACAGCAGTGTGGTGATGGCCAGAGGAAATGATGGGTGGGGACTTCATGGACACAGGCCAAGGGCAGATGGAGAAATGGGGATATCTGCGATATTGTCAAAAACAAAAATAAAGAAAAAAATTTAAAAACATATTAAGCAGTTAGTTTGACTTGGCTCTGAATTATAAAAACAGAACCATATTTGTCAATATTGAGCATTCCATTTAATTTGGATCATTATTTCAAGTAACCATAACTTAGCAAAACTCTAAACTTTATTTATCTTGCCTTTTCATATGTTAATATATACCAAAGTATGATAGCACTCTGCCATGGTTTTAAATATGTTTATATAATCCTTAACGGCTCACCTGAAACACCTCAAACCCCATTTTTATTATATCCATATACTTTTAGCAGTGTTTGAGCAATTGTTTATCTTCTTTTTAAGTGTTATGTATTCTAAATTTTGTCCCATTGTGACCTTGCTACAAAGGTTATCTAAGATACTTGAGACTCAATTGCCTTATCTCCAGAGTATAAATATTATGAATAAACATTTGTTTAGCTAATACATGGCACTTGCAGTATGCCAGGTTCTGTTCTAAGTACTTTGCAAATATTAATTTCGTTCATCCTCATATGAACTCCATGTGTAGGTACTTCCTGTTCCAACGTTATAAGTAAATAAATAAATAAATCACAGAGGTTAAGTGTCTTGACCAAGCACAGACAGATAATGCTGCCTTTTCTGTGAAAAATGCTTAGACTCGACCTGTATGTGCATCAAGTTAAAAGAACATGGTTTCTCCTCTACAAGTTCTGACAACTTAACTGTACTTAAAGCACCAACGATTAAATTACCAACAATTTAGCACAAATGCTTACACTGAAATGATCAAGAATACCCACCTGCTTCAACTGACCACTGATAATGTGCCTTTAAAACAACAACAATACATTTAGCAGAAATTGAGCCTTATTACACATGGGATTATTATAACTACACACTAAAAAGACACTATAATAAGCTTGCTAACCATCTGTTAGTTCACAGAAAAACTATGGCTGGTCACTATAGTCCATAAGCACAAACCAGGGTTTCAAATTAGCCTGGGCCTGGATAAAAAAGGTATGAGCTTGTTTTTGCCAACTTCTCCATCTTTCAATCCCCCCCCACACTAGTATTTACCCTTTTGGACAACTCAGACAAGCACAAAGAATGGTCTTCAGCTCACTGTGAGTGGCATTTGCCATGTAAAGTAGTAATTTATACTTGAAACAGCACCTGACTACTCTTCAGTCCAGGCTTTCTGACTTCCCAGGTGAATTATCTGTCAACTGAAACTTACAACTACCATACTGAAAAGCAGCAAGTAACAAGGACCACCTCCAAGAGCCTTGAAATTCTCTATAAAAGTGACTTGAACATTCTGGATTCAGCATTTTCCTATGTATTCTATTTCTTTGTAGAGTCCTGAATAGTAATTATAATGATTACAAATTTTGAGGGCTTATATGTGTCAGGCATTTTTCTGAAAACTTCATATATTTTCATTCTCAAAGCAATCCTTAAAGGTAGATGATATCAATACTTCACTTTTGAGATGTGAAAAGTAAGGCTGAGAGGTTAATTTTCTGAAATTCACCCATGTTTTGTAGTGAAATCTGTATTATTTGTTGAAGCAAGTCATGTTTATCTATTGCTTCATAACACTATTCTATGAAACTTAGTGGCTTAAAATAACCATTTTATTTTACTCACAACTTGGCATGTGAGAAATAAGGAAAGCGCTTGGCTGGGTTCATCTCTGGTCCACATGACACTGAAGTGGCAGAATCCACTTCCAAGGTGGCTTCTTCACTTATGCGGTATATGGTACCTCACCTCTCTACTCCCTGACCTACTACTGGGTCTCATCAACCAGAGCCTTCCAATGTGGCTTGGGCTTCTCATGGCACAGTGAGTTGAAGAAGCTTACCTTTTACTTGAGCCTGGCTTTTAAGCTCAAGTATTCGCAGAAAGTAGGCAAAAACTGGCAGTCCTCTTACCAGTAGATCTGGAACTGGCATATCACCACTTCTTACATATCCTAATAATCCAAGGCCAGCCCAAAGTCACAAACAGGGGAAATAGGCTCCACATCCCAATGAGAGGAGTTCCACGTTAAGTCAGTAAGGAATTTGCAGCCATATTTAATCAATTAAGATTTGCAATCAGGTGGTGGCTGGGCTGGAGACAATTTGAAAGCTCTTTGGGCTGGGCAGTAAAGTTAGCTTCTTCATGTGATTGTGAATTGATGCTGGTCATTGGCTGAGAGCTTAGACAAAGATGTTGACCAGGATGCCTACCCTACATACAGTCCTACTATATAGGATCTTCAAGCAAAATGGCTCAGTTTTTTGTGAATGAGTCCTAACAGCTATCATTACAAGGCATAAGCAGAAGCTGCAAACTCTGCCTCAGTCTATTGGCCAAACAATTTTATTGAAACAGCTGATTCATGGTGAGAGTAGTTTTCACTTCTTGGTATAATGTAGAGCATTACCAAACTTCTACCATGGTTGTGAGGCCTTCAGGTGATTGCTGAACATGTAGTACTCTTTGCCTGTCTCTGCATTTAGTTCTTTCAGAAAGCATTGCTTTTTAAAAATATTCTATTTATTTAATTTTAGAGAGACGGAAAGTGAGGGAGAAAGAGTGGGAGAGAAAAGTCAATGTGCAAGAGATACATGGATTGGCTGCTTCTCACATGCCCCCAACTGGGGACCTGGTCTGCAACCCAGGCATATGTCCTGACTGGGAATAGAACCAGCTACCTTTTGGTCACAGGCCAGCACTCAATCATTGAGCCATACCAGCTGGGGCAGAATTTTTTTTTAAATACTAGTTATGGTTTACTGTATTCAAGAATAAGGGATGCCTCTAAATGAGGGACCCTTAAGAGACAAAGTGAACCATGTGAAATGTGCAATATCCAACTAGCTTTGACCAACAAAAATTGCATTTTCATATGATTCAACTTAATATTTTATGTGTCCAAAGACATTGAGGTATGTAGTAAAAATAGATTTTATATATATTTAGTAGATTCAGAAAGAGTGTTTTGCTATCTTAACTTTCAGAGGAAGAGGTCAGTTTATTTTAGGTCAGGATTGCCAAACCAACATTTCTATCTTCTGGTTACTTATAGCCTTTTGTCCATCCATATCTCTGAAGTCCTTCCGGGCACTGATTCTCTAAATTTACATGGCCAACACTTATATTTGGCGAATACTTGTAAAGGCCTGCTCTCCAACCTTATCCCCCTGTGATGGAATAAGGTCAATCCACTGTGTCAGTAGCAATGAAAGTGTTCTCCTTGATACCGAATCTTTTGTTTTTCCTTATGACTTTCCCAGTATTGCTCCCCACATGAAGGACCTAGCTTACAACTTCCTTCTAACTGAAAAGCTTTTCAATAATAGATTCCCCTGTGAAGCTCCCCACAGCTCTTAAAATGAGGGAAGGGAGCCAAACCTCAAAGCTCAAAGCTGATGACTTGCTGAGGTGGTACATTTTTAGGAAGGGATTGTGATGTGTCAATAACTCTCTTATACTATGGTTTATATTGTATGAAACACTCAACAAATGTAAATTAGTAACAGCAATGTGAGTATAATTCTTTCCCCTTTGTCTTTCCATTATTTATACGGTATTAATTGAAGCAAATATGTTTTCTCTCTCTCACACCTCAGAAATTTTAAATATTTAATGATATATGATTTGAGACACCACAGTGTATTTTGTCTCCAAAAGAACATGTTGCTAAGAGAGCAAGTCTTATGTCTTCTTGGGGAGGTTATAAATCTTCATATTGGGATTTCAGGGATTTCTCTTGCTATTTGAAATACGACATTCTGATAATGACACTTTTGACTACAGAACACCAGGGTAGACAAAACTTGAAATGGGAATTGGAGCAAAAGAGATTCTTTCAGTGATACCCCACAGTGGATGCAAGAGGGTGTGCATGAACTCCCGATATCTAAGGAGAAAAGCAGGGCTGCTGACTAACACCAGCTCTGTCTTTAAGGACGTCTGGGCTCTGCTTGGTGTTTGGGCTGAGATACAAAACAATTTCCCTATTTTCCAAATAGTTCACCACTCCCTAATTATAGCTCTCAGACGAATGTTTTGTTAGCATCAGAAAGCAGGCAAAGCAGGAAGGAAATAATCAGGCATTTTCACTTAGAACATTGCATTTTAATACCATTTTTCCTCTTGCTAACAGACCTTTCAATTTTACTTCTTACATGTTTTAACTATGATCAATTTTACCTTTCAAGATACTATTCCTCATCCATAAAATTACACAAAAATTGCCAGAAACAAGCTGACTGAAAAGGAACAATCGTTGTACGTAAAAAAATAACCTTCATGTTTATAGAAATAATAAAACCCATGCAGCACTTCTTTTAAAGATCTTGCTCTAAACAAACTGAATTATTCATGCATGGAATTGTACAGCATTAGAACACCTGTTTTCAATCATGCATAATGTAAAATCACTCATTACCTCACAAGAGCCTCTACATCTCCAGCAATCAAATGGCATTGAAACAGCAAAACAGGTGTCTGGCAGGTGGATGCAAGCAGATGTTTTGGGCTTGCATGCCTTTTCTTGTACAGGTGTGATGATCTTGTTTTCAACGGCATAATTGCTATTTAAATAGGTAATATTTAATTCTTATGTACTTTAATATTTATTTTTGCTTCTTCAATTCCTCTCTTACTTTGCCACTGTCTGGGCTTGAGGTGGACGTGAAAGCCTTTGGGATCCTGTGAGGTGGAGCGATGCCAGTTGAAGTGCAGTCCCACTGTCTTAGACTGTCAGGGTGAAGGAACCCTCTGTCAAAGGTCCAGTTTCTGGGTGAGTGTGCGGAGTTTCAGCAGAATGGCTAAATACTGAATAGGAAAAAATGTTACTTTCAATTGTTAGGTATCATCCAAAAGTCATATTTAACTATTTTCTACTGTGCATACTATGAATTTTAAATGAAGTCAATGCAAATCTGTGAGTGCAAATCAGAAACATCTTTCTTTAGCTGCTGATACACAATTTATTGAACTTCTACAAAGTTAACTCGGTGTGCATCTTCCTTGTGAGGCATCAAAATGCATTTGCTTAAGCATGTTTTAGTAAAACATCTTTAAGTCTCAGCTGGAAATAGGGTTTTCACTTCCTACTAGATTTATCCAATCTAAATTCATTCAAGCGGAATAAGTAATGCAGCTTTCAACAGGGGGTGTTGCAGGCACCTTATTTCCCTGTCTGTTTGTATAGTTCTTTCATTCTTAAAAATAATCAACAAATTTAGTATCAGGGGAAGGTGCCATATTGAAAACTATGAAGACAGTAAACTTTATTTTTGAGACCAGAGGCAGAATGAAATTCTATGGTGTCCCATCAAAGCTGTCATTATCTGTAAGTCCTTGTGCCTGCTTTAGCTGTGGGTTTACAGTGAGTCTGGATATCAGAGAATAATACAAGTCCATTCTGTTGACATATCTGGGGGCTGGGGAACACATATATGCCACAAAATAAAGTCATTGTTATGCCAGGCAAATAAACACATGGAATGTATCAGTAACAAAGTATACCTTTGATGTGTTACATTATATCATCAATATTTTATATAATTTATGCAAAATACACAAATATTTCTATGTAAAAAGAAGAATGTTTCCAGTCACCCAAATCTTGCATTAACTCCATTCAAACATCCCTATGAAAACATATTTCTAAGTATCTGAATATGAGGGATGGTTCATGGAGACCAAAAACCTGGCCAGAGATGGCCCCTTCTGGTTCCCCTTTTCTCCAGATGATTTGGTTCTGTGTGGACATGGCCATTATATTGATTACCCATGCAATTCTCTTTAAAATGAAAATATTATAAAATAAATTCAAAAATAATCATATTATAGCCATTTTACCACCTATAGTATTACAATTATTTAAAACAAGTCATGGATTTTTAAAGTCATGTCAAAAAGCCTACGGTTATTCTCTTTTCACCTAAGTATTACTGATAATTTTCTATATTAGTGGTCATGATTTTCTCTTGATGTGATTGCTATCTATAAGTAAAATGAGAATAAAATTTCTGTTGCACCATATATTAAGCAAATAGTTCCTAGCCTTTCATATATATTATTTTCTATTTATACATTAATTATTGATATGAAATTACTATAAATTTTTTAACTGTTAGCTCTGCCTGAATTAAGATATGACTCCATGTAGTAATAATTATTATCATATATAATATGATAAATAATACATACAAATAATATATAAATAATAAATATAATATATAAATAATTATTATTATCCTAATAAATCACTTTTACCACCACACCATTACCACTATTTATTGAGCACTGTTAATGGGCTAAACATGATATTAAATACTTTACATGTATTAAAAAACTGCATTATAGTATATATAATACATATTTTATTATAGTTACCATTTTCATTATTTAAGTGTAATTTAAAAAATCAAAGATTCATACCTACCAAAGTCAGAGAATATAAAATTTATCATTCAATCTTGGTTTCAAGTTCTATCTCAGTACATGGTATTCTGGCTTGTAAGGCAGAGTTTCAAATCTTCATGACTTGAGGGGCTGGATATGAATATGATATGACACTCCATCATATTCAGTATGTCACATGGCTAGACTAAAGACCAATAAGTTCTAAAGAACATATTTTTAAAACATTTGCAAAAGATTTCTCAGATGCAAACATTACCTTAGATATGGGACCACTCTATTCTTCGGTGTATGAATATGTATCTCTCATCCTCACCATCAATAATCCATTTTTGTTCCTTAAAAGGCAAATGCATAATACATTAATGTTTGATTAACTCAGTGAAAGAATACAATATATGTTTTCCATTGACTAACTGTACATTTTAATACAAATACAAATAACATTCTACATCATTTATAACAAGGTAGCAACAGCAACCCAAAAACTACTAAATGAAGGTAATGATTATAATGTGATTGAACGAAATATTTACAATATTGAAGTAGAAGGCAAGGATATTTTAAACTTGAAAAACACCAGAATTTGCTTAGAAGTCAATTAGAATAGGTAAAAGTAGACTAAATAAAACATATTAAGAAAGATCATGGGGATATGGAGTTCAGTAAAACTGAAATTTAGAATAACAGAAGGCTAAATGGACAGCTACACTCTGATTTTTTACTATAACTCATTTCTGATAATCTGTAGAGTATCAATTTGTGTTTCCTGATTTTGTCTTGATTTTTTTCACTATATAACAATTTTATCACTCTGTCATCTACAGTTTTCTACATATGTTAGGACCAACTTATACAAGAATGAATCAGAGCAAGTGTATGAAGACCAATACCCCTCTGTAGGAGGTGACTGAATATTTATGGATTTCTGCCAAGTTAAAGGAAAAAGGGAAGAAACCATACTGAAAGGAAAGCAAAAATAAATTAGGAATTCAGGGATGAACTATTTTAAATTGGATATTGCATTATATTTTCTGGAAACAGATAAACAAAGACACAATGAAACATTTAATAAAATACTAATAACTTGTTTCATTCCCAAAGAAAATAGTGCCCTAGAATCTATTAGGAGACCATAATGATTGTGGTCAGTAGCCTCCACAAAATACTGAGTCTTCAAGGATTAGAAGGTAATTTCCATTCTCCACTCAACATTCTTTTTACCAGAGCTGAAAACAAACAACAACAACATAAAAATAACAACAACAACTTCAGAATAATTGCCTGGTTGCTATAGTCCCTTTGAGTCTCAAGGACACCCTTTCTCCACTGACGTGGAGGATGACAGGAGAAATAAATAGCCAAGTATATATAGAGAAAATGTGGAAAAGTGATATCACTTACTTAGAAAGAACTTAAGCTCTAAAAGTAAGTCTTAGAAAACCAGATAGCACATTGAGGAGAATAAAAATATAGGCACAGAAATATTCAAATAAATCAACTGCAATCTTGTCAACTCAATCACGCACTCCAAAGCCAAAACATCTCAGAATATTACATTAAAAAACAAAAACAAAACAAAAAACTTCAGCATTTCCTGAGATGCAGCTACCAAGAGGTCCATTCCTAAAGAAGACAGTGCAATGTTAACTTTAATAGAGCTCCAATCCCAAGTATAATTTCCTCATAAATATATTAAAAAAGCCATGAAACATTTAAAGAATAATATTATTAAGTATAGCTGTCATTTAAAGTGACATTTAATACCTATAAGTAGAATCTAATCAAAAAAATAAACAAGCAAGCAAAATATAACCAGAGACATTGAAATTAAGAACAAACTGACAATAACCAGAGGGGAGGTAGGAGGGAATAATGGGTGGGGGGAGGGAAAAGCATTTTTAGGAACATCTATAAAGGACACATGGACAAAAACAAAAGATGTTACGATCAAGGATGGGAAGTGGGGATGGCTGGGGTGGGATAGGGAAAAATGGACACAATTGTACTTGAACAACAATAAAAAAGTTAATAAAAATATAAACAATATAAAAAATAAACAAGACAATACAATTATATTTGAAAGTAGCATTTTATAGTTGAGAACATTTTGGGGAAGGAGAAGTAAGTGGTAGCCACTGTATTAGGTTCATATAGTAAATTGGTTAACTTTCTTCACCATCAATGGCTTCCATTGCCATGGAGAATCTCTAACTGTAACAACTGCATTCATGGGTTGGGTTCCCATTTTTCTCCCTTATTTCTCCATATAGATTTCTTGAGCTTCCCAAAGCTGAAATCCATTTCCCTGTGTATGGTTTTAAGGATCTAAGCTTCCACAGCATCTCCTAATTCATTAAGTCTTTTACCTCCAAATTTTGCATTTATCATTATAAATGCAAATGATATATATCCAGTGACTAGGTTTTCCCAAACCAGGGCCAGTGTAGGATGTTTTATCTTCCTTGGCATGTAATGGGTATGTATGAACTTGTGCTGCAGGAACTGAGTGATTTTTTTTATATGTATACAGTGCTGCAGTTGTTGACTCTTCTACAGAGACAAAGTCTTCTCCACATTATTCATATAAAAATATCTTGAACCACTGAAAAATATTAATATTTTTCTGCAACTTTCTATTATCATTATAAGCATTATTTTCAATACCCATTTTCTAAATATCTTATTTTAGAATATTTAAGTTCTGGCTGAATCAATTTTCCAACTTGGAGAAATTTTACTTTCTTCAGACTTAGAGGGCCTATAAAACCTGTGTATAAACTCAAATATGCTCCAGGACACAGATTTTCAGCATCGATGAGAAAGCCAATGTCTTAGGACCATGTATCGTGTCAACTTAAATTATGACTAATATCTGATCATAATTTAGATATGATTACTATGCAAATTAAATGCATACTAAATATAATATTTAGCAATCTGGACCTATTTCTTTAAAATTCCAATCCCCACCCAGTTTATTGAACAAGCCATCCTCTTCCCTTATGCCACATTTCTGTTATACCTGGATGTAAAGTGCCAGTTAACCATTTGCAGGTGATTTTAGCATTTGTAGTGGACCATTCAAATGGCAACAAGAATAGATTATTATCAACCCACAAACAAGTTGTAAATTATTGATAGAATCAGTATAAATATGAGCATATCCTCTACTTTATTCACTTTTATAGGGATTCTGTGTGAAACATTTTTATTTACTCCAAAGTAGATGTCTAACTTTTAAATGAAGAGAATGAAATAAAATTTACAAAGGTAATAAAAATAAAGTACAGTGAGATGATTCAAATGATCTTTAGGATTTTCAAGTTTTTCAGAATTATCAGTTTTAATATCAAATCTCATTCTATTATATATGAACAGACATAAGTCTAAAGTGATTTTTAACTTGGTAGAATGCCATAGCTATATTTTTCTGCTTTTAACATTTTAGAAAATAATGAAATTAATATAATTTGTGTTTTCTGTCCTAGGACTCCTTGTTCAAGGCTATTGTTCAAGTTCCAGCATAAAACATGTTTCTGTATGCAGTTATCTGTCAGTTTTACTACTGTGCATGGTGGTTTTGCTCATTTTGAGTTATTTTTGGAAAGGCTCAATAAAAATAGTTAAATTAATTAAAATTATTTTAAAAAGCTAAAATTTTCACTTAAAATATTGTTTTATATTACACTGAGTTAATTATTTAAACCCAATCAGGACAAAAATTAAATTTTAAAACTTTATATAGACAATGAAGTAAATGTTATTTTGGAAGACCTTTCTTTTTTCCCAAAGTGCTTTATAAAATTTAAGATAAATCATGCATTGCTAAGCCACTATTTATCATTTTTTAAACTTTTGTTAATATCTATAATGCTATGCAAAAATATCTGTGAATAATTTGTTGTGAATATTATTCCTTATAAAAAATATTTATATTGTTTAACTATTTCAGATAACATTATTTATCACACAAATAACATAAAAGTAATTGTGTATACAACTCAAAACTGTAGTAGCATTAATTACAAAGCATATTCACATATATAAGATTTCAAAGTTGCTTCAATTTTTTTTCCAGTGAAGCAGTAGAAAGATGGCTTTCTTCTTGGCAAAGTGAGAATGGTGTTTAATACTGTTATAATCAATTTACTCAGCTAACTATATAATTAAGTGCATTTTCCTTTGAGTATAATGAACCTGAGAGAAAATATTAAATAAAAATAGCAGCTATAGAGAGGTACCAGAGGTCAAATATTAAAATACTTTGCTTAGTAAGTGGTAATATAATATTACATTCAACAGTTAGCAAATAATGAATGTGATTGTTTTTAAAGCCATCTTCTAGGCACTTAAAATATTTCACTGAACTAAACAGACAAAGATCTTTGCCCTCGTGGGGCTTATATTCTAACAAGGAGAGACAGAAAATATAAACCAAACAGAGTAAGTAAACAAATCATATGGCCTGTTAGGAGGATGTAAGTGCTATGAAAGAAGAAGAAAAGGTAGAGCAAATTGAGGGAGAATAAGACTACAAAGTGTAGGGTGCACATTACAGCACTGAACAAGATGCTCAGTGTAGGTTATCCCAATGAACAGGTGACATCTGAAAGAGGTACAGGGAATTAGCAACGTGGAGATCTAGGAAAAGAATATTCTAGGAAGAAGAAACGGTGAGTGCCAAGGCCCCAAGGCAGAAGAAGAAATCTCAGTGCTGCTCAAGTGCAGTGAGTAGTGTGGGGGCAAGATATGAAGTCACTGAGGTAAGAAGATCCAGATTTTTTAGGCCAAATTTAGCAAACTTTTCTGTAGAGTGCGCAGTGGCATTTTAGGCTTTGCAAACTGCACAATCTTTGTTGTATCTACTCAATTCTGCCTGTGTAGTGCCATAGCATCCATAAGTAAAACATATAAGAATGGGAGGGGGAATGTTCCAATTCACTTTATTTACTGACATTGAAGTTAACTTTCATACGCTTTTCACAAATTAAACAATAAAACACTCAAAAAACCCACTTATAAATATAATGCCATTCTTAGCTCTTGGCTATTAAAACATGGACACAGGGAGATTGGTGATGCAGTCCATTGGGTACCAACTTTTATGTGACACAGTTGGCCTCTGCAAGGACGATGGTACTCGGTCTCAGTGAAATGGGGTTTTGGTGAGGGGTTCTCAGCAGAAAAAAAGAGTGACAGACCTTATACTTTGCAAAGATAACTTGGGTGGTTGTGTTGAGAATACAAGCCAGGGGCAAGGATAGAAGTAGAAAGACTTGTTAAGAGGTAAATAAAGAATTCCAGGCAGAAGATGATGTAGGCTGAGACCAAGGTAGCAGCAGTGCGGGTGGAAAGAAGTGGTCAGATTTTCCACCTGTTTTGAAGGGGAAACAGTAGCTTTACTGTCCATATATGTAAAAGATGTGTGAAATAAAAGAGGTGTGAAGGTTGCCTCTTGAGCAACAGGCAACAAAATTAAAGGCACTAGAATCAGATTAAGCTTGATTCAGACCCCAGCTCATTAATATGACATCAGAAAAATTACTTAACTCTTTCATGGTTTACTTTCCTAAGAATAAAGTGGGAATGATAATATTCAATTTACAGAACAATTCAAAGTTGCAGAGCAAATATCAGACATTCAGTGGTAACATCAAACTATGTGACATGTGCTCATACACTCAAAGTATGGAGTCTTCTACAGCCTAACCAGGCAGGTTGTCTCCTGTCCTCATTGTGGAGAACCTTCGTGCACGCTACGGTGAGGCCCAGTACCATGACAGCCGTGTGGGGCAGGGTTGTGTTTGTACGTAAGTCCTTCCACCTCACTCCACAATGTGTTTTTAACCATTGTTATGCTGCCTTCATGAAAAAGTATAATTCATTTTTCGTAAAAAACAGACAACTAACCAACAAATACTTCTGACGTAAAATATGTTTTGGCATGCAGTTATCAGTTATTTTTACTATAGGTGCATTTTGGACTTCATGGCAGCATTTGATGAAAATAGATAAATTTATAGAAAAAAGCTAAAAATTTCACTTAAAGCCTTACTTCTTTTTACATTGAGTTAATTTTTAAACCCAATCAGACCAAAATTAAATTTCAAAAGTTTAGGTAGGCAATAAAGAAAGTGTTATTTTGGAAAACATTTCTCCCAAAATGCTTTAAAAATTAATTTGAATAGGTAGTACTTTATTAACTATCAGAACCTACTCTAATGCTAGATATAGTAGAAAAAGGAAGCAAAAACCACCAAGCTCAGCATAACATTGAGAAAGAAACTAAACAAGGAGTAAAAGACTGTAACAATTGTGTATGGGAAAGAAATTTAGGAAAGAACAGTCTTAAGGTAATTAAAACTTCACATTGGACTTTGTGTATTCATGAAAACAATTTCTCTTTCGTAAGAAAATAGAAGAATAGAAATTTATTTATCCATTGGGTAAATAGTTTGGAGTGCCAATAACCATTGCTAAAATTTAGATATACACGCAAATAAGTTAGATATCACATCTGTCCTGTTTTAGAAACCATCCTTTCCGATTAACTGGGACTATTTCTTGTGGGTTTAAGAGAACTTCAATACTCTTGGGAAAAAATCAAGATTACCAAAACATTATTCAATCCGTAGGAAGAATGTGTGCAATTTATTTGTTGCAATAGGAATTTTGTGTTTTTAGTTTCTTAAAGGGAGGGTACACAAAAGGGAAGAAAGGAACACTAAACATTAAGATGATTGGATTCTTATTAGTCACTTCTCAAACCAAAATGACAACTGTAATAGGGTGATACTATCTCCCAAATTGTTAGAGCCACAAACACCAGTGGACACTGAGAGGGTAAGGAGGCAGGAGAGAAGAGAAAAGAACTAACATGCACAGTGATGACAAAGTTTCCTCTCAGAGGGCATGTACTCACCCAGCTACATGTTTTCTGATAGAAACTTTAAATACCAGTGTAAGAGAACATATGGCAGAGAACTTGAAAGTGCTCTGAAGTATGAAGAAATATACTTGTGAATACGATACATTCTGTTTTATGATCAAAATATGTTGATGTCTACATGAATACTGACAAGAAAGAAGAAAATATCTTGAGGAGAGAATATGATGTCAGAGCAGCTCCATTATAGAGATATTTGTAATTTCAGCTGAATTCTTTTTTTTCCCCCCTTGAAATCTGAAATCCGGAGCCAGACACATCTCTCTGTTTTCCGTAGTGCTGTCACCGCCCTCACCCCACCCCCCCCACCCCTGTGCACCTAGCATTGCCTGCTGGCAAGTGACAGTATCTCCTAGATGAGCAGGCCAGGGCCAGTCCCAGGCAGCTCCTCTTTCAGCCTGACAGCTGCATATCCCAGGTGGTCTGACATTTGAGATGGAGGCTGTGGATAAGATTGAAGGTGTTTTAGGGGAGAAGTAGGCTGTGAATAACACCAAGACTTCATCCAGATGGAATCACTCATGAGACAACCTGAGATACTCTATTACTGTCCATATGTCTTCCAGGTCTCCAAAGGCCAGGCATCATTGATTTATTAGAAACCCACTATTTATGCTTTTTGGCTCATCTCACAACAGACTACAGTAAAGGATTTATCAGAGATGCTGCTGTTTCTGGTGGTTATTGCAATTTTATACATTCTTTAAATAAAACAGCCTCTGTAAATATCCTATTAAACATCAGACAATAAAGTAAATATTTGGGGGTGAGATTCAGTTTACTTCCTCTAAATATACACCACCTTTTTACAAGTTTCCTTCTGAGTGCAGCCCCATGGCAAAACCTTTTAACAGAACATTCCTATTTTAGGTAAATAAATAAATATGTGACTCTAGAGAAATCACAATTATTAGATATAACTATGCTAACAGTACTGCTTAAACACTATTCTCCCTTGCAGATGAACCTCAAAAGAATTATTTCATTGTTTTACCAGCACAAACAGTTGTTATTAGTGTGTCTTATTTATAGATGGTTC
This sequence comes from Glossophaga mutica, assembly GCA_039655065.1. NCBI lineage: Eukaryota > Metazoa > Chordata > Mammalia > Chiroptera > Phyllostomidae > Glossophaga > Glossophaga mutica. The sequence goes on from CM077306.1 coordinate 75,257,900, forward strand.
TTTGAGGGATTATAGTAATACAGCAAAATATCAGTTATTTCATCACACTGGTGAATTTAATGAACCTGAAGGTGTGTGTTATTTTAGCACTTGCTGTAGCTCCTGTGAAAACCCAGTGGTGCTAAAATCTGTAAACCTGTCATTGCTTAAGTAATAACCTTGTTAAAAGCATCTTCATTTAACTTACTTTTCCTTCTACAGGATGTAGGTTTTATTTTATCTGTGCAGAGGGAAGGTGTTTCAAACCCAAACCACTTATTGTAAATATAATTGATTGTAGTTCATTAATTTATTCTCAGTGTTATTGCTTTAATTTTAACACTTAGGTTAAATTAAATATTGTCTGGAATCTAGTACCCATTTTCAATTTTTTAAAACTCTTAATTTACATTGAATTTCTGTGGTTACAGGAGTAAATTCTAGTCTGTACCAGTGAAAATGTTCATTTTAATCTTTAATGCCCCTTTATGTGAGTCACAATAGACTCTTCCCTCCTCCCCTATGCACAATGTAGATGGAAAAAAACAAAGTGCATTTTTGTTAATCTACTTGGGATGGATTTGAGCTTATTCCTGCCTTTTAAAAATATGGAGAAAATTAGATATTGATGGTAGGTGTACAGAATTATCAATTGATTTCTACAAGAGCACATCTACAATTATTGAGACGTTGGCAATAAAAATGGGAACTCCCTCCTATTTAGAAGTATTCATGAAAAGAAACAGGGAGAAAGGGAGAGGGAGAGACAGAGACAAAGATGGAGACAGAGACAAAGAGGATGAAAACTGTAATTTGTACAATTACAGCCTTGAAGCAAAAACAAACTTTCTATCATTACCTCGACAGGCCAACAGCAAGGTGTGTGATAAAAGCTAAATGTTATCAACCACTTTGAAATCCTTGGCTAATGGCAATAATGCAGTCAGTAAATGCTGACACATGTTACATAATCACATCTATCACAACATTATGAAAAGTATTGGTGGCCAACCACTGTTTCATTACTGAGTAAAACTAGTTAAACAGCTACTAGTCTGTTAGGTAGATTAAACAAATAATAAAATAAAATAAAATGAAAGTTATACCAATTATGTTTTCCCCAAAAGGTATCAATAAAAATACAAGCTAGAAATTTTATAACAGGCCCATTTGGCAAAAAAAAACTGAAACGGTCAAGACAGCTTTGTTTCTGAATCCACTAATTTTAATACAACTTTTTTATGAGGTCATGAAACTTCTTGTTTGATTTATGTTAAAGTCTTAGAAAACTGACTGGGCAATGCTGTTCATCTCTGTAAAAGCAAAACAAAACAAATTCAATATACCTTGAATTTTAACACTTTAAAATATAATGATCAAACATTGATTATTATAATCTTCAAGATATCTTTTTACAATCCAAAAAAATTGTCACTCTGATATCAGTCATTTCTTCATTTCTGTTAGTATAAATGTTGATATTAAATTTGGGCTAGAGAGAGTGAAGAGAAGAAGTACATCAAGAACTAAGGTAATTTCTTGGATTATCCTCAATGTTAAATAAAATACTAACTTTAAATATTATTTTTTACTTAATGATTTTTCTCTTTTATATAAATATGTTTATATATATTTATGTTCACATTGGACTTATAGGTCATTCAGATAATAGTATATTTAAATATGTAGTAAAAACTTGTTTTAAAATTGCCCACATATAATTATTGTTATACATATTTTTGTAATATAGCTGTTTCTAAAAACTTTTTAGTAATTCAGTTAATGTGTATATGCCTTGAATAAGTGAAATTTTAAATCAGAATATTAAGTGACCATGTTAATTTTTGTTTAGTTGAACAGTTAGCTTCGTTTCTAAATAATAGCTGGACACAAGATTACACAATTGTTTCTTTCAGTAAAATATTCTTTAAATGTACATTAAAGCTAGAAAAATTTAATGAAATTCACACTTATATCAAGGATTTTTTAATTAAATCTACTGGTTGTTGGTATCTGTGAACTCTTAAGAATAAACACCTGCAGTGTTTTATTATGTAAAAAGGTGGTTTAATTGCATCATATTTATCACAGGCAAATCAAGCCCTATTCAGAGGATAATAATGACACAGTAATTGGATCAGTAATTGGTTCAGGATGATTCAATATTGTACTAATAATCATAAATACTGCTGTCTTCTGCTTTGATACAGGGCTGACATGCTAATATAGATTGGATTTAGAGCAATAAATATTAGTGAACTGGATCTAGTATTAATGTGTAGATCCTTAGTTTGGCTATGACAGTCAGAAACAGGTACAAAACAGATGAACCACTTGAAAACATATACATTTTAAATTATAGTACGAATTTAGTCATTATACTTTATTAGCTTTTCTAAACCATTCATCTCTGAAACTAACATCTTCAATATACACAAAAGTGGAAGGGAGTGGAAATAAAGATATTTCTTTTTTCTTGTAAAAAATAACCATTTTGAGGGAGTGATATAGTTTTTACATTTGTTTAAACCTAGTTACCATGGATGATGTGACATGATGACCTGGTGGGCAAAATTATTCATGTGCCAGTCATGTAATGATGGATAAGAAAATCATTCCCATTACCACACTGTGTTCAGCAGACACTTGGCGGTTAAACAGGACTATTTCTTAGCCAGTGTAGTGGCAGCCTTTCACTGAGAGCCAAAGGAGGGGGAGGTTCATTATGTAGGAAACAATGATCCTTATTCACTCAACATGGAAACTTGCCTTCTAAGAGCACATTGGACAGCTCTGTGCTGGAACAAAACTGGCATATCCCCCTTTATCAATGGAACAGAAACCCAGGATCAACATGCCTGGCTTGGAATGCTGCCTACTGGTAATAGAAATGGATATATTCAGGCATTTGTTTACTTATGATAATGCCTGTAGAGGGGTGGGTGCCTACTGTCTATCCTTGCAGGAATAGGTCTGTTTTATGAGAGAAGTAGAGAGGGGCAGCTGACAGGTGGCAATAACAATGCAGTTTAACTCTGAAGTTATAAAAGTGGTGGAGATAACTGATTAGATATGTAATGTTTACCTGGAAATGGGAGATTTTTTTTAAATGTATTTTAACTAAACATAGAATGATGGTATGCATAAAGTCTATGTACAGGACAAAAAAAATCCCATAAATTATGAAACTAATGCTTCCTGGTAAGCACCCAGACATAAAGATGCATTTCCTAAGAATAACAGAGAAACTGATGGGACCGATGAATCCACAGATTTTGATTATCCCATTACTTATCTCTTGCATTTGGATTTTTGTTATTTACAAATTGGGAGTTTCAAATGGAATTTACTCTCTAAAGGTCATTATGATGAATATAATGCTTATTAAATGTATTATTTATACAAATGGTCCAGGATGAACAATGAGATTCTCTCACATAATTTATTTCTATTCTAATTATTTGAAGAATCTTTGAAGATATGCATAAAAAGGAGTGATTACTTTCTCATGGCCAAAGTCAGGCAGGAAGCAGAGTGGATGAACAATGTCTTGGAAGGAGAAAGAGCCAGAAAATAAGGTATCAGTGTCCTGGAAGACATTTTGAAAAACCCAATGATTCTCATTCAATGAAATGGGCTTCATTTAACCTATACTGCTGTTCTCAAACCTCCCTCTTCATGAGAGGTATGGAAGACACAATTTTCTCAGCATACACTCAGTTGCATCTTTCTAATGGCATCCATGTTGGCGCTGTTTACCATGTAGGCATGGAGGGATGTCTTCATCGTTTACAGGAGTCTGGGGTTACTGCCAAAGGCAATGATCCAACTCCACAGGCAAGGGAAATAGATAATTTCAGTTCCTGAATCAGCATTGCGGCCAGTAACACCTGAGCAGTGAAAATCCTGTGGTGTCTTCCTTCAAGAGCCAGGAAATTCCATGTGTTTATGAAATCAAGTTCTCTCCTAAGCAGAGTGACTGTTTATTGTTAAGTATCCATGAAAGGAAATCTGTGGTCAAATCGAAGCCAGACAGTTAAACGTTCACTGTGCATCTACACCTCAGTGGCTCTAGTTCTGAACCGACTGCTCAGGAGTCAGAAGATAGCTAATTCACTAGGTGCTGTATCTCCCTGAAACGCTACATCTAGTTGTGGTTCGCTGGGTTAGTGACGTGAATGAAGGGAATTCACTGCACTTCAAATCCCTCATTACACCTTAATTAGGACCTCAGCTAGAAATATCAATGTTTTAACAACTGTAGCAGACAAGTTTTCTTTTCTTTCTTTAATCACACATTGTAAAGCAGATTGAAGTAGTTTATCAATGTTTTCTTCCTTTGTTTTTCTCCCAGTGGAGAATCCATGGCTAAGTAGACTAACATAAAAAATAAGACTGAGGTCTTTCAATTTTAATCCTCAACTTAGCTACCAGCAGAGTAATAAATGATAATAGTAGGCATAAGATGTATATCATTAAGGAGTAACAAGTTCATAATTATTCAGTTTTTGTTGTTGAATATTGTTTTCTGTGTTTGCGGGTTGTTATATTGTTTAACAGAAATGTAGCTACAGAGGCAAATCAATGTTTTTTTTTTGTTAGTGTGTTAATTTAAAAGTATTTTTTTTTAATTCCACATTTATTTGGACCCTAGAAACCTGTCTTGAGATCACCGATTATCAGTGTCCTTAACTTGGGGTTCCTGAGTAATCTCCTCTGGGAGGTGGGGGTTTATTGTTGAAAACTCATCTGAATCTTTATAACATTTCTATCATAAATAATAAAAAAGCCAGCTTTTAGGTGTTAATATAATAATAGTCTTTACAGCAAAACTAGGAGAATGTCTCATTTTACCTATTTATAATTATTTAAATATTGACCTTTCCTTGAAACAAGGTTATAATATATTTCCAATTAAAAACAAAATATAATTAAATCATAACTTTAAAACTCCACCTTTAAATAAAAAAAGAAGACAAACAATACTAAAATTTAATCTGTCCTTTGGGGCAAGAGACAGCTTACAGGTTCTAGTCAGCCAGCTAAATGACAGTCAGAAAAGATCATGTGACTGGGGTCTAAAACTAATTAATCTCCATAAAGCTGTAAGTGAGGTAGGTAAGATGACTTGAAATCTGATTACATTACTGCATTTAAGGGGAGAAAAAGCAGCATGTATTTTTCATGTTGATTTTAACCACCTGAGCCCTTAATGACTTTTTTGTACCTTGGAAGGAAACTCATATTTCATCTATATTTAAAAAGAACTACAAAGATGCTACTGTCATTAGTATATGATTTATGCATTTGGTATAAATAATATGAAAATGAATCATGTAGGGTGTAAAGTTTTCAAAAAAATTCTTTGAAAAGTATATTCACTATGAAAGAAAGCCATAAATCCTAAGATTAAAAGAAATTGACAAAGATACTTAAAGGAAATAATAATTTTACTATTCCCACCCCTACTTCCATAAAAAGCAAATGATTAGGTAGTATATTTTGACTATTGGACATTTATGTGCCACATTTTTATTAGTTCTAAAGTTAAAGTCTCATTCAAAATAATTCTGAAAATTGGTTAAAATATGATGTTGTCTACTGCTAGCATTGAATCTGGTCACACATGACATATGTGAACACTCAGGATGTTAGAAAGATCATTCAGAATCCCATGGAATCTTCTTGTGTACTTCACAGATAATTCTTTTTTAACTGTTTTGAACATTTAAATCAAAGAAGCTTCCAAGCAATAGTATTTTAAATGTAACTCTTTTTATCTGCAGCAGCAGAACAAGGATTATAGGATAATAATTTGGAACATTGTGTCTGGAAAGCCCTGAAAATAATCTTTACTAGATTGAATAAGCCCTAAGGAGTGTATGCCTGTGTGTGTGTGTGGTGGGGAGGTATGTGTTTGTAAGAGAGAGAGGGGGATTTGGGGCATTATTAGTAAATGTTATCAATAATAGATTACATAAATGATAAACTGCCTCTAAAAAATTGGAAATGCCATATTGGAATAAAATACAAGCCAGGGAAGTTATTACTGCCAGGTAGTAATCCATTGTATACTGAACACAGAGAGAAGTTGACAGGCAGGATATATTCTCTACTTTGTTTCACTGAAATTATAAATATTTTTCATAATACTACTAATGTATATGTAAAGAGCATAAATTATGAAAATAGAGTAACTCATTGAGAATCTGAAAGCACTTTACATATGAAGGACTTTTCTACTGCACTTTACAAGAACAGAGTTTTTGTGAGTTAATATATATCTACTATTTTAGGACAAAAGTATCATTTTTCATCTTGGCAAAAAGAATAAATGCTACTCAAGTTTTCCTAGTATGCAAACTTTAGAGGAATCATGAAGGGTGGGTGTAATTTAAGACTCAGAAAACAAAAAGTATATAATTTGCTCCTTTGTTTTTCTTTTCTCTAGTCTCTGTAAGGTGAATGTGCTTGCATGCAGACAGATTTACACCCAGAGACACATGTGTACACAAAGTGAGAGGAGGAATAGCTGGAAAATTCCAGAGAAGTCTGAACTAGACAGAGTGATGGAAAACCAACAGGATATTATGTCAGGAAGGAGAGCCACTCCATCTTTTCTGACCTCTGCTTCCATACCCATCTAATGTCCTCTGTATCTCTTCCTATTACCCTCTGTCTTTCCACTTTGCCCTTTAGATACAGATTATGGAAAACATTTCCCTTAGCCTGAATAAGTATTTATGAGTGGCTATTGCCTAAGTTCAGTGAATACTTTTAGACCTTAAAAAGCACTGTAGTAGTAACTTTCTGACAGGAAAGATGATATTAGTGAAAATATCATCACAATTATTTAGCATTAAGTTATCACTGCTTAAATATCCCAGGTCTATATTTCCCATGGCTGAAAATGTGAAGCAGTGACAACATTTACTACTGGGTAACTGATAAATAATTTGTGGTTTCAACTAAAAGAAGGTAAAAACAAAAACTATGACACTATAGAGAATACTAAAAGAATCTTTAAAATGTTCTATATGTAAAATAAGTTTTAGAAAGTATTGTTAATCATTTTAAAGAATGTTTAGTAAGAAACAAGGTATGCATGAGATATATTATAAGAGTAACAGACATCCTTCTGTTGAACTCCAAATTCTAACCAGAATTTTGTTCTATCATGTAATAATGCACAATTGCCTGACCATTTCTACTAACTATTGCAGAACACTCTTATGAGCTTATAAACAGTCAACTCACTGCCCTTACATAATTGAATAGACAAGGCTTGCCACTCAAGTTCACAAAAAATGGATAAAAATGAATTTTAAAAATATTGAGATAGAGCATTCAAAGAAAGTGCTGGTGTAATTCTCTACCTTTCTCTGAACTTTACTTTTCCTTGCTGTTATTTTTTAAATCATTTTTCAATTACAGTTGTAATACAATATTATATTAATTTTAGGTGTACCCCCAGTGACTAGACAGTATATAACTTACTAAGTGATTATCTTGGTAAATTTATTTGTACCCATCTGACACCATACATAGTTATTAGAATATTGTTGACTGTGTGCCCTATGCTGTACTTTACATACCATGACCATTCTGTAACTACTAATGTGTACTTCTTAACGCCTTCACATTTTTTACCCGTCACCCAACTACCCTCCCATCTGGCAACCAGCAAAATATTCTCTGTATCTATGAATCTAGTTCTGTTCTATATTTATTTTGGTTTTTTTAGATTCAATTGTTAATAGATATGTATTTATTGCCATTTATTGCTCAAAATTTTATCTTTGTTTCTCCTTATTAAAAAACACTCTTTATCACTTCATGTAATATTAGTTTGGAGGTAATGAACTCTTTTAACTTTTTCTCGTCTGGGAAGCTCTTTATCTGTCCTTCCATTCTAAAAGATAGCTTTGCTTGGTAATTTTGGTCATATGTCCTTGCTTTTCATCACTGAATATTTCTTGCCAGTCCCTTCTGGCCTGCAAAGTTTCTGTTGAGAAATCAGCTGACAGTCTTATGGGAGCTCCCTTGTAAGAAATTAACTGCTTTTAGGACCCTCTCTTTTCCCCAGAAACGGAAGTGGGTGGTGGGGCTGGCTGATGGTAAGGGTGCTATGAGGCTGTTCACCAAGCAAGCTGAAAATGAATACCAGAGAACTTGGATCTCAGCTTAAGGACACTATTCCAATTACTGAACTTTCAGCAAGTGGACCTTTTGAAAGTCATAATCTTCTCTGAAATGGTTTTACTTATGTGGAAAATGAACTTTTGCCCAGCCACCCTCTTGAATTATCAGAAAAAAGTTTCTACCTCAACCAAGATAAAATGAATTCTTCCACACCGAGAAACATCCAGGATCTGTTTCCTCCACTAAAACTGAGAATGAAGTTCAGGGCAGTGCACCAGGTTCAGCATTTTCCATTCCTTCCAAGATCAAACCTTTCACTGGATATTTTGAGAGGTAATGGCAAGATTATTGGATATGAAGATATTCTTATTGATCCATCACAAAGTGAGCTAATGGGAGAACCACACTTGATGCTGGAATATACACTTGGTTTACTATAATGCAGTGAGCTAATCATGGAAACAGAGGGGCTACATATTGTTTATAGTCATCTTTTTACTGTAACTGTATGTATACAGTATAAAAGTACTGACACATGAGAAAAAAAAGATTCTCTCTTTGTCTTTTTGCATTTCAATTATGATGTGTCTTGGTGTGGGCCTCTTTGGGTTCATCTTATTTGGGACCCTGTGCTTCTTGTATTTGTGTATCTATTTCCTTCACCAGGTTAGGAAATTTTTCTTTTATTATTTTTGCAGATAGGTATTCATTTTTTTTTGCTCTCTGTCTTTTCTTTCTTGCACCCAATCATGTGAACATTAGCATGCTTGAAATTGTCCTAGAAGCTCCTTACATTATCTTCATTTTTCAAATTCTTTCCTTTTTTTGCTGTTCTGATTGGATGTTTTTGTGTTTCCTTATATTCCAAATTGCTGATTTGATACTCGAATTAATCTACTCTACTGATGATTTCCTCTAAATTATTCTTTATTTCAGCTTTATTTTAGCCATTTCTGACTGCTTATTTCTATAGTTTCCATGTCCTCTTTTGTGCAATGAAGTTCTTTAAGTTCATTGAGCATCCTTTTAACCAGTGTTTAGAACTCTGCATCTAGTAGATTTTTGTCTCCATTTTGTTTAGTTCTTTTCCTGGAGTTTTGTTTTGCACTTTTATTTGGGACATGTTCTTTTATCTCCTTATTTTGGCAGTATCTGTTTTCTTGTTTCTATGTATTATCTAGAGCTGCTACAATCCTAGGCTTGGTAGTGTGGCCTAATGTAGTAAGTGTCTCACAGGGTCCAGTGGCAAAGCTTCCTCACTCACCTGAGCTGAGCACTTTAGAGGCATCCCCCATGTGGGTACCCACCTATTAGAGTGGAGCCTTGATTGCTGTTTGCATACCAATGAGAGAGATTTATCTCCCTGATTGGCTGCAATGACTGGCTTTGACCACCATGGAGGATCTCAGCTGTGCATGCACCTATCACACAGGCAGGACTTACTCCAGCAGGGCTCTGGTGCCAACTGAGTCTTCCCCTTAAGTTTGTCATTTATGGAGGTGTTTGGGTGGTGTTTCAATATGGTCTGAAGCTGTCCTGTGTATGTGCTGGTTCTGGCGCCTCTCAGGAAGTGCAGACCAGTGTCAGTCATTGCCTTGTTCTGCCCAGGGCCATTGGGCATAAGCTACAAAGCAATCTGCAGATGGCTGACTACTTGTGTTAGGCCTGGTGATGTCTAGGGAGACCAAGATATGAACCAACTCTGACTGCTGCTAGTGCCATGCCTGGGCCCACTTAGCAAGAAGTAAGTGTTATGCTGAGCCCAGATGCTGATGGTTTGAGAGATTTTAGGAGAGTCTAAGTGTGAGCCAAGACAAGCCATTCATATTGAAGTGTCACTGGAAACTGCTTGGGTGGTCCAGAAAGTTGTGTGGGATTGGGTCTCAGGGAATCACCAGGATGGGATGAGCATTACCTAAGTTGATAGAGACTCGGATATAGCATCTGTCTGCTGGCTCTGTGGTGGGAGGGCTCAGAACAGGAATGATGGCCTTAACCAGCACTTCTATTGGGAGAAAGTTGTCTCTACAGCTCTCACCCTGATGCCCGACAATTCAGTTCCTCAGCGTATATCCCTGGTGCCTTTGGAGCCACTGTCACAGCACTAGAGCTCAGAATGAGTAAATCCAGGGAAATCCTTGCTCCTTTAAGAGGAACAAGCTGAGACTTCATGAGCCTGCAGTCTTGCTCAGCCACAATCCCCTCTGGTTTTCACAGCCAGAAGTTATGGGAACTCCTCTTCTTGGCATTGGAACCCTGGGCTTGGGGGCCTGAAGTCCAGTTAAATGTAAGTCCTACAACCAAGGATACAAATAAGAACCACCCCATTGCTCTTCAGGGGGTGGCTTCATAGCCAAAATATCTCTCCCAGTTTTTATCTTCTACATGGGGGTGTGGGAACAGCCCATTCTGTGTCTCTGCCCCTCCTAACAGTTTTTATTTGGCTTCTTAATTTGTATCCTTTGTTGTAAGACTTTCATTTAACTAGACTTCAGGTGGTTCTGAATGACAATTGTTCTGTAGTTTACTTGTAATTTTGACATACTTGTGGGAGGATGGAAATATCACATTCACGTATGCTGCTATCTTAACCGGAAGCCTCTCTTTGAAACTTATCATTATATAATTGTTTGGCAGTTTTAAAAATTCTATGATTTAACTGGTCAACAGTCCAACATGTTAAATTTATTACCTACTTTTAAGGGTACCCTCGAAGACTTGTTTTATAAAAATTTTGTATAAATTACATAAATTGCCAACCCTTCTGACATCATGACCCGAATTTTCTTTGGGCTGTGAAATTAGTTTTCTTCTCCTCTTTATTTTCTTCTTTAACTTCCTTTCTGTGTGACAAGGCATTTCTAACACATCTGAAATTTGGATTTAACCTGAGGGCTAGTTTGAGAATTGAGGGATGGATTCATGAAGCACCAAGTCTCCTGATTGATAGTTGAATTTGAGTGTTTGTGTATGTTTTTAAATTTTCTTTATGTGCTTATTTACTTAATTCTTCATTCATTTATCTCCTTATTTATGGACAGAATATTAGATAAAAATTTATTTGAAAACACTTTAATGAAAAAGATGGTAAGCAAACTCTCATTTAATATAAAAGCCACTTCAACTATTAATCATGATTACAGAAAATTCCCATTGTGACAGAATATCATTTAACTTCCAAAAACTAGAGGCAGTGACAGCACATATTTTTAAAGCTTTAGTATGTAATAATTTTGTGTAAAGAAAGATTATAAAACCTAATCTTTGAAAGAGCTTAAATTACCATTCAAATATACATAACCTATTTCATTTGTTAAGGTCTTGGTTTTATATATTATTTTGGCTTTGTTTTAACAAATATACTTGGCCATAATGAAAATAAACCTACTGAAGTCTCCAAGGTCTGAGACAAGCTATAACACATTTCTGCACCACAGGGTGGGCTCCTGGGATACCTACTGAGAAAATGCATGCCCACTGAGCATGCCCAGACTATTAAAATGAATTGACATGTTAATGCTGACAGGAAAAGAGCACAAGAGAGCGTACTAAATTACTGCTCAGTCAGGCACTAGGAATTCCTGAGTGGCTAACTCCTGAGCAAAATCCACAGCAAGCACAACAACAACAGCAAAACTTTATTGTCAAATGCACCAAAACAAACAAACACTAACAGGGCTGTCATGTTAGTAACCCACCTACCCATAAATCACATGGATTTTAATCATACCTGCCACCTTAGCCGCTTATCCCCAGAGAAATTGTTTTCTTTTTGTTCCCTCCTTCATTCGCTTTCAATTATCTGGAAGCTGTTTCACGTGTTTATTTATTTATCTAAAGTTCACATACAGTATGCATGCACAAATTTTCTCCAGGGGTCTGGACCAGGCAGATCATATGAGGATGCAGTGGAGCGTAGCAGTTAGCAGCTCAGATGAATGTACTCAGTCTCAGAAACCTGCTCTGGACCATGATGACAAGGAAAGGGGAGGACAGAAAGTAATTAGTGTTTGTACAATGATTGATTATGGCTTAATATGCAGGCATTTCACCTTTAGACAACTACAGGTAGACCTAAAGCATGATAAAACAGGAAGTCCTCGTGGTTTTTGATAAGTGTAGGAAAAAAGCTGTTTGTTTGTTTTTTTTAATATTTAACTCATTAGTTTTCTCTTCTGTGAAGGTGGAATAAAGTTTATTCACTTTTAAACACATGTTTGATCAGCCTATTAACTGCATTTACAAATTGTTCAAAATCTCAGATATTAAGATGAGCATAAATAAGTGACTTCTAGCCCCTGGGCAGGCCAACCGGAGATGAAGGGAAGTTACACACTTCAGATGAAATTATCCAATCTTGCCATTGTGTTGTATAACGCCCATGAACAACTTCGAAAAATAATACCAATTTGCCTGCTCCAGGAATAAGTAGTGAACTGTTCGTGACCTTTTCTGCACTCCAGGAAGTGAAAGAGTAACACAGATACATTTTGAACTCCATATTTTTAAGACACAGAAATCATTTTTATGAGAAAAATTAGGGCAAAAAAATAGATGTTAGGTATGGGAAATTCAAGAGGCAAAAAACCTTCACTTTATTCTATCCGTCAGATTCAAGGGTTGTGACACTGTGGTGTGTATGCATGCGTGTGTTGGGGGAGGGGAGTCATGATGGCTTTTATGCACATTCTGATCTATAGTTGCCATGCTGTGTATTAGCTCCATCTCTAGATAGAATGTGTTTAGAACACCCATAGAAATTAAAAGGATCACATGGCGTTTGACATTTTGCAAAATGAAAGAATAATGGATGTATTATATCATGTTTTTTTCCCTTTTAATAAAAATATCTAACTGACCCTTGGGAAGCTTGGCTGGAAGTTGAGAAGTCTGAATCATTTTTCTTCCTCTTTATGCTCAAAAATATAAGAATGTAATTTCTTCAGCTTCATATTTCTTTTGATATTTCAGCAAATTTGTATTATCTTTGTTGCTCATAAATCATAAACTAAATAATCTAAATTAACCCTAAAATAATTTGGTGCCTTATATTAACTTAGCATCTTATATCAAATGCCCAGATAATAACATTTCTCTGCTCTATTTATTTTTACATATTTCATCTTATAACTGTGACCAAGGACATGTATCAAAACACAAGAAGTGTTTGACATTTCACCTCATATCTGAACAGAAAAAATAAACCATATCATATTGAATATAAAATTTTAGTCTTCAAAGTGCTAGACTATTTGTACAAAATAAGCAGTTAAGTAAATATTTTTGAGTGGAAACAAGTCATTGAGTCATATTTCATAGATGTTTTACTATAGCACACCTATATTTTATAGCTTATAATCATAATTTTATATCTTCTATAACCTTCCCTAAAATTATATTTGTTAATCTATTCAACAGTCATTTGTTAAGCATTTAATATGTGTCAGGTAGGTGCCAGATCATAGTGTCTTAGGTAAGATAGTCCTTGATTGTTGCATATAAAGATAGATAAATATCTATCAATCTATCTATCAAGTCATTTAAAAAAATAAACTTCAGAATATAATAATAGGTTAATCTAAATGTGGCTTAGATGGAATAAAATAACCAAAGTATAGCAATAGCTTTTTTATTTACTAAGAAAATAATGGTCAATACCATTTTGATTATCTCAGTGTATATTGCTCTATCTGCATCACAGAAAGAGAAGGAAGCCCAGGATAGACATAAAGTAAAACAGGCTGAGAAGGATGAGTCAGGGACATTGAAAGTACAGGGAATTATGAGACATGGGGAAAGTATCTTTCAAGAGAGAGAATCCAATACTATCAAAATGGCAAACAACATAAAAACTGAAAAGGCCTTTTGGTTTATTAAAAAGATGGCATTGTTGATCTTGCAGGGGAGGTAGAGTAGAAGCCAGATTGCAGTGGCTTTAGAAATAAATAGAATGAAATGAAGAAATAAGCAGTGCTGAAAAATACTTTAAAAAGTTTTTCATCTAGAGAGAAGACAGAAAGTCAAGAACATAGATAGAGCAGGGATCTGAGGCAGAAGAAAAATGTCAGGGACTGCACACTACACCAATTTATACTGCAGTCTGTGTCTGGCTTCCCTGGACTCCTACAGGACAGAGTGCAGCTCAACACAACAGCACTGTTACTGTTTGTTTGTTTGTTTATGCATTTTAAATGAACAAATTAAACTTTTAAAAAATAAAACATTTTTAAAATAGAAGAATGAAACTAGACTACTATTGTTCCCAATATACAAAAGTTAACTCAAAATGGATGAAAGACCTAAATATAAGACCTCAAACAGCAAATTATATAGAAGAAAACATAGGTACTAAACTTATGGACCTGGGTTTTACAGAAGATTTTTATGAATTTGACCCAAAGGGCTAGGGAAGTAAAGGCAAAAATAAATGATTAGGATGATATTAAACTAAAAAGCTCCTACTCCATAATAGAAACCACCAAGAAAACAAACAAACAAACAAACAAACAAAAAAAAACACAACTAACCAAATGGGGGAAGGTATTTGCCAACAACAGCTCCAACAAGGAGTTAATATCCAAAGTATAGAAAGAACTCATACAACTCAACACCAAACAAACTAATGATACATTTTAAAAATGGGCAGAGGATCTGAACAGATACCTCTCCCAAGAAGACATATAAATGGCCGACAGATAGTGGGTTGGCCAAATAGTTCATTTATTTTTTGTTTTTTGTTTTTTTCTGTAAGATGGCTCTAGTAAAACTTAGTTTTCTTTAACCTCATTTGAAATAATCTTATTAGATTGTATTGTGACAACTGTCATATCAATGTGTATTTAAAAAAAACATCAAAACTGGTGAATTTTTTTGTAGCCATTTAATATTGACGATAGAAGAAAATATTCAACATTTTCAGCATATTATGCTTTATTATTTCAAGAGAGATAAAAACACAACTGAAACAAAAAATATTTGAAATCCTGAAAAGCAGGAACCTACATCCAAAATTGCTCTATCCAGCAAAGCTGTCATTTAGAATGGAAGGACAGATAAAGTGCTTCTCAGATAAGGTCAAGTTCAAGGAGTTCATCATCACCAAGCTCTTATTATATGAAATGTTAAAGGGACTTATCTAAGAAAAAGAAGATCAAAAATATGACAATGGAAAGACAGCAAACTCACAGCTATTAAGAACCACACCTAAAACTAAAGCAAACTAAGCAAACAGCCAGAACAGGAACAGAAACACAGAGATGGAGATCATATGAAGGGTTAGCAACAGGGGAGTGGGAGGAGGAGAGGGGGGAAAAGGTACCGAGAATAAGTAGCACAGATGGTAGGTAGAAAATAGACAGGGGGAGGGCAAGAATAGTATGGGAAATGTAGAAGCTAAAGAACTTATGACACATGGACATGAACTAAAGGGGGGAATGTGGGTGGGAGAGGGTGTGCAGGGTGGGGGGAATGATGGGGGAGAAACGGGACAACTGTAATAGCATAATCAATAAAATATATTTTTTTAAAAAGTGGAAAAACATGTGTATTTTATGGAAGAAACTAATTTACCTTTTTGGCTAATCCAATATATGAAAGATGCTCAACTTCAGCAGCTCTTAGGGAAATGCAAATCAAAACTGCAATGAGACACCATCTTACAATTATTAGAATGGCTACATGAAGAAGACAAGTAATAACAAGTGTTAGAGAAGTTGCAAAGAAAAAGGACCCCTCATTCATTGCTGATGAGAATGTAAACTGGTACAACCACTGTGGAAAAAAGAATGGAGCTTCTTCAAAAAATTGAGAATAGAGTTACCATATGACCCAGCAAGCCCTCTTCTGAATATCTACCTGAAAATTTGAAAACATTTGTTCACAAAAATATATGCACCACTATGTTCTTTGAAGCATTAGTCACAGTACCCAAGGCATGGAAATAACCGAAGTGTCCTTTGATAGATTATTAAATAAAGAAGAATTGGTACATATATAAAGTGCAATGGCTACTCAGACATAAAAAAGATGAAATACTGTTGTTTGTGACAACACGGATGGACCCTGAGAATATCAAGCTAAGCGAATAAATCAGACAGAAAAGGTTAAACCATATTATTTCACAAAACATGGGGTATTAAACCAGAAATAAACAAAAACTCACAGACACATGAAAGTATGGCAGTTACTGGAGAGAGGGGTGGTGGGGACATAGTAAAGGGTATGGGTGGGTCAGGTGTATGGTAAAGAAAGAAGATTTGAATTTGGGTGTTGGGCACACAATGTGATATACAAGGATGTGTCATAGAAATTGTACACTGGAAATCTGCATGATCTTATTAACCAATGTCAATCCAATAAATTTAATTAAAAATAAAAATAAAATAAAATGGGAGACTCTAGTACAGAAAGTGGGCAATAGTGAAGAGCAGGTTAGAGATATTGAGCAGAAAGAGAAATGTTCAAAACAAATGCAATGGGGGATTTGCCATAGGGGTAAAATGGGGTATCTCCATGTATGAAATAAGAGTGAATTTTGGTCAGCTTGTATCACCTGCAATTTTCCCATGGATGAATACATGGCCAGCTACATAAAGAGCCTCATCACCCTCATCAAATCATTTATAAATTTTATCTTTATACATTTTATTTTTTACACCACTAACAAGAGACATTATTTATTTAAAACAGAAAAAGAAAATTTAATGCTTTTTTTACTAGGGTATTCCTCATAAGATATGCTCATTTAATAATGAATTTTTCAATCATTTTATAAACAGTTATTTGTAAAACTATGTTACTATGTTTGTCTAAACAACAGATAACTCACTTTTCCTCCTATGTTGACAGATGCCAAATTTGTTCAAGAGTGTCTACCATCTCTTCCCAAGTGACTCAGAAAAAAATT
Source organism: Glossophaga mutica (assembly GCA_039655065.1). Taxonomy (NCBI): domain Eukaryota; kingdom Metazoa; phylum Chordata; class Mammalia; order Chiroptera; family Phyllostomidae; genus Glossophaga; species Glossophaga mutica. The sequence continues at coordinate 75,274,926 of CM077306.1, forward strand.
ATGACTGGTCTCAGCAGGCTGTCCTTTCTGTCTGCTTGTGAGAAAATTGTTTTGCAGTGAGCATGTGACTCAGGTCTGGCCACTGAGATATGTGGAGAGATTTTCTGACAGATTCTGGAAAATGTTTCCTTGCTGATAAAAAGAAATTTAGAGAAGAAATAGTTTATCATCTTTTGCTCCACATCCTATCTCCACGTTAAAACTGGTACTAGAATACCCATCTTATACATACATGAAGAGCCAACTTGCTGAGGTTACTAGAGAAGTAATATTTGGGTCAGTGAACAAGTTTAGGCTGACTTTATTTACTCAATCGACTGTGTTCCACTACCGCTTCCATAAGCGCCAGGGAACAAGAGAAATGATCACCTTAATCTCTCATTTCAAAAGTTTATAAAAGATAGCCTGTCCACATATAAGTGAGAGGATGCAAAAAATAACTAACAAACATGTGTTTCTTATCAGGAGACTTGCTTGCTGACAGGTCCACTTACAGGTTGATTTGGGCTATTGACAGACTTTTAGCAAGATGATTCTTTTATATGTAATGTAATCTTGGGAGTGATACCCATCATCTTGTGCATATTCTATTAGGAGCAACTTACAGGTCCCACCCACAATCTAAGGGAGGAGATTATATAGGCTTGAAAGTGTGACTTTTATAATCATCCTAGCTTCTGTCTAGCACCAGCCCACCATCTGGCCATCAATGATTAATGTCCCTCCAACATTCAAAATAAATCCACTCCCTCAAAAGTTCCTAACAGTCTCATCCCATTACAGCACCACCTCAAAATTCAAATTCTCATCATTGAAATCAGGCATAGGTAAGAATGAGGTTTCTGTATATATCTATTCAGAATAGCAGGTTCTTGAGGAATTCCTCTCCATCTGTGTCCCTTTAGTATAAAGACACAAGTTACCTGCCTCTATCAAACTCAATGTAAAGTGATGGAACAGACTAAATATATTTGCAGACATTCCAGTTGAAAAGGAGGAAAATGGAAGATTTAAAAACGTCACTGTTTCCCAGTTATTCTGAAATCCAACCAGCAAAAGTTGGGAGTTCCTTGATTAGATTAAAAGGACTGAGAATAATTCTCTGTGGCTCTAGGTTCCACATCTGACTCTTGGTTCTAGTTTTTGAGTCCCTCTTCCTTTTTTTATGAAAGATAGCATAGGTTTGCTACTGACTAGTTTTATCAGCACTTTCTACCAGTAGAATTTGGGGATCAGCCAGCTAGCTCCCTTCCACATTTTACTCTCTGTCCTTCTTTGTCCAAGCTAATTGTTTTGTCATTGAAACAATTACTTCAAGTACTTTCTGAGTTTCTTGTGAATTCTAATGGGGTTCACATCACTGGACAAAAACAAGACCAAAGATCTTTTAGAGGTAATTCCTTCTCTGCCTTGGGGTCCTGCTAAAATGGCCAAGTGACACAACACTTACGAAAATCTTTATAGTTTGAATGGGAGATTCTGTGAAATATGCTGTTAATCTCTCAAATGTCTCTTCTTGTGACTGAATACTCTAACCTTCTAATCTTTCTAAGGCTTCAGTAAAAGGTTGTAGTCACACCCCAGACTTTTTCTCCAGAGCAAACATTCCTGAGAGTGAATCTCTTAATGTTAATTTATATTTATCTATCTATTTATCTATCATCTACTTACTTGCCATCTGGAGTGACAGAATTTTCAAAATCATGAAATCCTGTTTTATTTAAAAGTTCTCCTCACAACTTATCTATCTCCTCTCACATTTCCTATAATCGGCAAAAATAAACAAGGCAGTATCTTCACTCCTTTCCTATATGACTAAATTAATTACAAGTTCTGCTTTCATATGACCATAGGATACAATTTTGCTAAGCTTTCTGCCTCTATGTAACAAGGATTCCTTTTTCTCCAATATTTAATCACATGCCCCTCACTTCATTTTGAGCCCTTCCTGGCAGTGTCTCTAATGTTCAGATACCAGCTAATAATCTGTTCGAGTTGATCAAGGTAAACTGATCAAGTTGATCATGGTTTTTTATCATGTTCAGCAAAATTTCTTCTTCTTCCATCCACAGCCTGGTTTTAACACCACTTATAGATTATTAGTTACTAGTTTTCTGTATCATGTAACAAATTACCCCAACTTTAGTGGTTTATAAAAAACATACTTATTATGTCACATTTTCTGTAGATCAGGAGTCCAGGCATGATGTGGCTGAATCCTAAGACCACAATCAAGGTGTTGGCCAGGGCTATAATTTTCATCTGAAGGCTCAACTGGGGAAGAGTTCACTATCAAATTCATTCAAGTTAATGGCAGAATTAATCATTTCATGACTGTAAGACTGAGGGAGCTAGGTTTTTGCTGGGTGTTGGCTGCAGGCCTTTCTCAGCTCCTTGCAGTGACAGCCTCCTAGCATGGACACTTATTTTAAATCCAACAGGAGAAAAAGTCTCTAGAGCAGTTTTCTAGCAAGACAGACAGGATATTATTATACAGTTACATAATCATGGGAATGACTCCCATTATCTTTCCATATTCCACTGGTTAGTTCTCACCCACTCTCAGAAGAGGGGATTATAACAAAAGTGTGACTATAAGAAAGTAAGTTTTGTGAGCTGAATTGTCCTCTCCCAAATTTATATGTTGAAGTCCTAATCCTTAGTACATCAAATATAACTGCATTTGGAGTTAGGCCATTAAAGAATCAATTAAGTTAAAATGAGATTATTAGGGTAAGTTCTAATGCAACGTGCCTGGTATTCTTATAAGAACAGGTGACTCGAAGGCCGACCAGTACAGAGGCACCATGTGAAGACACAGGGAGGAGATGGACATCTACAAACCAAGAAGACAGGCCTCACAAGAAACCAACCACACATGTACCTTGATGCCAGTCTTCTAACCTCCAGAATTTTGAGAAAATAAATTTCTGTTGTTAAAATCACCCTTTCTGTGGCACATTATTATAGCCCCAGCAAATTAATACAGTGGAGTCATTTAAGGTCATGTTCAGGTCTGTTTTCCACAATTGGAAAAGACCTGGTGGTTTTAAGACATGGTCCTAAGGAAAACTTGGTGTTCGTTTGAGGTGCCTTAAAGTCCTACAGGGTGGAGATGAGAGGAGCAAATATACCAGCCTCTAGGGCTCTCACTACAATTCAGTGAGTGAATTCCACTTTAGTATGTTCTGTATACTGGAATTCTACCTAGTGAGAACTTTTTTAATTCAAGAAATTTCTGTAGTCTTATCCAATGTATCTTATTTCAGGAATATAGGATCAATTAAAGAATCAATAGACATTTTATTGATCGTCAAAATAGGATGAAACTAGTGTTTAAGAGAACTAAACTTTGATATCCACTGCAATACAAACAAGTTCGGGAACTTTGCAAAGTTTCCTTCTCTGGCCTTTTTGTTTCTTCATCAATAAAATTAGAAGATTGGACAAAATGATTCCAGATTTCTTTCCATTTCTCAGCAAAATAAATTACAACAGCCCACCTACTTTGTTGTTCATCACTTTGCTTCTGATTCTATACTTACAGAGGAGAGATGATAATTCTATGTCATACAAAGTTTTCTTTGCTGAATCAATGATGACAAAGATTTCTGATAATTAAAAGCCAAACATATTTGTGATGATAAAAGAACTTGACAATATTTCTCTAGCATTAGAAAATATATGATGCCCTGGCTGGTGTGGCTCAGTGGATTGAGTGCTGACCTGAGAACCAAAGGGTCACTGGTTTGATTCCCAGTCAGGGCACATGCCTGGGTTGCCAGTCAGGTCCCCAGTAGGGAGCATGTGAGGCAACCACACACTGATGCTTCTCTTGCTCTCTTTCTTTCACCCTTCCTTTCTGTCTAAAAATAAAATAAATAAAATAAAATAATGTATGAGAGTTAGATTTTCAACATAGATTACAGTTTTTAATCTCAATTACATGTCTTTGAGAAAGAAAATAAAATTAGATGTAACAGGTTGGGTATTTTCCTAAGTTCTGTCAGTGCAGAAAAGTGTTCCCAGACAATTGTAAGATAAAATGTTTTGTATCTTAGTCCACAAACAACAGATTTTACCATTGTGTTTTCAGAGATGAATTTTTATAGCTGACATGTCTGGTGTCTGTGTAAAACAAGTGACAAATTAGAAAGTAAAAATAAACTTCTTTTGTTCAAGTTTCAGGGATTTCATTTGCATCTTCATTGTTGTGAGTTTTTTCACTTGCTGATATGGGAATCAGAATCAATGGATAATTCTATATCCTCACACCTCTAGTCTGAACTTAACTACCATTGTTAAAAAATTATCATTTTGCTGTCTACTGTCAAAACTCAGCCCCAAAACTAAGTATACATTACCTTCCTCTACCATAACACTCAAAATATTCATATTCTTTAGGCACTGATTCAAAATTTGAGGTCAGCATGAGTTAAAAAATAAAAACAAATTTTTCAGTGTTGTTTCTTCTGTGTCACCTATCCTGGTTCTTCTGTCTTCAGTTCCCACAATTGACAGTCCCTGAGCAGATCTGTATGAACACAAAAGGCTACGTTGCTAAAGCTGTATCAAGCTAGCAAGAGATGCTACATTCCAAAGAGTTCTCAGATGTATGGGTGACAAGCAAGTAAAAAATTGGTAGTGTTCGCTGAATCATCCAGACCCAAAGGCAGCAGATTTTTCACTTTGTTGGGATCTTCTGTAGTAAACTCAGGAACCAGCCTTTATGAAATGAAATGGGCTGCATGGGAACAGCCAAAGTGACAGTAGATTTTGTGTTCAATGACCGTATGGTTTTCATTATCTTGTTCTGGATGAAGAATTCATCCAAGAAATAACCAAATGAAAGCTATATGTAAACCATGTCAACCCATCCTTGGATGAGTGTGTCATATTTGCTCTATTATATAGTGGTGATTGTGTAAAAGTAGGCAAAAGAGAGAGGAAGAAGTAGGAAAAGTAAAGACAGTACACAAAAAAAGGTCTGGTAGGAGCAAGAGGAAAGAAATGTGTCAGCCACTCAGCTATCTCATTATGTAGCTTCTCACACTCACCGAAGATGTAATTCATCCTGCAGGTGCAAACACTGTTGGCTTTCTCATGGACTCTTGACGGATGGACCGGATGTGTGTTTCCTTACCCCAGATGCTCTTTAAGAACACTGGCAATGAGATAGGGGATTGTGTGCACCTGAATCAGCACATTCACTGAGCAACATAAACTAGGCAGAGAAGCTTTTCTTTTAATACAGGAAGATGGCCAATCTAAACACCTTTTTGAGCCACCTCTTTATAACTGCCCCTGAGATAAATTTGACATCACCGCCCTGATTACTCATCACCAAGAGACACATTAGTGGACAATTATCAGAACTCATGACAATATTGCATCCTGGAAGAAAATTCACCCTTATGTTTTCTACAAGGCTTTCAAGAATTTAAGACAGATTTTCTACAATAAATTGAGGGAAAATAGAGAGGTTTTTTCAAGTTATTGAGTAGATAACATTAGATATGTGAGTATTCATTCTCTCTGAATCAGTTCCCCCTTCCCCTCCCTGCTCATTACCTCCCACCAACTATGAAGATTCCAAAATCTGAGAGAAAACCGACTCTTTTCAGGTTGAAGTTCCATTGACTCTTGGCAAAAAGCAACTTCCTGGTTCAAAGAAAAAAGGCTTATAAAAAAGCTCACAAGGCTTCTTAGACATCAAATGAGTCTTACAAAACCACATTTTGATGAGCTAAGTGTAAATGAATCAGAAACACATGGATTGAATTTCCCTTGAAATACACATGGGTTTGAAAATTAAGGAAAAAGTGTTTAGCTAAATGTGTTTTGGGTTTTCTTGAACTGAAAACACTTGAAAAAAAATTGAAGCATTTGCTAAACTCTAATACACTGTTGTGTTTGTTCAACCCTCCTCCAAATCAATTAAATTTCCACGAGGCTTCCTCCATTCCCTTGTGGTTTGTCTTGTCACCTCAGTCTTGACACTTTATAGACCAAACTAAATTCCCATTGAAAAAATAGACTGCTGTTCATCTACTTAAATATGAGGTAGCTATTAAAACGCCCAGTGAATCAGAGACATTAAGGGATGGAAAAGCACCCATTAGGTCATGTATTCTATCCTGAGGGTTGGAGCACATGCACTCATGGCTCTCTAGGGCTTTATCCAGTGCAGTTTTAAATGTCTCAAGTGGCAGGGCTTCCACCACCTCCCTTGAGAGAATATTGTGTATTCTAATAGGTTTTGCCATTAGAAGCTGTGCCTAAGTGTATAACAGAGGTACATTGGGATGTCTGGGGAGAAGGGGTAAAGAAAGGTATTATGGATAATTAACTCTTCCGTATCAATCACCTATATAGCATATTCAGCAAACTTACTTTAGCATATAGTGGTAATGAATGTGCTATGATATATGTATACATTACTAGTTGTTATGCAAAAGCAGTATTTGGTAAATAATGTAAAATTATGCTTATTTTAATGCAAAATAAAGTTTCACAATTAACTCATCCCAATAAAATATGAAAATTCACACATATTCTCTTACCTGATATTATTCTTTTAACATTCCTTAAAAACACATATCCTTGAAATTATTAACTTAAAATTTTCATTCATCAGGAAATAATATCTAAACAGAACACACCTACCATCTCTGTATATGTATTCATATATGTGTGTGTGCACACATATCTTCTCCCACAACTCTCTTCCTTCTACTGCTGATATGTTTATTTTAAACCTTTTCACAGAAAATTAAACTTATTGTCCATTTCTGCTAATTCTAAAGAAGGCATCATATTTGTTAGCAAGTATCTATTTGCCTCTCTAGATAGAGAATAAACCTAGCTCTCAATATAACTGACATGTTTTTAGAGGTTGTATGGCAGAATTTACAATAATTTGCTCTAGTTCTCATTCTATTTACAAATGAGTTAGAAGTCACATAATGAGTTACATGGCCTGTCATACTGCTACTATGCTGACCTTTTCAAGATTCTGCATTATGAATAGCTGACAGGCATACTTCGTCCATGCCAGTTATTGCAACCTACAAAACTTAGCCAATGAAGTAGCAAGAAGAGTCAGGAAAGGGGAATGGGAAACTGCACGATATTCTTGACTTCTCCTTTTCACCTCTCTCACGTCAGCTTTTCATGTTTTACCTAAGCTTTTCTTTTTCTCTTATTTTTTAAATATTTTATTTATTATATTTTTAGAGAGAGGGGAAGGGAAGGAGAAAGAGAGGGAGAGGGAGAGAAACATTAATGTGTGGTTATTCCTTGTGCATTTCTGACTGGGGACCTGGCCCACAACCCAGGCATGTACCCTGACTGGGAATTGAACCGGTGACCCTCTGGTTCACAGGCCCATGCTCAATCCACTGAGCTACACTAGCCAGTGCTCCTTTTCTCTTAAAATGAGCTTTTCCCTCTCTCTTTACCCTGTCTCTCCCATTATTTTGCCCCTGTGTCTGCATTTCTGTTAGTTATACAAAATGTGTTCCTTGTCTGAGTATAGAGGTGGGACATTTGAAGATAAGTAGTTCTCCTTTTTACTCATTTAAGGTTTGCAGGGGAAAATAGGATTGAGTTGAATAAATATTTTTCAAAATTCTACATTCATTTGATTATTACCAGACTTTTTCCTATTAAACCATCTTTCTAGAAAATATTTTAAATAATACTTAAAGCTGAGGACTTGCCTTTCAATTACTACATCCTGCATCTCATGATACTTATCATTAACAAATTAAACCAGGTCATCTTCCTTACTCAGTTACACCAAATGTGGAGTCACTCTATATACACTGTTTATATTACTACTTCATCTTTGTTTTATCATGGTCTTTTCCTACAAACAGATCTAGCTTTCCTTTTTTAATTTTTTTCTTTAATCTCTCCTTGTAAGTCAATCCTTGTGGCCCTTTAATAAGCATATTACTCCTATGTGAATTTCTTAATAGTTTCCCTTTCTCTCTTGCTTAAAGGTATCACTGTTAATATTTAACAATTTCAATTTTCTGTTTTTAAAAGGGTTTATTTGGATTTGTAGTATTCAGGCTGGTTTGGATTCAAAGACAAAAACACATATGCAATTGCTATTTGATAGCAACAAGACTTTTAAAAATTATTTGATATTGAAATGAGTTGAATTTTGATATTGAGATGATTTGAAATGAGTTGAACATTTGATATTGAAATGATTATGAGCACAGAGTAAGAACAATATTCTTATACAAGTTTTTAGATGAAAGAAGGTGATGGGATTAGTCAAAGAATATATATGTTTTAAGCCATGGATACAGACAACAGTGTGATGATGGCCAGAGGGAAGGAGGGCAGGGGCTGGGAGGAGAGGGACAAAGTGGGGACAGAAAGGGGGACATCTGCAATGGTGGCAACAATAAAAATAAAGAAAAAAGTTATTGTGTTCTGTATTCTACTCTGAATTTATTAGGTTTCTGTGTAAAGGGATATTTATTTTACTACTTAGAAAATGTTTTAAATTGTGTCTTAAGCTCAAAAAGCACCAAGAAATAAAAGGCTCCATTATTCATGAAGAGTTAAATTTTGGGATTATGGTAAGCATACGAGGCATATGGTAAGCATACGAGGCATGCTGCCATGTTATGGCCACTAGTTTGTACGTTTAATTATTAGCAAAATTGAAACCAGTTTTAATAATGCATATGATATGATGCCTTCGGCTTACACAAATTTAGTGAAGTTTAAAAATATATCAGGTTAGCTTATGGTAAGGTAGTACAAAACTAAATTTAAATATGCATATTTACTTCCTACTTCTTAAATAATGGATACCTTTAAGTAAAAGCCACTATGTAGTTTATCTTATGAGGCACATCAGATGAGTATTTGTCTGAAAGGGAATTCAAATTCAAGATTTGTTTCTTTAAAGTGCTGTTATTCTATCTTACAAATGAATGTTATTTCAAAAAAGATATTAATAAATCATTGAAAGCCAACATTTTCTATGCTATGATCATTCCATAGACATTGGGAAAGAGAGAAAATATCTATAAAGCATTTAGTGATGAGTAATTCACAAGGAAATAATTACAAATACAAGTCAAACAAATTGGCAATTGTTTGCATTTCGAATTAGAAAGCACATGGAATGAAGCATTGCTCTGATTTGCTTCATAGACATTTTAGAGAAAACTATTCCTACTTACTTTGGGGAGGCTCACATGGAGGTCTAGCTGATAGAACATTAGTCTGGGAGCCTGTATTTCATAGTTTCTTCTGGTTTGATCAGAACTTGCTGTGTGGCCTGATGGAATTTACTCTGGATTTTCAGTATTTCAATTTCCTCATCAGCAGCTGGAAAAAAAAATTTTTTTAAATGTTAAAGGTATTAATGGTCAAATGCTAACAATTTATTAGGCCCAAACCATGTTTCTTATAACAAACATGTTTTTCCTAAAGTTACTGGTATTCCTAATAGACTCAGTTACATCTAGACTTTTTAGATAATTATTTATGTCAACTTAAGAGGTGAGGAACCATGCATATCTTCTGAAGAGATAAGGAAATTCAGTTGAAAAGATGACAAGATTGACCCAGGGCCATTATGGGTATCAGAAAAATTAGTTAATGCCTTGTTTATGGAAATGTTCAATAAATATTACTTAATAAAATCCTATGATGTTAAACCCAGATTAACCACAGACATGTTTATTAACTCCTTAATTGGTGATGTTGGCACTATCTGCTTGTCCTTACCCTATATGTAGCATCAAAGAGCAAAAAGAAAGTACGGTTTTTAACTCTTCTCTCAACAGGCATACTTAAAAACCACAAAATAGTCAGACTTAATTGTATCCTCAGCTAATGGAATGAAGAAGAATGAGTTACTGAGGAAGGACATAGGCTAGCATAGGCAGATAAAGTAATGTTAGCCATGAATTAATTTGAAATTCGGTATTTCCCCCCACACAGGAAATCCAAAATTAAAATATGTTATATAAAAAAGGTATATATGACTAGTGCAGTTAGTGGTCACACTTTACTTTGACCCATGCATGGTTGGGTTGATTTATGCACAGTCAGTAATAGCACTGACTCTCAAATAGGAGGGATCATATTTTGAGGTTTGCTTGGAGAATCAAACTCACACTTGTCATCACTTTTTGTTGACATTGTCCTAGATTTTTCATTTTCAAAAAATGTATTTTATTATTAATAGTTGCATTTGAATAAGTCAGGATAGTTTGGTAGAACTCTGCCTTTCAGTCATTCAGCCACTTCAATAAAACGTAATATAAATACTTTTCTCAGAGAGGTTTTATCGCTTATTGAATATTGAAAATATAACAAATAAATTATTTCCTTTAATATTTTATGGGCATTTTTTGTGATTTGCAATACAATTACATTAAATATATTTTAATTGCAGGTTAATTCTTGAATTTCTGCTTCCCAAGTAAGGAGATGAAACTTTATTTTGAAGAAAATGCTTATTGGCATTCATTATCCATTATAAGGACTATAATTATATCACTAAACACATTAAAAAACTAAGACACAACACTTTTGAAGAAACATCAGAATTTACTTCAAACCTTGGTAGTCTTTTTTTATAGATGATTGTACCAGATGATAACTTAAATGTAGCTAAAGAAGGTAGATTTTCATATTATTCCAAAATCAAAGATTTTTATTTAAATTATATTAATGTTCCTTATTATTTTGCTCATGCTTAAGTTTAAATTTTCCTATGCACATAGAAAAAGGGGAAAGTGATAGCTAGTAATTATGGGCTTTATTAGAAGAATTTTGCAAGTGGTTGAATTATGATAGTTTCATATTATTTTTATCAGATGCTTGAAATCAACAAGTTTATTTCAATAGTAGTTCAATTTTTAGTCCATTTATAAAATCAGAATAAAGTTAAGGTCATTAATTTTACTGAAATAAAACAACTGGCATTTTACATTTAGGTTCAAAATGTAAAAAATAAGTAAAATTATTTGTCTTTGTAACGATATTGTAAACATAAATATTGGTGAAGAAAATTGTCATTTTAAAAAACAGCATCATCTCAAATTGGGAAACCTATAGAACAGAAATATACTTGCAATTAGGAGTGGTGAACACATAGTTTATATTTTTATATATTTAGTTTATATTTATATATATTTTCCAAGCTAACTCTGAAAATCTTTGACTAAAATGATAGTTGCCAGATTTTATAATTTTTAAAGAAATATTTATATGGTATGACTCTATAATACAGCATTTTTGTGATGAAGTTAATGATGAATAACTTTTTAAAAAACCAACATGGTAATATATGCTTTCTCCTTTTATTGTCCCTTAACAAACAGATTATAAAAACATTGTACTGCTTCAGAGGTAAGCCAAAGTAGTCTAAAATGGCATTAAAACCCTTCTATAATCATACAGCTGTGTTAAAAATCAGAACAGAATTTTTTTTTAAATCCTAAAATTTGGAGCCAAAAAAGATTCAAATAAGTAAAGCAATCATAAGAAAGAAGAACAAAGTTGGAAATAGTTCAAACTATATTACAAAGCTATAGTAATCAAAATAATTTGGTAATGGCATAAAAACAGCTCCATGGAATATAACATAGCAACCAGAAATAAATCCATGTATACACAGTCAATTAATTTATGAAGACAAGAGAGCCAAGAATATGCAATGTGAAAAGGATAATCTCTTTAACAAATATCATTAGGAAAACTAGGCCTCCAAAAACAAAAGAATGAAACTGGACCTTATTTTATTCCATACATCAAAATCAGCTTAATATATTAGAGTTGGCCATGAGACCTGGAGTGATAAAACTACTACAAGGAAACATAGGGTATAAGCTTCTCTATATTGATGTTGGCAATTTTTTTTGTATTATACCAAAAACAAAGGCAACAAAAGCAAAAATAAACAAATGGGAAAACATCAAACTAAAAAGCTTTGCACAGAAAAGAAAACTATAAACAAAATAAAAAACAAGCTACGGTACAAGAGAAAATATATCTGATAAGAGGTTGTGACATTATGATTTATAAGAAATGCGGCAGACCCTTCTGCGTGGCGTGGGCCCAGCTCCCACTCAGAGATGCACAGGACCCACACCCACAGATCGGTTCTCTCGTGGGCAATCAGATTTGCAATATACCTAAGCTGCTTCTTGCTGAAAACTCTCCCTCACCCTGCAAATGCTTATTGTAACTTCCTAAAATCCATGCTAAACCTTGCAGGGACCAGTGTAACAGGCTCAACCACTTTTGCCTTTTCATTTGCTAATATCCTTCTTCTGTGATGCGATTAGGGGCATTGGATCCTTTTGTTGTAACTGGAGATAGTGAGTGAGGACCATCTTGTAATGTGAGGAGATATAGAATAAAGGCCTGTTGTAGTGGAGGCCTTGGCTTTTGCTCCCCTTGAGAGAAAAGCCATGCTGTCGTCCTTTTTCCTCCACCGGACTCGGTAGTCCGTGTGCATGTTTTTATTTCATCCATAATGACATGGACACTGCTAGCCGGTGTTGGCATCAAAGAAATATATATTTTGTCATTCAGGTGACCAAAATGTATTTCTCATATGTATTTGAGCTTAACCCACAAGTGCTGGCTCACAACTACCAAAACCCTTAGGATTTCCTGGCTGTTGAGAGTGACAAAGCTGTCTTTTGTTATATTAACAAGTATACCCCACCTAAGGGTGGGGGCTGGTTACCAAGAGAAACAACCATATGATTACAGGGTTGGAAACTTCAGTGTCACCTCTGACCTTTGGGGAGGAGAGAGGGCTTAGAGTTTGAATTTCTAAGAGAGAACATGGAAGCTCTGTGTCTTTCCCCTGTACCTTACTCTATTCATCTTCTCCATCTGCATATTCATCTGTATCCTTTATCATATTGTTTTATAATAAACTGGTAATCCAGTTAGTAACATGTTTTTCTAACTCCTGTGAGCCACTTTGGCAAATGCGGGGTGGAAGCAGTTATGTGGGACTGAACACTTAACCTGTGGAATATGATGCTATCTCACAGATAGTATTAGAATTAATCCCTGGCTGGTGTGGCTCAGTGGACTGAGCACTGGCCTGTGAACTAAAGGGTCACTGGTTCAATTCCCAGTCTAGGGCACATGCCAGGGTTGCAGGCTAGGTCCCCAGTAGGGAGTGTGTAAGAGGCAACCACACATTGATGTTTCTCTTCTCTCTTTCTCCCTCCCTTCTCTCTCTAAAAGTAAATAAATAAAACCTTAAGAAAAAAGAACTAAGATGTATTCTATCTCTGTGTAGATAGTACCAAAATTGACTTGAAGTCTCAAACATCATACTAGTGTCTGAGAATTGTTTGTTGATGTTGGGTAAACCCTCAATTGGAAACTGGGTCCAGGAACCCTTTTAGTAATTAATATGCAAAAGATACTAAAAAAGCAAACAAAATACCCTCAAAACTCATGACACTCAATAGTAAAATTAACATATGAGTTAGAGAGGACAGAGTAGGGATGAGCAATGGAGAAAAAAACAGGACAACTATAACTGAACAATAAATTTAAAAAAAAATTAAAAATGGGCAAAGGTACTGAATAGACATTTTTCCAAAGAAGACATGAAATGGCTATAGGGTATATAAAAAGGTGTTTATCGCTAATTATCAGGGAAATGCAAGTCAGAACCACACTAAGATTGCCTCACCTATTAAAACAGCTATCACCAAAAAGACAAGTGATAAAAAGTACTGAGGATGTGGAGAAAAAGGAATCCTTTTGAACTGCTGGTAGCAATGAAAACCGGTGGAGCCACTATGAAAAACAGTATAGAGATTCCTGCAAATAGAAAGGCATTAAAATTTATTCTTGTAATAAAAATGGAATATTGAGAAATTTAAATGATACATATTTAAAACTGTACAATTTAATTATTTCAATTCTAAAATTGTGCTGCAAAATCTTTTAACTTGTAGAGAAACAATTTGGAATTCTTGGGGGGGGTTGTTGTTGTTCTTGTTGTTTTAAGATTTTATTTTTATTTATTTTTAGAGAGAGGGGAGGGAAGGGGAGGGAGAAGAAAGGGAGAGAAACATCAATGTGTGGTTCCCTTTCACACACCCCCTACTATAGGCCTGGCCCACAACCCAGGCATGCGCCTGACCAGGAATTGAACCAACAGACTTTTGGTTCACAGGCCAGCTCTCAATCCACTGAGCCATGCCAGCTAGGACTGGAATTCCTAGTTTTTATTGAAACATGTATTTAGCATAATGGAATGGAGAAAAGTTGAAAGCCTACGGTTTTACAGTATTTAAATATTAAATCATTGAAAATAGTCATGAATAGCTTACTTATTTAAAAAAATGTAGCATTACAAAAATAGTTGTTAGACTTTGGAGAAAGGTAATGTGAATAAAGCAAAAAGACAGTACCTTTAAGAATAATTGCAGCATTATCTATATATTTTTATATTAAAGAAAATTAGAATTAATAATATTCTTTCTTTAGTAGAATATACCATGAGCTTACCAGGTTCTTCAGTATGTTAACAGATCTTATTTAAAATTATTCTGGTCCACAGATAAGAGTTAATTCAAGGCTTCTACAATTTCAAATTAATTAATCAGAAAAAGAAACTTGAAGAACATTGTAATTTTATAAAGAAGTTAAAAATAGAAAACCTTTATGATGTTCTCACAACTCAGTAAATTTATTTTAAAACATTGAATTGGCTGTATTTTGTGGCATATAAACTATACCTCAATAAAGCTGTTAAATTTTATTAAAAGCACATACTGAAAAACAAAATATGTTCTGGGGAATGAAACTGGTAACACAGCAATAGAAACAAACTAAGTAAAATAATTAAGTTTATGAAAATGTACCAAAATGTTATTCTACATATGCCCCTTAATAATATTCAATAAAAATATAATTTATTTTGTTTTAATTTATAGGAATATATGTTATTTCACATTAAAAAAGAAGTTTATTTTTAAATGCAATTTTTGAAATAACTCTTTTTACAAGGAAACTGTGTTTTTGATCAGTAAATAATCATTTCAAAATGATCTATATACATTAGTGCTTTCAGCACTTCCTTTCACTCTTAACATTGTTCCATTTTGGATAATACTTATACTATTGCAATGGCATTCCATGTTCTAAGACATTTTTCACTTTATTTTTTATTGTTGACACTATTGCAGATGTCCACTTGCCCACCTCCACCCAGCCCCAGACCCCCTTCCCTCTGGCCTTCACCACACAGCAAACTGTAATTCTTTTAGCCCTCATAGCACCTATATGAAGCAGGCTATGCTGATAAAATTGAGGGCTAGAAAAGAAAAGCAACATTCCCAAGGTTGCACAGGTAACAAATGATGGCTACAGGATCCACATAGAGGCAGTTTGGTTCCCAAGGAGTGAACTTGTGTTGGTAACCAGACCAGGCTCTGCCTTCCTCTTCTGGTGGATAGTTTTACTCTTACAGATTTATTTTCCAATTATTTCTGCATTGCTTTTTTGATTTATTGTATCCCAGAAATACTTATAATTACAGCTACATTATTCTTCTGTTCCTCTCCCTGCCTCCATATAAGCATTTGGAGAAAGTTAAGAGCTAGTGAAATGAAGTAAATGCATCTACAAATAACAACTTGTACTATTTCAGCTGCTACTGAGAACTGTATAACATGCATGTAATAACATAACATATGCAGTTCTGATTTAAACATTCCCACTTTAAAATTATATCCCTTATTCATGATTCCATTACCCAAAATCATAATAATGATGTGAAATCCCGTAAAGGTAACATGATACTCAAAGCAGGAGTACTTTTAAATGTGTATGTGGTTCTTGGTGAAAGTATTACTCCATCTTCCTGTACTAAGTAGATAGGAAAACAAGGGAGGATTACTCCTACTAGTCCAGTCTCAAAGGATGGAGGATACGCAGTGCTATAATTTTCAGCATCCCTCTTTGTCCCTCCAGATTCCATCAGCATGACTCCTCCGTTCCTCCCACCCAACCTAGTCCCAAAGGTAATCTTGGCATATCTATGCTTCATCTTTTCCCAAAAAGGCACATGACTCTATTTCCCACTATATTATGTGGTTTGTTTTGTTTATTTGTTTTTGTGACAATGTCCCGTCATCTCCCTTGTGTGCCTCTTCCTCTTACTTAAATTCTACTCCTCTTCAAAGATATATTTATGGTCCTACCTCATCAATAAAATTATTCACTGCACATAATCCAATCTGTTGAATTATATTAACACTTGTTATCTCTATTATACAGTCTAACACTGATTTTATATGTGTATACTATATATGCATAGATACATACATGTATCTATGCTGTATTTGATTTCTTGTTTTTCTCGTTCTTTCCCAATAGTAAACTTTTGTGGAAAGGAGTTGTATCTTCAGTTTGTCTACGCTCTCCAATTATGCTCATCATTTGGTTGATAGACACTTGTAACCACTTAACATTTTATTTATTGATTGATTTTTTAAAGAAAGAGAGAGAAGAAAGGAGAGACAGAGAGACAGACAGAGGCAGAGACATTGATTCATTGTTCCACTTATTTTCATATTCCTTGGTTGCTTCTTGTATGTGCCCATACCAGAAATTGAGTCAGCAACCTTGATGTACCCAAATAACACTCTAACAAAATGAGCTACCCCACCAGGGCCTGGCACTTGTGCACATTTCATTAAAGAGTTTCTTTTCTATTGATTTAAGACATTCATATTTGTAAGAAGAAGGGCTCAGAATTCTGACATCCTTTATCCCTAGCTATTTGTAATATAGACCATAGAATAGGTTCTTATATTCAAATAGTAGTATGAGTCCTGTAAATGCATTATTTCCAAAAGTTCTAAATTCCAGGAGGCCTAATGTCTATCAAAATCAACTGCATTACATTGGAATTCAGATGCTTACACTCCTGTTCCTTGAAGATGTGGCTGTCAGTGTTCAATGTGTTGATTTGAAAAGCAACAACCTGGATTAGATTGCTGCATGGAATATCAATATTCCAGGCAGACTGAAACATCTATGGCATATCTAAATGAACTCTTACAGCCATTCAGTGCTTCCTAAATTTTCTTTAATTTGAGATTACACTTGTAATTCTGAGGGTTAATTGAATGCACACCACCATTAATAGAGAGAAGAGGACATGAAATAACAGCAAAAAAACTGACAAGTGTATGAGAAGTACTGAGATGCAGAATGGTGGGCTTCATTTTCATCTTCCATTTGTCTTCTTTCCTTCTCTCCTCTACCTCCTTCCTCAAAATTGAATTTAGAAAAAGTGTAATGAGTATATAATATTTTCTTCCTCTTCTCTACTTTAAAATGCCTTAAGAGAAAATTTAAATTCTGTTCTAAGAGTGCAATTCAGGAATTACAAACAGGAGCAATGTACCTTTGTACTATTTTGAATGAAATCAGGATGCATCAGGTTAAAATAATAAAATACAAAGATCAGTATCAGCATACAGCATGTATAGAAAATGACATAAAATTTCTATTTTTTTCATCAAGACCTAATTTTTAGAGTGAAACTTGTATATCATGGAGATGAGATCTTTTAAAGTTCTCCAGTAAATAATTAACATTTTAACAAGACAATGTTTAGAGCTATTAATCATTTTTAACATAAAAATATGTTTATCTACAATTTTATTTAAAAATCAAAGAATTAAAACGCATGCTATGCTACTCTAACAATGTTTTTTTAATTTCCCTAACTTCTATAACTTTTTTACATAAGTACTGTACATATATACATATGTATCATATTAATTACATACATATACCTTTTACCATAGTCATCATTTTATGTAAGTGAATCCATGACATAATAAAGTGATATTTCAGAATATTAAAGTGATTCAAATATTTGAGTTATATTGTTTGAGTTAGGTCATTGCTCTTTTGCTCTCACTAGTAAGTGCTTTGTTACCAGTGACACTCACCACACTGCAACGAGTGTATGAGCTGAAAGATGGGAGAAGAGAAGGATCTCCTCAAAATAAATTTAAACAGTGATTCTATTACCTCTACGGTATTAAATCAAACACCCTATTTCATTGGGAAGGCCAATTTTATTTGAATATAAAAACTATGGTATAGAGGTTTGGCTCTTTTGCATTTGATTAACTGGACATCATTATTTTTGTCCAGTGTTACTGAGAAATAATTGTCACTGTATCACTGACATCACTTGTATGCACTTGTGATGTCACTGTATACATTTAAGGCTTATTAAAATGATGGTTTGACTAACATGTATGGGGAGGACCCCCAAAAAACAGAATTTATTTAGAAAATATCATGTATTTATTCTTACATGTTTAAACTTGTCACCTGCAATGTATTATTCATTTGATACAATACACTTATCAAGACTTTTTTTCTACTGCTCAAAACAGTTTTTTTTTTTTTTAAAGATTTTTATTTATTTATCTTTAGAGGGGAAGGGCAGGAGAGAGGGAGAGAAATATCAATGTATGGTTGCCTCTTGTGTGTCCCATGCTAGGAACTGGCCTGCAACCCAGGCATGTGCCCTGACTGGGAATCGAACCGCAATCCTTTGGTTCGCAGGCTCGCGCTCAATCCACTGAGCTACACCAGCCAGGGCTCAAAACAGTTTTTGAGCTCATTGATTTTGATGCTTTTTAGTACCTCTGGTTTTTTGTTTCATCTCTTTCCCACTGGTAAAGTTTCCCTTTGACGACTTTTTTCATTGAAGAAACAAAAGATAAAGTTGCCTGGGGCGAAACTGGGTTGAATAGGAAGGGTGGGGCATGGGAGTCACGATATTTTTGGTCAAAAACTGCTGAACACTCAGTATGGTGTGGGCAAGTGAGCCTATAAATGACCCATCATAAAATGGGCAAACACTTTGAGTCTTCAATAAAAAATTAACTGAAACCACATGTACCATCTCACAACAATGCCAACTGGTACAGTAATACAGGTAGGTACCTAGAAGACTCACCTAGTGGGGGAAGTCTATACTACAAGGAGCCCTCCTTCCAGAAGATAATTCCATTTGGGGGGGATCCCTCCCTAGTGTTATTAAAAAATTACCACATAGGTTCAGCTGGCATCTATCTTCTTATATAGATACAATAAAAACAAAAGAAAGAAAGAATTTTAAAAAATATTCTCCTTGTGATGAGGACTCTTAGGATTTACTTTCTTAGTAACATTTCTATGTATCATACAGCAGTGTTAACTGTACTCAGACACGTTGTCCATTACTTCCCTAGCACTTATATATAATTGGAAGTTTGTACCTTTCAACCACATTCCTCCAATTACTCATCCCTACCTCTGGTAACCACAGATCTGATCTCTTTTTCTATCCATTTGTTTGTTTTTAGATTCCACATATTAAATAAGACCATGCAGTATCTGTCCTTCTCTGTCTGACCTATTTCATTTAGCATAATGACTTCAAGGTCCATCCATGTTTCTGCAAATTATGGGATTTCCTTATTCTTATGGCTCAATAATTTTTCACCATAAATATCCATTCATTCAACTCATTCATTCATCCACTAATGAACACTTAACATTGTTTCCTTATTTGGCTGTTGTAAATAATGCTGCTATAAACATCAAGTCAGTGTTTTCATTAACTTTGGATATATTCCCAGATACAGAATTGCTAAATCATGAGGTAGTTCTAATTTTAATTTTTTGAGGATCTTCCATACTGTTTCCCATTGTATCTGTATCAATTTACATATTAGCCAACAGTGTACAAGGGATCCCTTTTCTTCTCATCCACTCCAGTATTTTTTATTGCTTGTATTTTTGATGATGGCCTTTCTAACAGGTGTGACATGTATGACAAGTCCACAGCTAACATAATACTCAATGGTGAAAGAATAAAAGACCATTATTATTAAGGCAAGTATTCAAGCAAAGCTTGCCTTACTTTACTTACTTACTTACTTACTTCTTTGAGGAAAATTATATATTGATGATGTTTTTATAAATGGCTTTATGATAATACCTGTTGTTTTTCTTTTTTTTTTAATTTTTATTTTCATTGTTGATCTTGTACAGTTTTCTGTCTTTTATTCTCACCCGAACCCGCCACCCCAGCCCTCCCCTCCTCCCTCCCTTTTCCACCCCCCCCCCATAGTTTTTGTCCATGTGTCCTTTATACTTGTTCCTGTAAATCCTTCCCCTTTTCCCCTGAAATTCCCTCCCCTCTCCCCTCTGGTGACTTTCAGCATGTTCCCAATTTCCATGTCTTTGGTTATATTATACTTGTTTGTTTGTTTTGTTGATTAGGTTCCTGTTAAAGGTGAGATCATATGGTATTTATCTTTCACTGCCTGGCTTACTTCGCTTAGCATGATGCTCTCAAGTTCCATCCATGCTGTTGCATAGGGTATGAGCTCCTTCTTTGTTGTTTTTCTTATACAGGCAAACCTATATTATATTCCAGAGATGCTGTGTTTTTTACAAGTTGAAGGCAAGACACTCCACCAGCAGAAAATTACAGCTCACTTTAGTGAAATACTTACTCAGTTGTGGTAGCCTGGAACCAACTCAACAATATCTCCAAGGTATGCCTATTTGTCACGTGTTGCATTTTTTTCCTAATACCAGCACTACATTGGCTATTTCAGGAATGACTATTAACAAATAATTGGTTAAATAACAATTAACTCTGGTACTAGGACTAATATCTTCACAACCTTTTCTGGATTACATATAGACTCTCTATAAGAGGTGTGGTTTAACTTATTCCACATAGGATAAGTAGCTTGTAGCTATATGGAAAGGAGGTTACTTTTTTGCTTTTAAAGCTTACTTTTAGTTAACCTAGGTGGCACAGAAGATTGACCTATTCGGATAACCTTTAGAGCCATGAGTAGAAAAGTTCCCTAGCATTAAATTATAGAAGAAATTCATCACCAAACTAAACAATAAAATGAATTATTAGTGTAAATGTAAAAGTAGTAACTATAATGTTAAGCAAATTTATTGTGCAAGTACAGAATCAAAATGAACATCAGAAAAATGGGGTGTGAGAGTCTTCATAGTATCATACTCCTGAGCGATCCCATAGTGTCATAGCCTGTGGGACCCCAAATGAGTGACATGTTTATTGGTTTCCACTAGGATAGACCCATTTACCAATACATCATTTACCAATACAAGCTTTGTTGCCAAGATTGAACTTCAGCAAAAGGCAGAAAGAGAACCTGAGGTTTCACATAAGTCAGGAAAGGGGCATGGGAATATAGCGACGAAAGCACTAGAGTGTTCACTGCTCTAGTTTGACCCCTCATGTTTAATACTTCCTTCATTGGCATAGCATGAAAGGTGACTGGCCAGCTTTGCAAAGGTGAAGTAACCTAGACCAAGGGTCCCTGACCACCAGTTTTTGGACCCTGCTAGTCTGACTGCAAGATAGTTGTTCTGGGGAGCAGAGAGGGAAGGACTAATTAAAAACCCAGGTATATTGTATCTGATCCCACAAATTCTGGCTCTATAGGTTTATCTGGGATGGAGCATAGATATCTGTTTTAATTTTTTTAAATTGTTTTTCTTGTTGCTGTGAGGTGGCCTAGGGGCCAGGCCCCTCCCCAGCTAGACAGCTCAGCTCTGATCTGCTTGGCTCTGCTCCACTCTGCTCCAGCAATGGGTGTTTCGACTCAGCCAGAAAACACAGCCTTCAGTTTTTGGTGGAAAAGGAAAGTGTGCTCCCTAAGCCAAAAGCTGGCTTATATGGACAGAAAATCCCATACCTGGTCTCTGACTGGCCCATCCTCATGCAGATGAGGACCACAAATCCTCACAGTTTGATTGGTCCAATAGGCAATCTCTTGATTGGTCAGAATAGAGCCCCTCTGATTGGTCAGAGCTGCACAGCTCCTGTTGGATGGAGAAAGCCCCAGTACTATTGGATTCTAGCAAAATCACAGTGCGAGCAGGCAGTTCAATGCCGCGGCAGATAGTTCCGTGCATGCTGCTCCCTGAAATGCAGTTTTTGTGAAAGACTTCTCTGTAGAAATGGCTGCTGGGCTCTGTTTTTCTGTTTTGTTTGTTTGCTTGTTTGTTTGTTTTAATTTGAGCCCAGTTAGCCACCAGAGCTCTTCTTAGTATGTTCTTTTTTTTTTAAGATTTAAAAAAAATTTTTTTATTTTAATTGTTGATCTTGTACAGTTTTCTGTCTTTTACTCCCACCCCAGCCCACCACCCCAGCCCACTCCACCTCCCTCCCATTTCCATCCCCCCTAGTTTTTGTCCATGTGTCCTTTATACTTGTTGCTCTAAATCCTTCCCCTTTTCCCCTGAAATTCCCTCCCCTCTCCCCTCTGGTGACTGTCAGCCTGTTCTCTGTTCTTTCTCAGAGTCCACACTATACACTTCTTTAGTATTTTAGAGAACCACAGCCCTTTATTAGGGGTTGGTGGGTTGGTTTGAGGCTTTCAGTGCCTACTGAATAACTTGCCTTCCATATTGAGGAGGGTATTTTCAGACTCCTGATTGTTCCTGAGCATCTGTGGGTTTTGGTGGGCAAGTTTGTTTTGAAGTAACATCAGAATTGCAGCAAGTTGACTGGGAATTTTTAATAGCACAAATAGATTTTGAACATAATATAAAAAGACTATCTTTAACCATATTTAATCCCAGATACATTTGAAGGTTCTTCTTAGTTATAAACAAATAAAATAGATAGATATTGACTATATGTCTTATTACAGGTCAACTGATTTAAGGCTACATTGGAGAAAGCAATGTAAATGATATTCTCAGCAGGACCTGGAGAATTCCCAGCCTGAGAGACAAAGGTTGGTTTGGAAGTATGGAATAAATTACCTATTAAAGAATTTTAAAAAACCTATAATGTTTATGATAATATTAACCCACCTCAACATCTTAATTCCCTACTAAATGAGGCTTTTACTATCTTCTGAAGCGGTCTTTTCAAGAGATTTCCAATTTTAAAATAAAAATATATTTTTCTAAATATTTATGAAATACCCAAGATGAAAAATTACATAGGTTTCTTTATAGATCAACTGCTTTTTTAGTTTTATTTCAATGTGTTTTTCTGCATGTACAGCTATAAAATGTTTATCATAACTTTCCGGATCTAAATAAATCCTACCAGTAATTGATTAATCACATATCCACTTTCAACTGTTTGTATTTCCTTTAGCATATCAATCTCACCACCATTTCTGATGAGCATGATCTCATTCATTTTTTCCCAGCATTGCACATGAAACACTAGATGTATCTGACTCTTGTCATTGCCATTGTAGATTATGAGCACACACGATGACAAGCATTGTGCTAGGTATTTGGAGTACATTATTTCTAATTCTCACATCAAATCTATAAGGTAGGAAATTTCCTCATATTACAAACATGGGAATAGAGGTAAAGAAGAGAAACACAAACTTGTTCAAGATTATTGAGAAGAGCTGTAAACCAAAGGTGTGTGGCCAATTTGTCTGACTGCAATACCTATATTATTTATCTAGCTTATCTTTCCAGCTAGATATCTCCAAAGTGGTTCTCTCTTCTTTCTGATCATGCAGACCAATTCTCATCTTTTTTGACAAGACTCTTCTTCATGGCACCGTGTGCTTCTTAAGACTTTTCTGAAGGTAAATCTCACTTCCCTTAACTGTTTCTTATGCTATAATTCCTACTGCCTTTACTGTCTTGTCATGTTCCTTGTAAACAGGTCCATGTGGGGCCTATGTGGGGCCTACAGGGCTGACTACACCTTCCTGGTGTTGTGTGTACACCTTCAAGTGGAGTTGCACCATTATCTACCTTATTATAGCTCAGTGCTCCTATTAATACAGCCTCAGGGTCCATCAGCCTTTTTGGCAGCCACATTGCTGTTGACTCCTACTGAGCTTATTGTCAACTAAATGTGTAAGTATCTTTCACACATGCTGCTACTAAGTTGTATCACAAAGTCCTGTCTTTGTGCATTTTGTTTCTGAATTCAGGTATAGGGCCTTACAATTATTACTATTAAATATAATTGTATTAGAGTCAGCCCATTGTTCTAGGCTTTTAGTACATTTCAATATCTTTTAGTATCTATTGTGTTGACGGGGATGAGGGGAATAGGGAGGGAAAATTGTGAATCTACCATTAGTTACTCTCCCTCATGACTTAACACTTTTGATTTTGCAAATCTAGTCACATAACTTTTAACCTATTTTAATATTTTGATAAAGCTCTTAACTGAGTAAGACTGGTGGCAGACAACCAGAAATTTCTGTTAAGGATAAGGACATTGGCCTCAAAACAGAAGGAAGTTTTAGGCTGTAACCTAAGCTGTGTCTCTGAATTCTGCTTTCACTGTGTCCTCAACTACTATGTGAATCTTGTCATACATAGATTTAGAATACTTGTACAGAATTTAAGAATTGATGCTCAAGTGAGCTCAGGTAGGCAAATGTTATAAGCAGTTTACAACAATCAAACTATGGCTCGGAGGTTTCACTCAAAATAAATTATCCACATGCTCTAAATTCCAAGTTAAATAAAAAAGGTACCAAACTAGGGATAAACACTATACAGCTGATGCTTGAATGACTCTGGGGTTACGGACTCCTACCCTCACTCCTCTATAGTCAAAAATCCCCTTGGGTCTGTGAGAGATTGATTCCAGGAATCCCTAGTGTATACCAAAATTTGTGGATGATCCATTCCCCTATATAAAATGGCATAAATCAGTGCATATAGTTGACCCTCTGCATTTTTGAACTCCCAACCATGGATGGAAAACAATGTAGGTATTTATTGAAAAGAATTTTGTATAAGTGTGCCAATGCATTTCAAACCTGTGTTGTTCAAGGGTCAACTGTGTAATAATTTTGGCACCAAAAGAATCACTACCAGTTTAAAATTATGTAAATATTATGACTGGGTGCACTGCGAAGTTTTTACGTGAGGTCAGAGATGAAAAACACAGTTGAAGAGGAATAAAACTATGTCTCTCCTTATCCCTCAGCCTTATTTTCTCCTCTGTTTCAACTCTTACACAAATACTAAGTGACCTAAAAAAAAATAAAAAAGGCAAGAATGTTCCATGCCAGACAGTTTTTAATCTTCTTCCTCTAACAGCTTCCAAGAAACTAAAAAGGGAAAAGTCCATGGAGAGAGGAGGAAGATAATCAGGGTTGATTGTGAATCTGGGAAAAGTCTCAACTATGTATTGAGATTCACAAAAATGAAAGATGAAAGATCACAAGAGAGGAAATGAATAACCATTTTGCCCATTGCCAGTGTTCTGCTCCCCATCCTCCCAGCTGTGGCCCATGCTTCAGCTTTACCCTTCAGATCTGAGTTAGAGGCACATGCACACAGCTCTGCTGCTGTGCTTTCTGGAAGTGTAGTCTGCCTTTCTTTAGCATGCCCTGAAGATAGCTTTCTTAGTAAACATACTGTTAGGCTGAGGAAATTTTATCAGGGGGGATGTAACCACTCTGTCTGGTAGGAAAGGCTTTTCCACCTGCAGGGTATAAACTATTGGAGATATAAACAAATATAAAAAGGGTTTTTATTTTTTTGGTAGCATCAACAACCAAAAAAAAGAGAGAGAGAGAAAAGAAAGAAAGAAAGAAAAGTGCTTGAATCAAATATTTTTCTCTTTTCTGAAGAAGATTTGATGTCATGCATTTACTATTGTTATTTTCATAGTATGTCCACTGTGCCTAGCACAGTATAGGGCCCTCGCCAGGCATTCAACAAATTCTGGTTCACTAAATAGACTAATTTTTGTTTGAGTTCATTTCTAATGAAATTTTTTGTCATAAATAAGTATGAGCAGACATACAATATGAACACATTTGTGTTGTATTGGGCACCAGGCCTTGCAGGATAAAGAATTCTGTATGCTTTTGTAGTTGTTTTATTCTTGGTGGTTATACCATATATATTTTTTCTTTTTGCTATTGAATTGTTCCATTGTTTCAGTTGTGATAGAATATTCCATATCTGAGTGTAGGGAAGTTCAACCTTCTCTTGAACTCTGGGTTTTTCTCATTCAATTGATTTGATATAGGACCCCAAAGTTTACTGTTTAACAGTTTTCCAGGTGGTGCTGATGATGTTGGTCCAGAGACAGCACATTAAAAACCACTGCACTAACCCAACCCCTGAATGAAAAATGAGAATACTAGAGGGATAGTGTGGATGAAGTAACATATCAGTCCAGTTGCTAGGGCAGCACGCACACCCTCCTTCCCGATGAGGCATGTTTCTGTTTTCTCATGTGGTCTTTCCAAGCAAAGGCAGCATAAGGAAGAGCAAGGGAGTGGCGGGGGGGGGGGGCGGGGGGGCGCTTAGTAAAGTGAAAGCGGCACCAGTAAATGAGGACAGAGCTTATTTGAAATGTGTGATTAAATAAAAAAGTTTTTACTTGTTTTACAGTTCTCAAGGGGAAAGAGTGAGGTTCTATTATCTCACTTGCTAAGTTCTTCCACATCTAAAAACATTATTCAGAACATTCCTGCTATGAACTTAAGTCCATTTTCCATTGCTAATGAGGCATTCTATATTATTCTACTAAAGAGCTGATGTTGGAAAATAAATGTCTATGAAGTAACCATATTAAAAAATAAAATTGAAATAAAAAATAATTAAATGCAGCCAACTGCTTTAAGCAACCATTTCATCAAATAGTAAGAAAAGTATTCAAAAGCTATCCAAAATCCGTTCTCCTCTGTTACTTCTTTGCTTATTGCCTCATCACATTGAGCCACATCTGACACTGAATCCATAGTCTCAATGCATTTCCTTGTTCTGTGGCCAGGCCTGGCTCCTTTCAATGAACTGAACTATCTTCATTTATTCCTTAGTATTTATTTAGCTTTGCCCTGTTCACATCAAATTATAAAAAAACAAAGTCTATACTTATCCACCAAGAAAGGTAAACTTCTCAACTGCCTTGATGAAGACAATGTCAGAACAGGAATTAAGTAGGACACTTACAGGTTCTCCGTTAGGACAGAAAGAAGAATTGCACTGTTCCCAAAGAATTACATACCGGTACATCGCTTTCATAATCCTTTGAAGTAATTAATACATGACTCAAGCTTCTCACAGATATATTTATTTGTTATTAAAAAGACTATGTGGAGGGATGGAAAAAAACCACACATCTTTACATTTATGAAAAGAATGCTTAGCAATGCTGGTACAGAGAACCAGACATTACACTACGTATACTAGAAAATTAACCCATTAGAGAATTCACAGAATTATGATGGAAGAAGACCCACAGCTCACTTTGGTTAATGCCCTGACTTTGTTGGTTTTGTTTTAATTTAACTTCTCTTTTTCTGTACTTGGGTAAACGATTCCAACAGAAGAATATTGGTCTCTATACTTTATGAAGTGTGCAAACTTGAAATGCTAAATAACAAAGCATTGTTCTACACCCAAAACCCCAGTCTGCTGACATGTTTGCCAGAGCATACCCAGGTGTACTGACCTTATTCCCTGCGATGTTAAGCATGTAAAGAAGCTCATGCTAGAGACTTCTGGCCAAGATGGAGGCATAGGCGGACGCACTGTGCCTCCTCTCACAACCAAAATTAAGGACAACAAATGTTTTTTAGAAACAAGAAAACAACCAGAACTTATAGAAAATTGAACTGTATGGAAGTCCAACAACCATTCATCCAGACCAGTAAGAGGGGCGGAGTCCCAGCAGAAAAAAGTGGAGGTGAGGACCCGGGAACACAAGCAGCAGCAGCTGGCAGTTCCCAAGTGCACAGGCGGCGGCTGGCAGTCCCCGGGCCCACAGGTGGCAGATGGCGGACCCTGGGCACAGGGGGGCAACTGTGCAGACCCAGTGAGGCCACACAGGGTGGCTGGCTGACCAGGTGGTCCCACATTCGCACGCACAGACGGTCCAGGCGAAGGGGAAGCGGTGGAAGGGACCGGAGTCCAGGAGAGAGCGGAGCAGGTGCCATTCTTCCCTCTCGGACCCCACCCCCACCTACAGCATCACAACCCAGTGACTGGGCTGCCCCGCCCTGAGGAACACCGAAGGCTCCACCCCTCACTATGTAATAGCCGCGACCAGACTAAAACCAACCCAAAACAAAACAAAACAAAACAAACAAACAAACAAACAAACAAATGGCTCAAACCTGAGAACAAATGAAAGCTCAGAGCCAATTCCTCTAAGCCGTGAAGAGATAGCCAACCTATCAGATGCACAGTTCAAAGCACTGGTCATCAAGATGCTCACAGAATTGGTTGATTTTGCTCACAAATTGGATGAAAAAATGCAGGCTACAATACATGAAATGAAGGAAGATGCATGGGGAACCAATAGAGATGGGAGGAAAACTGAGACTCAAATCAATGGAGTGGACCAGAAGGAAGAAACTAACAACCAAACAGAAAACGAGGAAGAAACAAGAATTCAAAAAAAAAATGAGGAGAGGCTTAGGAACCTCCAGGACATCGTTAAACATCCCAACATCCAAATTATAGGGGTCCCAGAAGAGGAAGAAGAAGAGCAACAAGTGGAAAACTTATCTGAACAAATAATAAAGGAGAACTTCCCCAACCTGGCAAAGGAAATAGACTACCAGGATGTCCAGGAAGCTCAGAGAGTCCCAAAGAAGTTGAACCCAAGGAGGAACACACCAAGGCACATCATAATTCCATTAGCCAAGATTAAAACAAAGGAGAGAATTCTAGAAGCAGCAGAGATAAGGGGACAGTCACCTAACAAAGCAGTTCCCATCAGACTGTCAGCTGATTTCTCCAAAGAGACCTTCCAGGCAAGAAGGGGCTTGAAAGAAATATTTGAAGTCTTGAAAGGCAGGAACCTACATCCAAAATTGCTCTATCCAGCAAAGCTGTCATTGAGAATGGAAAGGAAGATAAAGTGCTTCTCAGATAAGATCAAGTTCAAGGAGTTCACCATCACCAAGCCCTTATTATATGAAATGTTAAAGGTTCTTATCTAAGAAAAAGAAGATCAAAAATATGACAGTGAAAAGACAGCAAACTCACAGCTATTAAGAACCACACCTAAAACAAAAGCAAACTAAGCAAACAGCTAGAACAGGAACAGAACCACAGAAATGGAGATCATATGGAGGGTTAGCAACAGGGGTGTGGGAGGAGGAGAGAGGGGGAAAAGGTACAGAGAATAAATAGCATAGATGGTGGGTAGAAAATAGACAGGGGGAGGGCAAGAATAGTGTGGGAAAAGTAGAAGCTAAAGAACTTATGACACATGGACATGAACTAAAGGGGGAGGAATGTGGGTGGGAGAGGGTGTGCAGGGTGGAGGGGAATGATGGGGAAGAAATGGAACAACTATAATAGCATAATCAATAAAATATATTTTAAAAAAGGTCATGCTAGTATAAATGATAGAGAAAAGGGTTTATTAAAATGCACACACATCCATGTTTATCGCTAGGAAAAAAGCAGTAAATGCTTATTATGCTAACTTAAATATCCTTTGCCAACTTTTTCAAATCATTCTTAAACAGAGGGAAAAGAATACATTTTACTCAGTCCACATACACTCACAAACACACAGAGCAAACAAATTTTCATACAATTAACTGTGCTAAATGAGATACATTCTAACATTTTCTATTTTGTCCCATCTTCTTCTCTAAAAGTGTTTGTTAAACCCTGCCAAATTAATTTAAGTATTCACTAAAGTTGACAAAAATCTCCTATTTGAAAAACTGCTAATGTGAAGGAATTCTATAGTCATAAACAAATAATCCTTCAGTATGTCCATTAATTACTTTCTCATTTGTTTCTGTAGCAATTTAAGGTTTTGATGTAATGGATATTTTGAATCCATGATCACTTCCATTTGCCTAATGCCAATTTGAAGGTAACTGCAAAATATATGCTATGCATTTGAAGATAGTGTACTTTGGTAATGTTACTGTTACTTAAGATGCAACTCTTAATGAATGTTTTACAGTTTCTATTGCAACCTGGTGAGCAGAGTGTACCTAGTGTCAGCAGGCCTAGTACCTTTCTGCTTCAGTTCCCTCGGGCTCATCTCTACTTGACTTTCTATGAATTAGATCACTCCTAGAAGTGTAAAAAAGTATCTCTAGCAATGTTTAATCCAGATGATTAAAAATTCAAAAGAAGCCCTTGTACCAGCTGTTAAACTCTGTTCGTGAGTTGTAATTCAGAGTTCAGACCCCAGCAAATTGAAGGTTAGGTTAACAGGATCATTCAGTGGAACCACATTAAACCGTGGCAACCAGCACAGTAGGTGAACTGTTTTATACATGCTCATTTGCAGGAGATAAACTAAGCATGAGCAAAACTGGAAATCTTGCTATCTAATCTGATTTTTAACCTCTATCCTGCAGTATGGTTTACGAAGAAATGTCAGAGAAGCTAACCAGTTTTGTTTACTTCACACCAAATTTAAAAAAAGAAAATCCACAGAAATTATCACATTGAATATTATTTGAAAATTAACAAATAAATTTCTCATTTTGAATTTTAATTTTCTCAAAAAGTCTGATGTTTCAGAGGCAAATATTTTTGCTGCTACAAATGGTTATGTGCTGGAATGCTTATCTGGGGAAAGATCCTAAATTAAAATAAGCCCTTAGTAGTAATGTTGATGCCCCTAAACATCTGTGGACATAAATTGTGAAAAATCATCATTATAGTAATTCCATATGTCTAAAAAATAAGAAAACCTAAGTCGCAAGTCATACTCGAATAGGTATTTTATGTGTTCACTTGAAAATTAAGAATCCATAGTCCTGCAACCTGTTCCTGGCTCAGTCACTTTCTAGCAGCATGTCCTTACGTAACGGAGACGTGTACACTCTCTGGGCCCCACTTTTCTCACCTGTGTAATGAGAAAAATGGACTAGATGCCTTCTTTTGTCAACAGAGTTGCTTTCTTTTGTGATATTTCACGTGTCTAAGTTTACACGCTAATTGATGTGGGGCTGGATCTTCTTGTTGGCTGCCCGGAGAGTGGAAACAAAAGAATTAAAGAAACACAAAATACCTTTTTACTTAAATAAACTTGAAATCTCCCTTTTCTCAAGAATTATTTATTGTATTGGAAAAGGAAAATAAGGCTTCTCCAGAAGAGGGTGAAGAAAATGACATAGATTAGTTAGTAATCTGAGATTAGAAGACAAAATAAAATCTGTTGAGGGAAGTCTAAACAGATGCTTCTGCATCCTAATGCAGTTGACACAGATAAAGAAAGGAGTGAAACTTCTAAAGCCGTGACTGCTAGCTTCAACAGAATGGGAAAGGTATCACCCGCCCCCCAAAGAAAAGCTAATATTTGACTTAAAACCAGATTAGAAGAATAAAATATTTTTGTGAAAACTCAAATCAAAGTTTTGAAGAATCTTTTAAAAAATATATAAACCAAAAATGAAATATTTCAAAGATCACTGTCAGTCATTAAACATCTACTTTAAATTGGTTTAGAAAAACCTAGAATATCTGTACACTACATTGTTATATAGTTCACTCATCTTTAAATAATTAGAAAGCATAACTTATTAATTGGCTTTTTTCTAAAAGGCTTCCTAATTCTCAGTGTCCTGCTTGCCTGTAATGAGGTCTTCTCTGCATCTAAGGAGCTGTTACATGTGGAGGCCTGAGTGCAAGACATGGGTTAAGAATATAATAAAGTTACATGAACAAAGAAGTGCATTTATTAAAAAAGAATTTATCCTTTACCTGTTAGGGTCAGAAATTTTGGTGCTTTTTTATATATGCATAATAGATCATTGATTTATCAAATCAAGGTGGTCAATCAATGATAAGAGCTATAAAGTCAGAAAAATCTAGGTTCCAACTCCAGATCACTCTGTTACTGTGTGAAGGTTGACAAATTACTAACATTCTTTGATCTCCAGTTTTCAAATCATTAAAGTAGAGAAGACATCTACCACGGTGTTATTGAGCATTTGAATGAAGTAATACATATAAAGCTCACCATATTGGAGTTATTCAATATATTATTTATTTATTGTTTAATATGGACATAGCAGTAATAATTTTTCTAGAGCAAAATGAAATCTTCCAAAGTATAAACTAAATAAATATTCTTCATTTCATATCATATATCACTCTCCAATGGAAGGAATCATTAAATAGCATGGTATTAACACTATGGACATCAGGCAAAGGGATGCAGGTAACTAGAGTGGGAAGAGTCCAAGAAAGAGGCATGAGACCCTCCAATATTTAGAGACAGGTGTGTGAGGCCTGGCTCAGGCACTGGTACCGGTAAACATTATAACACACAAGGTGCATTTGGAATTTTATGCTTTGATTTATATTCACCCCCTCAATTTGACCCCTAATATCACCTATCGGAAGCCTTTCTTTCTTTCAGGGTCCACCTATTTGTTCCATCTCCTTGAAAGATATTTCTCTAATTGTGTTCTTCCTCTTTGATGAGAGAACACTCGAGGTATTTTGCCATGCATTACGATGTATTTATCTGTCCCCTTTAGCAGATTGCTAGGACTTTGATGGCAGCAACCCTAGCATTTCCATTGCCACCATTATAAAAATGACATGTAATAACTGCTTAATGTGCCTGACATACTCTTAAGTGCTTTTCAAGCATAATCTCAGTAAATCCCTTAAATACTTTACTCTTATTTTACAGCTGAGCAAATTGAGACTTAACAAACTAAGGTAATCCATTCGAAGTTTCCTATGTAGAAAGAAGCAGAATATTTCTATATCAATTTTATTTTTATTTATATTTATTTATTGTTTAGAGAAAGGGGAAAGAAAGGAGAAAGAGAGGGAGAGAAACATTGGTCGGTTGCCTCTCATATACACCTGAGCTACAGGGGTGGAACCTACAACCCAGGCATGTGCCCTAACTGGGAATCGAACTGAGCAACCCTTTGCTTTGTGGAGCAACACCCAACCATCTGAGACACACTGATCAGGGCCAATATCAAGTATTAACTAGACTAAAGACCTTGGCCACTGCCTGAGCTACTTTTATGTTATTTACTTTATAATTCCCTGACACACTGTAAATATTTTATAAAATGTGTTGGCTAAATAGGTGAATGAGTTCTTCAGTTAATGGCTCTGCTTTCCATTCGGTATCCACAATGAAACCTTGACCAACAGAAATTAATTTTGCACAGCCTTCAATTAATTGGAAGTTTTATATTATTATGGGCTACCTTTAATAGAACATAGCAAATCACAATACATTTTTTCTTTTGGTTTTCAATCAGAAAATCTTCTTGAGGCTATTGAAAATCATCCCTGTTTCTTTCTGTTTTTTTTAAAAAATATATTGTTGTTCAATTACAGTTGTCTGTATTTTCTCCCCACTCTTTCCCCCTACTGCCTCCAAACCCACCTCCCTCCCTTGCTTCCACCCTCCCCCTTGGTTTTCATCCCTGTTTCTTATATCTTGAACACTCTTGGTGATATTCTTCCTTGAAAAAATATGATCAGGACCACAGGATCATGTAATCTTGAACTTTCAGGGAGGAAAAAATTTATTTATATGTATATAAATAAATAGTCCCCAGGCAATTCACTTGGAACATTTTTTAAATAATATTTTAAAGTAAGTTTTGTCAACATGAATCAAAATATATATGTTTATTAAATCTTTAGCTAATGAGAAATTCCAAATCATAGAATATCTGTTTTCTCAGCTGTAGGGAAGATGCTATCAGTGTCCCATCTTTATTCTGCAGATTTTGCAGCATGATCTGATTGACTTACACTCACCCCCATTTGCATCTGTGTGCTCAAGGGCTTTTTTCCTGGACCAAGGAAGGTCATTCTATGTACTCATGACAGTCCAAGTCCAGGGATTAACACACCACCACTGCTCCTTCCTTTCCTCTCCCCTCCCCACCCCTATTCAATAACTCTCTTATCCAATGACTGTCAGGAAATGGTATACAAATATCCCTGCTCCCTCATCACTAGGATGGCATCCTTCTGAGCTGTGTGTTTTGCACTATATTCTAAAGGTCTTCTGCAGGATTCTGTGCCAGCCCCACACTCTTGACAGTTGGCTTAACAAAGCACTCATTAATGGATGACTTCATTTCCTTGGATTTCTGCCCTGCACCCTCAGCTAATGTTTTATGCACCTTCCAAATAAATTTTTTGCCACCGCATCCTTATCTCAGGGTCTGCTTCTGGGAAAACCCAAACTAAGCCACCAAGCATTCTAGTTATCAGAGCTTTTACTGTAGTGATAGAGTCTTCTGAACAAAAGGAGAAAAACAACAGCATGAATTTCTTCTCCTTTTGTGCTCTTGTTTTTAGTACAAAGAAAGACACATTTAGCTATGCTTACGTATGATTCTAGAAGGATATTGAGGGGGCTGATGCATATTTCACATAAATCCTGTATTCTGGGATATAGATTCAATACATGGCGATTTTATGGACTGAATTTCTGCTAGCCCTTAATCCATGTGAGAAATGAGGCATTTGAGTACGTGGGGCAGAATCTCACAGAAGTAGCACTGTGTCCCCACCTATAAAGAGCAGGTCAGTACATGAGGACATTTCGGATTCGGGGGAGGGACAGCAGTGTGACACTACGATATCCAAAGCTCTATAGCCATGAGTTAATGTGTAAAGTACTTTCTAAATTACAAACTATTAGTCAAGTATAGAATAATATTAGTATAATGTTGACTGATGCACATACAATCATATGAAATAACCTATAATCTGTCTCTTTCTAAATTTTTGAAAACCTGTTTTCCTCATCATGGACTTTAATTTGTGGACCAATAAACCTTATCAGAACTAATTGTAGCTATGAAATATACCAACAATGAATTTACCTCAAAGCTAATTTATAAAAAACTATCTTCAACTTTTATTTTCAACTATTTATCCTTAATTAAAGGAGTTGATCAAAAATGCTATGAAACTTATAGTGTGCGGTTATATTACCCCTTGATGTTAAATGTCTTAAAATAATTTTTCTCTTAGGAGTATATTCAAACACTGAGTTCATATTTAAAGGGTGTGTGAGGTTTTTCTTTTTTTTCATAGACACAGACAACAGCAGGGGAGAAGGGGCGGGGGAAGTACAGGAGGCAAAGGGGGGTAAACGGTGACAGGAGGAGACCTGACTTGGGGTCGTAAACACACGGTACAATGTGTAAATGATGTCTTATAGGATTGTACACCTGAAAACTATATAATTTTATTAACCAATGTCACCTCCATAGACTCAATTTTTTTTAAAGTGTGCATTTTTAGTAGCAGTGAATGTGCCCTTCACATGTATACTAGAAGCATCCTTCAATTTTAAATACATTTTCGAGACAAAACTAGTAGGTCGAAAATTTGACTTTCTGAAAAAAGAAATCCATCTCCATATGATGTAATTTAGTTTCAAATTTTATTTTAAGGACTAAAAATCCCCTACTCTTAATTGATGCATTGGGCATAACATGTATTTTTAGATACAGGGTAAACAATTTACTTTAGTATCAAGGAAACATCAGTTAAGATTTTATTAGAATTCTAAAAATGAATAATAAGCCCAGCCCAGTGCTTCTTACAACAGCTAAAATAAACTTGCAGCTCACACTATGGTGATGTAGCTAAGCTCTTCTTTCATTCCATCAAACTGCATGGGGCAGGCAGCTGGCCTATTTTTCGACACCCTTGGTATGTTTACTGCAGCCCTGTAACTGTGTAACTTTGTCTCATGGCAGGGATGGTTGCTAGGGCTTGGACCACACCTTCCTCTTGCTTACCTAAAGCCCATTGGTCATGATTTCATAATCGGGCAGTTTGCACAGTGTCAACATGGGGGCATTGGCAAAATTTTCCTCTGTGTTTCTACAGGTGTTACATTTTTCGCTCCCCTAGTGACTACTAATCATTCAATTGGACTAAAATGATATATTTTAAAAAACAATGTCCTGGCATTGCTGAGAACATGCATATAAGGCCATGAAGGTCTACACAGCAAGATTGCACAATAACCCATTAAAATAAACATTTGCAACCACAGATAGCTGGACTGAAATCCTGCTCTGATACAAATAACATCTGGACAACTTTTGTTTGCATCTTCCAGCATAAAACACCCTTGAGAAAAAATAGAAGGCAAGCTAAAAGACAAAGGACCACTAAAGGTTTTATTATGCTGTGGGTGTGGTGCCATAAATTTGAGGGGGTTCGGGCCAGAGTTGCCAAACCTGAATTTAAACAGCATGTTGTTTTTAAAAGTTGTAACACTTGTGAGGAACAATTCGGTTTTCTTACATAATTAATCCAGTGTGAAATAGAGTGACTGGAAATCATCCAGTGGTTTAAAAATAACTTAATTATTTCTAAGTTCCACAGTGCTATAGGATCCCACACTGAGGAGAAAAAGTGGAGGCATCTTGGTACCGAGAATGTCGTTATTTTTCAGCAAGCGCTTCAGGAAGGTGACATAAACAATCTGACTGCAAAAGACTGTGCGGAGGGCCAAAGAAACTGAGGTTTCCTTGGATTATGGATCTGGCTGGTGAGCAGGAAAAGGTTTCTTTCCCTGACATTTATGTATTGCTAATACCTATGAGTGTATATTACTAACACCAAAATAACAAACAATTGTAAAGTGGGAGTAGATGCATGCAGAGAACAGAAGGAAGAGGGCAAGAAGTCTGGAAAAGAAAGAAAAAACAACATCTTTAATCAGATCCCCAACATAGGCCTGGGAATCATAAACGACAGTAAATGAACTTTAATTTCTAATGTTGTTCTTTGATGTGAAGCAAAGTAATTACAAGCTGAAAGATACTAGCAAGTATTATATTCAAGATAACGAAATTGCCATAAATAAATTTTTATATAAAATCTCACTTTCAGGGTGGGCCAACAGCTAGCAAGTATATATTTATGTCAGCTACAGCTGGCCACTAAAAGCAGAGGAAGAAAGTTTGCTTTAGCAATATTAAAATCTTGCAATATAATTCACAGTTCTATCATGCATTTTCCCCCTTTACTTAAATGGGACACATGAGAGGTGCCAATAGTCTTGAAGAGCGAGGCCAGAAGTTAGTTTAAATTCTAGATGTGTCCTTATAATACTAAGTGGGGGTTACTAAATAATTTGATTGACCTTCATTTCATCCTTTATTTAAGCTAGAGTGCAGAGGCAAGAAGAAAATGAAGGCAGACCTTTATTCATTCAGGTACTCCGTTAAGTGCTTACTGTGGATCTAGTATGTTTCAGATACGCTGTATTTATGTATTCTTTTCCCTTTAGAAACAAAATATGAAACACAATTATATTACTACTTACCAGAATGAGCATACGTAATTTTGATACACTAATACCCATGACAGGGAAAGTAGATGTCATTTATTTAAACAAAGCATTCATTAAGTTAAGCACAGAAGTGTTTCTAAAAAATTCATTTGTTGCTTATTTATGGATATTACCTGAATTACTTTCAGGAATTTCACTATAAAGGACTTTTCTCTTTTCTTCAGGAGCAGTAAGTGATAGCGGATATATTGAAAGATGGTAGTGAAGGGATTTCAGTTCCAGGTGGTTGAAGTTATAGTATCTAACTGCTGTTAAATGTAGTGTGTTTGTTTGTTTGTTTGTTTTATTTGTAGTTACTGAACTAATAGTTGGGAGATGACTAGTATAAGAACTTTACTGGCACAGAACTTTGTAAAGTTCTTGCACTGTTACAAAGTTCTGTAACTGAATTGTTGTTCAATTACAGTTGTCCCTTTCCCTCATTACTCCCCCCTGCCCTACCCAACCCCCATCTTCTACTTTAAATCTCTGCTCTCCCACCCTGTTGTCTTTGTCCATGGGTCTTTCATAAAGGTATATGAGTAGGGGAAGGTTCGACTCTTCTTAAGCAGGTTGAGAATTGGCTTCAATAAGGATAAAACATTTAATGTGGGTCTTGAAGAAGAACAAGAGTGTACTTGGTGAAGAAGAGGAAAAATGTCTGGGTATAAAAAAGATCATAAGAGGGAAGAAGCATAAAATGGCATGATGTCTGGGGGGAAAATGCCACTGTTTGGTGCAACTGAAGAACTAGGAAAGTGCAAGGAAGGATGTGACCTTCAATGCAAATGAAAATAAATGGGGACTACCTTGTAAAACAACAAAACAAAACAGGTTATGCTATGCCAAGTACTTTATTCTCTAGGCAACAGGGAAGAATAAAAGATATATACAGAGAATGACATAAGTGGCTAGAAATAGGTGAGTAAAACTTGC
This sequence comes from Glossophaga mutica, assembly GCA_039655065.1. Taxonomy (NCBI): domain Eukaryota; kingdom Metazoa; phylum Chordata; class Mammalia; order Chiroptera; family Phyllostomidae; genus Glossophaga; species Glossophaga mutica. The sequence continues at coordinate 75,313,210 of CM077306.1, forward strand.
TCATTAGTATTGAAGAGAACAGGTTATCAGAGTTTTGGCAGGATTTCCTACACTCTATTGTGGAGTGAGTTATAAGGTCCATCTTGACAGATAAAGGAAAAAAAGAGTTTCTGCAGGCCATGCCTGTTTTATCTTGCTTGTCATTTCTTACTACCTACCCTCATTATCTCTCCTGATCAAGATTTACCAACATAGATTTCCTTCTCCATCAAAGAAAAAGGTCTTTAATTCTTTTCTTTCTCCCCTTACCACACCCCTACAAACTAGAAAAGCTTAGAATTAAACTAGTTTTAGCACATGGAGACAAGAGTTTTATCCACATGAGGACATTGAAATGGTGGATTAGACATTGATCTGGCTATTGAACCCTCCTTTAACCATCATCACCTCCGAAATTATCTTGCTTCATTTATCTCTATAGTTTGTACAAGGGAATGCTTCTCCAATGGATCGTTCCTTCACTTTACATTTTATTATATAGCTACAGACTTAATGAACCTATCTGAACAAATTTTTAGCACTTTGCTTGAGAAGCATTAGTTTTAAAAAATGTATTGGAAAGAACAAAGATTATTCCAAGATGAAATGCTAATTAGCACTGTGACCCACGCAGACCACCTGGAATTCTCTAAGCCATAATACTTAGTAACTATTCTTCTCATGCAATGTAGCTTGTATTTCCTAATTTCTCAAGAGATATTTACTTGGACACTAGCTCTTTGTTTTCAACAGTTTTTCTGCCTTTGCAAATTAATCCCCACCTGTAGTCAAATGCTTCCACTTATGAAATCACAACAGTTGTTTAAATCATGGGATTAAGAATAATGGAAAAGTCTATGTAATTTTGGATTGTGGGAAGAGGAAGGGAATATTTTAACAATCAGGACACTTTTCTTATTTAGCTGTATATTTGAAGATGAAATAATAGAGAAAAGCAAGTGGATCTTCTTAAAACTAGGAAAGTAAAGTGTATAGTTGTGTTGTTGATTTAAAAAAGCCAGTGGCAAAATGACCAGTACAGACTTTAACTGTCCTTTATGATGATCAAAATCATTCACTCATTCTATGGATGGTATACTGTGGTGTCCCTAAATAGAAAGCTAGAATGACTGAGCTAATTACTGGATTTCATTGTACCATGCACTGTGGAATGGTTGAATCACAGAACACTGGATTCCGGTGACAAAAAGAGAAGAGTTACATGAAAATCTGTAATTGAATTAAAACTAGAATTTCTTTAGCCAAATTACTCTGAAACCTAAACTATTTTATTAAAAATTATGGATTTTATCTACAGTTAGTCAGTCAACCTAATAATTGCTAGTTCTCTCAGGTCTTCATATTGCAAAAATCCAGGTGGATTATGGTAAGAAAGGGCTATAAAATGCTATTTTCTATGCCCTGTTTGAGATATAAATGAGAAGGTCATGGCACAATAAATAATGGTTCAATGGTGAACCTAAGACTTCTACCTCTGACAGAAAAGTAGTAACAAAGATCATTTTTATCTTTGTGATTAAGAAAAGCAAAAACTGGACAAATATGTGAAACAATACTTTTCGAGACACTAAACATCAGTCTAAAGGACACAATCCCTGAAAGATGAGGGGAAATGAGATGACCCCTAGATTACTTCTTTGAAATTGTGTCCAGGGCATCATTCAGAAAAGGGGAGTGAGACCAGTCCAGTAAACCTCTTGAATTGAGGGATAAGGATAAGAGTTTGAAGAGACTAAGATGAAGCAGGAGCAAGCTACACAGAGAGAGAAGCCACAGAGTGATTTCACCTAATACTCAGCTAAGTACGAATCATTGAAGAAATTAGCCAAGGCTGGGGATAGCAGGTCCCAAAAGGTGAAAGGTAGCAGTTTCTGTTGATACTCACAGCTAGGAAAGGTTCCTATCCATTCCAACCAGGCCAGAGAACCTCCTAATAAATATAGTATTGAGCAGAATACTCAAACAGGTCCTGCCTGAGTGGTGGGGAATAATTAGTACTAATCTGAGCATAGCTTCAATTCTAATTACTAAAACTTCAAATGAAGATCCAAAAGAATCAAAATAATTTTATAAAGTTTAACAGTGTTCCAGAACAAAGCTCTAGAATATTTATAGGAACACAAAAATTTTGGACAGTCAATACGATAAAGTTTATAATGTCTGGCATTCCATAACTATTTGATCAAGCCCTAGATTATTGCTTTGCAAAGAAGCAGAGGTATATAGCTCATGATTAAGAGAAAAATAAAACAAATCAAACAAGAACTTTCACAAATATTAAAACTAGCAGATACGAATATAAATTTTTATAACTGTATAGTAAAGTTAAGGAAAGAAATGAAAATATATCTATTTAAAAATACCAAAATGAACTAAAGATGAAAATTACAATGTCATAGATGATACTGTGGCAGCTGGGATTAACTGAAGACAAGACATTGAAAAAGAAATAAAAATAGTGAATTTGAAGACATAGCAATAAAAAATACAAAATAAAATGTATAGGGAAATATTATTTTAAACAATGGGAATTTATAGGCAGGATAGCAAATAAATATGTTACCCACCTTCTCCTACAACCAAATCAAAATTACAAATAAAACACAGAAAACCAGCATTCAGAACCACCTCAGATTAGACTGAATGAAGTCCTACAGCTAGGGAATTGAAGAAGAAGCCACATGGAGACTGGTAGGAGGGACAGAGATTCAAACAGGTGGTCCCACATATGTGCGTGGCAGATAAAAAATTGGGAAGGATATCTTGGCTTCAGATGTCCCCCGCTGAAGAGCAGGGGTCTAAGCCCAACGCCAGAGCCCCCCATCCTAAAGTTACAAAGCCAGGAAAAGAAGTCCCCATAAATTCAGACTCTAAAAACCAATGAGGATTCAAGCTGAGGGAAATAGTTCTGTTGGAGTCCCAGGCAGTTCCTCTTAAAGGGCCTGCACATGGAGTTACACCAGCTTACTCTCTCTGGACTCCAGAGCTGAGAAAGAATTCTGAAAGGCACCAGAGACATATGAGGGGGAACTGAATTGTCTGGCATGGGTGCAACAGCTGGAGGACAGCTTTCTCTTAGAAAAAAGTGCTGGCAGAGGCCATTTTTCCTCTTATGAGTACCTCACAGTACCTGCAGAAGGGTGCCATGTATGAGATCCATCAACATGGCTCATGCTGTTTGCCTACCCTAATGATTCCCTGAGAAGAAAAAAAAAAAACAAGAAATTGAAATCTATTTGAAAAAATAATGACAAAAATCTTCCCTAACTTGGCAAAAAAAAAAAAAAAAAAAAGAAAGAAAAAAAGAAAAAAGAAAGGCTGTACGTGTTCATCACCACCAAACCAGTATTACATGAAATGTTGGGGTGTCTTTTTTAAGAAAAATTAAAAAAATCAAATATATAAACAATAAAATGGCAATAAATACATATCCAGAAACAACTGAGTCTAAAAAACAAAGTAAATGAGCAAGCAAAACAGAAACAGACTCATAGATACAGAGAATATTTTGACTGTTGCCAGATAGGAGGGAGCTTAGGGGGATGGGTGAAAAGGTGAAGTGATCAAGAAATTCAAATTGATAGTTACAGAATAGTCATGGGGATATATAATACAGCATAGAGAATATAGTCAATAATATTTTAATAACTATTATGATGTCAGATGGATGCAAGATTTATTGGAATGATCACTTAGCAAATTATATAATGTCTAATAACTGGGGTATACAACTGAAGCTCATATAAAAATGCATGTGAACTGTAATTAAAAAATCAAAATTATTAATTTGAATAAAATTAATTTAAAAAAAAATGAACAAAAAATTAAGGAGATTTAGAAACAGTTCAAATGTTCTAATATGTGTGTACTCAGAGTCTTTGACACTATTAAAAGAAAGGGTGAACAGAAAAATATTTTGGAGAAATTATAACTAAAAAATTCCCAAATTTGTAAAAAGCATAACATATGGATCCAAGAATTCAACTAAATCTAAACATGCACACATACAAAAGAAAAAGTGAAACATACCAAATCACTTTATGGCCATATTACCAAAAACCAGGGATAAAGAAATCTTAAAGGCATCCAAGGGGGGATTCAAGACATATTACATGTCTTGAAATGTCACCCTAAAAAGAGAAACAAAGTAAGGATGTGATAAATGGATTATCAAAACCGATGATAGCAGCAAGTTAACAGGAAGAAATTCTAAATTTCTAAGATAATTTAGATAATAGTATGTCAAATTAGAATTCTAAATTCAGTAAAAAATATCTTCAAAAACATCACTAACATAAAAACCTTTGCAGGCATACAAAAGCTAAAAGAATTCATTATCTATAGGCCAGTACTGTAAGAAATGTTAAAGAAATTCATTCTGGCTTAAAAATAACAGATGAAAATATGGATCTACGCAAAAATTGAAGAGCATTGGGAAAGATAACTACAGGATCTAACAAATTTTTTCTTAGTATTGAATATCTAAAATATAATGGACTGTTTAAACATAAATAAATAAATATATATGTCATGGGGGTTTATTGCATATGTGTAAATAAAATTTAAAACAAGAGCATACTACAGCTTCTTTACTTAACCATCTAGTGAAGGACACTTCATAAGGATGCATATATCTTTGCAAATAATTGTTTTCAAATTTTGGGGGTAGATACCCAGAGAAGAAGTTGCTGTGTCATACTGTAACTCTGTCTTAATTTTTTGAGGAGCATCCATGCTGTTTTCCATATTTGTACCATTTAGGTTTCCACCAGCAGTGAATGAAGGTTACTTTTTTTCATAACTTCTTCAACACTTGTTACTACTTGTCTGGTGTATAACAGTCATTCTAACAGATGTGAAGTTAAAGAAGATATAGTACATATATACAATGGAATACTACTCAGCTATAAGAAAACAGGAAATATCATTTGCAACAATATGAGTAGATCTTAAGAATATAATGCTATGCAAAATAAGTCAGACAGAAAAAGTCAAGAACCATATGATTTCATTCCTATGTGGGTTATAAAACTGAAAGCAACACATAAACAAACAAGAAAAGAAATAAACAAAATCTCATAAAAATAGACAACAGTATGTCAGTTACCAGAAGGAAGGGGGATGGTGGTTAAAGGGTAAAAGGGGTTAAATATATGGTTATAGAAGAAGGATTTATTTGGGATGGTGGTCACACAACACAATATACAGATGTTGTATATCATAGGATTGTATGCTTGAAACCTGTATAATTTTATTAACCAATGTCACCCTAAAAATTCACTTTAAAAAAGCAATAGTGTATATGTGGAAGAAAAGTCATAGAAGTATACTCTGGTAAGGTTCTTATACAGGAAGATAGACTGCGATAAGTTAAAGATATGTATTATAAGCCATAAGGCAATCATTGATATAATAAAATCAAGAATCTTAGTTAATAAGCTAAAAAGGAAATAAAATGGATTTATGAAATATATTCAATCAAAAAAGGCAAAAGCCCAATATAGAAAATTAAATAACATAAAGAAAACAAATAAACAAAAGAAGATGATAGCTTTAACATCAATAATCACGTTAAACAGAAATAATCTAAATGTCCCTATGAAAAGCCAGAGATAATCAAATTAGATTTATAAAAACAAGATATAACCATAAATTCCCTGTGAGAAATACACATTAAATATAAGAACACAAATAAGTTAAAATAAAAAAGATGAAAGGTTTACCATACTGACACTTATCAAAGGAAATATGGAGTCACTGTATTAATTTCAGACTCAGTGATTTCTGAGCAAAGAATGTAACCAAGGAAAATAAGATCATTTCATTGTGGTCATCACATCAATTCAACAGAATGATGTGACAATATTAAACTTTGATGTTCCTAACAGCGAAGCTTCAAAATAAATGAAGCAAAAACTGATGGAATAACAATGAAGTTTTTTTTATCTATCATTATAGTCAGGGATTTTAATCCCTCTCTTTCAATAATTGATAGAACAAATAGAAATTATTAATAAAATAGAACTGACATGTACTTAACCAATTTCATGTAATTAACATTCATAGAACACAATACTCAATAACAGTAAAATACGCATTCTTCTCAAGTATCAGGGAACATTTACTAGCATAACCTATATTTTTGCTTAGAAAACAAGTCTCAATATATTTAAAAGTAAAAACAAGCATGTACTTTGTCTATAACAAAATTAAATTAGAAATCAATTACAGAAAGATCTATTGAGATACTACAAATATTGGGAAATTATTTAACATGTTTTTAAGTATTGTCTTGCCCTAATAAGGAAATCAAAGGGAAAAAATAAAGTAGTTTGAACTGAATGAAAATGAAAACACAACATAACAAAATGTGTGAGATGCTAAAGCAGTACAAGGAAGTGTAAGCGGGAAAATTTATAGCACTAAATGGCCATATTAAATAATAAAAAGGTCAAATTAATGATTTGATGTTCCTCAAAAAAAAAAAAAAAAAAAAAACAACCTAGTATGGCAAGCACAGATTTAATCCAAGTTTATCAGAAAAAGAAATAAACATCAGAGCAGACATTGATAAAATAAAAAGCAAGAAAAATAGAAAAATCAGTGAAAATACAAGCTTGTTCTTTGATCAAAATTAATAAAATTTGTAAACATTTAGCTAGATTCTCAGGTAAGTAGAGAAAGGACACATATTACCAACATCAGGAGTGAGAGCAGTAGCTCACTCGAGTCTACAAATACTGAAAGGATAATAAGAATGTATTATGAGAAACTTTATGCCAACGAATTCCACAAGTTAGATAAAAATATAGAAATTCCTTGAAAGACACAAACCACCAAAACTCAAATAAGACAGATTAGATGAACAGCCCCATGTCTTTTAAATAATTTAAATTTTGGTTTAAAAATCTTCCAAAACATTTTTCACCCAAGATGATTTCACTAATGAATTCTGACAAACATTTAAGGGAGAAATAGTAATATTTTTACACAAGTTTATTCACAAATACCAAGAAAAGAGAATATTTTCCACTCATTCTGTGAGGGCAACATTATCCTGATATCAGACAAAGTCTTTACAAGAAAAGAAATCTATAGATGCATATCCCTTGTGGCATACGTGAAAAAATTATAAGTGAAATGTCAGTCAGATGCAACAATACAGAAGTAGAATAAAACCATATCATAACCAAGAAAAGTTTATCTGAGTAATGTGTGGCTGATTCAACTTTCAAAAAATGATCCATGTAATTCATCACTACACATTATTAAACTACAAAAGGAAAAACCATATCACCTTAGACACATGCATACATGTGTGCGAACACACACAAGCATCTGGGAAATTCAACATTCATCCTTGATGAAAAAAATCTCAGAAAACTAGAAATAAAAGAGAATGCCCAAAGCCTGATAAAGAAAACCTGTGGAAAATGTATAGCTAATATCATACTTAGGATAATAGCCTGAGTACTTTCCCCATAGGTCAGGAACAAGACAAAAATATTTGCTCTCACCACTTTGATTCTACAACATACTGGAGGTCCAATGCATTACAAAAATCCTTGAAAAATTAAAGCTATTTAAATTAGACACAAACATCTAAATACTCTTCATTCTCAGATATAATCATGTATGCAGAAAATGGCATATATTGTACAACAAAATTATTAAACCTAGTAAGTTAGTTGAGCAGGACTTCAGGATACAATTCTGATGTTCAAAAAGTCATCATATACTAGCATCAAATTTGATAATAATATGAAATAAAAATTTAAAATATATTTTTACAACATAAAAATGCTTAAAAACTAGTCTGACAAAAGATGCCTAACATCTATTCACTGGAAACTATGGCATACTGTTGAAATAAGGAAGACCTAAGTTAGTCAGGAAATATACCATGTGTGTTGATCAGAAGGCTAAATATTATTAAAATATCAATTCTCCCCAACTTTACCTGTAGATTTAATACAGCCTTAGGCAAAATTACTACAGGATTTCTAGAGACATTGTCAGGTTGAGCCCAAAAATCATACGAAAATGTAAAAATTCTAGAATAGCCAAAACAACACTGTAAAAAAAAACCCTTAAGGTTCAACACTACCTAATTTTAAGATTACTATAGTGTGGCAGCAATCAACAAAGAATGAAACTGGTGTAAAGATAACAAATAGATCAGTGGGCCAGAATAGAGAGTTCAGAAATAAAGCCCCAACATATGGCAACTTATTTTTGACAAAGGTGCAAAGACAAGTCAGTGAAGAATGATTACTCTGTTCAACAAATGGTGCTGGAAACAATTGAATATTAATATGCCACCCAAAATTGAATGTCAGTCCTTAATTGTAAAATATATAATAATTAAATTCAAATGGATCATAAACCTAAATGTAAAGTTTAAAATCACAAAACATCTAGAAGAAAATCTTTGTGACATTTGAGTAGGCAAATAACATTTTAGCTATACAACCAATTCCATGATTTAAAAAAAAAAATTGAACAATTGGCTGTCATCAAAAATCAAAACTTCTGTTCTTTAACAGATAGTGTAAAGATAATTTTAAAAACAGACTCAGAGAAACTATGTGCCACATATATACCTGATAAAGGACTTTTGTACAAAATATATGATCATTCTTTAAATTCGGCAATAAGAAAACATGCAATGCAATAATTAGACAAAAAATTTGAACAGACAGTTCACCAAAAAAGAAAAAAAGATGGCAGATATGCAAGCAAAAGGATGTCTAACATATTCTTTGAAGAAATAGCAAATAAAGCAACAGTAGATTTCACTATTTACTTATAATTATGGCTAAAATAAAAAAGATTGATTATACTAAGTATTGCTAAGAATTAGGAGGAACTGGAACTCTCATACTGTACATGTAGGAGTGTAAAAATTGCACACCCTTCTGGAAAACAATGTGGCAGTTTCTTTAGAAGTTACACATACACATGCTACATTATTTTGCCATTTCACTCCTATGCATATATACAAGAAGTGGGGAAAGATGTTCATACAAAGAGTGATATACAAATTTTCATAGCAGCTTCACTTTTAGTAGCCCTGAACTGGAAACAGTATGAATGGTCATGGACAGAGGACTGAATCAACAAATCATATCTACAGTGGAATATCACTCAGAGATGAAGGGGGATGAACTACTGATTGACAACACAATATAGTTGAATATCAAAATATTTCTGCTGAGTGGAAAATGCCAGACACAAGAAAGTACATATTTTGTCATTACTTCAAACTCTGGAAAAATTCAAACTAATTTCTAATAACAGAAAACAGATCAGTGGTTGTCTGGAGGGAGATATTTGGTGACATAAGGAAACTTTTTGGGACGGTGTATATGTTCAGTATCTTGATTACAATGATAGTTTCACAGGTGCATACATTTGTCAAAACCTATCAAATTGTACCATTTACTTTTTTTTCTCCAAATTGTACATTTTAAATATGTGGTTTATTGTATTGGGTTGGTCAAAGTGCTTGGTTGTCTCTCTTTCTTCCCCCCCTGTAAGATGGCTCTAGTAGTGCTTAGCTGTCTTTAATTTCATTGGAAACAATTTTATTAGATTGTATTGTAACAGCTGTCATATCAGCATGCAAGTAAAAAAAAAAATGCCCTGGCTGGTGTGGCTCAGTGGATTGAGTGCAAACCAAAGGGTTGCTGGTTCAATGACCAGACTGGGGCACATGCCTGGGTTGTGGGTGGGTCTCCAGTAGGGGGCACACAATAGGCAACCATACATTGGTGTTTCTTTCCCTCTGTTCCTCCCTCCCTTCCTCTCTCTAAAAATAAATAAATAAAATATTTAAAAAAATCAAAATTGGTGAATGTTTTTGTAGTCATTTTAATATTTAAGATGGAAGAAAATATACATTTTCAGCGTATTATGCTTTATTATTTCAAGGAAAGTAAAAATGAAACCAAAACACATAAAACAAGATTTGTGTAGTGTATGAAAAATGGCTGTGACTGATTGAATGGGTCAAATGTTGTTTGCAAAGTTTTGTGCTGGAGATTTCTTGCTGGATGATGTTCCACTGTCTGGTTGGGTAGACCAGTTGAAGTTAATAGTGATCAAATTGAGACAATAACTGAAAACAATCAACACTACACCAGTTGGGAGATAGCCAACATACTCAAAATATCCAAATCAATACAGTTATTGGTGAAAATGAAAAAATGTATCTTTTATTCTACAGAAAATACCATACGAACTTTTTGGCCAACCCAATACGTCAATTTTACCTTGAAAAATCTGTTACAAACCAAATATGGTTAACATACTTCTCTTTAGAGTGCTTAATGAGTACTTATATATGAACAGTTAATTTCTGTAAATTTCCTTTCTAGAGATTTGCTAATAATTTTGCATATTGTGGATACCTATAATGATTATAGAAATTATGCTAAAAGTTTAAGTTCTCCTGCCTAAAGAAGTTATACTTAAATGAATTTGGAGCATAGGGATCATTACACTTCTTGAGTTTAGCTCCACTTATTCATGCATGCAATGTTTATACTGCGATGTTAACATCCTGTGTTCATTTTGATCTATGTTCCTTGAAGACAGAAGAGATCCCTCTGCTCAGAACAGAAATAACCCAAATTTGATTGGGAGCCAAATGGTATTGTGTGACCTAATTAAGTGGTGGGTATTTCGTGAGCTTAGTCTTTCACATCTGGCTGTTATTAGATAGCCCTACTTGGCTACCCCACAAAGCAGCATTTGATCTAAGGGCCAACTCTGCCCCACAATTTGCTAATATCTCTCATACAGACTGAATCCACCGGGAGAGGTCAGGCCCAAGAAATCAGGAAACAAAGTAGAAGATATCTCTGCAGAGGGACTTTTATTTCTATTTCTGTTTAGTTTTTAAGTGCATTTTGCCTTGACTAACTTCAAATATTGATTGTTAGAAAGTGGACTGGAAATGTAATGATTGACTGATCGCAATGTATTACATACAATGAATTTTGAATACCACAGAACTAATTGAATAAATGAACGGAAATATTAATATTGAATTAATAGGAATGATCAGAGTGAATTAAACACAGCGGGCCAAATTCTGCCCCTGGATATGCATGCACAATTTCCATTGACTTCAATGGGGGGTTTTGTTGTGTGTATCCAAGGGCAGAATCCAGCTTAATGAATTTTTTAATTGTTTTTAAATGGTGAATGAATTGGTTAAAGTGCAAAGCACCCGAGACGACTCCATATGTATTGCATATATTCCCCTTGTTTGTGTTTTGTATGATTCACCACAAAGTCAAATTTTGAAGTTGAAAAAAATAAGAAATAAAATCATTGCTGTAATATTTTCTTTGTAAAAAGCTAATGCCTACGCATTGTTGCAGACTTCTCTTTGTTTACCATAAAATGACAATATTTTGATTTATTAATGAACGCCAAAGAGAAATCTGAAACTTTGTGACCAGGAATTCATCCATGTCCTCCAATTGTCCTCCACATGAACTTTAATAGAACAAGGTGTTTTCCATAGTATTCATCATCTTATTTGAGTTAGAAAATATTTTGCCAATGATTACCAATGCCTATGTTTATATTTGACCCTAAGCAACTGTCACATCAGTTTTAGTTTTTAACACATAAATAAGAAATTTTAATACTAAAACCCTTCTAGAGTAAAAGCCCATGTGGAATCTAAAATAAAGATTCAGTCATTTAGATAGAACAATTGTACTTAAACATCATCATACTGACTGGCAGGCAATACCTTGGCTATGGAATTAATAACAAAATGTTGTACTTAATATGTCATTTCCCAGATAATGAAAATAATCATTGTGTAATATCAGCACTAAACATGTCTGGAAAAAGTGTGTGTGTTTTGAGGATGAAGGTTAGAACTCACCTGTATAATAAAATTAAAATAAAATAAAATGTGGAATATTATACACTCTTTGGGTGAATATATAATGTAAAATTAAATTGATCACATTCTTTTTATCTTGTATTGTTTTTATTTTTAAAATTAACAGGTTCTATTTCTTCAAAACATTTTAGATTCAGAGCAAAAATGAACAGATGATGTAGAGAATTTCAACATACATCTCTGAACCATACAAACACCCCACCATAAATATCCCTAATCAGTGTGGTGCATTTGTTACACGGATGAATCTACATCGACACATCACTACAACCAATGTCCATCGATTACATTGAAAGTCACTAATTGCGTTATACTATCTGTAGGTAATGGCAAATGTATACTGCCTTGTATCTACCATTGTAGTACATACATAATATTTATCCTGACACCAAAACCTCTGTACTTCAGCTCTCTATCCCTCCCTCAACCTGAATCTCTGACAACCACCGACCTTTTTACTTTCTCCATAGTTTTGCCTTTTCTAGAATGTCATGTAGTTGGAATCATACAGTATTTAGCCTCTCCACACTACTTTCTCTCACTTAGCAGTATGTGTTTAAGATTCCTCCATGTTTTATCATGGCTGGGTAATTCATTTATTTTAGTACTGAATAATATTTCATTGTCTAGATGTACCACCATTTATTTATTGATGTACTGAAGGATGTCTTGGTTACTTCCAAATGTTGGCAATTATGAATAAAATGGCTATAAAAATCTACGTACAGGTTTCTGTGTGGACATACTTTTTTACCTCATTTGTGTAAATCCCAAGGAATGTGACTGATATATCATATGGCATAAGTACGTTTGGATTGTTTAAGAAACAGCTGAACTACAGTGGCTGTATTATTGTGCATTCCCACCAGAAATGAATGAGAGTTCCTATTGCACCTACATTCCTGTTGTCAGTACTTTGGATTTCAGCCATTCAGATGGGTTTGTAGCCGTATCTCATTGTTTTAATTTGCAATGTCCTAAATATGGACGGTTCTGAGAATCTTTTTATATGCTTATTTGCCATCTTTATATCATTTATAATTAGATCTTTTGGTCATTGTTTTCAATTGAGTTGTCTATTATTGAGTTTTAAGAGGTTTTCTTTTTTTGTATACTTTGAGTAATAGTATTTTATCAAATATATCTTTTAGGAATACTTTCTTCCAGTCTGTGGCTTGTCTTATTCTGCTGATAGTGTGTTTAACAGACCATGTCTTTAATTTTAATGAAGTCCAATTTGTCAATCTTTTTTTATGGATTGTGCCTTTGATACATAATTTAAAATGACAATTTCAAACACAAGATTTTTATCTGGATTTACTTCCATTTTATCTTCCAGGATTTTTATAGTTTTGTGTTTACATTTAGGTCTGTGACCTATTTTGACTTTTTTAAATTCTCACCTGAGAATATGTTTAGTGATTTTAGAGAGAGAGGAAAGGAGAGAGGGGGAGAGGGATGGAGGGAGAGAAGGAAAGAGAGAGAGAACGAGAGAGAGAGAGAGAGAGAAACATCAGTGTGTGAGAGAAACAGGGATTGGTTGCTTCCTGTTGATACCCCAACCAGGGATAGAACCCACAACCTAAGTATGTGTCCTAACTGGAGATTGAACCTTCAGTCTTTTCTATGTGGGATGATGATCTAGCCAACTGGCCAGGGCTTGACTTATTTTAGTGAAGGGTGTAAGGTCAATGCCTAGATGACAAGGATGGTTATATTGATAACAATTATAATCATTTTTGCACACATTCAGTTGTTCCACCACCATGTGTTGAAAAGATTATCTGCTCTCCATTGAATTTTCTCTGCTCCAATATCAGCTATTTGTGTGAGTTTATTTATGTGATATATATTTTGTTTCATTAATCCATTTAGCTATTATTTTCCAATATTACACTTTTCTGATTATTATAGCTTTATAGTAAGTTTCGAAGCCATATAATGTGAGTCGTCCAATTTTGTTCATTACTGTGTTGGTTACTTAGGGTATTTTGCCTCTCTATAAAAATTTTAGAATCACTTTGTTAGATTGTTTTCTTTTTAGAGAACTTTCTAAAGAACTTTTTTAAAATTTATGTTGGCATAGAGAAATAGAATGACTATAACTTGATTTATTGGCAAGGTTGATTCTAAGTTTTTTTTCATAATAAAAGTTTTGCCATTAATGAATATTAATTACACTAGTGATTATGTTAATAACTTATATGGTTTCAACATTTGGGAAATTAAATTCTTGGACTCTGTTCTACAAAACATTATAGTCTAAGGAAAAGATTTCGCAACACATCAAAGCACTTAAATTATTGTTATTTTTAATAATCAATATCTGAAGCACTTATTTTTTAAATAGTTAAATGAAGTTCTCCACTTGTCTCAGGCTAGTTTAAAATTTCTCCTGCTTCCTTGACAAAGTTTTTCTGAGGGTCTCAAAGGAGAAAAAAAAAAGTAATTAAAATTACATTAAAAGCTGTGAAATACATTGAAAAGGAAATACTTTCTACATTTAGTATCTATATCATGAAAACATGCTTATTAAACCATGCTGGTGATAGCTGGTTGAATTATAGAACTTTAATTTTGGATGTTTTTGTTGTTGTTTTGTTGTATTATTTTCTATTTATTTTTGCACTTTAACATGAAACATTTTACATGAAACAGTTCCACTAAAATTTAAATTTCTACAGTCAAGAAATATTCTGGGATGCTACCTATAGATCAACAAAATATTGCTAATATTTTTGTTGGCCCACATGGGTGATTTCATAGTAACTGTGGAAACAAACTGTGGACTGTGGAGAAATATTACATCAACCTATCATTATGATCCTATTTAATTTTGAAAGTATATTACTAACTTGCAAAGTGGTGCATCTGCAATTATTCATCATATCAAAATATTACACCTGATTGAAAGTGAAAATGGTGATGAGAGTCAATTCCATACACGGTAGTTTAGAATTCTTTAAATAATAAACAAGGTGACTATAAAAAATGCTACAAAAAAAGTCTGTAAATAACTTATAACAAAAGGTACTTCACTATCTTAAAAACATAAGGATAAAAACACTCTGTATCTTAACCACTGCACTCTACTCCTGCTGTTCAAAGTGTGGCTTGTGGTCAAACAGTATGGTCATCATAACATCTCAGGCCCATTCCAAACCACCTGCATCAGAGTATTCATTGAAAAAATGAATAACAACAAAGTATCAGGTGATTGGTGCAAACATTTAATTTTGAAAAGCACTGTTCTGCAGTCTTAATGTTATAATTTAAAATAAGAGGACTTCAGTGGTTCTGCCATCAATTGCTTGTATAACCTTAGATAAATTAATTAATCTTCTTTAAGCTCAGTCTCCTCATCTGTCAAATAGAAATAAAATTTACTTCCCTAAATTGTTTCATGGACAGAATAAATTTCACTTTTGAAGTATATCTATCCTTACATTCATACAATAGTTCATGAACTATCTCAAGTAATGAGTTTTATAGGACACTACTGAGTAACATATTTCTCATTTTCTCTCACTGTAGGAAAGTAACTCTCATCACAAAGATTACAGAAAACATAACATAGAAAATGCACATTAACATTAAATAAATACACCGTACTGTCATCCAATTATTGTTGGCACCAATTTAATGCCAACAGGAATCCCTAATTTGGTGTGTGGTGAAAAAGGAAACTTTATTTAGTGCAAAGCAGTTCAATTGTGATAGAGCACAGCTATAAAACCAACGTGACGGTAATGCAGGCATGGGACTGGGGCCCTCCCCTGCTAGACAGCCCAGCTCTGCTCCTCACTGGTCTGCTCCACTCTGCTCTGGTCTACTCCATTTTATGCCAGTCTGCTCTGGTCCATCCTGATTAGCTCCATTCTGCTCCAGCAAGACATCTTTGGTGTCAGGAAACACACATTTCAGCCTTTGATAGAAAGGGAAAGTGCTCTCCCAGAGCCAGGGGGAAGCTGGCTTACATACACAGAAGTCTCCTTCCGAGGCCCCTGATTAGTCTATCCTCATGAAAATGAGGACTACAAATCCATGAAGTTTGGTTCAAAATGCACTATCTTTTTTAAATTTTTTTTATTTTAATTGTTGTTCTTGTACAGTTTTCTGTCTTTTACTCCCACCCCAGCCCACCGCCCCAGCCCTCCTCACCTCCCTCCCATTTCCAGCCCCCCTAGTTTTTGTCCATCTTGATTGGTTAGAATAGAGCCACTTTGGTGGGTCGAAGCTGTGCAGCTCTGATTGGATAAGGAAAGCCTCAGTCGTATTGGTTGAAATAGAATTCCAGGAATTCCTTTATAAGGGCTGGCTCATATGGAAGAATATGGTGCAAGTAGGCATTTCAATACAAAGGCAGATAGTTCAGTGCAAAGGTAGATAGTTCAGTGCAGCCTTCTCCCTGAAGTGTGGTTTGTGTGAGAGGCCCTACATAATAATGGCTGCTAGGCAATGTTTTATTTAATTAATTAGTTAATTATTTTTAATTTGAGCCCAGTGAGCCACCAAGAACCTTTCTTACTAGGCGTATTCTTTCTCTGGGTCCACAGTACTTTTACCCTGGGACTTCAGAGTATCATCAGTATGCAAAACCTTTCTCAACCCCAGCTCATCATTCTGTTCTCAACGGTGCATGTGCTAAGCTTGGGCACACTTAAAAGTGGGTTCAGCCTTCACATTTCCCGCTATGTGTCACTTCTTAGGAGTGGCCAGAAATTCCTCCTCAGATGTTGATGAAAGAGTTGTTTCTTTTCGCTAGCATGCTGATTCCTATTTGCAGACACTTCCCTTCTTACCTGCAAAGATGATACATGAGCTTTTAGCAGTAACAATCACTCAGGCATTGCTGAACTTCTCCATTATCCATGTAGAAAGTGAAGTACCAGTATCTTATCAAAATCTGTCTTTGCTCTTCTCCCAAGAGATTATTTTTAATTTATCCCCAGAAATTAACTTCCCATTACCATGATCCTCTATGAGGTTCTCTGATCACTGTGTTAGCATATTCATATTTACTATCTTGTTGCATAATTATAATACCTATTTTAATGCCTGGCACTCACTGTCCTTTTCTCAATCCAGTCTGCTTTTGGAGAGCTCTCAGAATAATTCTATTTCTAGAAATATAATAGGTGTTTTTATTATTAGTTTTTTTTACCACAATCTTATTGCTAGTATGTGATCACTGAAGCTTTTGGACTGAAAATCTCCATTTATACACCTTCTCTGGAGCCTTGTTGTAGAATTTGAATAGAAGATCCTTTTCCTTACAGCTTGCTTTTAATGTATTTATTCTTATCAGGAGTACAGGGATATACATTGCACATAATTTGAAGAGTGTTTTTGCCTAAAATAGTACATTTGTACCTCAAGTTTTATGAGTGTATACCCATTCAACTTGTTACTAATTGGCTATTGACATGGTGATCAAATAAAGACTTTTGAGAGTACAATGGGTGCTGTTAATAATAACCGGGGATAGCATGAATAAAATAGAAGTGTCCTAGCAACCCTCACTATGGATAATTTTGCCACTGGAATATGTATAGGCTATGATTGATGCAAAATTATCCCAATGATGAAAGAGTCCTTTATCCAGGCTACTGCAGCACTGGATACAATCTGCAGAAACATCTCGGGGCTCATACAACTAAAAGCCTGAATATGAAACCCTGGAGATGAGATCTCAAGGTAAAGGGAGAGTCAGGAAATGATGCCAAGAGCCTAAAGATGGGGAGACTTTATGAAGGAGAAGGACTGGCAAGCATGATGATAGGTGTTGTCAAGAGCAATTGAAAGGGTGATCACTATAGCAAAGAGCACAGATGGCTTTGGGAAGAATCAGAGAGATATTAAAGGAGTTCAGCTATGCAGAAAATTGCCATGTTGTAACAATTTCAAATTTATATTTCATTTATTTTTGATTAGCAACAAAAGGTATGTGTTTTAGATAGCTAAGTAATACCTTTTATAGTGTATTATTAATAGATTTCAGACATTAAGAGGCATGATATCAAAGAAAGCTTTAGAATATGAAGAATTGTGGCTATCTATTGAATACATATAATATTATATATAATATGTACATATATACATTCTGACAAGTATGGTTAATAATGAATTTTATTTAAATGGATATGACTTTGTAATAGTCATTAAAAGTGAGAAATCAGGTCTGATTGGTGATTGAAGCTTTTCTTTTGGAAACAAATATAGTGCATTGAAAAGTAATTCCATACACTACTTTTTAAAGTGATGTGACATGTTTTGTAGATGCCCCTGATAGAATTCCTTATGTGCCTTTGTTTTGGAATGAACTGGAGCTCAGCTGATAAACAGGGTGACTGAGCAGGAAACCCCATTCTTGGCTCTCCTGCATTCTTTCCAGGCCTACAAGTCCCCTAAGAGAACTTAAAGTTAGGTAAGAAACATTTACAAGTTTAAGGTTTAGTAAGGTCAAAAGAGATCATTTATTTTACCTTTTTAAAAGTGCAAATTCCAGTGTTTTGGGCCATCAAGGGTACAAAAAGCAAATGTAATTATTTTGTGAAGTGGCCCTTGAGTTTTTCATTCAAATCTAAGCATTGCAACCAGATTAGAAATTTTGACAATGTGGCATCACTATGACTTTCTCTGTGAAATTTAATGCTCTGTCTCGTATACATAATATAAAACACTCTGTAGGTCTGTGTCATGTAAATCCAAGAAAATAATTCCATACTTGGCTCAAAATCTGAAATTTTTGCCGGAAAATATATAAAGAAATAATAATAGTATTAAATTTAAAGTCATTAACATTTAAATATATGAGAACTTTACTTTGAAGCCTGCATACTTTTGACTATCTTCTTTAAATAATAACTAATCTGGATCAACTTAATATAATTTTTGACAATATTTCATTTCATATTCAATTCTGGAAGTCTCTGGTTTTACATATTCTTTGAATTTTGTTCTTTCCATATTAAATAAAATTTGGAGAAACGAATTTACCCAACTAAGCAAAGCAAATACTGATTTTGTTATACAATTGATGCCATTTGTCAGGCTTCCTCACATTACATACACCATACTATACACAGGATCTTAATAATGTACCACTAAAATCATACTTGCATAATCAAACCCTTTTCTGACTTTTAAATTATCTCAAGGACTCAGAAAAATGTTTAATGTTAAGAATTAATAAAAACATGTCTAATCTTGAAATTTAACTTTCTCTTGGAACAGAATATTGATTATGCTGATTATTACATGTATACCTAACCTATTAGCTCTCTAAAGATGAGAATTTCTTAAGAAACTGTTCTTGTTTCAATGAGAGAGTGGGAGAGGAAATATCTCTTTTTGAAATAGATATTTTGAGATAAACTCAAAAAACCTTGGCTTCATTTTGATTCTAACATGAAATCAACTCAAGTATTTTATGATATTAAACAGAATTTTATTCAAACTGTTTGCCTCTTAAGAATTGTATAACTAGTCATATGTTGTCATTGAGAGAATCGTGAAGTTATTTTATAAATTATATTAATCTCAGATAAGCAAAAATAACACATTAGATCAGAGGTTTAAAGAGATCTTCTGAAGTCTCAACTAGCCTAGTCTATCATCTCTAGCAGGAGAAACACATTTCTTTCCAAAACATTAACTATTTTTAGAGGGATGAAAACCAAAGGTCTTATATTATACAAACAAACAAACAAACAAGAACATCAACAAAATGTACTAGTCCCTCCCTGGTAATGTTCATTAAAAGCTTTCCAAGTGCCTCGATCTGTTGTTTTCACTCTTTCTCCTTTGTCATCAATTCACTTTTATAACCCCTACAAAATTTTACATGATGGAGAAAATATACATCAATATTTACACTTTTCAAGTTAATAGATACTCCACTGAAGATATTATTCTCCTTTAAAAAAACATTTTGGTGCTGGATATTTGGTCAGAAAGCCCTTTCACATCTTCAGGAATCAAGTGTGTTACTTTATTAACACCTCAAAGGCAATGACATTCTACTATAAACATGTTAATTTACTGATTTAAGTATATAGACATTGGAATTATCTGTACTTGGGTCAGAATCATAACTTTATTGTGTATGATATCTGAGACCACGAAAATGAGTCCTCAATTTAAAGGAGAGTCAGGCAGAAATACAAAGAACATAGAGCCCTAGGAGACTTGGTAATTGATAATATCTGACAAGGATGTTGATAGATGTTGTCAGGAGTAATTGATGTAAGGAAAGTCACTATATTACTTACAAAGTGTGAGTATCTGAGACAGTTATGCATTCTCTCTGAATTTTATTGTCTATCTATAAAATAGGAACAGTAATACAAAATTCACAGAGTGTATAAAACTCTAACCCCAGCACTTCGTACAAAGACTCCAATTAAGAAGCTTTCTTCTTCCCTTGCTTGTGTGGCTCAGCCGACTGAGCACCGCCTGTGAACTAAATGGTTGCCGGTTCAATTTCCAGTCAGGGCACATGCCTGGGTTGCAGGCCAGGTCCCCAGTGGGGGGCACATGAGAGACAGCCACACACTGGTGTTTGTCTCCCTCTCTTTCTCCCTCCTACTCTGTCTAAAAGTAAATAAACAAAATCTTTTTTTAAAGATGCTTTAAAAAAAAGCTTTCTTCTTGTCTTCTTCCTCCCCCTATATCTCCTCCCCACTCCCCCCCTTCCTTCTTCTTTCTCTCCTTTTTCCCCTTTCTTCTCCAGTTTCATTATATATATATATACACACACACACACATACACACACATTTATGTTTATAGATGTATATATATTTATATAAATATGTATTATATATATACACAATTATATATATATGTGTGTGTGTATATATATAAAATTTTGTGTATATGTTTTCTTAGATTTAGTACTTTATATATTTAACCTATTATATCAAGTTTAAAAACTATGTTCCCAACATTGTATATTTTCAAGTTTCATATTATTCTCACATTGCATATGGTCAAAAATATAGTGTTTTTAAATGATTTGCAATATTCTTAAATATTACTATTTGTCCTGAATCAAACTTTTCTCTAGGGTCTTCACAACAACTTTGTAATACTTCACAAATATAGCCCATCATCATTATGAGGAGAAAGTTTTTTAGAACTAAATATATTTAGATTCTGTTACATACCAATGGGGTCAAAATCATGGTTAACCCAGTACCAGTGGTGTCAAGGTCACAGATCTTGCACTTCATGTAGGTAACAACTCACCCTCTGTGGACACTGTACGTATTTCATGGGGTTAACTGAGCAAGAAAGTGTATATAGTTTGTATGCATTCGTTACTACTTTTGATAGAGCAATTCTGAGGGATTAGCCTAGTAAGAGTGAACATGAAGCATCCCCATGAGGACTGTAATGTATCTTCCAGCCAAATAATATTTCCTTCATTTACCTCTATTTATTTTTTAAATAAATAAATATTTGAGGGTGTAGATTCAGATTTACAGAAAAGTTGCAAAAATTGTACAGAGTTCCCACATACCCCACACTCAGGTTCCCCTATTGTTAACATATTACATTACTACAGTACATTTGTCAGAATTAATGAGCTAATATTGATGCATTACTATTAACTAAACTCCACACTTTATTTGAATTTGACTAGGTTTTCCAGGTTATTTTCCTGTTTCAAGAACCTAGACAGAACACTACATTACATTTAGTCGCTGTGGCTTCATGGTCTCCTTTGGTCTGTGAGTATCATAGACTTTCCTCGTGTTTAAATGGCCTTGACAGACATTGAGGAATACTGGTAAAATAATTTGTAGAATGTGCCTTAATTGTTTTCTTATATTTTGCTCATGGTCAGGCTAGGGTTATCCATTTAGGGGAAGTCTTCTGTTTGCTTTTATGTTGTTATTGTATTTTATCTGGCTGAGAGTTCAAAAAAAGCCATTTGAATGTAAGGCAACATTTGGGATCGTCCTGCTTTATTTAGTTCTCCTTGTACATTTTTACTTAGTGACTGCGATGGAAGCTATTCAGATAGTACCAGAGGAGATGAGATGATGCTAGCAAGTCACTATGCAAATCAGAAAATATTTTAGCATATTTCTCTATGTAATCTCCCTCTTCAAGTATATTTTCCTGAATATTCTTTTACGCCAAAGACAACCACTTGCCACATATTACTCTCCAATATGTTTCTTTCATTTTGTATACAGAAAGGTCAACCTGAAAATATACATCAAACCTGAACAAAAACATCATCTTTTGCTATGCAACCTACCAGTGCTTGAAGTTTGCTCTTCCAGCATTATTTGTTTAATAGAAATATTTTCCATACCACCTGGTTCTGGCAGAAAGTCAAAATTTGCATTTATATGAGGTAGTTTATCAAATATAACATACAGAAGTCTGTTAAGTACACATTGCATTTTGTTTCTGAGAAAATCTGTTTGTATTTAATGTAGTTTTTAAATTAACCTTAATGAAAGCTTCTGAAAATTGTTGTTCTAAGCATTTGAAATATGCAACAAGAACTGGTGGAAGACATAAACATGTTTTCCATTATATGTTATCAGATAGCCCAAAATTACTACAAAGAAGAATGTGGGACTATGTTAAATTAGAAAGATAAGCAAGCATTGAGTTAAAAGCAAAGGTCTTTAGAAGAGGAAAGCATCTAATACAGTTAACTCCAAACATCTTATAACAATCTTCAGTCAGAGGTATTTTAACATTTTTAAGTTAGAGTGTTATTATATATAAAAGCAAGAATTATTTGCACAAAAACTTAACATTTTATTTTTCTTATCTAAGATTCGACAAATACAGATGAATCCAAGATTTTCTAAATTACTGGAAAAGGTAATTAGAGTATAAACCTACCTGGATATATCTGCCAAGGTAATAATGTGATCTCTTTTCATTTGTCCACTGTCTTTTTATTTCTTATAATATCATCCTTAGTATCTTTTTCAATTTCTACATATTCCAGTGATTTTTCACATAGAGGGTTCCTCAGTATTTGGATACAAGATTAATATTTATTTCTAAAACATCATGTTTTTATTAACTGTGGCAAATTCGAGTGCCTTTTAGTTTGGGGCAAATACTTACATCAATGAAAGTGGCTAGAGAGATGCTAAGGTGACCAGGAGATCACAGAGCATGCCTTCAAAAGGAAAAATTTCAACTTGGCCCCATTCCATCTTTGTTTTATAAAAGGAGATGCTCAGTATTTTTTTTAATATATTTTATTGATTATGCTATTACAGTTGTCCCATTTCTCCCCCATCATTCCCCTCCACCCTACCCACCCTCTCCCACCCACATTCCCCCCTTTAGTTCATGTCCATGGGTCATAAGTTTTCTAGCTTCTACATTTCCCATACTATTCTTGCCCTCCCCCTGTCTATTTTTTCCCATTATCTATGCTACTCATTCTCTGTACCTTTTCCCCCTCTCTCCTCCTCCCATGCCCCTGTTGCTAACCCTCCATATGATCTCCATTTCTGTGGTTCTGTTCCTGTTCTAGCTGTTTGCTTAGTTTGCTTTTGTTTTAGGTGTGGTTCTTGATAGCTATGAGTTTGTTGTCTTTTCACTGTCATAGTTTTATCTTCTTTTTCTTAGATAAGTCCCTTTAACATTTCATATAATAAGGGCTTGGTGATGATGAACTCCTTCAACTTGACCTTATCCGAGAAGCACTTTATCTTCCCTTCCATTCTAAATGACAGCTTTGCTGGATAGAGCAATTTTGGATGTAGGTCCCTGCTTTTCAAGATTTCAAATATTTCTTTCCAGCCCCTTCTTGCCTGTAAAGTCTCTTTTGAGAAATCAGCTGACAGTCTGATGGGAACTCCCTTGTAGGTGACTGTCCCCTTATCCCTTGCTGCTTCTAGAATTCTCTCCTTCATTTTAACCTTGGCTAATGTAATTACAGCGTCACAACCCAGCGACTGAGCTGCCCCGCACCGGGGAGCGCCAGAGGCTCCACTCTTCACTACGTAACAGCACGTGTGCATGTGCAGATAATCCAGGTGAAGGGGAAGCAGCGGAAAGGGCCGGAGTCCAGGAGAGAGTGGAGCAGGTGCCATTGCTCCTCAGACCCCGCCCCCACCTATAGCAACACAACCCAGCGACTGGGCTGCCCCGCCCTGAGGAACACCTAAGGCTCCACCCCCTCACTACGTAATAGCCGCGACCAGACTAAAACCAAAACAACAACAACAACAAAAAAAAAGCCCACCAAAAATGGCTCAAACCGGAAAACAAATAAAAGCCCCAGAGCCAATTCCTCTAAGCAGTGAAGAGATAGCCAACCTGTCAGTATTTTTACATAGTGGATTTTTTTAAGTTAAACTTAGATATCCAGATATTTGTATAAAATCACATAATTTTTTAAATATTTTATTTATTTATTTTTATTATTTATTTATTTATTTACTTATCTTTAGAGGGGAAGGGAAGGAGAGAGGGAGAAAAACATCAATGTGTGGTTGCCTCTTGTATGTCCCCTGCCGGGAACTGGCCTGGCAACCTAGGCATGTGCCCTGACTGGTAATCGAACCTCGATCCTTTGGTTCGCAGGCCTGCGCTCAATCCACTGAGCTACACCAGCCAGGGCAAAATCACATAATTTTTAAATGTGGAAACTAACTTTGAAATATTTTAATATGTTGTGTAAGCCAAATAAATATATGTATATGGCTGGTGCTAGTTTGAAACCTGTGTTATAAAGTACTATAAAGAATATTAACGATCTACTAATTCAAGGAAAAAGCTGGGAAGTTTTTTATTTTATTTAGCAAATATTTTGTTTTGTGACTGGAAAGCCATGGACTATTTGGGGAAAAAAATCTTATGTTATTTAGAGGTATTGTTCTTCAACACTTATAGCATTTGACAATATCTGGGTTGTGGTCCTTAGTCATAGAATTTGTTACACTTTTGATCACAAATTTCTTTGGAGCCATTGGTGTGTTGTTCTAATAGTTTTAAAAATTATGCAAAAGAAATATATGCCATAAATTTCATCATTGATTAAGCTATCTAACAGTTTTAGTAACCTAAGTCCCTCATTTCCTACATTTAAATGTGTTTATTCATAATATTTATCACATAGAAGCCTAATCTAAAATATTTAATTTACTAAAATGATACACAAAGGTTTTAATTATCCATATGTTTCTTCTTTGATTTGCCATTAGTACAAGGCACATTTTTTTCCCTAAACCATCAAATGTAGTGATTTAGTGTCCTAGTGGCTTTGGTTGGGATAGGGGGAGGTATATGAAGCTATCATTTTCTGTGCTAAGATCTGTCAAGAAAAGCAGCACACACTTCAGTCTTTCCCTACTGTCATAAAGATGGAGGAACTTTCTACAACTTCTACTTCTCCCTTACATTTTCATCAGTCCCCGCTGACAAGTTAGAAAGAACCTGATAGAACTGGATGGACATGAATCATACAAGTCTTCCCTTCTCAAACCTAGCCTAACACAATTCTATGAGGGATAAGCCTTGAGTCCTTTACCACTTTTACTGCATCCCCAAATCCGTCCATGTAGTAAAGTCAACATCTTTAGTACAAGAATGACATCATATACTGATTATTATTTCAGGAATTTATTTGAAGTGCGATTTAATATGTTCGAGGGATATGTTAAGGGATAATAAGAGTTGTTCAGTGGAATTTTAGGAGTTAGATATTTTTAATGTAAATAATTTTTCTTTATAAGTCTTTTAACCCTAAATTACATTTATAGGAATTCCATCTCAAATTGTAGTATAAAACTCCATCCCTGACTCCTGAGCAGGTCTGGGAGAAGTTATACCTTTTATATATGCAAATGTGTGCTTTTGTCTATTAAATTGGTCCAATGGCACATAGAACACATGCTCATGTATTATTGTAGAACTTAAAGTATGGCAAAAACTTGTGTAAATAACTTCAGAAACTCAAGCACAGTTTTTAGAATCATCTTAGTGGCAGAAAAATTTTGCCCCGTGTTTATAGTTATATTTTTTTAAATAGCCATGTCTGGTAATAATATGAATAAACTTAGATTGAGCCATACACTGGTTTACAAAATAAAAGATTAAATTTTAATTTCTCCATTTAACAAACATCCATTAAGACTCTGTATTATGCAAAGAAAACAATACACAATGGCAACCTCATGGTAAAAGGTGTATAAGTTCATGGTTTTAAAGGGTATAATATAATTTGAAGACGTATATTTTGGCATATCTTAATTAATAGTTAATTAGTTTTATTGTTTTAGTCATTCTAGTATAACATAAAATGCTGTTAACACTAAAATGATTAAGTCAATATATTATTTTATGTGGCTATTTTCTAGGTAGATTAGTGGCAATTTGGCTAGTAAAAAATTATATAAATTTTTAATGTATAAATTTTAAAATTGGAGTTTATTTTTACTCTTATCAATGTTTAAGTTTTGTGGTCTCTGAACCATCTGCATTAGAACCACCTAACTATACTTTTTAAAAACATAAACACTCAGTACTATGCTGGAGTTTACATTTTTGCCGTCACCAGGTAATTTTCTTGTACAGAAAAAATTGAGAACTACTGGTTTACATATCCAGAAGTTATTATAATGATTTCAGCACTTCTCCACTTAGTCTCAGAAATCCTTCAAGCAAGGTAGAATTTCACCATTAGCTAGCTGCTGTATTGAGATATTCCTGTTTACTAACAATTACATTTGAGCCATTCGGTACATTTCCATTTTCTGCGAAACACCTAGTTATATATCATCTAGTATATCCTTTCCTTTATGTAAGTTTAATCATAATATCCCTTTCATAATGTACCTTTCCAAAAAGAATGTCAAGTACTTTGATGCAGTATAAATGATTACAAAATTTCAATTTTGGCAGTTAATTTTCCCTCTGTTAATGTTTAAGGAAAAATATACCGTATGATGCTTTTGCTTGTCTGGTTTCGATCTAGTTCTACAGGGTCTTGAAGAAGGTCTCAAACTGTCCATCATTCTGGTTACAGCAAAGATACAAAGAGTAATTTTTCACTTCAGATATGCTCATCTTCATACAACAATGTCTTTTATAAAATGAAGGAGTCAATATTCCCACACATAACCTTTTCTGGTTACAAAGAGAAATGCAAATAATTTAATAACGTTATTTGCTTATATCCCTGAAGGTTTAGATGACTAGTTATTATATAGGAACAGCTAGTTCTACCCTGCTTCAGAAGAAACATTTCTGTTAGTGTACAATAGCTAATATCAGATCACTAATAGGGTTAACCTTGTAAGTCCATAGATATTTAAGAGTATTGTGGTTTGAAGGTCAAGTAGTCTATCTTACTGTAAAAAAAAAAAAAAGCAAAGAAATGAGTAGAAATTAGAAAGAATTAATTCTTCAAAAAGTTTTTACAAATCAAAACCCTGCAGTTTCACACTGAGAACAAAAAAAGCATATTAAACACCAAAGTTTATCAAGACAAATTAGGTCCCAGTTTCAAATTTTCTTTAATCTTTTGCATCTGAACGTTTTTTTGGCCTCATGCTGTTTTCCCCAGTTAAATGTTAAAATGAATTCTAGCCAATACCATTGACTTCCTCCCTTAAAAATATTGAGACACATAATAAAAAATTAATTACTTCCCCTAATTTCCGTGTGATTCTTTAAAAAGATGTAAAATTCATTTAAAGTAAGTGGT
The DNA here is from genome assembly GCA_039655065.1 of Glossophaga mutica. Taxonomy (NCBI): domain Eukaryota; kingdom Metazoa; phylum Chordata; class Mammalia; order Chiroptera; family Phyllostomidae; genus Glossophaga; species Glossophaga mutica. Next base: position 75,340,840 of record CM077306.1, read on the forward strand.
GACTTTGTCTTTGAAGATCACGACAATTAACATGGATCAAAGCTTAGGTTCTGTAACGATGATAGCTTATTAGCATAATGAAATTAACTTAGAGACAAGAATCTTTAATAGGTACAACAAAAACGCTTTAATAATACTTGAAGAAAATTATGTATTTGCTAGAAGTACAACAGTTTCAGATTTTCCATCCAATTAATAAGTTGTTAATTAACTTCTTTTCCAAACAATGCGCACTTTAAGCTAACATCTGCCCATTGGAATACTCTGCCTGTTGTGCTTCATTTTTTGGAAGAATAGAGCAGTTTTGCCAATGATACTTTTTATTTCCTACTTATTAAGAATATTTGTGTTTACCCTTCCATACTACAGATCCAATATTATTTGTCATTAAAATAAGAGAAGACTTAATGTCATACACTGAGAAGGGAATGAAGATGTCAATATATGATTGCAACATTCTTGCTAAGTCATACTTCAAGTATTCATTTCAAGGGCATATATTTCTTGTATAGCTTTAGGGTACCTAAAAAATTTGACCCATTGTTTCAACCCAAGAAGAAATTACTCATTAAAAAATAATACGTGGATTGAGCGCGGGCCTGCGAATCGAAGGATCGCGGTTCGATTCCCAGTCAGGGCACATACCTGGGTTGCCAGGCCAGTTCCCGGCAGGGGACATACAAGAGGCAACCGCACATTGATGTTTCTCTCCCTCTCTCCTTCCCTTCCCCTCTAAAGATAAATAAATAAATAAATAATAAAAATAAATAAATAAAAATATTAAAAAAATAATAATACTAATAATTTTGATCAGAGTGTAAATGTTGGGAATCACTTGGGTTTCAGAATAAATGAAGGGATGCTTTAGTTTTAGCACCAAGTCTTAAAAATTATGTTAATATGTATTTTGTAATTTATTTAACCACTCATTCATTGATCCAATATTTACAGAGCACTAATACTTGTTGAGTGTGCCATGCACTATGTATCTCCTAATATTAAAAACGTGAGAGGTTGTGTTATTTATTATAGGTGGTGTTTTCACTGTTGCTGGTATTACTGTGTCAGTTAAATGGTTGACTTTATCTGCATAAGAAAAATGGGCCAGGTCCTCTTCCTGTGTTGTACCTGATTGTCTTCCTATCCTTCTGGCTGACACAAGCAAGCACAATCCAAAAGCAAAAACATAACTGATTTTTCATATTAAATAACAGGAATTTCTCCCTACTGCACCCCTTCATCGTATCTCCTATAATCCCTTCCTTTTCCATATTGAGATAGGAAATCTGTGTCTTCCAGTTTATATATGTTGATAATACTTCTAAACATATTGTTCTCTGGATCCAGAAATTAACAAATATCCAAAAGTTATTATGTTGATCCTAACCCACATCATAGTCTGGTCCTGGGAAATATCAGGTCCCTGGCTGCTTCTCTTGCCCTTGATCATTCGCATGTCTCTGCCTGCGTAGCTTCACTATAACCAGCTGTTTTCCCCCAGATTAGGGCTAAAGCAGGGAGTGTAGGACCAGCCACAGCAGACATACCGAGAGAGATAGCAGGTGATAATGGGGACATAGCTGAGATGCTCTCAAATGTAACCCCTAGAACAAAATATGGTTTGAGTAAATTAAAAAAAAAAAAAAACAGCATATGAAATCTATTTCTTTTTTTCTTCATCTTTTAATTGTAATTAGCTGGTAGCTCTCACTCCCTACTTGACCTTAAGAATATTTTGTACCTTGTATATATGAACTCTTTTAAAAGGTATCATATCGAACTACACAACTATGTAGGGGGCCATATTTTTTTTTAAAGCATGTTTGTCTTTAAACTATAGTAAAATTACATGGTATTTTGATAAATATCCTGACTTTTCCCCTCTTCCTATCCTGTAGTCTCCCATCAACAACTCCAGTTGGCCAGAACTTACTGGAAGTCCAGTGGACTGAGCCTCGAATCTGTAGTCTGCAGGGGTCAGCCACTTCAATACTGAGCAGGAGGAGAAAGGCCCTAAATGAATATGAGAATGACAGGCACAATTTTAGAAGTAACTTCTTAGTAACTACCAATACAGGTATACCTTATTTCATCGAGCTTTGCTGTACTGTTCATCACAGATACCATATTTTGTTGTTGTTGTTGTTTTGTTTTTGTTTTCGTTTATAAATTAAAGGTTTGCGGCAACCCTCTGTTGAGCAAATCTATCTGAGTGGGTTTTTCAATAACAGTTTCTCACTCTGTATCACATTTTGGTAATTCTCAAAATATTTCAAACTTCTCCATTATTATTATGAGTATTTGTTATGCTGACTTTTAATCAGTGATCTTCGATATTACTATTATAATTGTTTTGGGAAGTCACCAATCCAACCATGTAAGACTGTGAACTTAGGAAGTGCGTATTCTGACTGCTCCACCCAAGGCTGCTCCCTGTCTCTCCACGTCCTTGGGCCTCCCTATTCTCTGAGACATACACAGAAAATGAAATTAATCCCGTTAATCATCTGACAGTGGCCTTTAAGTATTAAAGTAAAAGGAAGAGTCACAAGTCTCTTACTGAGTCAAAAGCTAGAAATGGTTAAGCTTAGTGTGAAAGCCACTACCTCAGGTTGCAAGCTGAGATAGGCTGAAAACTAGGCCTCCTGCACCAGTTAGCCCAGTTGTGGATGCAAAAAAAAAAAAAAAAAATCTTTGAAGGAAATTAAAAGTGCTACTCCAGTAAACACACAAATGATAAGAAAGTGAAATAGCCTTAATGCTGTTATGAAGGCATTTTTAGTTTAGCCACAATTATTTCCTTAAGCCAAAACCTAATTCAGAGCAAGGCCCTAACTCTCTTCAATCCTATGAAACCTGAGAGAGGTGAGGAAGCTGCAGAAGAAAAGTTGGAAGCTAGCAGAGGTTGGTTCATGAGTTTTAAGGAAAGAAGCCATCTCCATAACATCAAGTGCAAGATGAAGCAACAAGTGCTGGTATAAAAGCTGCACCAACTTACCCAGGTAATTTGGCTAAGATAATGAATGAAGGCTGCTACACTAAATGACAGATTTTCAGTGTAGATGAAACAGCCTTATGTTGAAAGGAGATGCCATCTAGGGCTTTCATAGCTGGAGAAGGGAAGTCTATGCCTGGCTTCAATGCTTCAAAGGGCAGGCTGACTTTAAGTTGCAGCCAATACTCATTTAACATTCTGAAAATTCTGAAGCCCTTAAGAATTATGCTAACGCTACTCTGTGCTCTATAAATGGAACAACAAAGCCTGGATAACAGCACATCTGTTTACAACATGGTTTACTGACTATTTTAAGCTCACTGTTGAGACTTACTGCTCAGAAAAAAAATTCTTTCAAAATAACACTATTCATTGACAATGTACCTGGTCACTCAAGAGCTGTGATGGAGATGTATAAGATTAATATAGTTTTCATTCCTGCCAATGCAATATCCATTCAGCAGCCCATGGATCGAAGAGTAATTTTGATTTTCAAGAATTACTACTTAAGAGATACATTTTAGAAAGCTATAGCTGCCATAGATAGTGATTCCTTTGACGGAGCTGGACAAGGTAATTTAAAACCTTCTAGAAATGACTCACCAGTTTAGATGCCGTTAAGAACATTCATGATTCACAGGAAGAGAACAAAATATCGAGATTAACAGGAGTTTGGAAGAAGTTGATTCCAACTCTCATGGATGACTTTAAGGAGTTCAAAATTTAAATGGAGGAAGTAACTGTAGATGGGATGAAAATAACAAGAAATCTACAATTAGAAGTGGAGCCTGAAGATGTGACTAAATTGCTTTAATCTCATGATGAAACTTTTTAAAAAGATTTTATTTATTTATTTTTAGACAGAGGGGAAAGGAGGGAGAAAGAGAGGGAGACAAACATCAATGTGTGGTTGCCCCTCGTGCACCCACTATTGGGGGGTGTGGCCCACAACCCAGGCATGTGCCCAGACTGGGAATCAAAGTGGCAACGCTTTGGTTTGCAGGCCTGTGCTCAATCCTCTGAGCTTCACCAGCCAGGGCTCAGGATGAAACTTTAATAAATGAATAGTTGCTTCTTATGAATGAGCAAAGAAAGTGGTTTCTTGACATGAAATCTACTTCAGGTGAAGATGTTGTGAAGATTGTTGAAAGGACAACAAAATATTTAGAATATTACATAAACTTAGTTGATAAAGCAGTGGCAAGGTCTGAGTGGACTGATTCCAATTTTGAAAGAAGTTCTCTGGGGAAAACACCATCAAACCGCATCAGAAAGAGTCACCCTACGTGGCAAACTTCATTGCTGTCTTGTTTTAAGAAATTGCCACAGCTGCCAGCCTTTAGCAACCTCGCCCTGATCAGCCAGCCGGGAGTCGTCAACAGTGCCGCAAAACCCTCACCAGTGAAAAGATTGCAGCTCGCTGAAGGCTCAGATGATGATTAACGTTTTTTAGCATTAAAGTATTTTTATTGAACGTCTGTACATTGTTTTTTAGACATAATGCTATTGCACATAATAAAGTATAAAGATAAAGCTTACGCTCATTGAGAAACCAAAAATATTGTGACTTCTTTTATCATAATATTTGTTTTGTTGTGGTGGTCTAGAACTGAACCCACAATATCTCTGAGATGTGTTTGTATTAGAAACAATAGAACATTACTGAAATATAATCTTCACAGATCATATTGCCACCCTGTTGTTAGTCTAAAGCCCACCACCATTCAGCTTGAGACTGGGGAAATCTTTCTGAAATACATTCGGATCATGTCACTTTTTCCACTTTGATATTCAGTTCATTCTTGTGCTTTATCTTAATTTATATAGTTTACCTCACATACCCTTTTTATGTAGTTATGTAGCTCAGCACACAAACTCTGTTATATAGTTTAGCACACAGACACTTTGTTCGTTATGTCCTTTTCACTTCTTGCACATTCTTCTGGACACCAACATCTACCTTTTGATCCAACTTAACTAATCAGTTGCAATTTTATAATATTTCAAGTTTTTGCAGACTACTATGTTTCACATGGTTTCTTCTGCTTAGAATACCAGCAACCTCTCCCATCCACCTCCACCACCATGGTAGCCTCACTTTTTTTTTTCCCCAGTAGAATAACTCTTATATTTCTTCAATTCTTAATTTAACCCTTCTGCCTCTGGTATGATGCAGAGGGCTCTTTTTGCTGCCCTTGGGCACAAAGGCCTGTTACATAGTAGGGAAATAAGAAAAGATGATTGAATTAGTGATTAATGAAGGAGTAATCTCTTCTTTGATCACATTAGGTAACAGCACATTCATTTTATACATCCTATACCTATAAAGACAACACAACAAAATGAAGTGATATTCCATTTTGTTATCACAATGTAAGTGCAAGTTTTTTAAAAGTATTTTTGAATAGTAATTAAAGTATCCTGCAATGCTCTCCTCTAAATAAAAAGAGATTTAGCTCATTTCTTTTTCATTGAGAATTCTCTTTTAATGCAATCCTTTCCTTCTTTACATGTGGTACAACTCTTCATTTTCTAAGGTTTTACCCAGCTGTGTCTTGGATTTGAATTTCCCTTGATGACCCCGTTCTTTTAATGTTGCTGTTCTTGTTTGTTTTCAGAATAATTTATGTTTCACACTTAATTTGCATGTTTTTCTTCTAACTTCATGAGTTTGAAAAAGAGTAAATTTTCTGGTCTCATATGACAAGTCAGCAGGATAATGTACTGTGATTTAAAAAAATGTTCTGTTTTGTTTTGGTTTCCTAATCAAGTGCAAAAGATATTTGTTCTGGTCACTCTCTTTTTTTCATGTATATTATCCAACTTATAGCAGGGGAATCCCTTGGAAGGAAGGAAGGAAGGAAGGAAGGAAGGAAGGAAGGAAGGAAGGCCTGCCAAGGCTAATTAATGTCATTTTCCATTCACATTTACTTGTCATTTTTTGCCATGAGAACATTCATCTCAATACCTTTAACTGTGTTATTACTAAACCTCAGAAATTAATTTAAGTTGGGATCCTTTCAAGGATTCATATACAATAGAGTGTCCAAGGGTTGATATAGTGAGAAAACTAAGGATATGTTAAAAAGTATTAGCTACTAGATGACCATTGTTATTATTAAAGACTATATGAAAAAAATAGGGCATTCAAGTTGCACGAGTGATGGAATTTGAAGCAGATCTGAAAAATATATGGAGCCGGAATCAGATTCCTTCAGCTGTTTTAAAATATTCTAGGGAAAGATGACAATCATTTCTGATATTTCTATTTGTTTTTGCATGGCATAAATTATGTATATATTATTTTTAGTGAAAGACTTTCAATCACATGCAGAAGTATGAAGATGTAACAATCAATAATAATACACACATCCTCCAAATTCAATAATTATCAACTTCAAATTTAACTATTAGCCAATATTATTCTACATATCTCCATTCTTCTATTTTTGTTGTTGACGACTATGTCATTTAGCTGGAGTATTTTAAAGAAAATCCCAGACATTATATAATTTAACTATAAGAAGTGCTGTACGTATTTCTAAAATAAGAAAAAAATAAACATAACAACATCTAAGTGATTAAACAATTACTTCTTAATATTGTCATTATCCAGTCCACACTTAATTTTCCCTAATTTTTTTTTAGATTGTGTGTTCAAATCATGATATAAACAAGATTTACACTTTTCATTTGGTTGAAATATCTGTTTAAGTTTCACTTAATCTTTAATAGCTGTTCTTTCTCTGAGTGAAGAAACTGGGTTGTTTTTCATCTTGAATTTCTCTTATTCTTGATGTGACATTATTTCCCTATATTGGCACTTAACATTTTCCTTTCCTTCTTAGAAGGTTTCTTAGAAATTGGTGGATAGAGTTAGAGTTTTAAACACATTCATATTAATATTTTGGTGATATTTGTGAGGCAAACTCACTTCATGGTTAGTGTTTTGTATTTGTTCTGTATGGTACTACATCAGGACCCACTTAATATCCAATGGCCCATTCGTACTGTTTTTTGGATAAGCTGATATTTAGTAATGTCTTATCAAGGCATTCATGTTTTGTCATCCTAATACTATCATTATAAAATTCCCCATCAAAATATCCATGCAAGTTTTTAAATATTATCTATGGATAAACATTACATAGATAATTATTTCATTAGAGGTTACAAAGCATTGATTTCAAAAATTCTTTCCTAATGGAATTTTTCCCTCATGTTAAAAATTTTGGTTTCTTTGAAATGTACACTGGGCTAAACTGTAATTAAACTGGGTGGCATCCATATTGAGCTTAGTAAAAACATTTAATTATATCCTTCTTTATATTATATACCTGTGATGAGAAGAAATTCAAAATATTAGGGGATGCATTAAATATTGAATTTTTAAAACTTCTCGATAAATTTTAAAATATTTATGAGACTGTTAAACTTGCCTCTATAACATTTTTAAAATAAATGTTTTTAGTTAAGAAACTTGTAGATATACATGAAGTTTTAAGTAATAATATATATGTTTCTCATGATATCATCTTGCAAAGTTATAGTATCAACCAGGATATTGATGTTGATAAAGCAAGAATACAAAACATTTATATCACTGCAAAAGTTATTCATGTTTCCTTTTATAGAATAAAGGAAACATGAATAACTTTCCTTTCATTAGTATATTGTATTTTCCAGCATATAAATTCTGTGCATATTGTTGTAATTTCAAAACTAAGTATTTATCTCTTTTTTGCTCAATTGTGACAGTATAATTTTAATTTGATGTCCATGAACTCATTGTTAGCATATAGAAATAAAATTACTTTTCAGATTTTTAACTTGTGTCCTGCAAATTTGCTGAACTCAGTTTCTAGGAAACTTTTAGTAAAATTCTTGGGATTTTCTATGTAGACAACATGTGAACTGAAAATAAGAACTGTTTTATGTCTTCCTTTCCAATTTGTATGGCATTTATTTCCTGATCTTATTGCACTGGCCCAGAATTTCAGTACAATGTTCAGTACAATAAGAGTGATAAGAGCAGATACCTTGTTCCTGATTATAAGGAAAACACATTCCAATTCCTCACCATTAAGTATTGGCTTTTCTATAGATGCTGTTTGTCAAATTGAGAACATTTTCTTATATTCCTATTTTTCTGGGAGTTTTTGTCATGAATGGTTATTAAATCTTGTCAAATACCTTTCTTTTCCTAATCAGTTGATATAATCATATTTTTTAGCCTATTAGTATGGTGGAGTACATAACAGCTTTTGAATACTGAAGCAGCCTTGCATCATTATAATAAACCCCACTTGTTCATGGTGTATAATTCTTTTTAGATATTGCTGAATTCTACTTGCTAATATTATGTTAAAGATTTTGTGTCTATTTTCATGAGAAAATTTTACCCTAATTTTCTTATTCTTTATTGTTTTTTTTCTGAGTTTTAGTGTAATACTATCTTCTTAAAATGAATTTGGATGTATTCCTTTCTCTTTCCCAGAAGGGATTGTGTATAATTTGTGCTAATTCTTTTTAAAAAGTTCAGTAGATATTCCCAGTGAAATTATTCAGGCCTGACACTTTCTCTTTCATGAGTTTTTAAATTATAAGTTCAGTTTTCTTAATAGTTATAGGGCAATTCAAATTATCTACTTCATATTTGGTAATTTGTGATAGGTTGTGCTTTTTAAGAAATAGGTCCATTCCATTTAAGTTGTCACAGTTATTTGAGTAGAGTTGTTCACAGTATTCTTTTTCTTTGATGCCTTTAGAGTTTGGAGTGATAAGCTCTGTCCAAATGCTAATTGATACTGATAATTTTTGCTCTTTTTTGTGTGTAATTTGGTAAATTTTCTTGATCTTTGAAAAAAAGTTTTTTCCCATTGTTTTTCTCCTTTTTATTTGATTGATTCATGCTCTTCATTATTTCTTTTTTTCTGCTTGCTTTAGGTTTCTAATGTTCTTCTTTTTCCGGATTCTTAAAGTAGGAGTAGAAATTATTGATTTGAGAGTTTTCCTCTGTCCTCATATATTTAGTGCTATAAATTTCCCTCTCAATACTAATTTAAGGGTGTCACACTAATTTTGGTATGTTGTATTTCCATTTTTTATTCAATTCCACATACTTTTTATTTTCTTTTACAGTTTCTCTTTAAGCTATAATTTATTTAGAAGTCTGCCATTCAGTTTCCAAATATTCAAAGATTTTTGTTATTTTCTATTCTTATAGTTTGCTTTCATTTTGGTCAGAAAATACACTTTGTATCATTTTAATGACTTTAATTTCACTGGGGTGTTTTTACAACCCACAATATGGTATACCCTTCAACCTTGACCTATTTCCCTCTCTTTCCAGGACTCTAGTGACATGAATGTTAAGCGTTTAGTTATGGCCTCAGAGGTCCTGAACTCTCTGTTCCCCCTGCTTTAAAGAAAAAAAAAACTCTTCTATTTCTTTCCATTCTTCAGAATAAGAAAATATTCTTGTCTATGTTCAACTTCACTAATTCTTTCCTCTATTCTTCTGCTGAACCCATGCACTGAGATTTTAATTTAATTTAATTTTTAATTCTTAATTTTCACTTGATTTTGTGTGTTCTAGTTATATAATGAAAGTTTCTAAATTTTTGTGAGAATTTATTTATTTTTGCCTTTATCATATTTTAATTGCTCATTGACCATTTTTTTTATAATGGCTGTTTTAAAATCTTTGTCATATAACTCTAATTTATCTGTCTTCTTGTTGACATCAATTGATTGTTGATTTTCATTCTAGTTGAGATTTGCCTTGTCCTTAATTATATTTTATTGAACCTGGGCTTTTGGAGTATTATAATTAAACACTGAATCTTATTTAAATCTTCTATATTCACTGGCCTGCTCTCATGCCACTCCATCAGGGGAATATGGGGCACCACTGCCTTACTGCTAGTTTAGTATAGCAATCCATATTCCCAACTTAGCCTCTGTTCCCACTCAAGGGGAGGTTGAAATGATATGGTGCCCAGGTGGTATCTGCAGAGACCCAATGGGTAGCCATAACTCCCACCTATGCTCAGGAGTACTAGTACTTTTATAACTTTTTATATCACATCTAAATCTAAAATGATGCAAGCATACCTCAAATCATTAATGATCATCATTAATGAAAAATTGTTCATACAATTATTTTATTTTATTTTTATTTTTTATTGCTGTTCAATTACAGTTATCTCCATTTTCCCCATACCACTCCCCCACACTCCCGTCATCCCCACCTCCCACCCTCAATCCTACCCCCTTTGGCTTTGTCCATGAGTCCTTTACATATGTTCCTTGACAACCCTTCCCACCAATCCCTTCAAAATCTCCCACCTCCCCTCTGGTTACTGTCAGTTTGTTCTTAATTTCAATGTCTCTGGTTATATTTTGCTTGCTTCTTTATTTTGTTGGTTAGGTTCCACTTATAGGTGAGATCATATGGTATTTGTCTTTCACCCCCTGCCTTATTTCACTTAGCATAATGCTCTCCAGATTCATCCATGCTGTTGCAAAGGATAGGAGCTCCTTTCTTTCTGATGCATAGTATTCCATCGTGTGAATGTACCATACTTACAATTTTTAAAATCAACTTTTACAACCATTCAAAATTAAGACAGTTAAAATTCCAGTTAGTGAATCCAAATGCTGTGTCATTTATTAAAAATGTAATGATGCAATTTCCTTTTAGCAATTTTGAATCCAATGGAAATTTTTTCCAGCAAGATCTAATTTATGAGCATATTATTAGAGCAGCTACCATTCATCTAGCATGAACATCATTAAAAGAGCACAACTGGTCCACAATAAGACCAATTCAATCCATACAATGTAATGATGTAGTGCCACCCCCTCCTGTTTAACAAGAGTCTCCACCTCACAGCCATGGAACCCACTGTGTTCCCACCCAGGTACAATTCATACTACACACTTTATCCTTGGAAACCTGAAAAAGGACTCCTTCAGAAGATCCAAAAGAGTTTTATTCAAAATGGGCACAATGAACTCTGCAGCTGGTCACTGAGTTATCTAGAATCTTCATTGTTGATCCTAGAGCACCATAGAAAAGCAACAAATACTAGATGATACTCATCCTGCTCACCATCCCCAGGATTTCACTATCAGATCCAGCTTGGTGTGGCTGCTTAAGGCCAAAGACATATAGCCTGGGGGCAACTGGTCATGAAGTCCAGCTAGTTTGATCCTGAGAAGACAGAGGCTCACCAACCTGTGCTGTACTGTGCATAGGAATCACCAGATTATATCACTCTGTGTGCTAAATTCCATATACAATCTGAAAACATGCCATCTTTACTTCTCACGTGAGACCATGCTTCCCTAACATGACGGAATGCAGGGAAATATTTACATCAAAGTAATAGTTTTAATTTTGTTTTTCTCCTCATATTATAATACATGGGAAAGGAAATCCTCAAAATGCTCATTGTGATCATATACTTAGAAGCATTTCAAGATTTAATAAGGAAAAGATAGAGCTATTGACAAGACCTACTACGCACTAGTTAACTAACATCAAGGCAAGCATTGAGATTTCTTGCAGCCTTAATCCCTGAGCAGGTCACTTTTCCATAAGTTCTCTAAAGTAATCCTTAACTAGTTACAACAGCACCATTTCAGCATAGCCATTGCTTGTCCCTTTCCTCAACTGAGCAGATAATTGACCCTCTCACCCCCAGGCAGTGATTCTTGGTATTCCTAGGTTGTCAAGAAAGTTCTTAGGGATACATTTTAAACAAAAAACACTGTATGGTATTTCTCATAAAGCTAATTTTTATAAATTTTGGTACAGTTTTCTAGTTTCCTATTTTTAAAAGTTTATACTATTGATAAATGAGAGGGTTATAATTTAGGTATTTTATTTTCTACTTTTTTTAAATTTTTTTTAATTTTTATTTTCATTGTTGATCTTGTACAGTTTTCTGTCTTTTATTCTCACCCGAACCCGCCACCCCAGCCCTCCCCACCTCCCTCCCATTTCCACCCCCCCATAGTTTTTGTCCATGTGTCCTTTATACTTGTTCCTGTAAATCCTTCCCCTTTTCCCCTGAAATTCCCTCCCCTCTCCCCTCTGGTGACTTTCAGCCTGTTCCCAATTTCCATGTCTTTGGTTATATTATGCTTGTTTGTTTGTTTTGTTGATTAGCTTCCTATTAAAGGTGAGATCATATGGTATTTGTCTTTCACTGCCTGGCTTACTTCGCTTAGCATGATGCTCTCAAGTTCCATCCATGATCCATGCTGTTGCATAGGGTATGAGCTCCTTCTTTCTTTCTGCTGCATAGAATTCCATTGTGTAAATGTACCACAGTTTTTTGATCCATTCATTTACTGATGGGCATCTAGGTTGCTTCCAACACTTGGCTATTGTAAATTGTGCTGCTATAAACATAGGGATGCATAGGTTCTTTTGGATTGGTGTTTCAGGGTTCTTAGGATATAGTCCTAGCAGTGGAATTGCTGGGTCAAAAGGTATATCCATTTTTAGTTTTTTTTAGAAAATCCCATACTGTTTTCCATAGTGGTTGTACCAGTCTGCACTCCCACCAGCAGTGCACTAGGGTCCCCTTTTCTCCACAAACTCTCCAACACTTGCTGTTTGTTGCTTTGTTTATGAGGGCCATTCTGACTGGTGTCAAGTGGTATCTCATTGTGGTTTTAATTTGCATCTCTCTGATAGCTAGCGATATCCAGCATCTTTTCATGTGTCTCTGGATCTTCTGTATGTCCTCCTTGGAGAGGTGTCTGCCCAAGTCCTTTGCCCATTTTTTAATTGGGTTGCTTGTCTTGTTAGAGTGGAGTCGTGTAAGTTCTTTGTATATTCTGGAGATTAAACCCTTATCTGAGGTATCATTGGCAATTATGTTTTCCCACACAGTCGGTTCTCTCTTTATTTTAATACTGTTTTCCTTGGCCATGCAGAAGCTTTTTATTTTGATGAGATCCCATTTGTTTATTCTTTCCTTTATGTCCCTTGCTTCAGGGGACATATCAGTAAAAATGTTGCTGCGTGTAATATCTGAGATTTTCCTGCCTATGTTCTCTTCTAGGACTTTAATGGTGTTACAGCTTATGTTTAAGTCTTTTATCCACCTTGAATTTATTTTTGTGTATGGTGTAAGTTGGTGCTCGAGTTTCATTTTCTTGCACGAAGCTGTCCAGTTCTCCCAACACCACTTGTTGAAGAGGCTATTTTTACTCCATTTTATGTTGCTGCCCCCTTTGTCGAATATTAATTGACTATAGAGACTAGGGTTTGTTTCTGGGCTCTCTATTCTATTCCACTGGTCCACGTGTCTGTTTTTATGCCAGTACCAGGCTGTTTTGATTACAGTGGCCTTGTAATACATTTTGGTATCAGGTATTGTGATCCCTCCTGCTTTGCTCTTCTTTCTCAAGATAGCTGCCGCTATTCTGGGTCGTTTATGGTTCCATATAAATTTTTGAAGAGTTTGTTCTATATCTGTGAAATATGCCATTGGTACTTTAATAGGTATTGCATTGAATCTGTAGATTGCTTTGGGAAGTATGGACATTTTGATGATGTTAATTCTTCTGATCCATGAACACGGTATGTGTTTCCATTTATTTGTGTCTTCCTTGATTTCTTTCTTCAGTGTTGTGTAGTTTTCTGCATACAGGTCTTTTACCTCCTTGGTTAGGTTTATTCCTAGGTACTTTATTCTTCTTTTTGCTATATCGAAGGGGATGTTTTTCTTGATTTCTGCTTCTGTTGTTTCATTGTTGGTATACAAAAATGCCTTTGATTTCTGGATATTGACTTTGTATCCGGCTGTTTGGCTAAATTCATTTATTAGGTCGAGCAGTTTTTTGGCCAAGACTATAGGATTTTCTATGTATACTAACATGTCATCTGCAAACAATGATAGTTTTGTTTCCTCCTTTCCAAGTTGGATGCCTTTTATTTCCTTTTCTTGTCTAATCGCTGTGGCTAATACTTCCAATACTATGTTGAATAGAAGTGGAGAGAGTGGACAGCCTTGTCTTGTTCCTGATTTTAGTGGAAAAGAATTTAGTCTTTCCCCGTTGAGTATGATGCTGGCTGTAGGTTTCTCATATATAGCCTTTATTATGTTGAGGAATGCTCCCTCTATTCCCACTTTGCTCAGTGTTTTTATCATAAATGGGTGCTGTACCTTATCAAATGCTTTTTCCGCATCTATTGATATGATCATGTGATTTTTGTCTTTGCTTTTGCTTATGTGATGAATTACATTTACTGATTTGCAAATGTTGAACCATCCTTGCATCCCTGGGATGAATCCCACTTGGTCATGGTGTATGATCTTTTTAATGTGTTGTTGGATGCAGTTTGCCAATATTTTGTTGAGGATTTTAGCATCTATGTTCATCAGCGATATTGGCCTGAAGTTCTCCTTCTTTGTTGTGTCTTTATCTGGTTTTGGGATTAGGATGATGCTGGCTTCATAAAAAGAGTTTGGGAGTCTTCCATCATTTTGGATTTTTTGGAATAGTCTGTGGAGAATAGGGGTTAGCTCTTCCTTAAATGTTTTGTAGAATTCTCCTGTGAAGCCATCTGGTCCAGGGCTTTTGTGCGTCGGGAGTGTTTTGATTACTGATTCAATTTCACCAGCCGTTATTGGTCTGTTCAGGCTTTCTGTTTCTTTTTCATTGAGTTTTGGAAGGTTCTATTTTTCCAGAAACCTGTCCATTTCACCTAGGTTTTCAAATTTCTTGGCATACAGTTCTTCATAGTAATTTCTTACAATACTTTGTATTTCTGCGGTGTCGGTTGTAATATCTCCTCTTTCATTTCTGATTGTGTTTATTTGAGTCCTCTCTCTTTTTTTCTTGATGAGCCTGCTTAAAGGCTTGTCGATTTTGTTGATCTTTTCAAAGAACCAACTCCTGGATTCATTGATCTTTAGGATTGTGCTTTTAGTCTCTATGTCATTTAATCTGCTCTTATCTTGGTTATTTCTTTCCTTCTACTTGCTCTGGGCTGTCTTTGTTGTTGTTCCTCGAGTTCTTGTAGGCGAAGGGTTAGGTTGTTTGTTTCAGATGTTTCTGTCTTTTTTAGATAGGCCTGTATCGCTATAAGCTTCCCTCTGAGGACTGCCTTTGCTGTGTCCCATAAGTTTTGGGTTGATGTGAGTTCATTATCGTTTGTTTCCAGAAACTTTTTGATTTCCTCCCTAATTTCATTCTTGACCCATTCATTGTTTAATAGCATGCTATTCAATCTCCATGATTTTGAGGGTTTTGGGTTTTTCTCCTTGGGGTTGGTTTCTAGTTTCAGTCCCTTGTGGTCAGAGAAAATGCTTGGTATGATTTCAATTTTCTTGAATTTGTTGAGGCTTGATTTGTGTCCTATCATGTGGTCTATCTTTGAAAATGTTCCATGTGCATTTGAAAAGAAAGTGTAATTAGCTTCTTTGGGATGAAGGGCTCTATATATATCAGTTAAGTCCATTTCCTCTAGAGTGTTGTTCAATGCCACAATATCTTTGTTGATATTTTGTTTGGAAGATCTGTCCATTTTTGACAGTGGGGTGTTAAAATCACCTACTATAATTGTGTTGCTGTCTATATCTTTCTTGAAGTCCTCTAAAATTTTCTTGATGTATTTAGGTGCTCCTCCGTTGGGTGCATACATATTTACAATATTTATGTCTTCTTGGTAGATTCTTCCCTTGAGTATTATGAAGTGACCTTCCGGGTCTCTCTTTATGGCCCTTCTTTTGAAGTCTATTTTGTCTGATATGAGATATGCTACCCCAGCTTTTTTTTCCTGACCATTTGCTTGGAAAATTTGTTTCCAGCCCTTCACTTTGAGCCTGTGTATGTCTTTTGTCCTGAGGTGGGTTTCTTGTAGGCAGCATATGTGTGGGTCATGCTTTCTTATCCATTCAGCTATTCTATGTCTTTTGATTGGAGCATTTAATCCATTTACATTTAAGGTTATTATTGATAGGTATTTATTCATTTCCATTTTCGTACCTGTGTTCCTCTCTCTCTTTCTCTCTCTGTCTTTTCCTTTCTTCCCTTAAAGCAGTCCCTTTAGTATCTCTTGCAGCATTGGTTTGGTAGAGGTGTATTCTTTTAGACTTCTTTTGTTTGGGAAGCTCCTTATTTGGCCTTCTATCTTGATTGAAAGCCTTGCTGGGTAAAGTAGTCTGGGTTGCAGGCCTTTGGTTCTCATTGCTTGGAATATTTCTTGCCATTCTCTTCTGGCTTGGAGCGTTTCCATTGAGAAGTCAGATGCTAACCTGATTGGGGCCCCCTTGTATGTTACTTCCTTTTTCTCCCTTGCTGCCTTTAAGATTCTCTCTTTGTCTTGGAATTTTGCCATTTTAATGATGATGTGTCTTGAAGTGGGCCTGTTTGGGTTCCTCTTGATTGGGACTCTCTGTGTTTCCTGGATTTGTGTGGCTTTTTCTCTTACCAAATGAGGGAAGTTTTCCATCATTACTTTTTCAAACAGGTTTTCTATCCCTTGTTCTTGTTCTTCTCCTTCTGGTATCCCTATTATATGGATATTATTCCGTTTCATGTTGTCTTGCATTTCTCTTAAACCCTCTTCATTCTTTCTAAGCCTCTTTTCCTTATCTTGCTCATTCTGAGTGTTTTTTTCTATTTTGTCCTCCAACTCACTGATCCGATCTTCTGCTTCATCGATTCTGCTTTTCATTCCTTCTACTGTGTTCTTCAGTTCAGAGATTGTGTTCTTCATTTCCTCTTGGCCCTTGTTGATAGTTTCTATTTCCTTTTTCATGTTGATATAGTTTGCAGTGAGTTCATCATAACTTCCCTGTAGTTTATGGTAGCTCATTGAGAGTTCATTGAGCTTCCTGACAACCATTGCTTTGAACTCAATATCTGATAGTTGAGTTGCCTTTGTTTCATTTAGCATTCTTTCTTGAGCTTCCTCCTTTCCTTTCATTTGGGGATTGTTCTTTTGTCTTCCCATTGTTTGTAAGACTCTTGTTGTTAGCCTCAACTTCTTAAATTGATCTGTTCTGGCTCCCTGGGATTGTGGTATGACCTTCTGTGGTAGAATATCTGTGAGATTCCGTGGTGGATTCTCCTTCGGATATCCTGTTGTTCACTGCTTCCACTGTCTCATCAGCTGGAATACCCTCTTTTGGGGGCCAACTCTGGTTTGTTTGTTTTTTTTTCACAGTTCCAGGCTTGCTTGTTTGTTTGTTTTGTCTCACTGTGGGTATTTAAAAAAAGAAGAGGGGGGAGAATGAAAAAAAGAAGAAAGAGGAAAAAAGAGGAAGGTAGAAGAGATAAAATTGTAAAGAAAGGAAGATGGGATAAGAGAAGAAGGAATTCAAGGGAGGCAAAAGGAGTTGGGGAGTAAAGAAGAAGCTATAAACAATGAAGAAGGAGTAGTTAAAAACTCATATAAATAGACAGGCTTACAAACAAAAAGACACTAACAAACTGGCAAAACAAAAAAAGAGACATGCACACAGACAACCCCACGCAAATATAAGCAGCCAAAAAAAAAAAAAAAAAGAACAAGCAAAGCACAACAGAATATTAAAAATATATATATATATAAAAATTTTTAAAAAATTAAAAAAAAAAAAAACTCTCTTGTTGTTTTCAAACTTGCCAGCCGGTTTTTCACGTCTTGCTGGCTGCAATGGCCGAGGGGTGATCTTATTGCTTTTCTCTGTGTTCAGAACTCAGTCCTCATTGTGCTATGTATCCCAGAGTTAGTGGGCGCCTCTCCCCACAGGGTTTCCAGCGTGTGATCTGAGCCTCCTGGTGTGTGCGCACTTCCCCGAGTTTATGGGTGTGTGCTAGGTTCTCCAGACATGCACAGCCGTCTGCCTTTGCCCCTGAGAAGGGCCTGCGTTCCAGCTGCTATCCGGGGCCTGCACCTTGGGCCTGAGCTGTCCGAGTTTGAGCACCCGCCCGTGCACTGGCACCTCTGGCTCCACAGCTGTCTTCAGTGGCCAGCGCCTATGTTTTCATGAGTGTCCACTAGCCCGAGACCGTGTGCGGTCCCCTGAGGGTGTCTATTTTCGTGCAGCTGTCTCACTTCACCCGCGCCTTTGTCTGCTGTTGGGGCACCTGTCTATTTTCTACTTTTTATTAAATAGGCAATTGATAACTCTATGTTAGTCCTTATTTCTATTTAATTTTATTGGTCTAGAAAGTTCAAGTCAAGGAGTCACTTTACAAAATTAGTATTGTTTATTTGGCCTTTTATAATATTCAGAAATATAAAATTAATCTTCCAAAATCTATATCAAAAAGAACAGACTAAAAGATGCAGCAACTAAAATAATAAAAGTAAAATAATACCATGTGCAAATTGTTTTAATATTTAAGAGGGGCAAAGCTGTTTGGTGAAAGTATCTATAAAAATATGTTTGACACAAAAAATAACACAAAGCCATCATGAGGCTCAACCTGTGGGATGGCCTGAAGCCCCATTATAGGCCAAATGGCTGGTGTTTACTAGAAATGTACAACCTGATGCAATCCTATTAGCACAATACGACAACCGAACTTAAATACAGGCATTCCCTCAGAGGAGTCCCCATTGACAGCTATAGAAACAAGTTAATTCTCACCTTATTTTTAATTCTGATTATAACTAACCATGCCTCCACCTTCTGGTTTAGCATCTCAATATTATGTTACAAGCATGGAACAAGAACTTAATCAAGGAAAGTTCGGGGATTTACTTTCCAGCAGCTGAGATACTAAAGGTGAGATAAGAGTGAACATGTGTTGGTAGGACAGTAATTAGATTCTGACATAAGGTACAGAATTGAAATGTTAGCTAAATCTGTTCACAGCTGGTTCTCATCTCAATTAATGAAAAAATATATACAGTATACACCACAAGAGTGAGTATATAGTGTTGTGGATTCTTGCATGAGAGTCCAGTCTGAAGCGTCTTGTTAGCATTGTTAATTTCAACGATGGCAAATGGCTTGTTCCAGAAGATGCAATTTTTTTTGTGCTCTTCCTCCTTTCCCTCCCATTCTTCTTCTCCCTCCTCCCCCTTCACCTTTTTCTCCCTTTCCTCCTTCCCAGGCTTCTCCTCCTCCTTCTCGTTCTTAACTCTGCTGTAAACTTATCTATAGGTGCATATATGACCCAAGCAAGACAGAATCTTCCTCTTAAATACCATGAATGATTACAGGCTGTAAAGGGATTATTGTTCATTTATAAAAATCTGTGATAAATAAACAAAAGAAAATAGGACTCTGAGCTGAGAGACAAGATTACTCTTCTGCTATCCAATTGGATAACATTAGACATATAATATTCAAAGCTTCTCTTTCCATCTATGGACAATGATGCCAATATTTATTCCATATTTCTCACAAGGTGCTTATGAGAGCTAATTAAACTTGTATTAATATTTTAAAGTATGAGACATCTAGACTAAAATCACTTTCCCTTTAAAAAAGGGAAATCATCTCCTTTTACTTTTTAGCACATGGATCAATAAGCCTAACTGGATCCATGCATTATAAAGATCAGAAAAACTGAGGTCTCGACCAGTGATTTTTCAAGGATTAGCACATCAACCTCACCAGGAATAGAAATGTATAGCCCCCACCCCAGATGTGCTGAATCAGAATATCTCCAAGTAGGGTTCACCCGGGAATCTGTACTTTTAACAAGCTCCATCAATGATTCTAATAGTCACACCAATGTGAGAAGTGTTGGTCTCTGGACCGCACATTGAGAACAAAGTAGAGAGCCAGGACTAAATCCCATAGCCCCTGAATCCTAAATCAAACCTTTGCAAACTACACCAATGTAAATAATTCTATTATTTAAAGCACACTTAAATTTTAATGCTGGCTCTTGGTTTTTGTAAAGTGTTGCTACGTAGAGAGCAGGAAAAAGACCCTGGATGGGACAATAAGAGAAAGTTTTTTGTTTGTTTATTTATAACTTTTACATAAGTAATCTGTATGATTCCACAAAATAAACACATTTACATTCTTGCAGGCATAACCCACAACCATAACTTTCTAGGTTTAGAGGATTCTTGTACAAAGTCAGGTCCTAGTTGCTACATTCACATTTGACAAAAAATTAAATTAAGACAAGAAGATACTCATGTCTTTAAGCCTTCTGTAAACAAATTCTAAACCACTGAAGCATGTAGTATAGCTATCCTTAAAAGAAAAGAATGCCCAAATAAGATAATTCCAGATGAACAAGCTTATCCTTCTCAAGATAATCAAACTGGTGTGCTCTCTCTCTCTCTCCATTTTTATTCAGATTTTTTGAAATGGAACTGAGTGGGAAAATAATCAACACTCTGTTCCCTTTGAAACCATTTGTTTGTTCTAAAAAGTGACCAAACTTCAGATTAATTAGTTTTGTTGATCGTTTTAAGTTACAGATAACCCCAGAATATTGCTTTCTTCTGCCCAAAGACTGTTCAGATAAAACTAGAGGAGCTGGAACCCCGAACCAGTCACTTCTCATTGTCAGCAACGTTGTCTTTTAACATCAGCATTCAGAGTAATTACTATTGTCTTCTACGCATGTCTTACTATTTTAAAAATCTAGAAGCACTGCAATCAAGAAAAATAAAAAGGGTATTGGTTTGGTTCCTTCACTATTTCAAAAGAGTGGAGTTCCAAGTTCCTAGGCATTTTTCCCCTCAACAATGAGAAGTGAGAATTTGAGCAAATAAGAATAAGGACTCATGTACCATGTGATCTCACCTTTAACAGGAACCTAAACAACAAAACAAATAGACAAGCAAAATATAACCAAAGACAGAGATAGAGAATAGGCTGACAGTGACCAGAGGGGAGAGGGAAGGGAATTTCAGGGGAAAAGGGAAGGGTTTACAGGAACAAATATAAAGGACAAATGGACAAAAACTAGGTGTGGTAGAAATGGGAGGGAGGTGGGGAGGCCTGGGGGGTGGTCCGGGATGGGAGTAAAAGACAGAAAACTGTACATGAACAACAGTTAAAATAAAATTAAAAAAAGAATAAGGACTCATGGATATGGACAACAGTGTGGAGATTGCTGGGGGTAGGGGAGTACAAAGGGACTAAATGGTAATGGGAAAAATACAATAGAGATTAAATTAAGATAAAAACCTTTAGCACTTTCGTATCTTAAACCATTAGCATCCTACATTCAAATTTTCATAATTCCCCAACTTCCTTATATTGTCATCTGTCATTACAAGGCATACTCTGTTAGAAACAAAGCAGAAAACAACTGCTTAAGGATTTAGTGTACTAGAAATTGTATCTAATCAAACATGTTAAATCCTTTTGCAAATAAAATCAATATGTACCAGAGACCTGATCAAAGTATTTAAAGAAGAATTTAAAACTACAAACAAATTATGAAATTAGAAATAAAATGGTTATAAAAATTAAATACTATCTCACTATAAGCGTTCATAACTTTTTTTAATTGTTAATTTTAGAGAGAGAGAAAACAAGAAAGGAAGAGAGGGATAGAGAACGAAACATCTATTTGTTGTTGCCCCAATTTATATATTCATTGGTTGTTTCTTGTATGTGCCCTGACTGGAGAGCAAACTCACAACCTCTGCACATCAGGAAGATGCTCAAACTAAGCTACCCAGCCAGGACCTAAATATTCCTAAGTTAATTCCATCCCTTTCTGGAGTACTCAAGTGAAACACAAAGATGATATGTAAAATAATGATAATAATAATAATAATAACAACTCAGTATAAGAATAAAAAATGGGGAGGGGTAGTATTCAGTGAGACAATAATACTTGAAGAATTTCATTAAACTTATTTATCACCTTTTTCTATTTCACCAATTTACACCTATATATTCGGGCCTGTACAAAGTAAGATGGCCTGAAATCTAGAATAACTGTAATCAGCTGTTATTGATTTGAAAAAGTTGTGAAGAAACAAAACTATTTGGCAGAGTTTGAGAGGAAAAAAAATCAATCAATGATATGAACAGACATTCTTGTTAAGGTCAGTAGCATATGCCATTGAGCGTCAGCTCCTAGACAAAATTATGAGGAGGTCAAATTTCTCATTGCTCTCCCCCTGGCCCTTGATGACTGCTGACTGTCCGGAGACTTCATACCTAGTTCCCACTGGACCACCACATATTAATCAGAACACTTGGTTGCAGGTGACATAAAGCCAACTCAAATAAGTAGTACTGGGGGGCAGCAGAACTCAAAGACTGAACAGTCTAGGGGTAGAGTTAATTTAAAGTATGACTGATTTCAAGAGCTTACATGAATTTGTACTTCTTTTTTTATTCTGCCCCCTATCTCAGCTGTGCTTTGCTCTGATACTACTCCATTTTAACACACGCATTTTTATTGTGATGACATGATGACTTAAAGGAACTCTAGGCCTTTTTTGGGACATCTCAACAACTCTGGCATATAGATTGCACATTAGGTTCCATTAGTCCTAAATGCCCGGTTCTAAATCATACACTTATTGTGCAATGAATCATTGTGGCCAGGGCTGTAATGATTCTATTGAGCAAATCCATGTCAAGATTTTCCATGGAACTGGGTGATAGGAACCCCAACTAAGTGAATTAAGAGTAGTGGAGAGCTGGTTTTCCTAGGAAAATCAGGGTAACTTTAGCCTAGAAAAACATGGTAATGAATACTAGCTCAAAACAAGTGTCCACTAAAGTCCATGGTTCTGGACAGTGATCTACAGTTCAGACCCTTCCTTACCTCCCACTCCTTAACAGAAAGAAGTCTTATATTACATTCCTCATGGTGCTTCTAAGTGAATAAACTTCCTTAAGTATAAACTGCACCATCATAGCTTCAGTACCATAGCCTGGGAATCAGGAATGATGGCAGGGAGTACTTTGGTCTTCCATATTACAATCTTTGCTTGAAACACCTAGTGATGGATGTCATGGTTACTGTTGAGTATATGTAGTTTAAATGTTCTTTCTTACCTGAAGCTGGTATCTGCCCCTCTGTGACCTACCCCCCTTAATTTTCCCCCTTGAGCTATCCAAATTGTATCCATTGTGTGCTACATAGATCTTCAAATATGTAAAGACAGGTTTATTCAACTGCTATGCGTATAACATGATCTCCAGAAATTTAAGACCTAACCAATTCTTTATGCCTATTTGTTCTCCTAACTGTTATGCTACTCTTTCTCATGACCTTGATTTGGTTGAACCATAGATTGGAATAATTTTTTATTATTGCTTTTGTTATTGTTGTTTGTTGTTTGTTTTCTTTACATAGTCTCTAAAATTCAAGTAGGTAAAAATTAAACCAATATTTGGTGAAGAATTGTTATCTCTTTATATTGTTACTCATCATCTATAGGCTTTCTAGCTTAACAATAGAAATACATCCATACAGCTGTGCAAGATACAAAAATATTCTGTACTCCTGTATATTTTTTCTAATTTCATTTGTCAGGTTGTTTGACTGCAAAACAAATAAGCAATTTGAGTCTTATAGAGAGTGTATACTTTATAATCTTGAAGTCTACAAAAAATTATTTATTGTTGCAAATGGTTGGATTCCTGCTTGTGTGCCATGGGAACTGAATTTCTGCCCTAATGTTTTGGCACATCTTCAGTATACTTACCTCTGTAGGAGTGGTATGTATCCACAATTATGTTATTTGAAAAGAATCTTTGTACTGGAAAATCCCATTGAGATGTAGCATCGTGTTTCCAAGGGTGTCTTGGGACAAGAAAGAATAGGGCAGCAATATACATCCACTTGGTTACATCATTCATACCAGAGAAATTATCATCCTACTGTTGATGGGGAGCACTTGTACTTCTCTATTATCAAAGATTTTGTAGAAATGCTCAGCCTTCTCCATTCATTCCATTCCAGCTGTTCTGACACAAGCAACGAAACAGCTTGTTTCATTCTCTAGACGTCCATTAAAAAGGACAATGCCATCATTTGGGGGGCTTTTGAAGGGGTTTTGCTCAATTTGGACTGTGTGTGGAGCAAGCTCACTGCTTTATAACAAAAGCATAAAACTCAGTGGTGACAGGCAAGTCAAAGGCTAAAGAATCTGTTAAAAAGAAGAAGCCCTAAATGTTCAGCCATAAACAACAAGAGCTATCAGAAAGAAAGCAGGGGAAAGGTAAAGGAGACCGTGAGAAGAAATGTGCAGCGGCTCAGCACTGCATCCTTTTATAGTCCTTTGGGAAAACTTACTGGGCTCCAACAGCACTTTCCTGAATTGTCCTACATCGAAGAGCCTCAAGCATGTTCTTTTTTGAGCTTGTTATCAGTACCTTTTAAGCATGCATACATTTGATATTTTTGATACCAAATATTAAGAACTTTTAAGTCATGTATTGGGTACTTGCTCGTCATGCGACTTTGAAGCATAAGCCTTGTGTTCTCCTTGGAAATCTATCCTTATCTGACTTTTTATATAAGCCACATATACCCACTAGCCTTTCTTAACCTCCTTTATTTTCACTTTTTACTCCAGTTCTCCTTGAATGTTAAATACACAAATATATACTTCCACTTGCTTTTTTCCATACCAGTGGCAGACAGTGCAAATTAATAATGGAAATCTTAAGATATATGAATCATTTTCAATATGTATTCCAGGAAGTTAACACCAAGAGAGAATTTAAAAGTGAGATTAAATTTTCTATATCCTGACCCAGGACTGTGAAAACTTAGAAATCTAGAAGGCTCCTTGAATACTTCTCTGATATGAATTTTGAAAAGAACATATTTCTATACTTGGTCCAATAATGATAACACAATTGATTCTCAATTTAAAATCATTGTGGAAGGCAACATTTTATCTTCAATTTGGCTCAGCTTTTACTCCACAAATATATATGGATTTAGCGTTTGAAGATTCACATTGATTTTTGAAAGTGGTAATTTTCGGACAACTAAAAAAAGTACTATATTATAAAATATAAAAAGTAATATAGGTTCTTCACTTGCCTCTTTTTCCCCTTTCTCATATTCCATGCTCAAAACCTGTACAGGTATTAATGGGAGAAGTTGGTTTCGCCTGTCAGAGGGGAACCTTTAATAGAAGTTTTTACTTCCACTTAGAAAATTTTCTTTTGATTGGCTTGTCTGTTGAATCACATCCCATTTCATTCTTTCCTCCCACAATATTAATGGACTCCGGGGTCTTCTTCTTTCTATCTTAAAAACAGGCAAAAACAATCCTTGAGGCTTCCACACGGTTATGTTGGGTTCAAAATGAATAGACTAGATAAGACATTGGTTTCCACCTGAAATTATGAGTAGGGTACAGGTATTTAGCATGTACTTTTGCCTACATGGACTCTGAGAAATCATGGAATGGAGGCAGATGGCTGTATTCAAGGATCCAGTTGTCCCACAATGATATCAGATACATAACCCTAACAAATATGATATTTGTCCAATAAAAGTGAGTACACAAAAGGTATTAGTGGGAGAACATGGAGTACAAAGATTTGAATGTATTGATCCCGGCCACAAATTAAGATATGTATCAGGGAGTAAAACTAAGCAATTTATTCGTTATTCAAAGAGGACATTTGGTCTGAAAATAGATACCTAGGGAAAGCTCTTGATTTCCAGAGTTGGGTCTTATGAATATAATAAATATTGTATTGGTGTGCTATACTCTCTGTGAAGGGTTAAGTCCCCTAGTCTAAAGAACCTAGGAGCTCAGTCTGGACTCTTTCCTCTAGATCAAAGTGAGTTAATATTCCTCCTATTGTTTTCCCACCAACACCACCATGACTTCAATATTTCTGGCCCATGCTGTACAGACCTACAAGCGACATTATTTCACAGAAAGAAAAATTGATTCTAAAACCTACCCTAGATTTCTTCAAATGATTATAAGCCATTCCTGCATCCAGTTTTTGATATTCCCTGAAATATTTCTCACTGAATTGCTATTTCAAGTTATACCGTTAAATCTGCCCTAAGTTTCTTAAGGTTTATTCAGTTAACTTCCTACCTTTCCAAATCACCTACAAACATTGCTAATTTTTTTGTTTGTTTTCAGAATTGTGGGATTGTGAGTCATGGAGAAAGGGATATTGTGTCAGGCAAAATACATTTAGTTTAAATAGCTTCTTGGACATTCCTGTTCTTACACACCATGATGACCACATTCCTGCTTGAAGAAATGTTGCTGGTTTCTGCAGGAACCTGGTGAGATAGCATCAGGATGAGGGAAGAATGAGTCTTACACTATTGATCGGTAGAGGATCCAGACCATCAAAAACTGCAATTTGCATGGCTTTCTATATCAGTGATGCTTGAGGACATAGTGAGTAGATCCACCTTTCTTTTCCCACTGCAACCTCTAATGTCTTTTCCCCTTAGTCTAAATTACTAGCATCCACTATAAAAATGTAGCAAGGCAGTGAATGGGTTGTGTGAAGAAAATAATAGCAATTCTATTTGCTTGCTTTTGTTATTTAAATTCTATTATGCTTTATTAACTGTATATTGATGAAAGTTATAAATACCCAAATAAATATACATTTGAGGGTGTAGCCCCTCATTTTTTGTGGCTTCAGAATAGTTGGAAGACATTATTCCCAAATCCCATTTTGTGGGTGTGCTCAGGAGAGTAACAGCTTCTCTTCAACTTATTAAGACTTCCCCACAGTAATGCCACCTGCCTGAGGGTGCTTCTGTGGTTTATCTTTACTTGATCTACTTTGTACTAGTACCAACATCTCTTTCTCTGTTTTGTGGTCTCTCCATTCCTTCCACAGTCTCTCCTGCAATTCGTCTTTGCTTCAGCAACTGAGCAGAACGAAAAGGTATTACCCTCCCTTCTGAGAGAGATCTTATGACTGAATAAATATTGTGTTCCTTCTCTCTCTTCCTATCCTTCTCCTACACTTATTAAGAGAAATTGAGTGTTTGGAGGTATGTTCCTGATCTGTGATGTTAATAGGAAAGACAAACACGTCCTGTTAAGACCCTATTCTTGGGCCTGTGGGATATGTCTCAAATGTTATGTTACAGGGAAATCCTTGTATCCTGAATTGAATTACCTGCCATTTCTGCCCTAAATGAGCTGGATTTTAAATTTAATGTGTGTATTACTTTACGTAGTCTTTTCCCTTTTCCTATTTCTATATAAAAACTATGGGATGTCAGAAAAAGCCATCATGAGATCTTTTTTATTCTTTCATTTCTTTATTTAGTATGCACAGTATCTTACATTTAGTAGCCATTCAAAGAATATTTGTGGATTTGGGAGGACTTACTGTGGGAGTGCTTTCTTTATACAATCTAAGGAGGCAATTTTCAACCAGTGTGCCATGGGAGGCACACTGGTATGTGGCAAGAATTGTTAAAATATGAAATACCTGTCTATTTAGTCAGGACCACTGACCTCTTTTCCCTTAGATTGTCAAATTAAAAAAAATGACAACAGCCAATACAACAGTAGCCTTCCAGTGGGAATGAATAAAAATTATATCTACTTTTTGGTCAGATCAGCAAAAATATATTTTTGTTGTGCCTCAAAATTTTAGTAATTAGCTTATGTATGCCATGAGATGAAACAAATGGAAAATTGCTGATCTAAGTTATTGGTTCTAGCCTTAGTGTGAGTCAGAATCACCTAAAAAGCTTGTTAAAACACAGATTACTGAACCTCAACCTCAGAGGTTCTGATTCAGTAAGTCTGGGGAGGGTGAGACCAGGAATCTACATTTCGATTAAGTCCCCAGGTGATGCTGTTGCTGCTGGTTGGGGAACTACAGTTTAAAACCCACTGATTAAAGAAGTGTGCTGTATAGTCTCTGTAAGCATAGAAAAGAAGGCAAGATCTAGGAATAGAGAAACAAGATTAAGTTTTAAATGTTTATTATTCTTAGGAGAATATGGCTGTGTTATATTTCTAATCACTGAAGAGAAACTGTATTAAAATTAAAAGAAATAGGGAATAAATTTTGGGTCATTTAAATTACATATGCTTCCACTATATGATAAATACAGAATTGAAGATTTGGCTGTATAGTCATATTGATACAGGTTATATTTATATGGTATATATTTTTAAGATCATTTTTAGCAAAATCATTTTTTTGGACAACAAATTTTCAAGTTATGAGTAATCACATCTTACAAGTGAAGAAAAAAATTTGGAAAGGTTGTTGTGATTTCAGAGAACTTGAGTCCATTTAGTCCAAAGCTGAACATCTCTTAATTTGTGAAATTCACATTACACCTAGTTGCTGTTTTAGCCTGATTGTGTTTTTCATCCCAAATCTCTAATGTCTTATGCTTCAGCTTTGTGATGTCCCCAAGACTACATAGAGGACAAAACAATATTACTCAAGCCATAATTAATACAGTAGGGCTTGAAATGGAATTCAAGGACCTGGGTTCCAGACTCATAGTTTTACCAATTAACAACTGCCCCCACTGTTAGCCACCGTCCACGGCCAGATCAATGTGGAGCGCTACACCTTCTACTTGCAAGTGTCCACAGCCAACTTCTGCCACAATGTGGTCTGGGAGCCCTTCACCCAGCACTTCCTAACCAGTCACTGATGCAGAGGGAGCAACCAAGAAGCTATAGGGCTGCAGAACAAGAGTGTGGGTCGCATCCACTTCCATGACATGAAGAAGCCAGACTGTGAATAGGAGAGTGGCCTGAAGGCCATGGAGGGTACCTTCCATCTGGATGAGGGAACTGAACCAGAGCCTGCTAGATCTACACCAGCTGGTCATCCACAAAAGTAACACCCACCTGTGTGACTTCCTGGAGAGTCAGTACCTACATGAATAGGTCAAGTCCATCAAAGATGGGTGGCCATCTCACGAACATGTGCAAGATGGGGTCATGGAAGCTGGCATGACAGAGTACCTCTTTGCCAAGCTCATTCTGGGTGAGGGAAATAAGAACTAAGCTTGGGCTGACCTCCCCATTGCCATGGGGTTACTATGCCAGGAATATATATTTCAGTAATGCTCTGGCAAAACATTCACTTAAGTTTTTTTTCTTCCAAATTTATTATTTTTTTCTAATAAAGTTATAGGGTTTTTAAATTAAACACTGGAGAAACTGAGGCAAGTGTGCTAAGTCTCTGTGACTCAGATTCATCTATAAATACAGTCTGATTTATCTTCTTTATAAGATTGTGTGAACATCAAATTTCATAGTATATTTTTAATTTAATCTATTTCCTCATATCAATCTCATTGAATAAAGAATCTTATAGAGGTTTAGGTATATGGAGAAGAGCTTAACAATTTATAGCATCTATTAGAGACTTAAGGTCTGATGATCAGGCAGAATGATTATAACTTGTATTCATTTAGTTTAGGTGTCTCAATTAAATACAAAGATAAATTATACTGTTAATATTTAAGGTACTTTGAGCAAGTTATTAAAAATAAAACAAAGACTATGGAGTGACCTAGTTAGGGATGTAATCCACTCATTCTTGGGGGGGAAAAAAAGCTACAAGTTTTTTCCATAGTTTGAAATAAGTACACAATTCTAGTACAAAGAAAGGAACATCAGTAATGCAGCTGTTTCCCCAAAGGGGGGGAAACCGATTCAACCTTTCTCCTACCAATTTCCCTTCTTTCTTCCCTCCAAATGCTTTCCAAAAAGTTTTGAAATATCTGTCTTCTGAATTTCATATTTGTTCTATATCCTCACATAACTTTTTGCATCTAAAAACATGATATTCTAAATGGAATGTAAATTTAAAGCATTTCTCCTAATGAGCCTAACAACCCTTACTTTCTAGGGAGTATATTGATGTATTATTTCTAGAACCCCTAGTTCTCACCTACTTATGTTCACTCTCATTTAATTCAATTGAGCCACAGAGTGTCGGAACTAAAAGCTAAGAAATGTTAAGAAAACATTGAGTCCCCAACCCCTCATTTCACAGATGAGAAAGAAAGGGTCCTAGGCTATTGGTTAAAAGCACAGAGCTAGTTAGTGACAAAGTTTATATCAGAACTAAGGGATCAATCACAGCTTTTTCTTCACCATGCTGCTCCCTCTGGAGTTTCCACATTAACCTAGGGAACTAAGAAACATGTCAGAGTCAAATTAATGTCCCTTGTTGAGAGACAGAAGGTCTAGAAAATAAATGCATAAATTATAAAAAAAAAATTTAGATGGGGCCAGTGTGCTTTGGAATCCTGGGTTCCTTTTCA
The DNA here is from genome assembly GCA_039655065.1 of Glossophaga mutica. Taxonomy (NCBI): domain Eukaryota; kingdom Metazoa; phylum Chordata; class Mammalia; order Chiroptera; family Phyllostomidae; genus Glossophaga; species Glossophaga mutica. Next base: position 75,371,006 of record CM077306.1, read on the forward strand.
GTTAACACTGACCTGAGGCATGAGACTTTACCTAAATGAGCCTCGACTTATTCTTTCAGGAAATGGGGTCAAAAATACCTACAGTAGAGGTTTGAAGGTATGACCAAACATGACCAACTCTGTTTGGAATGTAGTAAGTAAATTATATGTCTTCTCTTTGTTTCTTATTTCTCACATGGTTCCATCTTTCTACATGTAGTACCTTCCAGTGATTTTTTTCCCTGTACCCTACATCTGTAGAATTAAATTCTTGAATGCTTTCCTCTCCTTTGTGACTGTTTCTTTTTCACTGCCTATGCTGGTTGCCTCTTCCCCTTCAGTTCTTATCCTTTCACCGTGAGTAAACTCAAGATCCTCTTCCCTTTCTCCTCTACAACTTCTTTTACAAAGTTCTTTCGGAGTGTCCACAATGTGTGGGAGTTGCTTACAATGAAAAGATCATGCCAACAGAATTCCTCTTTCCCCTACTTAACTTCCTCTGTAGTTTGAGCACAGTGCTCTAAATATGCTCTTAGTAACTAACAGCTATTATCCCAGCATTGGGAAAACTAGTCATGGTGTGTTTTCAACCTGGCTAGAAATGCCTCAACAGTGTGAATATTGAATTTCAGAAATTTTATTCAATTCTTGTTTCATCCATTATATTTTCAGCTTTAGAAAGTTTTCATTATATACCTGTTGCCTCAGCAAGATACGTGACACTGAGTTCCACTTTAACCTCCACCAGTGTTGAAATATCAAGTTTGAAAGAACAAGTAGAAATAAAGAATATTCTAAAGAGAGCCAGAGAATCATCCACTTGAAAATTTCTTCATTATTTTGCAACGCGGAGAAGTCGCCAACATCATTGCAAGATTTGGCTTGTGTACACCTGGAAAATATGAGACTTGAATTTCTCATGTTGACTCTCCAGCTTCACTTCCCCTGGGGGTGAAGAGAAGAGCTAAACTGCATGTGTGAAGCCTATAGCTGAACTCTAACTCAGAATATGCTACAGAGTTTCCTGGTGGACACTCAGTGTTTCAATATTTATCCCCTACCTTTTCATTCAAAATGAGTCTATTTAGCTGTTCATATGTTGGAACAAAGTACTGATCAGGGTCAGCTTTAGCTCCAGTTAGAGAAGGCAGATGATTATGAGTTATATAATTTAAAGAAAGCCCCAAAACCTCCTAAGAAAAAAAGTATTCTAATAGCTTTATTAAAATTCCCATATTAGTCACTTCCTTGGAATGAAGAAGTGATAAAAAAATGCTGATAAAATATGCAAGCTATCTTAAAGTCATGACACATAAAGCCCCTTTCACTTAGTGATCAAACTAGATAATTAGTCACTTAAAAGGGCTAAAGAGAGAAAAACTGTATGGGAAAGAGGAGGAAAAACAAGGCTTGGAGAATGTCCAAGCTTGGAAAGGCCACAAAATCTGAACAGTTGAAGGAAATGATGAAAAGGAGATATCACTACAGGCACCGTCATGATCGTTACATGATTGTCACAACCCCAGTGTTTTGTACCCACACTTCCCTCTGCCCACTCATACACCCACACATTCATTAGTGTTATTGAGTAACTTTGTCTGAGGCACTGCGATGGTATACAAATGACAAAGAGATGAAAAGAAAAGCTTACCAAGGAACATAAGCCTCTAAACAAAATTTACAAGCCACAGTCTTATGTGTGGTACAGAAATTGGCTCATGGTGCTATGATAAAAACTGACATTTATTACCTTGGGACAGATACTGTTCTATATATTATTCATGTAATCCTTCTAAGAATGCTCTGAACTAAATACTATTATCAGGTCCATTTTACAGATGAGAAAATGGTGAGAGATCTAAAAAAGTAACTCTCCCAAAGTCCTACAGATAAATGGGGGCAGGATTTGGATTAAATCCTCATTAAATTATGAGCCCAGCTCATCTAGCTCCAAAACCCACTTTTTATCACTCTGTTGGTAGTTCTCAAGAGCCCACAGGCATTAAACTAAATAAAATCCTGCAGAACTAACACTAAAGGATATTACACAGACTCTACTGGTCACCTGCACTTGAATTTTCAGCTAGTCGGGAAAGGAATATAGCTCTTCAGCTGAAATTGGGGAGAATAAGAAGTGTTATTATAGCCATTGCATCATTCTCTACAGCCTTGCCATGATCAACATGACTGGTTGAGAGTTTAATCATCAAGGCCATTCATTGGTGAACTGTATCCTCAAGGATTCAAAAGGTTTTTGTAAGACACCTTTACATTATTATGATTTGGCCATTTTTATTGTAAGTAAAGACAGGCATTGGGCATTTCTCAGGTTTGAAAAGGATACCTACCGATGATAAATAATATAGAATAAGAGGCCAGTGAAGATTTGTGAGCAAGACAAATTTTGTCAGGATATAGGGAGGAGACCTAGGAGACTGTAGCATCTAATTTGATACACTTATAAGCCACAAACATGTCTGAATGACCAAGAGCCAGCCACCACCACAAAATAAGCAGGATAGGTCTGGAGTCAGCAGGGAAGAGCTGGGAAAAGGGCCAGGCCAATAATGAAAGGGGGCATTAAGGTACACATTAAACTCTCCAAAGGGAAAAAATAAGCAAAATTTCCAAGACATCCCTAACAAAAAGTTGAAGTATTAACATTTTGCTAAAGTAGCAAAAACAGCAAATTCGCTGGTTTCACTAAGTACATTATATTGCTTTTTTTTCCCCCTTGAAGTGGGAAGGTAGTAAGGCTTCACTGAGCAATAGTAAGTGAGGGCGTAAGAGACTTTTCAAAAGTGGTACATCACCCAATTACTTAGAGTTTGGAGGGAGCAGTTTATTTTTCTGGCATTGAGAATTCAGCATATTTGGACCTGACATCCAATGACTTCGTCCAGTTCCGAGTGATTTGGGATTCCAGATGGGAGAAAAGCTGTCTTATTTTGTGGAGAAAAGCTGCCACGGGAACCCAGGGTGCTTTGATTGAAATTTCAGACATCTGATTTTGTCAGAGTTCGGATTCCTTTCCTTTGAAATGCCCTGTCTTAATAACCACGTTAACCCATTGCCAATCTTCCCCGCAAACATGTCTCCGTATGATTGGGAAAATTAATGAATGGGCAATAGCTAATATAATTAAACCCAAACACTCCTGATTTTAGTATTAAGAAAAAGCCACTGCCCTGATTTGCTCTTGACAACACAAAAGCCTTGCCATCCTTGAACTGTTTAATTATTGAAATGAACTGTAACAGTACACCGGATAGGGGCAGAGGTCGCGGAGCAGTACTGGAAGTCAGAAAGCGGGCAGGGGCCGACAGGAGGGCCTGCCAGCGCCTCGGGCTGCAGCTACAAACCCACACACTTTTTCTCAGGCGGTGAGCCTCCGATAGGTAGCCAGATAGTGGGACTAATTTGCTTGTGTTCTAAAGGTCCAATGGTGCTTGCTTGTTTTAAGACAAGCCAAAATATGCTCTGGTGACCACCACGACATTACAATTCCCATGCCCTACCACATTCCTCCTTTCGGATCCCAGGCATTTTTTTGTCTCTCTACGTGCAGTCCAGGATGTAGACAAAGTGAATTCCAAGTGACCTATGTGGGGGTGGATTTTTTTTTAGAAGCAAACAGCAAATTAAGAGCGAAAAAAGTCCTGTTCTCACTTTTTTTTTTTTTTTTTTTTTTTGAGGGGATGTATATGTTTATTTTCTCAGAGACACTTTCTGGCAGTGACAACAGAACTCAGTTTTATGGAAGTGGCTTTTCCCCCCAAATTGTAAAGTATGAAATATTAGCTCTATTTTGTTTAATGTTCTTCTCTGCCTCCCAGATCTTACAGAACCTATGACAATTACTTTCTTTAAATAGAGACGTCCAGTTTCCTATGATTCTAGAATAACATCTCCTAGAAACATTTTTTTCTAATATGTTATTAAAATATTTAGACTGCTACCAAAGATGATGGGGGGGCAACTGGAAAATGTTACTATAAATGTTAATAATGTGTAAACAAGAGTAAATGTGTGATTTTTCTAAATATGTTATTTAATATTCAAGATTATTATTTAATAATCAAGAAAAGTAATAAAATAGTGCATTTGTTTGATAAAAAGACAACTTCTAAATATTTTATGTGCTCTGAATACAAGCATAATTTTTTTATAAAAAGAAAAGAACTATCTGAGGTAATAGGGTTTTTAAAATTATATTGTATTGATTATGCTGCTACAGTTGTCTCCATTTTTCCCTCTTTGCCTCACTCCACCCAGCACCCCTACTTCCCTCAGGAAATCCCCACACCTTAGTTCATGACCATGGGTCATGTGTGTAAGTTCTCTGGCCACTCCATTTCCTACATGGTACTTCATATCCCCATGCCTATTCTTACAGAAGTAAATTCCTATTTGTACTTCTTAATGCCCTCACCTCTTCACCCGTTCTCCCACACACCGCTCCCATCTGTCAACCTTTTTCTTAAATAAGTCCCTTTAACACTTCATATAATAACCGTTTGGTGACGATGAACTCCTTTACTTTTTTCTTGTCTGGGAAAATCTTTATCTACCCGATGATTCTAAATGGTAGCTTTGCTGGATAGAGCAATCTTGGCCGTAGGTCCCTACTTTTCATGACTTTGAATATTTCTTGCTAATCCCTTCTAGCCTGCAAAGTTCCTTTTGAGAAATTAGCTGACAGTCTTATGGAACTCCCCTGTAGATAACTAAATGCTTTTTTCTTGCTACTTATAAGATTCTTTCTTCATTTTTAACCTTTGGCATTTTAATTATGATGTATCTTGGAGTTGGCTTCTTTGCATCCATCTTGTTTGGGACTCTGTACATTATAGACTTGCATGTCTAGTTCCTTCACTAAATGAAGGAAGTTATCTTTCATTATTCTTTAAGATTTCCAATTTCTTGCTCTTTATCTTCTCCTTCTGCCACCCCTATGATGTGAATGTTGGAATGCTTGAAGTTGTCCCAGAGGCTGCTTGCACTATGCTCGTTTTTTTGTGTTTTTTTTTTTTGGGGGGGGGGTTTGTTTGTTTGTTTGTTTTTTTAATATTCTTTGTTCTTCTTGGTGTTCTGAATTGTTGTTTTTTGCTTCCTTATGTTTCAAATCATCAATTTGTTTCCTGGCTTCACCTACTCTACTGTTGTTTCCCTGTAAATTGTTCTTTATTTTAATTAGTGTATCCTTTATTTCTGACAAGGTTTTTTGTTTTTTGTTTTTTTTTTTTTAAATGCTGTTGAGGTCCTCACTAAGATCCTTGAACATCCTTATAACTAGTGTTTTGAACTCTGCATATGATACATTGCTTATCTCCATTTTGCTTAGTTCTTTTTTGGAGTTTTGATCTGTTCTTACATTTGAGCCATGTTTCTTTGTCTCCTTGTTTTAGTAGCCTCCCTGTGTTTGTTTCTGTGTATTGGGTAGAGCTGCTATGACTTTGTGTCTTGGTAGCATGGCCTAATGTAGTAGTTATCCTGTAGGGTCCAGTGGCACAGCCTCCTCTATCACCCAAGCTGGGTACTGGAGATGTGTCCTCTGTGTGGGCTGAATACACCCTCTTTTTGTAGTTGTGCTTTGATTGCTGTTGATAGGTCAATGGGAGGGGTTTACGCAAGCCAGTCAGTAGCAAGGATGGGCTATGACCACTGACCACTAACCTCAACCCTCCTGTGTAGGGGCAGGGTGGTGGTGCTCTGACATGGTGTATAGCTATCCACTGTGTGCACAGGCTCTGGGTTTTCCTGGGTGGTGCAGGGCAAGGTCAGCCCCCACCTGTATTCTGCCCAGAGTGACCCTCCAGGAGCTATAAAGCAATCTGCAGATAGCTGCAATTTGTGCTGGGCTTGGAAGTTCCCAGGTGAAGTCAAACTGTAAACCTAGGCTGATTGCTGCTGGTGCTGGGCCTCGGGCCACTTAGCAAGCGGTATGGGGTTTGGGGGCTCACTGAGGTCAGCTGTTGCTTGTTTGAGAGGTTTTAGGGAGTTGTGAAGCATGAGCCATGACCAACCATTTATATCAAAAAGCCATTGTTAACAACTTGGGCAGGCCTGTAAGTTGGGTAGAATGGACCCTCAGGTGATCTCCAGGGTGGAGCAAACAATGTTAGCTAGTTTGATGGATTCTCAATATGGCGCCCATCTGCCAGCTCTGTGGCTCTGTGGGAGGAGGGTTCAGAAGAGGGACAATGGTTTTGCCCACCTTTCTGTCTGAGAGAAAGCTGCCCCCCAGGTCTCCCCTTGATGCCAGACACTTTAGTTCCTCTCCATATGGCAATGGTTCCTTTAAAGCTGCCACCCTGCTGCTGGAGCTCAGAGGGATTGAGTCTAAGTAAATTTGTGTGGAGGTTATTTAAGAGGAACTGCTTGGGACTCCAGAAGTTTCTATCTAACTCAATCTGGTTTTTGCAGCCAGAATTTATGGGAACTTCTCTTCCTGGCACTGGATCCCTGGCCCAAGGAATCTGGTGTTGGGCCGGGACTCCTCACTCCTGAGACATCCCTTCTGAATTTTTACCCACAGACCAGCCCGTTCTGTGTCTCTGCCCCTCCTACCAGACTGGATGGATGTGGTTTCTTTAATTCTGTAGTTGTTGGACTTTCATTTAACTAGATTGCTGATGGTTCTAAGTGAAAGCTTTTCTATATTTTAGGTGTAATTTTGATGTGGTTGTACAAGACAGCAAGCCATGTTTACCTATGCCTCTGTCTTGACCGGCAGTCCAATAGGGATTTCTGTAGTTGTACTTATGGCCTGAAGCCAACTTCTCCTCAATCTTCCTATTCTACATCATTCTCTTGGAAGCCACATATCCCCCTCCACACCCAGGACCACTGGGACCTTTTATTATTTCTCTCACATATTAAAACTTGCTCTAAGAATAAACAATGATAAAGCCTTAAAGAGGCGTGGTAATCTTCTAATAATGAAATGTGGATATGTGGCCTCTTCTTAGGACCAGCAAAGCTAATGGAAGGAATAGATATTACTATATATGCATACCATTTTTATCCAAACTGAACACCGTCAAGAGTGAAAAGGGAGCAATCAATAACAGCACTAGGAAAAGATGCCTAAACTAGAACTATCCCATGTAAAACGGGACGGATGCCTTATATACTTATCTATGTATTTGATGGTAAGAAAACTCACATTTACACATATAATAGATGGCTCTGTCTTGTCATTTTCCTAGCTGGATAACCTCCCTTTTTCTTTTACTTATTGCCACCCCCTGCCCCCCATTCCTCAAGCCGAACTCCTGGATGAACACGGCCAGCTTTCTAGGATCTCAACTCAAATGTGCCATAACCTGATATTTTCCGGTCTATCCAGATAGATTTGGTAGGACCAGGAGCGGTTTTGGTGTCTGCAGTCCATCCTTCAAGAGCAACAGCTCTCTATCGTCACTCAGCCCCTCTATCCTAGCCAAGCTGCTTGGGAGCCAAGAATCCCCATGTGAGAAAATCTTTGTGGATTATGCATAATTTCTTGGGTGAAACGAAAAGGCCATGAGAAGTTGCAGTGACACAAATATAGGCTGATGTAGTAGTATAAGAATTTAGTATCATGGAGAGAAATGTATTCTTTAAAATATTATAGTGCATGGAGGAGGAACTTGGCACAGCCATGATGAATTTACTTCTAGATGTCTCCAGGTACAGATAAGATAAAGAATATCCCTAGCAGTCCCTTTGGACAAGTTTTGTGAAAATGTAAAGGACAGCTAGCAGTGGTTTCAAACTTTAGTATGCATAAAACCCCTTATTTAAAATAGTTCCTGGGTTCCACCTTTTAGCACATTTGATGCCCAAGAATCAATGTATTTAAAGGCCATCAAATGATATGTATGGAATAGGTCCATGCAACCAAAGGTACTGGGAAGGGCCGCATCTTTCTCACTCACTCTTGCTGACACACAGAATGCTGTGGGCCTGTAAGTAGCCTCTTCTGATTGCCTAGAAGTCCTCATATATTGGGAAAGTAGGTGCAGACCTACCTAAAACTAGAAGATACTTCCTCATGTCTATAAAAGTAGCATGGTATACATCCTGGCAAAACAGACCAATCTTGGCATAGACTTGAAATTAAGGACTAAGATCAGTCCCCAGAGAAATAATGTTAAGTATAGCCTGAACCCCCATTCAAGAAGAAATGGTGATCCCCTTCATGATCCAGCCTTGGCAAAGAAAAGTTACAATGTGGCTCAGCCATCTCAGCCATGTACAGGAACCAACTATAGGGAATACGAATGAAAATTACTGTTAGGGAAACATCTAAATTTTCCAAACAAGGTACGTTTTCCTCCCTGGTTGTCTAATTTGGATGAATATGGATTTAAGAAATCCAGCATCTGAAAACTATACTTATTCCTTCTCTAAATAGCATTACAGCCTTTTCCATTCCTCTCCATACTACATCTTGTTGTTTTTGTCTTGGAGGCTCTTACGCAGGGCCAGGACTTGCACTAGGAGGCCTGCAGATTACAGGAAATAATGACCTGCGTATATTTAGCTGTTTGAAGGAAATTAGAGTAGTCTGATTTTTATTATTCCCTATTGCCCCACGTTCTCTGGTGTAATAACTGCCCTGTTCTCTAATTTACTTTTACATCATTGGAAACGTATAACATTTAGCCCAGATTGTCTTATGACCAATCAGGACCTGCTGCTAGCTGGGTGAACAAAACCTTCCACAGAATGGGAACCTGCCTGATGCAGGCCAGCCAAAGATACTGGAAAAGCTGATGTTTCCAGAAAGAATGTGAACTGGAGAAAGTAATTTACCAACTTCTCCCCTTAGGTAGCCAGTGACCACTGTATGACCCTGCTATTGAATATGACAGTTGACTATTTCAAGACTCGCATCATTTTAGATTAACCTCCCGTAAAAATTTGTAGGCTATTTCCTCCTGGTAAACTTTTTAATTGTTAGGTAGCAGTGTACTTCCTGTGGTGCTGCCTCCCTGCCCGGCCTTTCCTTCTGTCTTACCCCATCTCTTACCACAAAACTGTTATATTCTCTCTAATGTTAAAATCCCAAACCTGAACTTCATCTACTTGTGTTTTTAATTTAGAGGGAAAAAAACTTATCTGTTTGATTTTCTTTTGAATTATGATTAGATACTTAGGTCATGATTTTATTGGGATTTTCTAGTCCCATAGCCTATCATCTATATTTGCTAAAATACGGGGAGAGGGGGCGGGTCACAGTGGGAAATAAATCCTTGTTGGAGATGAATATTACAATATCTTCAGAACATTTGTAACTTATAAGCTCTTCAGTAGGACTCTCTGTGGGGTTTACTGACTCGTGAAGGTGGAAGTGGCATTTGAAAGGTAGGCAAACTGATTTTTGTTAGAGTTGTGTCTGGGGGTACATTTAACAAAGGTTTTTGATTCTCTAAATTTCTTTACAACAGTTTGTGTGCTCTCTAACTGGCAGGATTTGGCAGGATAAGAATGAAGTAGTAAGCAGGTTTAATAATCACAACTTCTAAAATTCACTCCAACGTGATTATATTTTAAGAGCTCAATAAATTTGGACTTTATAAACTTTTTTCATTTTTCCCCAAACATTTCTTTTCAGTCTGGGCAGTTGACTCATTATTAAATATGTTCTCTATTCCAAAATAAACTCAAGCCACTCATACTCATTTTACTTTAATTTCCTTTAGTCTCACATACTGTAAGATTAATTACTGGTCTTTTTTCGTCTCATCCCTGTTCCTTATGTCGCAGCAGCAATCCACCTTGCTTCTCTATTGATAATTTCTTCAAAAGAATATTTTTCCTTTTTAATATTTTCTTAAATTTGTTACTTCTGAATGTTCCTTGCATCTTTCTATATCTGAACTAAACCCTCCCAACTGTCCTAAAATACTAGTCTCTGGTTCTGGTTCAAGAGATGATCCTCAAAACAGTTGCTATTTTATAGTAACTGTAATGACTGAACCACAGTTTTCTTATCAGAGCTTAGGCAGTGTCTCTTGACAAATTGCCTGCCTCGCTCTAAATTTTAATCTTAGGTAGTACAGTATTTAGTTGGGTCTGTTTTCAGAGGTTGAATAAATTCTTTTGGGATAGTCTAGTTCAGTAAGCATTTAAGGACATTTGAGCTCCAGGAAAATTTGGAGTTTGAATAGTTTATGCCTCAGTGTGTATTTAAATCAGCTGCTTTTCCTTTCCAGAGAGTTCACCAGGTGGTTGACCTGGAGCCTGGGGTGAGTGAGGCTCGTGGAGAATATTGTACCGCAGTGGGGGAGTAGATTGTTTTCTCTGCAGTGACACTATTCAGTTGCCAAACTTCAGCTGGAAAATATTCATTCCCATTGATCATAGGCAGTCCAAAAGTATTCCATAGGGAATCCTGAAAAAAAAAATATTACCCTTCTCCTTTTTTTCCCAAAGATTTATTTATGGAATTTGATTCTATTCCATTTATCCAAAGTCTGTCCTTTGCCAGTACCAAACTGTCTTCATTACTGTAGTTCTGCAGTAAGTTTTTAAAAAACAAGATATGTGAGTCCTTCAACTTTGTTCTTCTTTTCCAAGATCTTTATTTATTGATTTTTATTTTTTTTATTCTGGGTAACTTAAGTGAATTTTAGCACTAGCCTGTCAAGTTTGGAACAGAAATCATCTAGGATTTTGATGAGAATTGTGTAGAATCTATAATCAATTTTAAATCTGATTCATGAACATCAGATATCTTCCAATTTTTTAAAATAATCTTTAATTTATCTCAACAGTTTTTAGTTTTAAAAGTGCAAAGTTTGCACTTTGTTTGCTAAATATAGTCCTAAATATTTCATGCTTTTTTATAGAATTGCTTTCTTAATTTTGTTTTCAGATTGTTCATTGCAAGTGCATAGAAATACAATTTAATTCTGTGTTTTGATCTTGTTCCCTAAACCTATGCTGAATTCACTTATTTACTTTAAAATTTTTAGTGGATTTTTTGGCATTTTCTATATATAAGACCATGGCTTCTGCAAATAGAGATAGTTTTAACTTTTCTTTCTAATAAGATGTCTTTTATTTATTTTCTTGACTAATTATCCTTGTTTGAATCTCCACAAAATGTTAAATATAAGTCTCAAGAGTAATATCCTTGTCTGTTCTTGATTTTAAGGGAAAAGCATTTAGTCTCTCATCATTAAGTGTGATAATAGCTATGGGCTTCTCACAGATGTCCTTTATCAAGCTGAGGAAGATCCCTTCAATTTCTAGTTTATTAACTAGAAATTGCTCTTATTATGTCAAAGTGTTGAATATTGTCAAGTGCTTTTTCTGTACTTATTGAGATGACCATGTAGTTGTCCCTTTTTCTATTGGCAGTCTGAATTCCATTAATTGATTTTCAGAGGTTAAACCAACCTTGTATTTCTTGGGTAAATCCCATTTGGTCAAGGTGTATAATCCTTTTTAGGTGTTACTAGATACAGTTTACTAGTATTTTATTTAGAAGTTTTACATTTATATTCATAAGAGATATTTTTCTGTAGTTTACTTAGTGATTTTTTTCTGGGTTTGGTATCAGAATGAGATAGAAACTTTTTGTATACTATTCTAATTTATTGAAGAGTTCGTGAAGAATTGGTACTAATTCTTATTAAATGTTTGGCAGAATTCACCAGTGAAGACATCTAGGCTTGGAGGTTTCTTTGTAGGGAGGATTTAAAGTCCTGATACATTTACTTGTTATATATTTCCCTCAACCATATTCTTACAGTGGTGGCATTTTCCTCTTCTTTGCAAAAGCAAAACTACTGAAAAGTTATCATTAGTGAAAAATTATCTTTAAAGGAGGAGAAGAACTCCTCTAAATGCAGCAGCAAGGGAAGAAGAGGGAGAGACCTGCCTGGACTAAGGGGAGAGATGAGGTGTATCAGGAACTGTCCATGGCACAGTCCTGTGGAGGGCCCAACATGCTAGAGAAAAAATAGGATGCAAGTAAAGACACTGGACATAAAGTCTGGACTCACAGAATCTGCACCTTTCTCATCTAGGGACCCTATTAGCCACATAGACACTAGACCTGAAGGTGCCTCTGTAGGCTGATACAAATGGGACATCAGCAGTAATATGGATTTATGACTAATGACTGCAGATGTCCCCCAACATTTGATTTTACCTAAAACCCCTATTAGAATAGAGGAATCTGTTGATTTCAAATGGATTTAAAGAAAATAAAGACAAATATCTTTGTTGCCTAAAATTTCCATCTGCTTCAGTAAGAAATCATTGACATTCTACATCTTCGTAGTTCTCCACAGTAGACCAGCCAGGTCTGACCAGTTCTTTAGCAAAGCTGAGTGATCTAGAAAGTCTTTTAGGATGTTAATCCCTTTCTGTATAATTTAAAGATTGTGTGCCCTGATTCTGAAGTCAGATAACCTGGGATTAATGCCTGGTTCAGATACTTAGTAATTATCGGACCTCAGGCTATTTACTTAGTCTCTCTTTACTTTGGTTTCTTAATTTTTTAAATAGGGATAATATATAGTAACTAATGTGGCTTCTACCATGAAAAGTTATATGATAGTTATGTGTTACTTATTTCTTGGCTTTTATAGTTGATATTATTTCCAGAAATAATGAGCAGAACTAAATTCTTTGTGATATGTGATTATTATTGAAATTACCAGATATCATCTTCCTCAGCAATCCTGCCTCTGATATAATACCTTTATCCTTGCTATCACCAGTTGTCAACATATGTCATTTTTTTGGTTTTCCACTTCTACATTTTTTAAAGGTCTAGATACTCTTCTTCTATACTATCTTTAACATCCCTTCAGTTTACTCCAGGCCTGCATGGTTTTTATTCAAACTTTTGAGAAACTCTCTTAAATATTTCTGCCTCCAGTGTTGTCTTTTTTCCAGCGAACTCTTATTCCCAGGTTTCCTACTGGTTTTTTGAACCCATTATCTTGAATCTATGTCAAAATCCCGCAGGATAAGTATTGTCATACCCATTCTACAAATGAGGAAACTGGTGTTCAATGCTTTAGTGACTTATCCTAGTTCGCTCAACTAATAAATGGCTGATCCAGCACACAGGTTTGGTCTTCTGAGTCTCAAGTTCATGCTGCCTCTTATTGTTCAAGCTGTTGCCAAAGTAATTTTGCTATAATGCAGCTTTGATTTTAACACACTCAGCTCAGTGGGTCCTTATTGCCCATAAAATAGGGCCTAAACTCTTAGACTTCAAATGCAAAGCCTGTTATAATCTGGCCCAAATCTACATTTCCAGCCTCTTTACTCATTGGTTCTCCTCATACCCACTATACTCCAATCAAAACGTACACTTTTTCATTTCCAAGTATTTCTTGTACTTACCTGTAAGGATGCTTTTGCCCATGCCTGTCCCTTCTCCTAGAGTATTATTTTACCCAGCACTACTTCCACCATAAATCTCAGATATATATAAAATCCTCTGCTGTATACTCCAATAGTACTTTGTATATAGCCATTTTATAACTCCCATCATTCTGCTTCATGTAGGAAAAACAAACAAACAAACAAGAGATTCTGAGTTGGTAAACACATAGAAACAATGGGAGGATTGGTGCACCTCTTCTGTATTCCCCACCTACAGGGAAGCCCTTATATGGGGTCCATCAGAATAAAACAGTGTCATACTACTTTTTGGAACAATCATCCATCATTTCAATAAATCTGAATGAGGATGTCCAGTCTGGGGTGGGGGTTATAATTTTCTTTTGTCCATTTCATGGGTTGTATTAGGATGATAGAAGGCAAGACCTTTAAAAACCCCCCACAAAATAGAGATATTAAATGACAATGGCATAGTCAACTGATTAGAAAAACACTATAGAATCTTTTTAACATGTTTAAGTGGTTATTTAGCACATGAATTTATTTTGGACAGAAGACCCTTCAAAATGTTGAGACTGTGGATATGGCCAAAGGCTCCAGGATTATGCTTCTGTAACCTGACAGAATTTCTTTCTCCTAACTCAATCTCCTGGCTCGTGGCTGAGTGCTGGATGATTCAGGATAAGCCTTCCCTTTTTGGATGCATTTTCTACATTATATATTTGAATGCAGCAGCATTTGTGGGAGAAGGAGGAGGGGCTAAAAGAGAGGTGGTAGTTAAAGATACCACCCAATATTTTTGAGTAATATCTTACTCCCAATCTTGATATTATTTTGATATTTGATAAAGTGATATTTGCAATTTGTCAAAACCCGGAATTTTCCTGATGCTTCACACATAGAAGGCACTCAGCATATGTGTATCTAATAAATGAGGGAATGGATGAATAAATAGTGAAGTAAAATACAAAAATGACAACCCAAATTCTGAGTTATAACCATCCCTAGTCAATCAGAATTTCCAGAGGAAATCCTTAGTAATCTGGACATTAACAAGCACCCACTTGGATAAATGTTATCAGCCAGTTTGGGGCACATTAACTTAGGAAAGAGGTTTCCAAACTTAACTAATTTTCAGAATCACCTGGGGAGTTTCTAAGACATAGATTTCACTGCCCTACCTTGGAATTTCTTAATCAAGGTCTAAATAGAGGAAACTATGTTTCTAAAACAACTCCTCAGATAGTTTCAGATATGTAAATATCTACTGCAGAATATGTTGTATTGAATCTGCTCACACATGGAACTTGTGTCCGTCTTAATGGATAATGAGATCAGCTCATTTCTCAAAACTCATTAAATGGTATATGTAAGATTTGTGAATTTTATTGGAAATATATTAAGGGAAGGAATTTTGAGGGAAAAGCTGAGAACTGATGGAGAAAATAAGCATTTCCGGGTTTGGCTAAAGTAGTCAAGTAGAGGAAAAACCAAGTGGAATAAAGAGGATGACAATGAAGAGTGAAAACACATCCCTGAAAAGATGACCAAATTCTTTCATTTGCCATCTATTAGAACACAGTAATTATTAAATGAAATGAAGTTTATCACCAGAGAAGAATTTTAGCAGCATCTGAAATTTTGCTTCTGTATGAGATTGCTGGCTTGGTGTGTTTCATACGTTATTTCTGGACATTAATTTATTTTCTTTGGTGATAGTGCCTATCCACAATCTTGGGTAGTATTGAGAAACATACTATTTCCAATGGAAAATACTCTTGGAAAATGGGATGGAAAAAAGAGGCCAGCAGTAGCCATATTCCATGAAAATAATTATGTGGACAGATTCACATCAGAGTATACTTATATGGAGGTCATGTAGTCACTGTGAACACATTTTATTGTACACATTAGCCTACAAGTACTGAAGCATAGAGAATATGTCTCATTCACAGTGCCTAACTTAATATCTTCAATGTATTGATGCTGGGCTCAGGATTCTTTGGCAAATTATTTGTAATATAGATGAACAGAGCCTGGTATTCCCACTAGTGGTAAGTTGGGAAGGTAGAAGGAAGTTGAGTGTCTCTCTAAGAATCATCAAGAAAGAGGAGGTACAGCATGCTTTGAACCATCGTTGTGTGTGGTCTCCTATGCTTACAGGACATGATGTAGACACCTTAAGTCATGGTTTCCCAAAGTTGGCCCTCTTTATATTTTGGGCCAACTAATTCTTTGTCATATGGGCCAGTTCTGTGTGTTACAGGATGCTCAGCATCATTCCTGGCCTCTACTCTCCAGACATTGTCTGTTATCCATTGTGGGGCAAAATCATGTCCAATCCAGTTGAGAACCACTTGCTTCATCTTGCACCAAGATGAAGCACCTTAGGAGATTTGAACCCTAACATTTGTGTAAACCACCTGGTTTATATGAATTTATATAAAGGAGCTTCCCAAAGAAAGAAAATCTAAGAAATCAATCAAAGAAATCAATTGCAATAAAGTTTTGAAGAGAATGGTAAAAAATGAACCTAGAGCAATTCCTTCACTAACTAGCTTACATATATTATAGCCATAAGGAATCTGTTTTTGTAGAACTTAAGAGTTGATGATGATAGAAGGCCTGGCTGATATTAACATCTAGGAAAAAGAAATGAGCCCATGAAATACAGCTACACATATTCATCAGACAGGCTTAGTCCCAGGGACTAAGACACAATGGAACTTGCTAAGAGATAATCATAACATCAGGGAAGCAGGGAGGGATGGGCTGGGATCTAAGCTAGTGATACTCAGAAGAGCATTTTCTAGAAAAACATGTTCAAAAAGAGAGGTATTATACCTGGAAAGAGCAAATCCTTGATAGGGGCCTGATGAAAATTGAGATAAAAGCCAAGTTCTAGGAACAACGGCACCTAGAGCTGTATTGGACCTGAAATTTTATGAGGCACTGCAGGATTTGAGGAGCAAGCTAGATTCTGAGCTCTACCGCAGAACCCAGAGGTAAGCAGGAGACACCACGTCATGGGTGAGATAGGCAGTGATAGTGATTCAGGACAGGGAGGCTTAGTGCTGTAACAACACACCACCACACAACCCTATTAACCCAACAGAGTGAGTCAGGAGAGGCTAACACTCCCTGTCTGCCCAAAGAATCATGCATTGGAAGGTCTTGCAATGACTTGACTAAAACACTGAAAATACAATGTTGTGTGTGTGTGCGTTGCAGAGAGGGGGGATGCAAAACTTCATCTGCAGTGTGCTCTTACTTTTATATTAAAGGGAAAAAAGTGGAATTATAGCTAACTAGATATAAATATCAACAACTAGGAAACATCTTATAGAAGGAAAGAGTGAAGATATTTTTTAAGATCAGAGAGGATCATGTGTGATTTTTATTCCTTTCTTCATACTCTGATTTATCTTTTATGTTTTTGGTAATGAGTATGAAATACTTTTACAATCATTTGTTTGGTATTCTAAAAAAGTTAACTTCCTGTCTCAAACCAGGATTGGAGTAGGAATCAGGACAAATGTTAGGCCTTGTGAAAAAGCTTGGGAGAAGGCATAGCCTGAGGAAAGTGTGGGAAATGTGGTTTGCTCAATGGAAATGAACACATTCCTGCATAAACTTAACAAGAATTCAGAATGTGTCATCAGAGGACTTTCTTCCTGACAGACAACTATTTTGCAGTTTCATAACTGGAAGCCAAACGAGTTCTCTATCTCCACACACCACACAACCAACTGCTCTCTGGGAAAAAAATAAATCCTCAACTCTTTGGCCACATGTGAGTGTATATTGGACTATGGAGTACAGTGTTTGTTTGGAATGATGGATGGTTGGACAATGTAGCACAATCAGACAAGACCCGCCATCAATCACTTTAAATCAATGATAGAACTTGGGTGTGTTTTGTGCCATTTTCATTCATTCTAGTGCCCAGAGAGTTTCACAGATCAACCTCACGACCTCATATGAGCAAAGAAAATGGCTTTTAAAGTTGTTTCCAGGCTCTATTCATCACTCATTCCTGGGTGAGGTGCCAGGAAACAACTTTCATAGTGTTTTTTGCTTCAACTCATCTTTCTTGCTTCAAAGTTTGGATGAAGGATATATACATAGACCAAAAATAAAAAAGGGGTATGGGACAACCCATCCGAGCAGGCTAGGTTATCTGTTATGCAAATAAAATTTAGTCCTCAGCTTTTTAAAAAATGCCTTGTGCTCACCAAACAATCTGTTCAGAATTTTCTTTCTGTCTTTCTGGAATGAAGTTGTAATTCAGTCATGATTTCGTTTAGGTCATGCCAGAACATTTTCAGCAGGGCATTCTGGTCACTAGCACACACTGGATGTTGCAGCCATGTTCATCAGATGAGACCATCAGAAGACTTTCTGCTGCACATGAATACTTTTCTTTGGACCCTCAAGGTCATAGTCGTTAACAGTTAGTGCCCACATTCAGAAGCCGAGAATCACCCCATGAGTGATATCAGCATTTCTCAGGGTTAAGTATATCTACCATTGCAGGGGATGGGGATATATGAAATATATTCTTTAGCCTCAGGAAGACATTCAGCACCCTAAAAACACCTCTCTTCTCAAAGCCCTCTTGTCACATAACCTCATCAACTCAAAGCAGTAGTAGCTCACCTCTCACACTTTCATCAATCCTCGTCAATAGCCCTGAAGCACAAAAGTCTTTTACTCTTGTCATCCTCTCCTTTCCTAGTCCCATAAGTGAATGGGGAAGTAATGGCAACTTAGCCCATTGGAAACACAAAGGTCAGCTTCACCAATTTAGGTCAATCTAGGGAAGATGGAAAAAGTTAGCTTTTGTCTTATCTAACTATACATATTTTAAATACAGTCTTTCCAAAATTAGTAACATTTTATTTCTTATCATAACAAATGAACCCACCAGAAGATTCTTTATATTTCCCGTCTACTAGGAAAATACTTTAATATCTATCTTGCAATACTGTCTTGTGAATGCGTACTCTACACAAAAATTTATCATCATTTTGATACAATTTTACTTCATAATGAAAAAAATTTGCACATTTTCTTCACAGTGTGAAGGTCTAATTAGTACCTACATGCTACTTAATAAAAAGGGCAGTAAATTAAATGCTAAGGAAGTAAGAAACCAGTAACACCTAAAATCTAAACACCTCAGGTTACAACACAATCTGGAATAGGGGAACTCACTAGCCTGAATCAAATCCCTGCTTTGACTCCAGATCACTTACTAGATAAAGGACTATTAGCAAGATACCAAGCCTCTCTTTTGAGCTTCAGATTCCCAGCATTTTGATGGAATGATTTGTGCTTCTGGGACTCTGCATAGATTAAAACCTATTTCTCTTACAAATGTGTCAAATTCCCCTTTCTTCACTTATCTATGACAAAATCTTGTCTTCTAGTGGCAGTTATAGAATAATCACACTGTCTCCATTGTTTTTGTTGCTATTATTTTAGAGATGAAGGCAAATGTGAATATCCCCAGTTAAATGATATACACATATGCACATATTATTACATGTGTGTATTTTATGTATATGTATATGTGTGCATTGATGTATATGTATGTACATGTGTGAATATGTATATACACATATAAATACTTTCCCACAGTGAAACTAATAGACACAAATATATTACCTTACTCAAATGAGTCAACATATATCAGTGATATTAATTTTTAAAGACTATCATCAATGTCTTTTTTATTGTATTAAAGACTAAAATAGAAAGATCGGTCCTTTCTGTTATTAAGCAAGCTGTAGTCAATTATGGATGTTAGTAATGCTGATTATTGAAATAGTGAGATTAACTGTGTTCTTATTATTGATGTAATCAAACAGGGAGAACACGAGACTTAAATTGTTCTAAGGGCTTAGTAGCCTAGGTATGCAAACCAAAATCTAAGCCAGAGCCAATGCACTTGAATTTGCAAAAATGACACTTAGGCAAAACCAATCCCCAACAGCCACCGAGGCTTTCCCTAATAAGACAGCTGCTTAAGCTATAACCAATTAAGTAATCTCCTTATTTTCTTCCCACCTCCTCTATAACAACCTCTACTCTACCCCTGCTGGTGTATTGCTCCTAACTTCTTTTGGTTTGCCATTGCCTAATTCAAATTGATAAATGTTCAAATAAACTCCTGAAAAATGTTAATGTGCCTCAGTTTATCTTTTATCACATGTTTAAATACAGAGAAAAAAAGTGCAGACTAAAACAATTCAACCCTGAAGTGCACTTAGGAGAAAGTGTGTACACCGGTAGAGGAAGGTTTTATATGTGACTGAGGAAATACGAACCATATACTTGTCAATCTCAGTCCTTGGAATGGATGCAAGAATCAACTCCCCAGGTGCATATGCTTTTCTAGTTGGAAGCCAGTGGCAGACAAAAACATTGTTCTGAAGAGAGAAAATCAAGCAAAGTTTCACCCCTCCAGGGCAGACCAGCCAAGAATACCAAAGTAGAGCTATATTTTTATTTTTCCTGTTACAGCACAGTTCTGTTGTTTGGCTACCAAATTACAGGTTGGGTCTGGTTCTCACGTACTTTTGCTTTTCATATGCTGAACAGGAAGACTAATAACAGGGTGCTTCTTTTACTTGTGGGATTTAGGTATTCCTCATCACAGAATGGGTCATTTTTCTAAGAAAACCTGCCAGTTTAAAGACTGGAGGTGTATGCCATTTATGTGGGGGTGGAAAAACCCATAAAAATGAGAGGTTTTGGCTAGAGAGAGTGGGTTCTAGTTACTTGTTCCCATGTTTAAATGACATGTTTATGAATCATACCCTTATTATCTAATCCTAAAGCATCAACCAAAGATCACTATTATTTAAATGACTACTTCAGAGAAGGGTCTCTGGGAAATTTCACCAAGGAGAAAATTATATATATCCATTGAGTAATGAAGCAGAACTCTGCACACAATTTTCATTCATTTTTAAATGCTTCATTGATAATCTATAAAAGATAATTTTTTAAAATTTAACAAATATTGTCCAAATCCATAATACCTGATATCTTTAACAGAAGACTAGTTAAGCATAATATAACATATATTGAAGAAAACTACTGCACACAGATATTACCAATTAGTATTTAAATCAATCAGTATTCATACAAATATTGTACCCTTCATTGTCAAGTTTATAGCTTTGTTTAGGCATCACTGGGAAATGAAAAATTACTTATTGGGGTAATATTTTGAAGAAATTCTGGGTTAAGGCTTAACTGACAACTGGAGGGATTATAGGAACATTTTTTTGAGAGATGCCTATCACTCTGACCTGACTCAAAGCAATATTAGAGAACCACACAAGCCAACATGGGAAAAAACCTTGGAATTTTGACTCATCAGAGAATTTCTAAAGAACTCTTTTGGCAGACAGGACCTATCTTGAGGACATCTGGGTTTCTTCAAATGAAATTAATTCATTCATTTTTTTTTTCCTTTAAAAAAAAAGGAAGGGAGAAAACACAGGCATTTTTCTTTTCTTCATTTATCTTGCCCAGAGATTTAAATCAAACATTATCATTTATATTATCCTAATAATTGTAGAAGAAATGCTATTATTTTGCTTTATTAAAAGAGGAAATGGAAGAACACAGAACCCAAATGATTTCTGCTAGGAAAAGAAGATAAATTCAGCAGAGCTGAATATTCTTCACAGGATCCATTACTACAACATGAGGATGAGGGAGCCCTGACTGGTGTGGTTCCGTTGGCTAGGTGTCATCCCATAAAGCAAAAGTTCACAGGTTCAGTTGCTGGTCAGGGCACATGCGTTGGTTACAGGCTTAATCACTGGTTGGGGTATATATAAGATGCAACTGATCCATGTTCCCTCTGTTGAATATTAATTGACTCTAAAGGTGTGGGTTTATTTCTGGGGTCTATATTCCATTTCATCGATCTATTACATAAACATACAATGAGCTAAAGATAGTTTATTCAATAAATTGGTATTGGGAAAATTGGACAGATATGTGCAGAAAAATAAAACTAGACCACCTTCTTACATCACACACAAGAATAAATTCAAAATGGATCAAAGGCTTAAATGTTAGACCCCAAACCACAAAAATCCTAGAAGAAAACATAGGCAGCAAAATCTTGGGCATTGGCTGTAGCAATTTTTTTATCATATATATCTCTCCAGGCAAGGGAAACAAAAGAATAAACAAATGGGACTACATCAAACTAAAAAGTTTTTGCACAGCAAAAGAAATCATCAACAAAATAAAAAGACAACCCACAGAATGGGAGAACATATTCACCAATACATCTGATAAGGGATTAATATCCAATCTTTATAAAGTTCATATAAAACTCAACACCAAAGAAACAACGCAATTTAAAAAATGGGCAAAGGACTTGAATAGACACTTCTCCAAAGAGGACATACAGTCAATAGACATAAGGAAACATGCTTAAGGTTACTAATCATCATAGAAATGCAAGTCAAAACCACAATGAGATATCTCACACCAGTCAGAATGGCTATCATCCATAAATCAGCAAAGAACAAGTGAGGACAAAGATGTGGAGAAAGGGGAACCCTTTTGCATTTTTGGTAGGAATGCAGACTGGTGCAACCACTGCGGAAAACAGTATGGAAATACATCAAAAATTAAAAATGGATCTGTCTTTTGACCCATTGATCCTACTTCTGGGAATATATCCAAAGGGACCCAAAACACTAATTTGAAAGAACATAAGCACCCCTATGTTCATTGCCACACTATTTACAATTGCCAAGATATGGAAACAGCCCAATTGTCTAATAGTAGACAAGTGTATAAAATAACAATGGGACATTTACACAATGGATTACTACTTGGCTGTAAAAAAGAAGAAAGTTTTACCCTTTGCAACGGTGTGGATGGACCTGGAGAACATTATGCTAAGTGAAATAAGCCAGTCAGAGAAAGACCAATACCATATGATTTCACTCACATGTGGAATCTAATGAATAAAATGAACTAACAAGGAAAAGGGGAACAGGCCCATATATGGAGAGCAAAATGACAACTAGGGGGAGGAGGGTGCTTAGGGGATGGAGGGATTAAGCAAAAAGAAAAAAGGACTCATGGACATAGACAACAGAATGGTGATGGCTGTGGGGAGGGGGACATAAGGGGACTAAACGGTAATGGAAAAAATAAAATAAAAGATTTTTAAAAGTCCATGGTTCTCTCTCACATTGATGTTTCTCACCCTCTCTTTCTCCCTCCTTTCCACTCTCTCTAAAATAAATAAGCATATCTTGAGTGAGGATTAAAAAAAGAAAGAGCAGGAGTGGACAGTACCAAAGACAACTCTAATTTTCCTGTCCTAAGAGAATATATATTCTATCACAGCCATTTACAACTTTTCTCCATATGGGTGTGTTTGCTCCTGTAGCCTAAAATACCAACCTTTTTATTGGGCTTATAGCTTATCACCCTAAATTAACCCTCCACCTAAACATTTTATACAATAATAAGAAAAAATGGATGACAGTGCAATTCAGGGTTATCTGAGGTGGGAAAATCCTTATGACATACACGAACCAAAAGTGTATCAGTAAAAACACTTTTTTACATAGCATATTTATTTGGTTGCTACAGTGTATTTGTCCACAAAGTTATGAGAGTTATAAGAAAATGGAGATACAAAGTATATTTTAAAGCCAAACAGGACCACGAATGTTTATGTTTTGCTAAACATTATCAGCAATCATCTTGCCAAAAACAAAACATTTTATTTTACTGATACTATTAGTAAATTAGTAAATATGTGTTTTTCTGGGTTTAAAAATATGTGCTTTATTGTAAAAAATTCAAAGATAATATAGCTCTGTACAATTAGGCAGATTTGGAATTTTTTAAAAAACTGTAATCATGGTACTCTCATCATTAGCAATCAAGTAATCTTAATCTTTTTAAGCAATTAGCTTTTAAAAATACAAAAGCTAATTAAAAATGACAACTTAGTTTCCTGAGCAAACAGCTTGGGATCAGTCCATTACTACCTAATATAAACTGATAATGCACTAAACTATGGTCTAAAAATGACTATTTTCAAATATGTTTCTAAAAAACTCCTCAAACCTGTAGAGATCTCACATTCTTGTTCCTGTCCTGCTCAGTCGATTCACCCCTGGAAGTTGCTTGACTTTTTATGTATGTAAGGCTACATCCATGCATACCTTCATTTGGAAACGCATTGGTGCTTAAGTTAATGAATCTTCAGTTATTCATGTTTTGAAACTTTGGAGATTCAAAAACCTCAAAAATAAAACAGATGTATTTGTGGGAAGAATGTAAAATCAGGTTGTCAGTGAGAATTATGTCCTATGAAACATTAAGTTAGCAAATAGGTAGATGTAAAACCTAGTTAACCAGCATAACAGACAGCAGATAAAAGGAGTAATTTTTTAAAAATCCTCATCTCATTGAGTTCCTGATGTGGACACCAGCTAGCAGTGTCCACGTCATTATGGATGAAATAAAACATGCACAGGGACTACCGAGTCCGGTGGAGGAAAAGGATGACAGTGTGGCTTTTCTCTCAAGGGGAGCAAAAGCCACGGCCTCCACCATTACAGGCCTTTATTCTATATCTCCTCCCATTACAAGATGGTCCTCACTCACTATCCCCAGTTATAACAAAAGGAGCCAATGCCCCTCATCATATCACAGAAGAAGGATATTAGCAAATGAAAAGGCAAAAGTGGTTGAGCCAGTTACACTGGTCCCTGCAAGGTGTAGTAGCACTTGCAGGGTGAGGGAGTTTTAGCAAGAAGCAAGTCTCAAAAGCAGCCTAGTCAAATCTGATTACCCACGAGAGAACCTATCTGTGGGCGTAGCTCCTGTGCATCCCTGAGTGGGAGCTGGGCCCATGCCACGCAGAAGGGTCTGCCACATCTTTCCGCTTTTGTTTTAATAGAACTGCTATGATTCCACAAAGCTTGCTGTTTGCTGGTCTCCCACACGACCCTGGGAAGATAATTTGCAAATACATCAAAATACATAGAACATTATTATAATCAGTAAGCAACCAGTGGTTCCAAAGACCCGCATTCTCAGATTAAGTCCAATCAATCACTGTCAGGCAGTAATGGTCAAATAGATAACATTCAAAGAACTCTGAGGGCCTATTTTGAGTCAGGGGCAAATAGCTAAAGGGCCATAAAATTTTGGGGGAAACAAACTTATTTCAGGCTTGGACCCTTGTCATTTAAATTGAGAATATCAGCAAAGTAGGTTTCATGGATTTTATGCTTTATTTCTTTCTTAGGCCTGATTGCCCCAGGGAACCTGCCCTTTCCAGCACAGGGCTGCACCCACCTCTGGCATTGTTTCAGGCTTAGGTGGAGTCTTCTTGCAGATGGAATGAGGACTCAGGCTATATCCGGATAGTGGGGGGGCAAGGGTCCATCACCCTCTTTTTGCTGTGGCCTCCTGAGTCCTTCCTTGAGGGCCATCCACGCAGTCATGCCTGTCTTAGGCGACCCCTCCCTTGAGGGAATCTTACCCGTCACTGGCTAACTGACCAAGCATTGGAGGCCAGCTATGGAAGAAGCAGAAGCGGTGCTCCTGCCAGGAGATAAGCTCTGTCTCCTTAGTGGCTCAGGTCCTCTTGGCAGAATAGATCCAGAAGAAGCGGATCCCTTGGGCTCTCACTCAGCCCAGCCATGGGGTACTACAGCCTCTGAGACTAGGCAGGGCAGTTCCCAACATCTAATCTTCCCGCTTTTTCATTTATAAATGCAATTGTAGCTGTTAAACCTACTATTTGCTGTTCCCGAATGCAATCTTAAGAGAACAACCTTTATATATATATATATATCAGAAAGCACAAATAAGGATTAAGACAAAGAGGGACCCAAGGGCTGCTAGGACCCAAACTTGTAAGTTCAGTCCATTGAAACCGTTTTTAGGGTTCAACCACTGGACTTTATGGGGCATCAAGGGGTTGTTGCTCTCTGCAGGAGGTGCCTGAGCTTCCGCCCCTGTCATTGGGGCAGGTCCCATCCTCCTCCATTGGCAGACCCAGTCCCATAAGCGACAGTGTGAGTGTCTGTTTTCCTCTGGTTGTTCAGGGTCATCTGGGCCATCTGGTCTGTCAGTCTATTGGTTCTCAGCTCCAGGTAGCAGAGCTTGGTGCCTGTGAACTGTCCTGTAACAAGTTGATGTTTTTAAGGATGATTAAAGGGAAAAATGTTTGCTCTTTCTCCCAAGCCCAGACCTTGGTTGAGGTTGCCTCCCAGTAAAAGCTTGGGAGAGGGAGCAAAGCTTCTGCTTACTAAAGAAGGTAGAGTTGCAAAGTGGTCGCAAGAGAGAGCAACCTAGGAAGAAAATCCTATTCCTCTGAATCCAACACACCTGACGGCATTCCCAAAAAGAACTCAGGGTCGTTGGCCCTTACCTGGGCTGATGCTCACATACTCCCACCAAGTTGGTGTGTTGTCCATAATGATGAAGGCTCATGGCCTCTGAGTCCCTGTTCTGGGGCCCCAGCTGATGTGGACACTGGCTAGCAGTGTCCACGTCATTATGGATGAAATAAAACATACACAGAGACTACTGAGTCCGGTGGAGGAGAAAGGACGACAGCGTGACTTTTCTCTCAAGGGGAACAAAAGCCCCGGCCTCCGCCATGGCAGGCCTTCATTCTATTGCCCTCACATCACAAGATGGTCCTCACTCGCTATCCCCAGTTATAACAAAAGGAGCCAATGCCCCTAATCACATCACAGAAGAAGGATATTAGCAAATGAAAAGGCAAAAGTGGTTGAGCCTGTTACACTGGTCCCTGCAAGGTTTAGCACTCACAGGGTGAGGGAGTTTTAGCAAGAAGCAAACCTCAAAAGCAGCCTAGGTATATTGCAAATCTGATTACCCACGAGAGAACCTATCTGTGGGCATGGGTCCTGTGCATCCCCGAGTGGGAGCTGGGCCCACACCTTGCAGAAGGGTCTGCCACAAGTTCCCTCATGTAAAACTGAAGGAATTCTGTAAAACGGTCACTCTTTAAGTCAAAAAAGAAAAAGCAGCTTGTCATTGAGCACACTTTTTTCCTAATTCCCTACTCTTCATTTAGTCCTGTAGTCTCCCATTTTTCTCTTCTTCATCTTTTTTGTTCTTTGCAGCTCTGCATTTCACCACAAACTGCGTTTTACTTCTCTGTGCTCTTCTTCACTTCCATTGTTCACATCCCTCAATTTGCACAAGCAGGAGTTAGTTGCAGATACAGTTGGACTAGCAGTGACAGGAGGCAGTCTCAAAATCTTCTTGGTTTCATTCAGGTAAGACTCTTCGGGATACCCAAATACAGCTAGATTTCTATGAAACATAAAAAGTGAGGGATGGAAGCACAGTGCATTATATTTCTTCTTCGAGCCATACCCAGGAGCTTTTGCCCTATCATGCCTTTGTTAGGTGGTAGGACCAGCAAGTGAGGAGCTAAAAGCTGGAACAGGACTGCTGATATGTCAGGAAGTTCTGGATGACTGTACTTTGCTGAATAATGTAGGTACAACTCCTGGAAATAAAAGGCCTTAAAATAGCAATAATTCCTGAATGACTATATCAGGGAGTAACCAATTTCTATCATGTGTGGATGTCAATTTACCACATGGATGTTCCCTAGAGAAAAAAGAAATGAGATTCCAGACATGCTTTTTTTGCAAGTGATTTAAACTACATACAAAATCCTTCCAGGCTCAGCTATAGAGCATACTGGAAATGCCAAGAGGCCAAGTGACAGGAAATGCCTTTAATAAAATCATGCTACTCTCATGTTTAATGTGGGAATAAGACAGTCCTCCATAGCATGTCACTCCTGAATGGATTCAAAATACAAAATACAAAACAACAGAATTAAGGACTAAATTCTATAGACTGAAATCCCAAGAAGTTACAAAAATCACTGAAAGTGCATGGAGTATTAATAACACTTAAGGTATGATTGAAGTGTATTTCTTTTATTAGAAAGCCAGGACCATGAATAACTCACTAATGTCTTGTCACCAGCCACTATCTCTCAGTTTCTCTATCTCCATCTTCACTCCACATGAGGTCACTGGAGGACAGGTCTATGGAGGTCTGTCCAGGAGGTATCCAGCCATGTGATATGAAAAAATAGAGACATTTATTGAGGAAGATACAAGATACAAGAAACATTGTACATAGGACAATGATGCCTCAGTCCCCTTCAGAGCAGGTACTTGGGACCTCACACAGTTTTCCTAATCTCCATCAGATGCCAGATCATATTTTCCTGAATCTCATTGATGGTCTGAAATCTCTTCCCTTTCAAATGTGATTTTAGTATTGAGAAAAGCCAGAAAGTCACAGGTCGCCAAATCTGGGCTGTAGGAGGACCGAGTCAGCTGGGTGTTTTGATGTTTTGCCAAAAAACTCTGCATGAGTTGTGATATATGAGTGGGTTCATTGTGATGATGAAGCTGCCAATCACCAGTTATCCATAACTGTGGCCCTCTGCATCATTCGAATAGTTTCAATGGAGGAATGTTCAAGCTTAGCACAAAATGTAATGCAGAGTCATCGTTCTACTCGCTCGGTCATTGTGAATGTGATGGCCACACAGTACACATGCTCATTCAACAGCATCCATTGCTCCCATTGACTAGTACAGTAAAGTTGCCATTGTTCATGATTGCACATTCCAGTCCACTCTCCTTGGCTGCCATGTTACATCAATGTTGGCCAAACCATTCTCATTATATTAACAATGGCTGGACTTTTTCCGGACAGACTTCCTATGTGCAGTGGATATGGCTAAGGAGATAAATGTTCATTATTTATTTGATGCATTAGAAAAATTCCTAAGGGCAGAAGAAGATTCCTCTTCCCTAAACTATAGAGAGACTTAAGTAGCATACAGCCTAAGTGAACTGACAGCCACATTTTACCAGTTCCCTACAGACCTGAAATTGGTGGCTGACTGTTAGTTGGAACAGGTTCATATGTATTCTGATCATCAGTGTACTGTTGAAAATATGGAATTATTTGCAAACATTTGAAAGTCAGAAGATTTTGTATGTTAAGACCCAGATTGCTGTTTTTCTGGGGTGAAAAAAAGGTCCATCTGAAATATATGCCTATCAGGGAACATCAGTCCAGAGCTAAAGCTTAGTGGCTTTGTTCATGAGGCAAAACTTCCAGTCTCTGCCACTCATTGTTATGTCTCTTATGCCAGATCTTCTTTGCCATTTTCATTACTTGCCTAGCTTTAGGTTTGAGACATTCTATCTAAATTTTCCACTTGAGTCTTGGTCTTCTATATATCTGAAAGCTTCAACAGTAAGGAATAGTGGGTTCAGAGAGAAGGGGAAGTAAAACTTCCTAACTCAATAAGAATATAATTGTTCCATCCAGGTTCTCAAAAGGCATGTTCCAGTCTAAAACTAGGAAGAAATGATAAAAAGTCTCCAAAAAATAAGAGAGAGAGAGAGAGAGAGAGAGCAGTAGCATATTAGTATGATAAATGTCTTGAACTGTGGACACTAGCACTTCCCCTTGAGAATTAAGTGCAGAAAAGGACAGGAACATTAGAGTAGTGGACTCAGTCTATATTCATATATTCACAGAATATGTCTGAAACGCTACTGAAGCACACAACTAGGGTACCTTACAAGCAAGTGTTCCTTCCAGGATCCTGTACCTATTTTTATACTTGTAATTTTGTATTCTTTTTCTCAGTAAGGATTCCCCAAATTGTATACACTTCAGACCTCAGAAACCTACATCTGCCTCTGTCCCTACTTCACATTCTCCTATTTTGAATGTCTTGACCAAACGTATCAGTCACAGGAGTGAAATGAAAAACACTACCATATATTTGACAAAATGCTGGGTTTGTGTGTGTCCGTGACTAAGCCATGCTAGTCAAGAAAAGGTGAAAATCCAATGGTCACTGAACCCATATTTTATAGAAGGAGAATACCTCCAAAATTGCTTATTTAGGGAAAAACCTTATGCATCATTACACCAGAAAATAAGCTATTTTCAAAGATTTATAAGTAAGTTAAAATTTTATTAAATCATTTTTATGAATAAAATTAGAAATACTGATATATATCATTTCTATAATATACTATTCTATAATATCTAATATTTGAGAGTAGGAATCTGACTCAAGGTGTCCCCTGATCCCTCTATTATGAAATATTTAGAGTTTTACCATAAGTACATCTCAGAAGATTGACCCAAAAAATAGTTATTAAGAAGAAATTTTATAAGTATCAGCTGTAGTCATAGGTATAATAAGTGTTGGGTCTGTTCCATAATGTTTAATGTAATCACTCTTTTTCATTTTTATAGTATCATCTTATATGAAAATTGTAGGTAGTAAGATATAGACAGATTTTACTTTGAGACAATAATATCCAAAAACATGATGCTTCTATCTGTTAAAATCAGAGATTTACATTTGACATACAACCAATGTATAAGCTACTGGTGTTCAAGTTGTACCCAACTGCACACGGAAAAATGTGTGCAAGAGTTTTGACTATCTCCACCTTCTCCAAGGTTTAGTGCTTTTAGTTCAGAAGCCATTTTTTCTGGATTGAAATGGATGAATTCATTTTATTTCAACATGGAAATTTAAAATTGAGCATGGAGCAACAGGCTGACATAAGGGAATTCCATCTGTCATTAGGAAATTAAAATATAATTGAATAATAATACACTGAAATATGATAAGATGCTTTCCTTACACCCATACTATAGGTTTTTTAGATGGCTGACAAATTAAAAACAAGGACATTCTTCAACCATCAATCAATGAAGACCCTTGAACTGGATCCAAAAGAAGCAATCATATCAAATATCCCAACATTATAGGCAATGTCCTAATAACATTCCTTTTGTAAAATATATATTAGTTCTTTATTCTCCTTTTTGTAAGGTCCTGTTTTGGAAAGCTTGTCAATAAAGACATTGGGGCCATATTTATAAAGTGTCAGGTAAAATAAACATGAAACTAGAAATGTGACCTACTATAGCTATTTGACTATTTCTTTCCAGATAAACCAGACAATATATTTTAATAATAAAATCAGAACTACTTCTATCTATTTATATTTGTACTAAGTTTAAGAGTCAAAATTTTTAGGTTTACAGCTCTTCACCTATAACAAAGTTGCTTTTGTAGCAATTAAACAAAAAAATTTAGCACATTCAGAATAATCTCTATATATGATCTATGTTTTTGCTTATGATTTTTGCTTACACACATACACCAAGTTCTGTTTGTGACTGCTGTCTTCTGAAACGTTTTTAGCTAGAAATATACGTATAGGAAGAAAAATGACAGAGACATTAAGATCAATGAAAAGTGTTTGCACAGCACTGGCAAGTGTGGCTCAGTTGGTTGGAGCTGCATTCCACAACCAAAAGGTTGAAAGTGTGATTTCTGGTTAGGGTACATACCTAGGTTGTGGGTTGGATCCCTGGTGGGGGCACCTATGATCCCCAGTCTGGGCGCATACAGGAGGCAACCAATCAATGTTTCTATTTCACATGTATGTTTTGCTCTCTCCTTCCTCTCTCCCTTCCTGTCTCTCTAGAAGCAATGAAAAAACAAACGTCCTCTGGTGAGAATTAAAAAAAAATGTGTTTGTAAGTGCATGTGTCGTGTGTGTGCATTTTCTACTTTCTAACAGTGCCACCTCTTACCTAGATTTTCATCAACGTCTGATGATGGTTTGGAGGTAAAATAAATGAGTTAAAAATGGTGTATTTAGATTGGCACTTTATTATATTTTTTGGTTGCTGTTACTCTGTTTTGTTTTGGTTTTGCTGTTGTGGAGGAAAGTTCTTTTTAAATACTGAAATGTCTTCCTACTTAAAAAACGTAAAAAACTATGTCTTCAATTGTCAACATTTGAATTAATCTAAGAGTATGAATACCTTTGGAAATTTTTAAATAGGGATTAAAAATTGTAGTGTTATTTTAAAGAAAGGGCGGAAATCCAGTCTTGATGTATATCAAAAATTTGTCTATGTCCAATTGTCTTAGAGGAGCTATTTTTCCATCTTATTTTTTATTTTGTGAGGTAATGAAATATTTAAATAACTGATATTTGGCAGAAACACTTATTCCCACAGTATTTCTTGCCAAAATGAAAGGAGAGATTCAAATATCAAGTAAAGCATGCTTTATTTGTGAGATTATAAGCTTGCTTTTCTACATGACCTCTCCTTTAAAATAAGATAAAATAAAATAAAACACAGTAAAATAAAGTAATTGGAGGGGTAGAAATCCCAAATCTCTTTGTGAAATGATAAAATCATTTTCAATTGATGACAAAAATTGAAAATAAAAAAGTATATAGCAAGAAACTTTCTCTGACACTGAATAGATCAGATAACACAATAATTTTTCCAGTTTCAATGTCTGCTTAATTTTTAAAAGGAATACAAAAGTTAGGACAATATGACCCATAACTTGTTACTATCTAAGTAAAATTAAATGCTTTTAAAAAGTTTTCCTCACAGGGGTGGGGAAGAACTAGGTCAAAAATAACATGTGTTCACTGGGCCCTGTTTTGTGTAAGGAAATGCTCCACTAACAAAAGAAATAATTACATTCTACACAAGTTTCATTTCTGTAAACATCAAATTGGCAAGTATACATTTACTTCTTTCCCAAGATTTGCCTTACAAAATTTAAGGAAGAACTCACTTCAATAAGGTTCCTCCATTTAATTATTGCATCCAAAATTTATTAAAGAAAGAAAACAAAAACATTTGTGAGCCATGGGGACTGGTGGTAACACAGGTACAGTGAAACCAGGAAGATCTGCTGATTCCAGATGGAGTGGATATATTCCCATGGCACCTATTACTTGCCAAATGTTTCGTAAAGCAAACACATGACCTAAAAGATTTTGCAAGTGTGGGGTCTTCAAAAAAAAAAGTACACACTTGCAAAAAAAAATCCTGTTCTTATTTAAAAGTCATTTCTTAATTCCTAACCATAAGTTGTTTTTAAAAACACACACACTTTTAATATTTTTCAGCTGTCATGCCTACTTGAGTGAGTCTACATGTGTGGGTACTCCATAAAATCTCAGTGGTGGTGGCAGATGTCCCCTTTGAAATATTTCATCTGTTGCTGGGGGTGGGGGATTGTCACTTTGGTGCCATGAACACCATTTCTTCTAAAAGCTCTGACTTGGGACATCCCCTTTAGAACAAACACAGCATTGCTTGATGTTACTCAAATGGGTGGTATAAAAATGTGAAGAAATATATGACTATGTCAAGATGAAAAAAGGAATTTTAACTAATAACATATTGGTGAGGCCCTTTACAACAGTGAAAGAACTGCTGTTAAAAAAGTCAATAATTGTTATAATTAAGACTTGTCTATGGGAAAGTAAAAATTATATCTGTTGTTCAAAGTTCCATGTTCATGGAGGCCCTGCCCATTCCAAAGGAGACTCACTCAGTCGTTGGAGGTCCAGATTACTTACCCCTTTCTTGTATTCCTTAGCAGTTTCATGCTGTATCAAACATTATTTGTATTTAATAGTATACTCTCTTCCTTTGTCCTGTAACTGTTTAGAGGTTTAGAAGTTTTCACTTATTATTAATTCATGTTCTCCTTCAAGATGGTTACTGTGCTGAACAGTAATAAATATTAACTTGCATAAATACAAATAATGACAAAATAAGTAGAAATAATTTATATAAATAAATATAAATATTTGTTAAACAATAAATATTTAATTAATTCATTCAGAATATTTTACTAAGCACCTACTATGAGCCAGGTCAAAAAAATTTCATGGTCCCTTGCTCTCAGGTAGTATATATATTTCCGGTAGAGTAAGAGGAATTAAGCCAGTAAGCAATACTACGGCCAGGGATAAGTTCTGCGAAGGAAGAGCAGCAGATACTATCAAGGTATCCGATGTCGATTAGGTAATGGGCTAAGGCAAAGGATTTGAGGAACTAACACTTTATGTTAAGCCTAAAGGGTAACTAGGAATTATCATAGGAAGGGAAAATAAACACATTTTAAGATGAGGAAAGTGCAGGTTAGTTTGAAGAATTGAAAGAATACCAGTGTGACAGGAGAGTAATAAACTTGGGGGAGGTGAAAGATTTCAGAAAGGTTAGAAGGGGCCTTATCATGCAGATCCTCAGGGTCTATCGTGAGGATTTTTAAATTTTATGCTGCAAAATGTGAGGCCATTCAGAGATGTGAGCTAGGCAGTGACATAATAAGATTTACCGGTTCAGAAGATGATTCTTTTTACAGAGTTAATAACGGGTTGGGGAGTACAAATGTAGAGATAAAGAGACCAAAGAGAAAAATATTTCATTAATCCAGGTCAAAAATGAGAGAGACTTGAACTAGGGCAAATGACAGCAGTGGTCATGGAAAGAGACAGACAACATGAGGTATATGTGGAAAGTCAAATTTTTAAGATTTGATGTTTTTCATACGGAGTTTGAGAGAGATGGGAATCAAAAATATTATCTAGGTTTCTAGCTTGAGCAACTAGGTAGGTAATGGTATCATTTACTGAGATGGGAAACTAAGAGTGAGAAGTTGAGACTGTATAGAGGATGAGCAGGAATCAATAGCTTCTGATATTGTTCTAACTAGTTGCCCCTGAGGTATCAAAATGCAAGCATTGAATATGCTGAATAGAAGATCTGGAGCTCTGAAGAGAGCTTTTTTTTTTTTTTTTTTTTTTTTTTTTAAGAAAAGGCAGTTTGGGAGACATCGGTATTTGGAAAATATGACTGAAAGATCTCAGGGAGAAAGTAGGCAAAAGAGGGCCTAGGACAGAGCCTAGAAAAATTCCAAACAAAATAAGAAGACAGAAAAACAGACCAAGAAAGAGGGGATAGAGAGAAAGCAGTGATTTGAATGTGAAAACAACCCAGGGAAGACAGTCCAAAGAAGGCCTTGCCTGTTTACTGCCCCTTGTAAGAATCTGCTCAATTGCTTTGAATGATGCCTTTCATTCAAAGTGTTTCCAGTTGGAGTTTGCGCTTAAAAGAGTTTGACTTCTCTGTCACTACTGTTTGTATTTATGTGCCTTTTTTCTCCTATTGACATCACATGAGCTACTCTAAAAAATACTTGTATGTCACTTTGCAAAACTGCAAGAAATCAAAAAAATTGTGTGTATGTCTGGTAAACTATAGTTTTTAGGTCTGGGCATCTTAAACACAGACTCCAAATTTGGTGAAAATGTATCCAGCAATTTTCCTATGATGTGCTTAACAAACAGACAAAATTTAATTTATTATTTCATTAACAAATATTCTTTGCAGACAGATGTTCAGTGAGCTATAATTTATCTAACTAGCCTTCATGTCACCTTCTTATCTCAAGAAATATTTTAAAAATTATCAAAAATATATGCAATACATGAAAATTAATAATTATATTTTATTGGTAAATTGCTGATAGATTTATATTCTTTTTTTAAAAAATTAAGGGCTATGTTAAATATATTGCTGGAGAGAATGTAAATTGGTGTAATCACTCTAGAAAACAATTCATTATTTTCTTAAACTTTTAAAAAATAATAATACAATGACAAAATTGCACCAAATTGTACAGCTCTCTGAATTTTCAGAAATTCAACACACCTGTATAATTAGTTCCCAGATAAAGAAACAATACAATACCCCCAAAAGTGCTTTAATGCTACTTTCGAATATTATTTTGTATTAGTTTCAGGTGTACAGCATAGTGGTTAGACAACCATATGCTTTAAAAACTGTTCCCCCTGATACTCCCAGTACTCAACTGGGACCATACATAGTTATTACAATATCATTGACAACAGTTTCTATACAGTGATCCCTCACCAATCGTGGGAGTTACATTCCAGAGACCCCCGCGATAGGTGAAAATCCACGAAGTAGTGGCATTATATTTATTTCATTATTTATATATAGTTTAAGGCTTTATAAACCCTTCCCACACTACTATAAATCTTCCCCACTCTCTTATAAACACTTCATATGCTCTTAAACACTTTCTAACTCTTAAACCTATGTAATTTTAACAACATATAAAATTCTATATGGGTACTCACCAGTGAAGTATACAGTTGTCCCTCACTATATCGAGGTACACTGATTGTGGGTTTTAAACCCGGGATACAGTGAAGCCGCAATCAGTGAACCACGATATAGCGAGGGATGACTGTACTGTAGTTTACAACCCCAAGACTGCTTTGTAACTACAAATCTGTTCTTAATTCCTTCACCTTTTTCACCCAGTCCCCCACCCACCTCCCTGCAGTCTGTTCTCTGCATCTATGAGTATGCTTCTGTTTTGTTGATACTGCTGTTTAGATTTCACATATCACTAAAACATATATTTGCCTTTCTCTGACTGACTTACTTCACTTAGCATGACATGATACCCTTCACTTACTTCACATGATACCCTGTATGTCCATTTATGCCATCACAAATGGTAAGATTCCATTCTTTTCTATAGCTGAGTAATATTCCAGTGTGTATATATGTACCACTGCTCTTTTATACACTTGTCTACTGATGGGCACCTGGGTTGCTCCCATAGTTTGGCTATTGTAAATTATGCTGTAATAAACGTAGGGTGCATACGTTCTTTTGAATTCATGTTTTGGTTTTCTTCAGATGTATTCCCAGAAGTGGAGTTCCTGGGTTATAAGGCAGTTCCATTTTTAATTATTTGAGAAACCTCCATAGTGTTTCCATAGCAGCTGCACCAGTCTGCATTGCCACAGAGCATGAACGTTCCCTTTCCTCTACGTCCTCACCAATATTTGCTGTTTGTTGTTTTATTGATGATAGCCATTCTGACAGGTGTGAGGTGATATCTAATTGTGACTTTAATTTGCATTTTTCTCATGTTCTTATGTCTACTGGCCCACCGTATGTCCTCTTTCAGAAGTATCTATTCAGATCCTTGGTCTATTTTTTTCATTGTTTGTTTGTTTTGTTGGCATTAAGTTGTGTAAGTTCTTTATACATTTTGGATATTAATCCCTTAGCAGATGTATTATTGGTGCAGTGCACATTGTGCATGGCAAAATCATTACTCGGGCCCCTCCCAGGACCTTGGAAGCTTAAGTATTATTTATTTTATGAAAATCCACCTTTGATGAAGGCTATACTGGAGCATCCCAGCTGAGTATTTGCCTTAAGCCTGCACTCCACAGCACAGAACATACAGATTCTCAGAATGAACCAGACTCCGTACAGAACTGCTACTGTTGATGACAATGCCAGAGCAGATACAACTGATGTATTTGGTGGCTGCTGTTTAATTTGTACATGGTTCAATTATAAATTCATTTTGCCTTGCTGCATTATAATTCTAAGCTTTAGGAAATACCAAGGAAGTACCTAAAACATTTTCAGCATCGTTATAGTAAAATATGAAGCAACTTTGGAATCTCTTCCATCATCATAGCACTCCCTTTACACCAATGACTAAAACACAGTGAGGCATATGACACACATTTGTTGTTTGAATAAATACAGTGAAACCTGAATTTAAATCCTAGCTTTACTGTTTAGTGCTATACTTCTTTAAATTCATCTTTAAACTGGAGAAAGTAATAAGACAGAAGGCTGCTGTAAGCATTACTGAGAAACGAGAAACAAATCCACATGATAGACGCTCAAAACTGTTACTGCCTTCCCTTTCCTCCAGAATACAATTAAAGAACATGATGTCTTAAGCCTGTAAGAAAAGAATGGGGTTTCTCTGCGAAAACATATCACAGGACCCAAATGACTATGTTTTCCAACCATACAGAATGTGCTAATTAACCCCGTGTCAATGTCTTGACTAAGTCCCTATCACTGTGACTCCAACTAAATGTTATTGAAGGTTGTGAATTCATATTGATATTGAATTGAGTTCACAAGGGAGTATGTTTTTTATATGATGGCTTTGAAGATGGGAAAGAAAAAAATCACAGCAATTAGCTCCATGTAATACAAAAAGTGAGAGACAACACTGGCAGGACAATACCCAAATTATAAATGCTTGTCATAAATAACTTTTAGAAAAAGATGTGCTATATTTAAATGAGGGACTAAGTTAAATTAATGAAAATCAAAAGAAATAGTAGGAAAAAACTCTAATTAAACTGCTTTGTGGTTACCTGCCCTATTACTATCATTCATGATTACTGGAAATTATTATTACATCATAACTGAATAATGTGTAAGTTCTTATGCATTATATGTAACAAACACATTACCATTTGTTAAATGTTTAAACACATTAACGGTATATGATAACCTTTTTCCTTTTTTAGAGTACTAGCTCATAGATGCCAAAAGTCTTGTAATTCTTAGTTTCATCATTGAAATTTAATTTTAACTACTATCTTAAATTACCCCAGTTCACACATCTGGTATGGAAATTTTATATGTAAAAACCATTGCTTTGTTTCAATCATATTTTATTCACTTTTTCAAATCTGTTTTTTATATCCCTAATTATGAACAAAGAGATCTTGCAAAGTAAATCCATTTCCACTTCTAGCTCCACTTCCAAATACAGAATATTGAGTCTCCATGGAATGCTCAACCTGGGCATGGATTGTCCCCTGGGCCCCACAAGATATATTTTATAGCAGTTTAGGAGAGGAACCAATATTTTTATGGTACCCAGGAGCTTTGGATGGGCAGAAGACCACCAAGAAGTGGAATATGTTTTCAGTTCTGTGGGTGTTACTAGAAGGGATTTGTTAAACCAACAAATTTCCTCCTCAGGTCACTCACTATTAAGTCAAGGTGACATATATATGTTATATATATAATGTATATGTGTTGGTGATGTAATTGCAACACATTATTTCTGTCAAGATGAATTTAAAATACATTTTTATCCAAACTATTTCTAAGAATATCAGGGAAAATAATATTTTCCAGTTTATGAGAGATCACTTTGTTACTTTCTACAGAGATTTTAAGAGTAATGTCAGATATGATAGAGAAAAAAAACTGTTTTTACATCTACAACTGTTTTGTCTTAACAATGTCATTTTGAATCTGTACCTAAGTGTCCCCAAAGGGTAAAATGCCTTATGCATAAATTGTAAATATCAGTAGTCCTGGAAAAATACTACAAAAATTACATTGTAACAAGGAGAGTTGACTATCAATGATGAGAAGGATGAGAAAAAATTAATCATAACAGTAATGATAATAGCTAATCTCTAAATTGTTTTTAGTTTGTGCAAGGCATGTTGTAAGTAGTGATTTTATGCATTGTCTAATTTAATCCTCATAACAATCTTATAAAAACAGAAAAAGGTCAGAATTGGAATTTTAATGAAGATAAATGATGGTGGAAATGAGAGAATGAAGAAACTTTTAGCCTGTTCTCTTTTTCACAATAAATAGTTTCACCAAAAAAATGACCTTGGGCCTATACTCCATTCTTCAAGGTAACTCTTAAAATTGCAATTTGGCAATATCAATCAGTGGAATTGAAAACTTCCATATTTGAACCAGTGATTCAAATTCTATGAATTTTCTTAGGAATTAACCTGAAATGGATATAAAATACTAAGGCAAAGATGTTCATTAAAGTATTATGTAAGATGATAAAGATTTGGAATGGGCACAAGCTATACTAATGGCAGACCCATGTGATAAACTATTTACTATGCACTTCTATAAATTACATTATTTAAAAAGTTTCTGAGCACGGGAAGAATTTGTTCAAAATATATTACTAACCTTAAAAATTAAATCCCAATTTGGACAGAAACAAAAGTGTTTATGTATGTCTGTATACATCAGACAGGGAAAAGGCTCAGGTCATCAGTTTGAAATGACCATAATAAGTTGAACCCATGATTTATGGAATTATAACATACAACTCTTCTCCCCAAGATAAATTTTTGAGCAATGACACAGGCACTGGAAAATTACTAAGATAAAAGTGAAACTAAGGAAAAATAAGGGAAAAAATTAGATGCTAGAAGCTGGATTCTCTAGATCCCACCCAATATATACTTTGACTGATAAAGTCCTATCTAACTTGTACATTTGGCTGCAAACACCTTGACTAGTAAAGGTAATAACTGTCCTTACTGAAATACATTTTCAGAGAAATTCAGTTTTAAGGTCTGAATTTAAGAAATAGGAATCCACTTTATACAAGTTTATCCAGGCAACACAATGCAGAACTTCTGAGGGTTTCATAGAGGATACTTTACTCAGACAATTCCAAGACACTGAAACCAGCACCCATGTGAAATACTGAACATTTTCTACCCCAGAATGTCCTAACACTTGAAAGATGTGGTGACTGATAAGAATACACAAGTAGTTGATACCAGAGAGTAGAACAGAGAGGCAGTGATTTTTTTTTTAAGGGAGAGAAACACCAGTGTGTGGTTGCCTCTCACATGACCCCCACTGGGGACCAAGACTGAAACCCAGGCATGTGCCCTGACTGGGAATCGAACCAGCAACCCTTTGGTTTGCAGCCCACACTCAATCCACTGAGCCACACCAGCCAGGGCAGAGGCAGTGATTTTAAAGAGTCACATAAAATTTATTTCATTTTTAGATCAGGTACCCCACACTATCCCTGCCTCTCTCAATCCACACATGTGTCCTCTTAGGGCATTCCTATGACTATTAGACTGAAGAAGAAGATCTCAGACCTGGTTACAAGTGAGATGAGTGATATGCTGACACCAGGCAGCAATGGATTGCTATTATACTATAGACCCACTCAAAGGTGGCTCAAACAATGTGACTCCCCATTAAAAGAATGCGATAAAGGGATATATTCTCTCAGGGGCAAAACTTAGGGTATTAAACCTTGTAATCTAGTTTCTCTGCAAAAATGAAAATGACCTGGAGGACAGACTGATTTATAGGCAGTCACTGTTTGGCTGTTTTCCAGGAATAGGAAGCAGCATACCAGAAGACCAGTAAACATTGTCTGGAGAAGAGGTAGGTGAAGATACTAAGAATGAGCACAAAGCATACAGGTGTTTGTATACCATGTGAAATGTCTGGTGAAAGACATCCACTGTGGAGGAGGCTCTTAATTTGGAAAAATGGTTCATACAATGGGTATCAGGAAGCATCCTTCCTCAGAGACTCCAGTGCTTATTCAATAGGTCCATGTTCAAAGATACCACCATGCCAGAAACAGAGGCATCACAAGGGCTCAACAGCATAGATTTTACCGTCAATTTACCCACATGGAATAGTTTCCAATGTACAACTTCAGAGGCCAATGTTTAATACCTGATGGGGCATCATCCTTAAAGAGATTAGAAACTTCCTGATAATAGGTGGAAAGTAGTGAACCATTTTAACAGGGCAGCAATTTATCTTTACTATAATACATACCTAGTATGCAAGTGGGTTTGCTATTTATTTTTCCAGAACTATCATCCATGAGTTTATGGAAATACCTGGCCTATCAGCATAGAATCAACCCTACAATACACTAGGCCTCATTTCATAGTATGAAGTGCAGCAATTGGTTTCTACCCATGAAATTCAGTTGAATTTCAATGCACCCTATTTTCCAAAGGAAACTGATCTGATAGAATAGTGAATGTCTTATGATTTACTTTCAAAGTTATTCGGGAAACCACTTCCTTGTAGTGCTGGGTGTTTTGAACATGGGGTCAGTGAAAGGTGCTGCCTCTGCCATGTCTGGTATATAAGGGTGGAGGACAAAAAAATAGAAGTAGGAGTTACTGTTTTCACTATTACACCAAGTATCTATATTTGTGTCATGTTTTTGCTTTGTGCTTTTCAAAATCCACACTCCAAATGTTTAGAAGTCTTAGTTCCCCAAAGAGAAATATTTCTATTAATGACACAACAATTGAATAGTAAGGGTTGAAGCCACTACCCAGACAGTTTGGGCTTCTTCTCACATTGAACCATTGGGCAAAGAAAGGAGCTATGAATATTCAACAAGAAAACAGTTTGCTGAAGCATGATGAAATTCACTGGGTCTCCACTCTGTAATAGTTCTAACCTAGTAATAAAATCCAAAACAATTACCCAGTAAGGCCAAAACCACTAAAGGTTCTGACCCTTTGGGAAAGAAGTCTTGGCTCACCAACCAGATGTAGAATCCTGAAAAACTGAGCTTCTGGCTAAGGGCAAGAGGAACACAGAGGGGTGAACAAAAGTAGTGCATTCATGATTAGAGATAGAAAGGAGGGTTATACTGAATTTTAATGTATATAGTAACAAATTATTTTTATTTTACCCCTTTTCTCTACTATACATGTGAAGAGTATTGGTGATGCTTAAATTTGCATTTCCCTTCATAAAGCATCACACTTCGAGATACTGCATCTAAACCTGATGAAGAGGTCTCACTAGGAGATCTTCAACTTTGAGAATGAGCAATGAATGATGAGATTCTGCATATCCCTTTCATTGCAGGTGTGAGAATAGCCTTATTTGTGCTTTGGGTTTTATTTTATTAGGTAGAAGCATAAAGTTGTAAAGGAGGAAGTTATATGTGATAGGGAAAATATGTGCTGCACAGAAAAGCGGGTAGGCTGTGAAACGCCTTTTACAGTTT
Organism: Glossophaga mutica; assembly: GCA_039655065.1. Classification (NCBI taxonomy): domain Eukaryota; kingdom Metazoa; phylum Chordata; class Mammalia; order Chiroptera; family Phyllostomidae; genus Glossophaga; species Glossophaga mutica. Next base: position 75,412,959 of record CM077306.1, read on the forward strand.
TACTCACAGATTCCTCTACAGACTCTGCTGTCTAGGAATTGGCTTTTTGCAAACAACATTTCCAAGGCTACTTTTGTCAACAGCCCTCTAGTGAGTGGGGTACACAGGAAGCTATGGTATGAATTTGAGGCCAAACGAAGGGAGAAATCAAGCCCCACATACCAATCCTCCATTGCTACAAGTAGAACCTTTGCTAGTAGCCTGGTCAATCCATGTTTGCAATTCTAATCTCGGTTCCAAACAGCCCCTCCCTCTGTGACTTTACCTCCGGCTGAGTGGTCTTGGCTCCTCGGCTCTCTAAATATCACTTCTCCCTTTGCCTTCCAGATCTAGGAATGGTAGTGCTTTGCTGAAGTAGCTAATGTCAGGGTTGATGCAACATCTTTATTTAAGTTTTCAGTTCTTCTAATAACAGCAATACCTTTTTATGCCCCTGCAGTTCAGCTAGGAGGCACTGACTCCATTTTCCTTATTTGACTATTTCAGTAGTTCAGGTGAAAAGTGGCTTAAATCAGGGTACTAATGTGCTAGCCATAAGAATCAAGAGATTTATATAAAGGACTTGTTGATAGACAAGGTCTATCCAGACAAAAACCCAGGCATTGTTAATACAATGATAATGGTTTGTGCAACATTGATGTAACCTGGCAGCCAAGGAGAATAGACTGAAATGCACATTTGGGAACAATGATGACTTCACTGTACTAGTCTGTGGGGGCAGTGGGTACCATTGAGTGAGCATGTGTACTGTGTGGCCATCACATTCACAATGACTGAGCAAGTAGAGCAATGAATGTGCATCAGATTTTGCATTAAGCTAGAACATTCCTCCACAGAAACTATTCAGATGATTCAGAGCGCTAGAGCTATGGGCAACTGGTAATTGGCAGCTTCATTATGACAATGTACCTGCTCATTCATCACAAATGATGCAGAGTTTTTTGGTGAAACATCAAATCACCTAGCTGACTCAGCTACCCTACAGCCCAGATTTCGTGCCCTGTGACTTCTGGCTTTTCCAAAAACTTAAATCTCCTTTAAAAGGAAAGGGATTTCAGACCATTGATGAGATTCAGGAAATTATGACAGGACAGCTGGTGGCAATTGGGAAAACTGTGTGTGGTCCCAAGGTGCCTACTTTGAAGGGGACTGAGGTGTCATGGTCCTATGTGCAATGTTTCTTTTATCTTGTATCTTTATCAATAAATGTCTCAATTTTTCATATTACATGGCTGGATACCTTCTGGAAAGACCTATCTGTACACACACACAGACACACTAAGGAAAGGGAGGAATTAAGGGGGGCTTTTGGTTTTCTATTTTGAGTAGCTGAATGAATAATAAACTTGTTTATTAAGAGGAACCAGATAGAGGAAGAAAGAGTTTAGAGGCAAAAATTAAGCACTCCATTTTAATGGGCTTATTGTGAAATCCTTGTAAGATAGCAAAATGGATTTCTCCAATTGGCAGATGGTCAGTGGAATACAGACATTTGTGGAAACACCTAGCCTCCTAGTCTTTATACTTTAGCCCTAAATCTTCTTTTCCACTTGAAATTGACTTCTGAGTGGCTAGATTTCAGCTCCTTTTGTGGTTCTTAACTCACTGGGGGAGGAGGGAATGGAATTTCTAGGTGTATAGCCATTTAAATTATACTCAAATAGAGTATTTTGATGACTGTTTATTTCACTTTACTAAAAAATATATTACCTGATTCTGAGATGACAAAAATTGGGTGACAGTCTGACCAGAAAATTTGAGGCGATACTCAGGCGCTTATTATGATACTGTGAGAACAATGGGAAGCCTAACTAGTCAACAGCCAATTGAACTTGCAGCATCTTGAGAAATTGCCCAGAGTCAACATTTCTTATGCGGACATATCAATTGTGTTGCCTTAGTCTCAACTAAATTTCATCAGCTTAAAAATAGGAGGAAAATAGGAGAAAAAAATAAATGGTCTGGCTGACCTCAGAAAGAGATTCTGTACCTAAAACAAAAATTTATAAGCACTTTGGTGCCTGAATGAGGAATGCTAAAAAAGCACATTTAGTGTTTGATGTTGTGAATTTAGCCATATTCTCACGTATCTATTTTCAAATAGTTATTGGCCTTTCGCATATAAATGTATAACCAGGCATCAGGACCTAGTAATAAGCAAGAATGGGGAAGAAAATATCATTGACACATTTCAAAACAGAAGTTAGGTATCAAAATAGCTTTCCTAAGTTTCACTCATTTACCATTAGCTACTATGTTTTCTTGAAATATTTCTTCAGTTTAGTCTTTTTCTGATGGTGTCTCCAAAAAATTCAATGGAGAGTAACATAAGATGGAAATCTAACCCTACAGTAAGGATTTTCGTTACACTGCTGTTGTATACTCTAAATTTCTAGTTAATGTGCTTGGGATCGGGGTGTATGTGTGTGAGAGAGAATGTGTGTGTGTATTGAATACATATTCTCACTGATTTCTGGATCGGTAGGGAACAAAAAGTGATAAGGCATGGAGAAAAATAGACATGGGGAATTCCCCTCCCTAAGAGGTCTTATGAAACTGAAAATTCCCAAGTCTTGAGAGGCCACAGAAAGAATATAATACACTAATGAAAAAGAAACAGCCTCATTAATCCAGTTGTTCTTGGCCCAGATAGCAGAAGAAACATAAATGCTGTCATCACTTAAGTGTGAGATAAAGGATAAAAAGTGGGAATTTGTTAGTTTACTGCAAAGATCATTCTTTTGGTTTGAGAACATGGCTGAAAATAACCTGAGCTGAGAAAAGCTCCCTAAGAGGAATACATGTTATGGGAAACTGTTAAAGGCAAAGTTTTGGTCACTGACCTTCTGGATGCAGTTTAATCAAGCTGCAAGCACCGCACCAAGAAAAGACAGCTGCTTAAAGAAGGGAGACTTCAACAAGCCAAGATGTTTTACCTTCCCTCTATTACGTGAGTCGAGGATAAGACACGAGTGTGCAATAAATCTCTAGTTCATGCATTCAGAGGCGGCACTAAAATAATGATAGACTATAAATCACAGAAAAATGTTACCTTTATTTTAGGATAGTCAATAGCTAGAAATAGTGCTCACCAATAGCACAGATGTCTAGTAGATATAAAAACGAATGCTTGGCAGTTGTTTAAAAATGAGAAGTACAAGGATCTGACCTGAAATATATTAGAAAACAGCAACAGTTTCATCGTTTTGTCAGGTTTCCAATTTTGCATTTCACTATTTTTTAAATCCTATGTTCTGTTGTTGAGGGTAGAATTGCAACTTTGGAAAAGTGAAAAATTTTCTGTCATACGTTTCTCAAAAAAACTTGTAAATATTTGTGGATCGTATATAGATACATGAGCTGTTATGTAAATTTGTTTTTCTTTGAAAGTTTAAGGATAATTGAATACTGCAAATTGAACTAAGACGAGGCTGTCAACAAATGGGAGGCTCCTGCAAGGACCCAGGGGGACTGAAACTGGGATTTTAATGTGCCAACTATTAGCTAATTGTGAGGATGACACTGCCTGACCACACACTCAGTCCGCATCCTAGCGGCTGCCTCCAAAGAGCTGTTACAAGAAGAAATGCTCATTTGTTGCAACTGTGACCAAGTGCTCTAAAATCCAGTCATGGGCATTGGAAATGCATATCCCTGTAATAACCGTGACAATGCTAAGGGTCAAAGAGGCTTTGGATACCATTCCTGGTAAGGTAGGAAATGCAGACTAAGCACTTTAACTACCACAGGGTTAATAGGCTGTAATCCATATATCCCTTTTTATTTTTTTTATTTAATAGAAGTCTGGAGAAACTAGAAGCTTATAAAAATGATTTATACTTTTTAAAAATTTTTCTTTTTCTTTGCATATGTCTTTTTTCCCTTCTTATGCTCACTTTCTGTGGTGGCAGGGGCTTGATCAGGAAATTGGGCAAGCTAATTTAGTTAAGCATTTGGAACTTTAGAGAAATCTGAATCTTTGCTTTCTAGAGGTTTAAAGTAAAGCTCAGTTTCCTGCATTCTCCATTTCCTGGGTTTAACAGGGACATGGATCGCAAGAATTAGAATATGGTGAGAAAGTCTGTCCTACTAAGATTTTCTCACCCCAGCAGGAAAGTACCATACCAGAAATTTCACAAGAAAGTCTGCTCTCATGAGACTCACAGCCAGACTTCCACCCATTTTGATAAGTTCAGAAGAGTTTCAATCAAAAAGCTTTCAAATCCCTGTCCCAAATGACCCCACAGATCCCTTTGAGAGCCACCCAACACCACTTCATAGTTCCCATAAACACTTGGACCTTTCCCTGTGAAAGCTGACAAGTTTTCCCGAAAGTCCTTACATACCACACTCAGCCTCATCTTGCCAAATGTGCTATCTCAGTGGAAACTGCTGGAACTTTCCAGACAGATTTTATGCTAAAGGCAAAAAGTACCTCAGTCATCAATGTGCCCACACTGCTTTCTGAGACTGGCAGTACCTGGGTATTTCATACACTATAAACAAAGTCCCATACCTTTTCCCCCTGTATAACCAAGTATTGCTCTCATAATACTTTGTGAAAAATGTCTCATAACTATAGTAATTACTGATGTCAACACCCCTGTTAATATCCTGAAACTGCAAACATTTCACATCAAATCTCCACCTCTACTTTGTAAATTAGCTATATGATTTATCTGTGGGAAACATTTCAAAAATATAGATTCGGAAAGACATCTACCACATGATGGCTTTTCCATAAGGCATCCCATAATTATTTTGCTGTGTGTGAACATGATGAAAACAGTTTCATAATTCTCCAAGGGTCAGAGTAAATTATTTCAATTAAACATATTTCAGAGCAAACATTACCTTAGGGTTTATTAATAATATTACCTGAGAAGGAACAGCTGCCTTTTATGCAGAAAAAGCTGTCAGCTTCTTACCACTCCTTACTATAGAAACTCTTTTGTGACTTAAAAAAAATGGCAGATTTTCTCATGCTTTACCTAAACACAGAACTTGGCAGCTGGGACCAGGCTGTAATCCCCAGCATGGGAGCTAGTGGGTGGATTTTTTTTCTCTATAAACTCTTGTATAAACCACACCAGTCTCCTGGTATTTACTCTGGGTAATGCTGGAAATTGTATGCAGATCCAACAGGCCATGTAAAGGGGTTTTGTAACTTCCTGAAGCCCTTTCATGAAAAATCTTTACTCTGAATGCAATTCCAGAAAGATGGGCCATTACAGCAGCTTCAAAGGAAATGTCTATTCTGTTGCCTTTTCCTCTTCACTGAAGTCTTGCAAAGATAAAATAGGTCAATTGGGGCAATGTAATAACAGCAATTAATATGATATTAATAGTCCCATATTGAAAATTCAATGGCCATTGAAATGTCTTCAGAGGTAAATCACATAGGTAGCTATATTCATAACAATTAAGGACTGAAATTTTTCTCCGTAGGCTGGTTGCCACCTTATAAGTGTTAGTTGGAGCTACATATTAATGTAGCACATCAGTTCAGTTTAGCTTTACTATTTCTGTTACCAGTCTCTGAATAGTTCATTAAAAAATCTCAGGGTACAAGAGTCTATGAGGAGTGTGGGAAAGAGTTGTGGAATTATCCCCATGTCCAGGAAACACATCACCTTATCACAAATATCTCTTGCTTCCCAACTCAAGAAAAGGACAATTATGACAACAATGATGTTGGTAAGGCTCCTCACCAACATGCTCTGCTTTTAGAAACACCTTTCCAAGGCAAAAACACAGTTTGGCAGAGCTAAGAATGTATTTTTTAGCAGTTTGCTGCTGGTTGGATGAAGGTCGGTATGGTAGATGGCAGAATTAGTCAACATCAAACCATTTGAATATTACTCTCTTGGCACCAAATCCTAGTGCAGATCTCAGGGGATCCTAGCTGAGGCCATGGCTGTGACCTTGTGAGTGTTTCTCAAAACAAACTGAATTTAAGCACTGTGACTGAAATTTAAAAGAAAACATGTAAGCACAATCTTTCAAATACTTGCAGCCAGCACTCCTTTTCACAAAGATACATGAAGCCACAATTGAAACAGTCTTCTGCTAATGGCTGAGAGAAAATGCTGAAAAAAGAAGATGACCGGGACACTGACTGATATCTGTCTATTTTGCCACTGACTACATAGCTGTGGATAAAGCAGACTACTTTTAGAAAATTGCAATCAGAAAGTCACTCCCATAATTCTATTTCACTTTATTTTAGACCAAAATAGCAATAGAAAATGGGGACTTCATAGAATTTTAAAGAACCTTTGTGTTACTTTTTTTTTTTTTTTATATCCTGAGAAGGGCAGACCATCTCTTTTGCTTTGTTGTAACCATTCCAGGAAAAGACACACACACACACAAATGCTCTGCCGTAAGCATTGTCTGCCTGCCATTCTGCAGTCTTTTGCTTTCCAGTTTTCATTTTTACTCATTTGACATTCTGGCATGTCACTTTCTTATTTTGTACTTGTTTTGACCCCAACTAAATTTCGAAAGACTTAGAACCAAAATCGGAGCCATAACTGGGTAAGAAGAGATTTGGAAACTCCATCATGCATGAACCATTGGCAATAGGTCAATGCTTACTTATGACACCATTTTATGTTTTTACTATAGTGGCCTCCATCTCAGTAAGTGGTTACCCAGAACACACAGTTGCTCAGAACAAATAGGAGAGTTGTTATGGTCTGCTCTTTCTCTCACACCTTACATCCAAATCGTTGGCAAATCTGACCATTTCTCATCATCTCCAGGGCTGTTACCATAGCCAAGCCATTCTAATCATTTGCCTGTACTACTTTAGTATCCTCCTCAATATTCCTCACCCACTTACTTCTACTGTTGCTTCCTACAGCTGCATCTCCATACGGTTATCAGTGATCCTTTCATTAGATAAATCAGATTACATATCTGCTTCCAATCTTCCAATCCCTTCCCATTATACTTAGAATAAAACTCAAAATTCCTACCATGGCTTCTAAGTTCACACAAGATCCAGCCTCTGGCAACCAGCACTCTTAGTTGATTTCCTACATACTTCAGCTTACTCATTGCACTTCACCAATACTTGAGCTTGTTTTATAACCCAAAGTCCCTCCCATCTCAGGCTTTTTCACTCTGCTTGGAATACTTGCATACCAAATATCTGCATTCCCCGCTCTCTTACTTCATTCACCTCTCTGTTCAAAATTAACTTCCCAGAGTTCAACCTTTACCATCCTACCTAGAACATCCTCTAATGCCACTGTCTTCTTATTGTATTTCATATTTATTCTTATAATTTACTTGACATTGTAATATATATTTATGGATTATATTTATTTATTTAACTAATTTCTTTCTTAATTACTGTTATCTCTTCCACCAGAAATATAAACTCAATGAGTCAGACATTGCCTGTGCTTGCTTACTACTATATTCCCAGCACCTAAAAATATTGCATAGTACCTAGTAAATACTAAGTAAATATTTATAATCTAAATGACTATCATTTATTCAATTTGAAAATTTAAAATATATTAAAATAAATGGCAGACTAGGTAATACAGGTTTATTACCCATTTTACATATTAAAGGAAATAAATGTGTATTAAGAATTGATAGCAATTGTAATACATTGCTTAATGCATTAATAGCAAAAACTGGCTAATCAGCATGAAGAGGGTTACACTTGGATTGTCCACAACTGTCATGGTATACACCTACCCCAAATACCACATTATGCTTTGACTCTCTTTGGGTTTATCTAATTGTGGTCCAGTCAAAACACTTTTAATGTTTTACTCTTAGATCATAGTTTCAAGTTCTACTTGTTTATCTATTGAAAAGGGTAAACTACATAACCTCAGAGATCCTCTCCAGTTACATATTTCTGCTGAAAATATAAGAGATATGACAGAAATTTCTCAGAAAAAAGATGAAAACCTAGTGGTGATTCTTAATTACATAGTATCCCATATGTTTTAGTTTATTAGTTACCCTACACATAATTTTAATATAAACTAAAGTCACTTGACAGCTAGATTTTCACTTGCCAATGGAGCTACAACTTTTTAAGTTTGTCATTCTTATTGAATATTCTTGGCAAGTCTTAAAATCGTAAGAATGAGATGCTAATCAGGAGATTAGAAAATCACACCCCTGATATTTAATATATAACTCACTATTCATCCCAAGCAGGTTCTCTTCATTTTGTACTTTAATTGGCTAATCCATAAAATAAGTTTGAAACACAGATTACTGATTAGAAATTCCCTAAATATGGTCATATTCATAGATTGGCTTTTCTGGAAGCAGGCACTTAGAGTGAATTTGGCAAACAGAATATGTCAGGAAAGGAGTCAAGGCTGGTCAGGGAGAGAAGATGAACAGCCATGGCAGCCCAATAACTTTTGGTCAAAAGTTCAGGGAGCCCTGGAGTTGCATAGCCCTTCAGAGTTGTCCTGACTTGGAAAGAAATGCATGGATATTTATACTGACCTCAGTCTTTGGATGGGGATGCAACACAGGGGTCAGCAAGAGCATGTCGTAGCAGATGCAGCCCACAGAAACTGAAGCAAACCCTGAAAGAGCTCACAGATGAAGACCTTGTGCTCCCAGTTGAAATAGTAAGTCCCTTCTTGTAGGAGGATCTGGGTGAAATATTTTCATTCTTTTCCATCTTTGATCATCTAATAAGTCCTTCTATACTTCTTATATTAACACCAAAAAATAAGATATTTCCTATATGCTCACTTTCTTAAAGACCACTAACATGGTAATACTGTATTTGTATTACTGTGCATTCTAGTTTCAACCTATAATGAGAAATGGCAATAAATCTTTGTGATCTAGATTGAAGTATACATGTATCTGCAAATCCCAAGGCTTCGGGGATAAGATAGAGAACTTGAAGTATACCAAAGCTCCTCCATAGGCTAATGCAGAGAAGCAGAGAAGACCAATGATCAAATTCATAAATTGTGCTTTGGCTAGACTTCTCCTTCTTAAACTTATCAAGAACATTAGATTTAGCTATCCGCCTACTTAATTGTCTGTGTCTAAATTTTTAAAACCTCATATGTCACACCACTGTGAAGGGTTCATTCATCAAGACATTTATATGTGTGCTTGTAAAAAAAAAAAAAAAAAGGCAGAGGTTTACTTACATGGAAGAAAATTCTTGAATTTTCTAAATATTCTTTTTCCAATATCATTTGTCCTGGAACTGTTAATCATAGAATATAATATACCATGATTTTTTCCTACCTCTCTCCCCTCTCCACTTAAATACTTTTAAAACCATGTTGGCTTTTTTCCTCTTGTTTTTTGAAATACTCACCAATTGGCTTAGCCCCCCTTTTTTCCGCTGTGTCACCTTTTAATACAGATTTTCATCACCTCTGCAAAAGGGATTTTTTTCCTCCAGTGAAAAAGATGGATTGGTAAGAGGTCCCACAGCCTATAAACTGTTTCCTTTCAATTCGGGCTCTAGCAGTTTGGCCTGGCTCACATTCAGGTAGTACTACACTATAACTTGTCTGAACCCCTTCTCAAGGGCCTCCTGCTAGCATATTTATGCCTGAGCACTTGGGTGAGCCTTGAAACCACTTCTCTAAATAGAGATGTGAACTGTTTGCTCACCTCCAGTCCACACTGTAATGAAGCAGGACTTTGCTTTAAAACTCCTGAGGTGCTGACCTCACCAGGCGAGGCTTCTCCAGGAAGTGGCCCTATGAGGCTATTCCCAAGTGCCCAGTTTATGTGCAAGATACCGATAACAGAGTTCACTCTTGAGGGTTTTCTTTCTCTTAACATCCTCAGCAGCTTTCCTGTTCAACCTTACTGTTCCACGTAGGAAGTTTTAGGAGAACATTTCTAAAACTCCTATAGCTAAACCTCTTTAAACTTCCCTTTAACACTCAGAATAGTTACAGTCTTTGGTATAAAATGCAAAAAGAGAGAGAGAGGAGAGAGAGAGGGAGAGGGAGAGGGAGAGAGAAATCTTTTTATAATTAATGTCATTGCCAAGAACAGGAACTGATAATACTTGAGCTTTGATCTTTGTTTTCTGTCTCCCACCCCCACACACTGCTCCATTCAATTGTGTATCCCCTTTTTTACATAATACTAGCCTCACTTCTCCTCAACTGATGTTTAATTACAGACTCTTTAGGGATCCCAGAAGTCCTGAGATGGAGCCAGAGGTATTTTGGCATTGTTTTATTCTGACCTCTGTGTGTTCCAGAAAACTGCCTTGTTAAGGCCCCCAAATATCAGACTACAGAGCTAGATAGTAGGTCATTCAGTAATCAGATTATGAAGTAGTTGAAACAGAAATGAAAATTAATAGATAGATTGAAACAAAGGGCTACTTGGATTCCTTTGATGAGATGACACAGCAAGTTGCATCTAACTTATTTGCTAGTCCCTGTCATCCAATTAACTATGTGATTGAGAATTGAATGAAACTATTTCAAACAATACCAATATTACAGGCCTTGTTAAGTACAGTTTTTAAGTAATTGTGGTCAAGGATTAAAGATTTAACAGGAAAATTAAAACCACTTTCATTTTTATACTTACCTCTCTCTACCTAATACTTGGACGAGCATCAGTTATTTTTTCCAATTACGGAAAAAAATGCAAGTAGGGTGAGGTATGGATTGATAGAGGTAGTAAAAGGAGACAGCTGGTACATCATGATGGGTTTCTAAGCATGTTTCTGTGCTCAGCCTATTATAGAAACTAAAGTCAAGAAGATTCCTGTCTTTGAGAAGCTTACCATCTGTGACCGGAAAAACAAGATATGAACAGATAATAAAGCATTAAGCAAGGATTTGTATAAGTAGTTAAATGTAAAAAGAAAATAATAATAATAATTTATAAAGTAAAGTTTTAAGGGGTAAAAAGTACTTGTGACATATATTGCAATTTCTCCTGTAAGGTATTGTGGAAAAGGGATGCATTTGTGATTAGGAAGTATGAATTTAATAAGCCAAAGCTCAGAAGGTTATCGGACATGAAGCCTTATCTGAGAGGAGAACCAGCCATGAGATCATCAAGACGCTCCTTCCTTCCACCACAGTGAGCCAAATTCACATTACAATTCCAATAGCAGTATTGTGAGTTTTATTTCTTTGGTTCAAAACATTTCCATAAGTTGCAATTACTTCCTACAATGTTGAATACATTTTCCTTGAAAAAGGTGATTATTAGGTATTAAAGTCTAATCCCATAAGAAATTTGTGAATTGTTAAGCCTATTTCTTAACTAGTCAAGAGCAAATCCTTATTTCTCATACTTTTCCATGCTAATGTTGCATGTCATCACCTGCATGTCAGGAGAAAATTCTTTAGGCAAAGATGTCCCTTCAGGAAAAGAATAAGGGCAATTACCTTGCTGTAAGTACATCATAATGGACCTTGGTCTTTTCAGTTCTCTTTAGATAACTTTTACATTTACAAAAAAAAAATGTTGTCCATAAATTTCATTGTAGGGATGATAATTTTAGTGTAAAACCAAAACATTATTGAAAGCAAAAGTAATCATACTACAAAAATTATTTTATACAGAAGTACACTTTATAAGAAACTTACAGAAATGTCATGTCTTTAGAAACTAAATAAATTATAAACATTATCTAAAAATAGAAATAGAACTTCCGTAGAATATTTTAACACTGTTCTGTCTTTAGTGCTTCTAGTAGATCAAGAAGAAATACAAACCATCTGAAAACACTAATTCATATGATTGGATTAATAATTATATTTTAAATACAAACTCTACAAAGGGTAAAAACTATATAGTGTTCATGAAGCATGTAGACAAATAATTATCTACAGTTTCACAAAATATTCTACAAAGCAGAAATTATGGAGGATGCATTCTCTGACACCATACAATAATATAAGAAATAACAATAAAAGACTAAAAAACACAAGTAAAACAAGAAAAATCCTAATGGTTAGGAAATTTACAATATTTTTTCTAAATAATTCATTTGGACTAAGAAATAAAAATGAACAGATGCAGATTATTTAAAAATAATGAAGTTAGTATATTACATTTTAACTTTTATAAGATGCAGCCAAGGTGGTATACAGAGACAAAATCACAGTCTTGGAACATTTTTATAAATAATAAGAAAAAATGAAAAATAAATTAAGCATTCAATTTAATTAATTAGAAAAAGAAAACACACTTAAGGGAAATAGGAGAAAGATAATAGTCAAGATATAAGCAGAAATTTGTTATGAAAAAGAAAGACAACAGAAATACTGAATAAATTCAGAAAGTATAAACAACAGAAAAACTTCCTTCAAATAAAATTGAGAGGGAAATCATGATGGTGATAATTACAATGATAAATAGCTAGGATGCACTGCATGCTTTGTCTGTAGCAGATGTTATCCTTAATGCTTGGAATATTATTTCAGTTACTCCTTAAAGCAAAACTCTGAAGTGTTTATTTTATTTTATTTTTATTACAAATGTGGTCACTGAATTTGGTGAATTAATTTACATTATCACACAGCTCCTAATGTATCAAAGATAGAAGTTCAATGCAGCACCTTCTCCCCTGGATCCTATAATCTGTGCTCCCAACAACTCTACTGTTTCTAACAAAGTCATTTGATAAGATGGTTATAGAAGATTAGAATGCACAAGTCTTAATTGTTAGAATAAATTGGATGAAGTAGGAAATCTTCTGGTAAAGTACACATTTCTCAATTGTACCATTTTAAATATGCAACCCATATGTGCCTATAACCATTGAATAAATTATAAATATTACAAAAAAGTCTCCAAACTTGGTTCTAGGCCAACATAATATTTTAAGTAATAAGTTTTGTTTTTAAATTTTCAAAGAACCAAATTATCAGTTCTGTAGAACTTATTCTTGAGTCTAGATAGGATAACAGTCAGTCCTTTGTTTTTAAAAATTAAATACCTGATATGAAAACCTGACAAGGATACTAAGAATAAGGCTATTGTACATTTGCCTTAGTTATATAAATGTAAAAATTCCAAATACAAGTACTACTATCAAATTTACCATTTTAAAGATAGTTGACTGAATCAAATGTGATCCCTATTAAACCTATTAAAAGATATAGAATAGCTCTTAAATCATCAATCGGCCTATCATATTTTAAATTACTAGAGATACTCCCAACAAATTCAGGAATAAAAAGACTTCCCACCACCGTACTTACTGAACAATAATGCTGGGAAAGTCCTGGCCAATCAAAACATCCAATGAAACAGTTTATACAAAATAAGCACAAAACATATAGAAAGGGGGAAACAAAGTTATCTCTGTGACCAGACCACTGTGGAGACAAAATGCACAATCTAAAAACTTTTAATATTAATGAATGTTGGTAAGATGGTCAAATACAACAGAAAAAAAATGATTGTCTTCAGCTTCTTGAAGACAAGAAATAGCCAGTTTATTGGAACACCCTCCCATCTGCAACTAGGTATGCCTAAGAGCAGAAAAGGGGGACTAGATGCCTGGAAACGGAAACCTCTGTGGCACACTGCTATCAGTCTGAAATTTATGTCATTTCCATCAGTCACAAACAAAATGTTGTTGTGTTTCAGCTAGGCACAGGATCTGCCCAGATGCAGAGAAAACAGTACTGGAAAAAAAAAGTACAGAAGTTTCCATTCCTTGGGAGTTTATAACTTCCTGGGAAGAGTGCAGCAGGGGAAGACAAAAAATATGAAAAATAAACACACAAGAAAACATCTGAGAGTGAAAAGTGCTATAAGGAATAAAACCAACTGATTAAGCTGGAGACTCAGGGCTACTGTGGTGTGGAAGTTCAGAGAGCCTTCTTTAGCAGGTTATATTTAAGTTGAGAATTGAATAATCAGGGTCAGATATGTGAACATCAGGTTGAAGATGACTCTAGAAAAACAATTTTTAACTTGAGACTTTATTTAACTTTTATATTGGATTTATAATATACACGTTTCTTTTAATGTAAATACATGTTGTTTTTTCTCCCAACATTAAAATCATATTTATGGAGAAGTCCATTTGGAATTTGCCTTCTCAATTTAATTGCTTTGACTTCAATTCACTTTGACTCATGTTATGAACAAATTGTTAGACATTGTCTTCCTTCTTATATACTATCTCCTCTTCCTCTTTCTTTTTCATCTTATCTCTGACTCTCATTGAACTGAACTCATTACTGATGTGAAGGATGGGGTGCTTCATTTGAGATATTTCTTGTTATTAAACTTTGTGATACCCAAATGGGCCCAAGAAATTGCATCCATACAAATTAAGGTAATAGCATATTGGCCATTTGGTGATGCTCTATTTTATCGCTTATCAGGCTGACATTTACCCTAATGGTGACCATTACAAAAAAAGAAAAGAATATTAAAAATAATTCAATTCTAAATCTGGTGAAAACATGACAGGATTTTAAATGTGAAACTTCCCTCCTCTCTTGGAAAGTATACCAGAAGGAAAACAACAACAAAATCTATGAACTTTACTTCCAGGAAAATCAGGAGACACATTTCAAATTGTGTAAATGCTGATTAAGGTGGCTGGGACTAATAAAGACTTTCAGTAATCCTTGCAAAAAGACGCAACAGGAGTGCTAGTGAAAAAGTGAAAAATGGGTCCAGGGCAGCTAGTGGTGCAGGATTTCAGGAAGAGCTAGAAAACGGTGTATATCTTTCTCTGTACGGACTATATGCATGGATGACAGTGAACAAGAAGACACTAAAGAAGCAAAGTGAGGAAATGGGTTAAGTTCTGAGAGGAGGAAGAGGCATAGGCCAGAGAAAGGGTACTTAGTAAGAAAGCTTTCATCCACAGGAAATAGTATGTCTAAGGCTTTAAAGGCTGTAGTCCCTCAGTGATCTCACAGGAAGCCTAAAATAAAAAAAGGTGTTTATGGACATGACTTTTGTCTAATGAATTGAATGATGACAAATAAATATGAGAAACTTTTTTAAAGTAATTATACGAGATTAGATTAAACCTGAAATGGGCAAAAACTGTACAAAATAAAGAGATCTTCGAACTTCAAAATGTGTATGGAAGCAAAGCATGTTGAGAAAGCTATGTGGATACAGATATTGGCTATTTCTAATAGAAAAGAAAGGGCTGAGTCAAAGGCAAGAAGAAGAAACCCAAAAAGTCGAGCTAAGACTCTCAAAGACACTTTTCTGGGAAGCTGAATTAGACCATAAACACCGCTCAATATTTGATCTCTGAATTTCTGTGAACCACTGACTGCTAAGTGACTCCTGTTCCCTTTTTTAAATTGGAGCGTCTATTGGTTCTATCTCTATCCCACCATTGCATGTTGAGGGTAGCAAAGGAGGGAACAGGTGGGCCTAATTTAGATTTCAAAACCTTGGACTGCACACTAATGCAATAAGAGGGTAACATTTTTGCAGATCTTGGGAGGAGATTGAAAGTATTTTATATATTGAAGAAAGTAGATAATTTGAAGTCAAAGGATGAATGGTATAGATTAAAGATAGTCACAAATTATTCTCTACTCTTCTCATTGAGAGCTTGAGTTAATTTCCATCCCCTTAAATCAGGGCTGATTCTAGAGACTAGCTGGCTTAATAGATAGCAGTTGAAGTATCATTCAACTACTTCCGAGGCTGAAACTAGGTCACAAGAAGCCCTTCAGCTTCCACCAAGGCTTCATGTAATACTTAGTAATTACGCCATGAGCTGCAAGAAAGTGTGATTATTCTATTGGAGATAACACTTGGAGAATCCCTGAGACTACACAGGAAAGGAGAATCCCAACTGAGCCCAACCTCCTGGCCATTTCCACCAAGCCACCAACATGTCTGTTAAACCATTTTGAAATCTTCAGACAGCCTAGCTATTAGCTGAATACCCAAAAGAATACAGTTGATGAAATATGGAGAAGGGGAATCATTCAGCTGAGCCCTACCTGAATTTTAACCCACAAAATTGTGAGACATAATAAAACATTGCTGGTTCATGCTCCTAAGTATTAGGATGGTATGTTAGGCAGCAGAATAACCATAGTAGAAAAATACTATGCTACTTAAAAAAAAGATAAGAGACTAAGGGTCTTAAAATTAGGTATAGTTACAAAGCTAACCACTGAAACACAAATACAAACCTTATGCAACATCAAAATCCCAGTAAAACAAAAAACAAATAATATATGCAACACTAAAAGACTTAAAATGCACATACACATGTACTATGGGATTTGGGAATTAATAAATATTTCTGCACAGTAATTTGTCACTACATATCAAATCTTAAAAATTGTTACATATTTGAGGTGAAAATTATACAAAAAATCTTTAAAAATATGTATGAGAAATATCTCCAAAATTGCTCTTTCCAGCAAAGCTGTCATTTAGAATGGAAGGACAGATAAAGTGCTTCTCAGATAAGGTCAAGTTCAAGGAGTTCATCATCACCAAGCTCTTATTATATGAAATGTTCAAGGGACTTATCTAAGAAAAAGAAGATCAAAAATATGACAATGAAAAGACAGCAAACTCACAGCTATTAAGAACCACACCTAAAACAAAAGCAAACTAAGCAAACAGCTAGAACAGGAACAGAACCACAGAAATGGCGATCATATGGAGGGTTAGCAACAGGGGCGCGGGAGGAGGGGGCGGGGAAGGTACAGAGAATGAGTAGCATAGATAGTGGGTAGAAAATAGACAGGGGCAGGGGAAGAATAGTATGGGAAATGTAGAAGCTAAAGAACTTATGACACATGGACATGAACTAAAGGGGGGAATGTGGGTGGGAGGGGGTGTGCAGGGTGGGGGGAATGATGGGGGAGAAACGGGACAACTGTAACAGCATAATCAATAAAATATATTTAAAAAAATATGTATGAGAAATATCTGTAAATTTTTAAGTATAATATTATTTATTAATAATTATTTGTAATAGAACTTGAGAGTCATTATTGCTACCCAAAATGTGAAATGATTTAATAGTTTATGGTATATTACATAACAGAATAATATGCAACTATTGATAAACATGTTTTTAACAATATTTAATAATGTGGACTTGACTCAAAAGAGAATGTTAAGGGCAAAAAAGGCAAGATAAAATTTATAGAAAATGATGGCATTTTATAGAAAAACAAACACAATATATGAAGTTTTATAAAAAAAAGAAAGAAAAAAAACAAATGTCGATGTTTACCTATGGGTAGTGGAAATAAATTTTTTTTAAATATTTATTTATTTATTTTTAGAGGGGAAGGGTAGGAGAGAGGGAGAAGGAGAGAAATATCAATGTATGGTTGCCTCTTATGTGTCCCATGCTGGGAACTGGCCTGCAACCCAGGCATGTGCCCTGACTGGGAATCGAACCTCAATCCTTTGGTTCACAGGCCCGTGCTCAATCCACTGAGCTACACCAGCCAGGGCTAAATTTTTATTTTATTCTATGTGTTTTGAGATACCTCTTATTTTTCCATTCATTATGTTAAAATTAGAAAAATTATTATTTAAAATTATTAAATAAGTAAATATTAATCAAACTAAGGATCTGCCATTTTTCACAGGGTGAACACCTCTACTCTCATTTCTACAATTATGGGGTGAATTCCAAAACAGGTGATGATTGAACCAGCACAATCAAAATTTGCACCCTAAAGGAGACATATCTGGAGCAAGCTTCTTAAGCATAATGTCTTCTGTAGATATCTGGAATACCTCTTGTTCTGGAGGTGTCCACAGATGTCTGGTCAAAGGGTGAATTGTCTGGCTACATGCCATTTCACAAGTACTTTTGCTTCCTCAAAACCTAAAGCCAAAGCTTTGCTCCTGGGACCATCATTTGGCCAGGTGACATGTCCTGCTGGACACTGAACACATATCACTCAACTACACACAACATGGAAATATCTTTCCTCCTACAAACTATGTTGTGAGTCTTTATTTAATTAATGGTTCTTAGTACAACCCAGATAGTTTGAATATAATCACCAGGACCCTTAACCACTGAAGAAAAAAAAAAGAGAATTTCTAATACACTATTCTCTCTTGATTTTCTATTACCATTGATTGAAGCTCCTTTGTGTGCATTAGGTAAATTTGCAAGTTGTATTATTTTGGGAAGTTAGGTAACTCTACATTTTTTTTTTCATTCTGTTGTCTCCTGGGATCATGAAAGAGTTAAATCTCCTCCAAAATCATCATCTTAGAACTATATCCACAGCAGGAGCATCTGCTCATTATTAGATTATGTGGGCACTAGTCAGGGCAGAACTCTGAGCAGACTAATAGCAGTGGAAGCATAGTTGTGGAAAAGTAACCCACAACTTGAACTGCCAGGACACAAAATTACCCTTTGGTATTGGCACAGAGATCACCTCAATTTTTTTCTATGCTGCTCTTTTAATTCAAACAAAAATATTCCAACTTATTAGTTAAGTTACTTCAATCAAGGATCTGAAAATAATGAAAACATGAATTTTTAAATGTCTAGATATTTTGTCTTTCTTCTAGTTTTCTCATACTCTACTTTCCCACCCAAAAAAGAAGAAGAAAGTGCCTTGTATTTAACTGGGCCTGAAATCAGAAGAGCCTGAGTACCACAAGAAAGGCTGTTCTTTTGATTTTTTTGGCGAACGCAAGGGGTGGATGTTCTAGAAATCTGGCCAAATTTAAAACCCAATTTTGCAGACTAACTTGTGAGGTTCTGAGCATTTGGAAAGAAACAGATAAGCAACTTAGAACCAGATTTTATTTAAATAGATCCCAGACACTAAAGTTCTTCAGGTTCAACAAAGGTGACATTTTTACAGCTGGCACTGCCCTAATGCTTGACTCCACTAATCAGAAGTGAACTTGTGAGTGCGGCCGCGCACCAGGGGACAGACATATTGCAGAGCCCGAACAGGACTGCCTGGTGTCTCGATGGTTCTAGTAAATGAATCCCTGGTCACATCCACACTCTGCATCAGATGTTTGACAGTCTTGTTCTAAGTTTGTTTTGTTTGGAAACACAACTGTGAAAAAACTTGACTTTGAACTGTCACTTCTCTTTTCATTAAATAAGTTTGCTCTTGTTAGCATACAAAGAAACAAAGTTATTGGGAACTATAGGAGGTGTATTTCTTGTGTAGAGAAAATATTTTGAGTATTTCTAAATAAAGAAGAAATTTATTGCTTAAAAACAATCCCAAAGTAGTTTGCAAATTATCCTCTTTACTTGACATGAGGCAAAAAATGGAGCCAACCTTTCATATATAAAAAGCAAACCACAATGTTGGAAAGTGGGCAAATGGTCACTCTCAGTGAGATGAGAATGACTTTTTGGATCCCTACCTCAAACTATCTTCCTATCAACTTTGCCCCCATACCCAACTTCTCACAAAGAAATTATTCAACATTGTTTTCCCAGTAGCCACCATGTGCTACAAAGACGACTATTAAAATGTAATATTTGAAAAGGGAGGATATTATACTATTAGTTGTTCAACACATTGATTTGGACTTGTTTTTCAAATTAGCTATCGAAACTCTAAAGGAGTAGATCATAGAATAGATGAGGTTTTTATTTAAAGGAAATGAATGGCTCAGATGTTTTTCAGGTGGATCATTAGCTGTAAGTAATGGAGGCATGGTCAGGGAAGTAAAAATTTAGCTCTGCCCTGCATTCATGTATTGTTTCAGAGTGTAAAAGTCTCTGTGGGAAGCACAGAAAATGCTAATAAGAGACAGGTATATAAAAATAGAGATTCAGATAAAGAGTAGCTATATTAATATAGAGAGAGTCCAGGAGGAAGTAAAAGTTAACTGAAGGTGAAACAAGTATAAGAATAGGGAATTAAGAGCTGGGAATTGTCAATATTGGTTTATACTTGTCCTCATATTTCTGAATTGTTTTAGCAAAATACTTGTAGTCTGCAAACATGGAGTTAAAGGGAGATAGAAGGAATTAGAAGCCTCATTATAGATATCATGTGTTTTATCTTTTATTGTATTTTGTTCAGTGAAACTATATAGTTACAAAACTTTGGGGTTACTGTTAGTGTTATTACCAAAAATATCCATAGCATTTAACATAACTGATAATCTTTCTTTCTTAACACCGTACTTTCCCTTGCTTTCTTTGATATAACTCTCTCTTAGTTTTCCTTTTATGTTTCTAAATGTTCCCTCTTTGTCTCTAAACCCTTATTCTTTTATTTTTCATTCACTATCCCCTTACCTTTAATAGTGCACATAGGTAAATCCTTGAATCTGCACCCTTCTCCGGGTAATTTCATCTAGTCTGTGACTCTATGTGACATCCATATGTTAACATCTCACAAACATGTCTGCATTCCTGATCTCTCCCCTAAAGTCCAGATCTATGTACATATACTATTCTCATTTTGCCATCTTCACTTGAATAACTAAGCCACTGCAAACCTAACTCCTTAGAAATACACACCAGAGAGCCTTTTAAAAGCTGTACTTTCTGTAGCCTTCTCCTCAGTCCACGTCAACTCCATGCTTCCATTCTTGTATTAGCTCAGACCTAACACTTCCGTGTCATCCTTGCCTTCTCTCTCACAGCCTGACAACATTAGGTTTGCAAAATATTCCTATGGGCTCTACCTTTAAAATCTGTTCAGAAAATGTCCACTTTTCGCTACCTCCATTGCTATCACACTTGTACAAAATGACAGTCATTCCTTTTTTTGGGGGGGGAGCGATTTTTGAGATTGACTTTTTTTCCTGCTTCCACACTTCCTTTCAATCCTCAATTAGCAGGCATTTCCTTTCAAAACCCAAAGTACCTCATGGCATTTCCTGACCTAAATTTTCCAGTGCCTTCTCATCCCTTTTGGAATAAATGCCAAAGTTCTTATTCTACCCTATAAAAACCTACAGGATCAGGCTCCCTGTCCAAGTCTCTGAGCTCATCCCGTTGCCTTCTCCCACTTTATTTTTCACTCTTTGCCATCTGCACTGGCCTCCCAGGAGCACATCCATCTCAGAGCGTTTGCACTCATGCGGTGTTTTCTCTTGCAGACATTCCTCCTCTAAATATCTGCATGGTTCTTCCCCATACTTGTGGGTCTCTGCTTTTTTTTTGTCATATAATCAGAATGTATCCTGGTATTTCATTGTGTAGTATGAGTATGCCCAAAATATTTCATGGGATATTGCTTATACTAAAAAAAATATTGTCTTTATCTGAAATTCAAATTTAGCTGAGTGTCCTGTTTTTGTTTGGCAATTCTAAATCCATCCCAAAATTCCCTCTCTTCTCCTTTTATTTTAGTTTTCTCCATAGTATATATTGACACCTGACTTACCATATATTTATGTTTTTTCCCTGTCTCCTGAACTAGACTGAAGTAGGAACTTGGTTTTATTCACTATTTTATCTTAGCACCAAGAACAATACCTGGCATCCAAAGATATGTTGAATGAATAAATGAATGAGTGCTGATCTGTAGAGCTTTGGGGATGTGGTCTACCTGCTCTAGGATCCCTTCCCATGGTCTTCTTTCTTTTTTATCCTTCCCCATGCCCCACTGGTTCCTGGCCAGAAAAAGGCCAGAATCTGAAGGCCTGGTTTGGCAGCTACAGGCTTCTAGGAAAATTCTGCTTAAGCTTCCCCATTGCGCAGGCTGCTTTACCAAGCCTCAGCCAGCCAGTTTCAATTTCTCATGCCTGCCTGGTGCTTTACACAGGAACCAAAGAGGCGGAGAAGTTTGGGGATTCTTAGTGGGCTGTGTTTTCAGAAGGAAAAACCCTGTTGGATAGTGAATGTCATTCTGAATTCTTTAGATGTCAAGGCAGAACTCACAGAAAGTCATTGTTTATGTCTGAAACAAATCTTTATTATGTGATTGAAAATGTTCTCAGTTACTCTAACTTACTTTTATTAAAAAATTTAATGTGTTTTTATTTCTTCCAGGCAGTAGATAAAAAGGTGTCATACAAATATTGATTTAAAATCCTAGCAAGTTTGCCCTCTTTTCTAAATCTTTTTTTGCTCTTTGAAGTCAAATACATGCTTTCATGAACTTGTGTGTATGTGTAGGGGTGTATGTTACGATTACTTTATGTCAGGAAGTAAATGACTATTCATTTTATTTTTAGGAAAAAATATTATTTTCCCATCCTACATTAAAAATGAATGCAGCAATGCAATGTAATATCTAATTTATTGAAGTGAGTGTTAATAACTGCACATCATATAAACATGTCCATGAACCCAAGTATATCCCCTGAGAAAATCTGCCAAGAAAAATTATAATACATAAAATTTGATAGCTTGAAAATTTAACTAGAAATAAGATTAAAATGAGAATATACTTGATTTAATAATACCAAGTCCATTTTACAGGTAAGAAAGCACAACAGTTTGTTAAATAAACCTAAAAATCTACTAAAACTCACAAAACTGTTATCAATTTTTCAATTGCCAATTCTAAGTCCTTCAATTCTCGACTAGCCATTCAAATTTAATGATTACATGTTAAAGTGCTAACAGTAGCTTCTTATGGAAAATAATCCACTAATGCTAATGTTCTAGATTAACCACTAAAATGAAAACCCCACTCTTTCCTTCATAGCTTGACAGACACAGCCTGCTTCCTTGCCATATACATTTTCCATGTAGTTCTATCATCTCTCTATTCTCCAGTATGTTCTGTCTGAAAATTTCAAACTTAGTCCTTGCTCTTCAAAATATTTTGCTTTCATTTTTCACTGAGGGATATTATCAAACACTATCCTTTTGAGCCTTGTCACTAATTTGATCCCTACCCCTACTCTGAGAGTTTTATTTCACTTCCTAATTTACAGACAACAAAGAACCACCCCTCCATTTCCAGTGCTACCATGTGTATAGACTTCCAGAATCTTTGACTTTACTACAGCATATTATACTTATAATAAAAAGTAAAAACTTACTAAGTAATTATTGTATGCTAGGTACTCTTCTATGCAGTTTACAAATAATAATTTTAATCTTAACACAACCCTTTGAGTAGTTCTTATTATTATCTTTGTTTCTCAGGAAAGAAGCCTATAGCCTAGAGACAGTAACCTAGAATCCAGCCAGAGAATATGGCTCCGGAACCTTGGCTCTCACCCATTAGCATACCTTCTGTTGACCTCTGCATGTGAATGCCTCCCCACTTGACTGTCAGATTTTTAAATCCAGCAGCTCTTTATTAATAAACCATGTGCCTCCAGTGTCAGTCATGGTTCCTGAATCATAGTAGGGATTATATAGTTGCTTGCTAAGTTAAATAAAAGGAAAGAAGGGAGAGAGAATTAGAGCAACACATTACCTTTAAAAAAAAAAAAAAACAAGTTACTTGGTATTTTACACTGTCAGCATCTTCTGAGACTCCACACATTTATTCTGTCAAAGACAAAGAAGCAAACAAACAATAGCGCAAAACAAATCTTTACCCAAACAAAGCAAACAAACAGATGAATTAAGTCCTCATTTAAGCATAACTCATTTCTTCCAAGGCAATGAACACAAGACATACTGGAATTTAAAGCACTATTCATTTAATCATTCATGTAATAAATGTTTATTAAATACTGAGTTAGTCAATTTCCAGGGGGGCTTGCTCTTTCTATTTTTTGAGGGAAATATCAACTTCTAACTTAAATAATTATGAATTATATTAATTGTCCAGTATCTGTCTTATGAATTATACCAATTGTTAATCATCTGCCCCATCCTTCTGAAATGTAAGCACCACAAAGGTACACCACTTCTTTCCGTATTCCATGATGTACCCTGGGCATGGACAACCATGCCTGACACACCTTCCACATTCAGAGAATATTTAATAAATGAATGAATCATTGTGAAAAAGCGTACAAGCTGAGCAGAGTATGGCACATTTAGTTACAGAGAGGAATTGGCAAAAATGGGGTCAAATTTGAGACATACGGTGGAGAAAAATATACAGTCAAGAGTCATTGAGAACTATGAGTGATATTGCTAATAACCAAATAGGGAATAGAAGAAAAGAGAAAGAGAGTTTGGGAAGAAGAAAATTAAGCTACATTTTTACTACGTGTAATTTGAGTTACAAGTAGAACATCCAGGTGAACCCCAATAGGTAACCAAAAATGCCTATCTTCTTAGGATGAAAGAGGACCTGGGTATGTTTGCATACTAGCTACTGGTATGCAAAAGCCATATGGATCAAGGTATTCAACATCTAATGGAAGTCATTATTTGTGACTAAGTTCATAGTTGATTCCTTGCTCCTTAGCTTTTTGTTGCAAAAGTAGAAATAGGTTGAAATATATGACTGACACCAAAAATAATAAAATAAAATATATTCTTTAGAACCTTGTGTGTACTCATATGTTTGTCTAACATTAAGATACTTGGAGTAAGATGTGGAGCTCCTCTCATTTTATTAATAGAAAGATTGAAGGGAGATAGCTGAAAAAATTATTTTGTCCTATACCTCAGGATTACGTTCACTACCTGATGAATGTAAAGACTGGAATTGCAAGAAAGAAAAGATCAGTGAAACAGGTCATGTAATGAAGAGAATTATGTAATCCAAAACAAAAGAAAGTATAAATATTGACAAAGAGGAGGGACAATAGAAATAAATAAGAGAAAATGTATAGACATCCTTTAATGAACAGAAAAATACTGATGAAGCACCATTGTATGATATTGATATTCTAGAAATATATAAGGGAAGTATGTCAGTCAGGGTTCTCCAGAAAAACAGAACAAATAGAAGATAGCTACATAGGAATACATCAAGAAATTAACTTTAAAGAACCATGTATTTTGTTTTTAAGGCCTTTAACTTATTGGATGAGGCTCATCTACATCATGAAAGGTAATCTGCTTTACTTAGAATCAACTGATTTTAGGTTTTAAGCATGGTCTATCTAGATTTGGAATTAAATAACTGGGTACTATGACCTCATCAAGTGGATACATAAAATTAACCATCACAGAAAGATTATATGCAAAGTTCAGGTTGAGTAAAAAGATAAAGGATACAGTTGGTCTAAAGCAGCTTCTAGTACGTATCTTACCATATGGTAAGAAAGGTAGAGGATGAAAAAATGTGAACGCAGGAGACAGGACGAGGCACTAGTTGAGAAGACAATGATCTTGTGAGAATATAAAGCAGGGTGCAGACACATACCAGGAAGAACACCTGTTTCCTAATTTCCCATTTATTAGCCTGTTTGATTTGGTTATGTGTTATACTATTTCTCTGAGCCTAAGTGGAAATATTTATATCTCCTTCACCTGCATCAAAAGAAAATTTGTCAAGTGAGATGATTTGTGTGAAAGTTTCAAATATATGCTTAATTACTTATATAGATGCATGTATATAATGTATCTATTTTTCCTGTTATTACTACCATAAAACTTCATGAGCAGAAGTCTGTTACTCCAATAGAGATGGAGTGCAGTAAATATATGAACTCAAGAAAGACATTAAGACAAAGAAATTCAACATTGAAAGGAGTTTGTCACCAAATGTCACTGTCCACTTTATGCTGCCTACCCTGTTCCCTCAGTCTTATCTATTCAAATTGCACAATAGAGACCACAGTTTTTTATAACAAAGAATAAATATCCAGTTGAAATTCAAACTATTATTTGAGTGAATATATAGTGCTATTATCAGGTTACAGTGATCAATATGGAATTAAAATCTACAAGTTTAAATGAGACTTAGAATTATTCTCTGAGTGAAGATTTAACAACAAAGACTACCAAGTATTTAATCAAAAGGTGATTCATAGTTTTAATCCTATGTTATTATTCCTTCTTCTAGCTTTAGGAATGTTTTAGTAATCAAAATGTCTACATGAAGACAAATAATTGGAAAGTCTTGAGTTATTGGAGGTTCACAAATTATATAAGCAAACTATATTTAAGCATAATTAATAGCATATATTGTATTGTGATTAATGGGTTGAGGGAACAGCTGAAGAAAAATACTTTATTTTCTTCCCAATAAGAGGAGAAACATCTATGTGTATATACTATGTACTGTAATATATTTCTGGGTCAGAAAAAATTATCATTCCTATGAGAAGGGAAAAAATTTCCAAGTCCAAATAAAGAGCACTAGCAATGAGGATTAAAATCTATGCAAATGGGACAAACACAAAACTAGAATCCAAGATAAAATTTATGAGAACACACATGCTAGCAAGTAGGGAATTGTGCTGTGACCAGGATAGAAATTATTTCTTAATAAATTGTTTCTTTAAATAGCTGCATTGCTAATACATTTAAATATACATATACAGATACTTATGTTTAGAATAAAAGCTGGAGGGTATTTCAGGTGAGATACTGAAAAAGAAGTCTATGCCACTTAGTTTTATAACTAAACAACATTGCTTTAGAACAATATGAATTACACTAAAAATTTCAGAAACATCCTCATTGGGTGAGGTGACCCCATATACCTATGTACAATGGATCCAGTAGACATCTTGCTTAACTTGGGTTATCCTTAGAATCAACCTCCTGAGAAAGGTTTGTGGTCAGGTACTTTATTTTTATAAATTCTCCCAGGGACCACCTAGGGTTGGGGTCTGTAGAAAGCACAACTGGTGAGGAGGAAGGAAAATATCATTGAAGTGACCCTACTGTGGAAATTGGGGCTCAGTGTTTTGCAGAACCTGAAAGAAATCATGTAGAACTCACCCCATTGGAGACCAGTGTAGAGGCAAGTGCAGGCATACATCAGAGATATTGTGGGTTTGGTTCAGACCACCACAATAAAGCAAGTCATAATCTTTTTGCTCGTGGAGGGTCTTGCCTTGAATTTTCAAAAAACACAAAACCTATGAAGCCTAATAAAGCAAAGCACAATAAAATGAAGTACTCCTGTATTTTTTCATGGCTTTCATGCCCTATTGGTCAAAAAAATGACTTCAGTATATGAATTTCCTACCCTTCCAGATACGTGCATGCCTAGCCTCTCACTATGAGGTTGCAGAGAAGCCGTTGGTAGAAAACAATAGAATAGGATGCAGCTGAGAGCACACACTATATCAAGCTCACCCAAGATCCTTGGATGCCACAGCAATTGCCAACAGGTATGCTGCTGAAGATCTGAAACAGGTCTGGAAAATATTTGCCTTCTTCAGATATCACTGGCACTGTTTAAAGTCAACCTGGGTGGTGACAGGTTTTTTTAAAAAGGCTAGGGTTGGTTTGTTTGTTTGTTTGTTTGTTTGTTTGTTTTAGAAAGAGCTGTTCCAATGTTCTCAGCAGAGTTAGGTAAACAGATTCACAGAAATTTAAATCAGAATGTATCTTGGAAATCTTCCTGTCAAGGCATGTGCTTTTCTATATTAGTAAAGAGTGGCTCCTGGATATTTTAATAGATATAACCCAGCACCAAATGAGACCTAAGTTTCTTTTCTTTCCTAATTCAGAGCTTTCTTTGTTTGAGATCCATATTTGAGATTCATTCATTTGTTCATCAACAAATATTGAATGCCTTCTGAATAGTTGGCAGGCACTATGTTAGATGCTAGGAACATAATGGTTAGAAACTAGATATGGTCTCTGTACTGAAAGTGAGAGACATAGAAATAGACACAGGGAGGGAGGAGAGGGGATAGAGAAAGAAGGCAAATTTACACTTAGAAACCACATTAAGTGCTCTGAAGGAAAAATAAAATCTAGGGTGCTAATTTGTGACCTAATAACATAACCACTGAACAAGTGTCATTCATTTTATTTTACACACTGCACACCTGTTTCCGTTTATCTGTCTCCAGTTGATAGTGTCATTAGATTTTCTTTTAGCATCTTCTAGTAACAGAGCAAATAAAGAAATGTCAGTTTAATCTTGGCTCAAGGTACACAGAGAATAATTTTTATGTTTTATTTTCATATTCTGCCACATTGAAACATTCTCTTCCCTCACCTTTCTTAACCTTACATTCTTTTCTTTTCTTCCCACCTTCCTGACCATTGGTTCGATTTTCTGGCCTTTAACTATAGTTTCAATATCTCAGCTTGCTGGGCAGGTTGCATACCTCTCTTCTCCCTCTATCCTCTCCTAAGACAACCCTGTCCATTTCCTATGACTTTTCATACCAGCAGCATGAAAAAGCTGTATATCTGTGGTCCAGATCTCCTCTGCACTTGAGACCTTGAATCCCACTACTCTCTGTGTATTTTCACTTGAATATTTCATAGTCTGTAGGTCAAAACCAAGCATATCCTGAGCCTCTTGCTCAGCACCTCTCTCTTGCCTCCTTGAAGAGCATCACAGAGCACCAGATGGAAAATGCCCTCTCTAGAGCTCCTCCATCCCCATACCAAACTCTCCCAAATAGTGGAATATAAATTAATATCTTAACTGATATATTTAAAAATATAAAATTAAATAATATATATTTACCATACATAAATATTAACTAACAATATATTTGTGAATTCAGGCTGGAGCAAAAGTAGGTTTACATTTGTAAGTATACAAAACAGTTTATTGTATTATTTACTAATTATTGTATTATTTTCCATGCAAACAACTGTAAATCTACTTTTGCCCCACTCTGTATAAATAATAAATGTATTTTTATAATAAACTGATACACTTTGTTCATTATTACTCCATAATAAAGAAATATTTATTAACTTCTTTCTTTTTTCTCTTTTCCCCTACCATCATCCCAATCCAAACTCCCACCCCCTCTTTTTTGGCCTACTGTAAAAACCTGCTATTAAAGATACTCATTTGCAGTCAATGTGGTTTTTCATACCATGGCCAGAATGTTCTTTCCAAAATGCAGATTCTGGCTGTATTACCACTGTGTTCTTGCAGGTCTCTTGATTAAAGTGTCAGTGGATTCTTAGTGCATTTAGTGTGAAGGTTAAAATCTACAATCTAGACTCTGCCTGCTTTTCACATCTCATCATTTCTCTTTCCCAGCACTGGCTGTTTGCTCAGTATTCTTTCCTTTTCCTTCCTCATTTCCCCCATCCTCCTTCATGCAAGAACTCCTGCTATTCATTTACAGTAAAACTCAGTTCAGTTCTGACTCCTCTGAAAAGTAATTCCTGACCTCCCTAATTAGGCAATGCTCTCATAACACTTTCTTCTCCTTTAAAGCACATATGGTATCATATTTTTATATTTTCATATTTATCTCTGTAGTCCTTTACATTATGCTGACTTCCTTTTATAATGTTGGCTCTCCATTGGAAGAGTCTCTCTCTCTCTCTCTCTCTCTCTCTCTCTCTCTCTCTCTTACAGGAACGCACACACACACACAGGTACGCACAAGTATATCCCACAGGCACTTTATATACCTTTAGACCTCAAAATCCTAGACAGTATCATGTACAAAATAGACCTTAAATAGTTAGTTGCATTAGTGAATGGCACCCAGGCTGAGTTTAAATATGAATTTGATACCAGTGAATTCTCCTTAAGATTATATGAACTGAAGTGAACTAGATTTTTATTGAAATATATGTATATAATGCACATGAGTAAAAGATGGTATACTCATTTAATTTAGCCCCAAAATTTGAATGAATATTTTGTGACATAAATCAAATATAGATTTATTTAATACCCATCTTAATCGATACTTTAAAAATTATATTAAAGTAGTTTCATTATAATTGCAGACATTTCTAGTACCATTTATTGATGCTAATACTAGTCTCTACTTTGTTTAATGAGATTTAGTTATATCCTATCCAAAACAAATGTTCTCTGCTTTCACCACATGGAGGACAAAGTGCAGGGATCTAAGAGATCCTGTCTCAACTATCAGTACCAATACCTTAATTTTTTTACTTTTATGAAAAGGTCAAATTTCTCTAATAGCTTATAGTTTCAATATTTATCTCCCCATTAATAGCAAGAAAACATAGGTAGCCACTTGTCCAGAAGGTTCAGTGACATTGTTTCAGTTCCATTTAAATGTGCAGTAAAATGATCACTAGATTTCTGCAGCCACGATTATTGGAGGCTGAAGTTCTGGCATTGCACACTTGTGGAACTGGAGTGGGAATTGTGAAGGGAGAGGAGTAAAGAGAATAGAAGAGAAAATTTTAAAGAGAAAAAAACAACAAGATAACGAATAATGCGGTAGAGATTTTAGCTCATTAACTGTATTTGACTTACTAGATTTTGATGATAATATTTGACAAGGCTCCACTCAAAAGATTAAGGCTCATCTACCAAGGAAGGGAAAAATTATGCACACCCAATCAAAATATTCATTGAGAATCCTTTTTTAAGTTTTTCAGGGCCAGCCAACAAAGTGACATTCTCAGTTCATGATAAAGGTTACAGTATGGCTCTTAAAATTATAATACCCTTACAGAAATCATATCAAAATAAAGAAATTCAGGATAGAATGGAACATACCTTTAAAAATCTGCATACACCTAAAATATATCCATAAAAACAACATAGCTTTCTTCCTAGTTTTTGTCTTTCAAAATTTCAAAGGCAGGACAAATGCCCGTAACAATAGGGAGCAGTTAGAAAACTGCAATATAAATATGTATTTTGTGGTCTTTGCTAAAACCTGCATTTTGAATTATACTTCATGGTGACTGCTTTAGAAATGTCAAAGCCACAACAGACTCAAACTTTTCAAATTTGATCTATTGCCCAAGACTGATGTGGCATTCATATAACTGTTTTCATTGCTTTTAATAAACTATTGCTGACTGCTTCTACAATTTAAAGAATTTCAAATATGAATGAATAGTACACTTCTCCCTTTGGAGCAACCAATAAGAGAAAGATATGCACAAATTTCAAGTAAACATGATGTTCTTTTCCCAATGCTGAGAAAAAGCCTCTGGAGTTATCCTTAACATATAAACATTAACAAGAAGCATCTAGAAAAGTTACTACTTTTTATCTGTTTAAGCCTAAGATGTTAGATAATCATTTGAAAAATATCAAACCAGTTTCATTGACTTCCTCTAGTAATTAAATTTATTTATTGATTGCTCAATATTCCACCAATTTCTTTTTCTAGGACATGAGCTTGCAATTATATCAAAGAACTATTAAAAAGAAAAGTGAAATGTGACTGAGTACTTAGTAAGTATTTAAGACACACTGTCTAGCTAAAGTTGTATCTCATGTGGGTTCAATAAGTATTCAATGCTTTCTCAAAGTTGCATGTTACATTTTTAAATAAAGCTGTACCTGGATGACTAAACTGACATTTATCTTGAGACGAACACCCAAGTTAGATCCACAGTAAAGGAGTATAAACAACCATCATTGGTGCCAGGTGATCTATTGGAAATGCACTTCTCCCCTTTTACTCCTATCTATACCTTTGATTCTAATCATATATATTGGCCACAGATTGGCAATTATACACACACAATCTCTACAAAGATAATCTATCTCTATGGAATGACTGACTACAATAGAATATTTTTCTCTGTTAATCTATATGCTCTATGCATTTGGAAGTAGATATTTCTAGTTTTCAGTTCTAAGAATTGAATCACTTTTCTTGCCAGGTTGAAATTATGGGGTTTAGTGACTTATGCGTGCACACACACACACACACCTGTCATGGACAAGAAAGATCCTTTCTGGAGCCTCAAATTCTCTCTTCAGCAACACACATTTAACCTCTATTTAGGTCAATGAGAACTACAGGCAGGTACAAGAGCCTGGGGAGTAGGAATTTTTAGCAGGTGATTGTTATTGAAACAGAGAGTTTAAAGAGCATCTCACAGAAGAATCAAAGGTGAATTCACCTTAAATCTTTGCTTTGAGCCAAGAATAAAGGAAAAAACCTAGAATAGTCTTTAAAAAATAAAAACTTACTTTATAATATTCAAAACTAAAAACAAAATTAGCATCCACAAGACCTCTATTTCTCATTTCTGTCTTGTGCATCTTATACAATTATACTAAAACAAATAAACAAACCATTTTTAACTACTCTAGGCCAGACAATTTGTCAGAAATTCTCTATTAATGTGAATGACTACTTTCTCTTAACAGATATGGTCAAATCTCACTTGGATCAATAATGGTTAATAAAGGTCTGTATTTCTGGATCTCACTTAATTTTGCATTAAGGATACATGACATTTGCAAAACCAGGAAAGAAATAAGATCTTACCAAACATTTGGTTGCAGCCAGTGGTTTTCAGAGTTAATAATGGCTAAAACAAATTTCCTAAGGTTCTTCCTGAGGAAATGGTAGGTCATGCCACAAAATAATAAATACAATGGTTTTGGGCATTTCATTTACTATTTTATTTCTTCATTCATTTAACAATATTTACTGAGTGCTTACTGTTTCAGGCGATGTACAAAGTTCTAGGAATAGAGTGATGAGCAAAAAGATGTCTGTGTCTTCATCAAGCTTAAATTTTAGAAGAGACAGGTGTTAAATAAAACTCACAGATATTTGTGGGTGGATTGTACTTTAAGTGTTAATTCATATTTTTAATATATTTTCTTGGGGCACCTGGGTTTTCATTATTTAATCAATTAACATCTTCTATGGTTTCACTTCTGGGAAGAGATGCTACCTCAACTTAAAAAGATAAATAAACCGATGTTCTTAGTTTTGTCCCCAGAAAAAAAGCAGGGAAGTAAACATCAAACTATAGAAAATGTATTAATTATTGAGTTAGAACAAAGATATCACAGTTTAAAGGAAAAAAAAATATTCCAAGAGGATCATAGAGTATGCTTTGGGAGCTAAGATATGAATGGATCCCTATAAAATATTTCCAGCTTCTTGCTTTCTTCTCTACCTAGTCAGGAGCCAGGTGAGAAAAGAACAAAAATTCTTGACCAGGCTGGGAATCAAGTGTGGGGAGATAAGTGTACCCTCCATATGGAATCTGAGATGTCAGCAGACCACAGGCTAGAAGATGAGTCAACTCAGGTTGGATCTAACAGAGTCTGTTGTTCTTTTTGTTGTTGTTATTTCAGTTTTTTTTCTTTTTTCTTTTTTTGCATATCATGACAGTAGAATAATTCCCATCTGTGTCATTGCAGCCAAAACTATGGCAAAAAGCCTCTCTCAGAGGCCCTAGTCAGCTATGGGACTAGCAGGAGTTTGCTGAGGGATCTGAGAGAAAACTGGAAAACAAGGAAGACAGAGAAAGACACTAGTCCTGAATCGGTTCAGCACGCAGGACTCAAGCAACCTGTGTGAACCTGTGGGGTGAAGGCCAGGACATTGGAAAGCTCAGAGGTTCTCCCTCTGGCCATGACTCTGATCTTTGGGCCCTTGTGTGAAGCCATGAGTCTACGTAAGTTCCTTGTACTTGAACTCAATCCTGTTTTGGGTTATTCTTGCACACATTATCACCCCTTACACTTTCTCCCCACCCATCTAGAGTCAGCCAAAGAGACTGGAACCAGGCCTTTTTTCTTTTCTCAGGGACCCACCCATTCCAAACACTCAATTTTTATTTTCCAACTTTCTTCATGCCCCCAGCCTGAGAGTATTTTACCTAGTGAGCAGCAGGAAAGTTTGGCTCTTTACTTAATAGGTAGTTTTCCAAATATTTTGGCTATGCCCTAAGTTCTTTCCATTTCCCCCAAAGAGTTGGCTTTTGTAGCTCCAAAGCTAAGACTTTACTAATTTTTACTCTGCATTTTGATGCATCTCTTCCCCGACTTTTCTAGAAAGGATGAAAGTGTACAAGGAAAAGGGAAAGCATCAGTTCATATTTCAAAACTTCGTCTTACAATAATACATAATTATTTATATGGTGTAATAAGCCATGAAGAAGCTTATAGAATTCATGAAGGGGAAAAATAGGGTGAAGCAAAATCAGTAAATGAAAGAATTATAAGGAAAGAAAGAAGGAACAGAAAAGGAAGAAAGAAACTAGAGAAGAAAGTATATGTTGGTGTCCAAATACGTACGTGGAAGTGATCTATATGTTTTGGGATGACATTGAATAAATAAAATCTGTAGTACATACCATGAAGTTATCTGACATAGACCTTAGTATTTGAAGAAAGACATGAAAAAAATCATAGAGGTGCTCAATTGTGACATCAGACTTATTTTACTTGTTTTTGAGCACTGAGATTTTAAGATGCAGATTAGTTTTTTGTATTGTTATACAAAAACAATATTTTAATTTCAACTAGCAAAACTGCTGAACTCCAGAATACACACTCTCACTTCTAAAATCTGAAAATTTCCGCACAAGAAATACCCCTCTCTGTCCAAATTCCAACCTTCTTTTAGGGTCCTTTCTCAACAGGGTGTTTATTAAGAGATAACATAAACAGAGTCAACAACGTTTAACTCCTTTTTATTTTGCCATGTTCTCTAATTGTTAAGGTAACAACAGAAACACAAAGCCCAACAAGGAAACACCAGAAAGTCCTGCTAATTGTCCCTTGATAAACATTGAAGATTTGTGCAAATAGATGACATTTTTAAAAGGCAAAATCTTGACTATTCTTAGCTGACAAATTCTTTGGAAGCTTCTTAAAGGAATAAGCTGGCAATGTTCTTACATTTCAACTTTAAAATGAAAGGAATCTTTGAACTTTCTTTCTTTAGCAACAAACTACCTTAACCCCTACCCTCCCTCCCATAAAGAAAAAAAGAACAGGATAGGTTAGGATCCTTAGTACATATACTCCCCTCTTTGCCTAGAGCCAGGTGCAACCTGGAATGTGGATTTACCCTTCATACCCCATTAGGCCAGTTTAATACTTTTATTTTTCTCTGAATTTTAGATTGCATTTTCTCATGATAAAAATGGATAGTTGTGGCTTGGAAAATGGGAAACTTGACCAACTATGAACTGGAACAAAGTTGAAGAAACTCTAAATATTTCTAGAGTATTTTCAGCAATTCCATGAGCTTTCCTGACAATTGGTCATTCTACCCTCACAGCATCCTGTGGTATAATGTTACATTGTCACATACCCAAAGTCCATGATGCAACACAGCACAACCTCTGGGATAGCAGCAGTTTTTCTTTTCTTTTCTTTTTTTTAAATAAATGGTTTCGCCAAGCAAGCCCAATTATTTAACAAATCTGTAGTTCTGGAGTTGTGAGTTCATTAAAGACATTTTGGGTGCTGGTTGTGTGAAATTTAGCTGCATGTGGCTATTGGATCACGTATCCATTCCCTGCCATGTAAGACAAAAACATCTCAGGATATAACTATTAGTTGGCTTTGTGGTGTTGGGTTAGTGTGCCAGTCTGAGGTTAGAGCAGAGATGGGATCCCAAGCCATGGGCTTTGTATTATATAGTATTGTATTTTTGATGTTGTACTTAAGGGTCAATTACTGTTTCCATTATAAACCCTGTTTTTCAAAGGGTTATAGCTCACCAATTTTCATTTTGGTATGCAAGCTGCATGAATATACAGGTTTTAAAAATAGCTTAAATTGGGCAGTGCCATTTTTAGGTATAAAGCAGTAAAATACACTTTTCATTGGTTTCAGTTTGTTTTGGAAGTTTCCAATCTAAAAGTTTATTTTATCTTAAAATGCAAAAATACATGTTTTTCTTCATGCATTTTCCTAAAAGCTCTGCATAGGGGAGCTAGTAAAAGAGACCAGGGAAGACACCCATGAAGCTTCAAGGACAAAACCAAAAGTGTCTTTTTTTTCTTGTGAAATTGTGAGTAAATGTCATTTTAGTCAATGTTCTTCAAAATCAATACACCAATCAGTCCATATTCCCTGAGCATGGGCACTATTTCGGGCCTCATGCAGCACGTACTGTGGGGAAGAGAAGAGCTCCCTACCTCCCATGTGTTTGAAATCCTAGTGAAATTTTAGTGAGAGAAAAATACAAAGATAATATCAAGCATAACAGCAACATACATTGAGGCATTAAAGTGATACATCATGTGGCCAAGACCTTAAGACACAAAAGTGAAGCCACCCACTTGCAGAGTTTTGCAAATTATTTTGTTCTGAAAACAGGAGGGATTCCAATGAATGGGTAATTGCCCACATATGGAAATTCACCCAGCTAGGTTCATGGAAGCTTTAGAACTCTTTCTGGGACCATCGGAATTAGAAAATCCTTGATTAAGGGCAAAATTGTTTTGTCCGACATTCTCTGAATGTTTCCAAATCATAAAAGCAAATTTCCTCTTATATTACTACAATCTAAACTTCTTAAAATGATCACCCACACTTGCCATGTTCACTCTGTTACCCAGCTCTCACTCCTCAATCTATTACAGCACCTTTATTCTGCTCATATTGCTCTTGTCAAAGTTACCCACGACCTCCTTTTGGTGTTTCCTGTGAAGAAGCCATGGCAGCATAGAAAAGGAGGTGCTTGTTTTCCTCTTTTCTTCAAATTTGTATCTATTTAGAAAAGTGTCACAGCTTTCTAGCTATTATTTCATAATAATCTTTGTCATTTTTGTTGTTGCTGTTCTACTCAGCATCCAGCCCCTTGCCCTTCCTGTTGGGATCTTTGTTTCCCTTTGGAGAATGGAGTTTTGGTGGGAGGTAGTGGTTGCTTCCCATTAGGGAAACTGAAGGGACAGAACACTTTTCTCTTTCCCAGCAGAGAAGTAGTGCTGTATGCAGGGCTCAGCCAATCAGACACCTTATTCTGGGACTTGAACACTTGATCGAATATAGATGTAGAGATGGTTAGATACCATATTTATGTACTAACAGTGACAGTAGAGTTCAGCCCCATACCCAGGCCAGTTCTTGCTGCACTGTGTTATAGTTTATGCCAGAACTTACTTTGTTCATGCCCACTTTCCAAATCTTGTTTTCCATGTTCTCTTCTTCATTTCTCTTATCTCTGGACATTCCTCAATAAATTTAAATTTTGCTTACTAGTATCTGTTGCTTTTAAAAAGAATACTGATACATATAATTTATAACTCTCAGGCTACTCTTTTTTTTACAGGTTTTGAAGATTCGTTTCCCTCTACTACAAGTTGCCACTTTTCTCACTAAATACTTTTTATTTTGGAAAATCTGTTTTCTTTCATGAAAAGCATTTCTATTAATGTAATGGATTTATTCTTTTTATTAATAGATTAATAAATAAATAATAGTTTAAATTTCTATGAGGGTGAGTATTGATAGATACAACACCCAATTATTGAATTTCCTCAATAATTTTTTAGTGTAATAGCATTCTGAGATCAAAAAGTTTGAGAACTGCTGACATAATGAAATAATCATAAGAGGAGACCATTGGTGATACTGTACTGAACATCACTGGATGTGGAACCAGTCCAGGTCTGGGGGATGATCAGCTTTGATTTAGTGACACTCTTGCATCTGTCTGTCAGTCATCCAGGGCTGGGGTGCTAGGAAAAAGAGGGAATCATAACCAGTACATCCATGTAAATGTAAGCTGTAGGATTTAAGGGAGTGGTTGAGGACACGCTATTGCCCATTTTCCCAGATCATCAATTCAAAGAGCATTGTTTTTTTTTATATTTTTATGGAATGCCACTTTATTTGATATGTCCCTATAGTGCATTAAATTTTGGTAGGAGTGTGCATAAATTAGGAAGAATTTGGGGCAATTATTATGTTCTATTCAATTTTTAGTTGTCCTGTTTCAGCTCATTCTTAACACTCCTTTGGGTGTCATGCTGACAAGGTGAACAATCAACATTTGTAAAGTAATCAACTGATTGATTGATTCTTGCCTAAAGTCCAGGAGAGAGCATTACTTCATTCATGGTATACTAGCTTATTAACCGTGTAGCAAATTACTTCTATGAATAGTAGTATTCAACTACTCTTTTATTCAATGTAACTGTCTCATATTCTGAAAGAGTAAATACAAGGTCATTGCAAGTGTCCTCAGTGCCTTGGGAGAGGATTTTAGGGTTTCTCTTTTTAATAGACTTTTGCTAAGAGTAGCAAAGGCACCATAAAAAGAACAGTTAACGAAACTTGTTTTCTTCATTACCAAACTTAATATAAATACTTCAGCATGAGTATTCTTCTTTTTCTTTTTTCTTTTTAAATTATTCATGAAGCTTATTTTTTTTCCTGGAGTTGGGAGCGGTTATATACAAGAATAGTCTAAAAAACAATTGGAATAGTATATAAGTAATATAATCATTTTTAAAACTCTAACTAATGCAAGAAATGATTCATAATCCAAAAAATACAATGTAATAAAATTAAGAATTCAGGTTAATCCTTAATTTGACCTACATTAAATAATTATCATGCAGAAGTGAAATCATAGATAATTTCAAGGTCTCCAGAAGGCTTCGGCATAAGCAAATGAGAGCTTAGATTTTATAGTCCAACATCCCTTATTTTTATTTTTCCCCCAGGTACAAACTCACATCAGGGCCGTTTTCCTGTGCAATTAGCAAGGTAACTTCCTTACCTAGCTGGCATTGCCCCTTTTCATTCTGGGGTCTGCAAGCATTTGCCTCTTACACTCAGATCATGTTTTTGTGAGAGGCCACAGAGTGACTTTCTTTAAAGCTATCAAAGCCTTCCTCATTATCCTTTATGGGCTGTGCAGAAAACGTCTCAACTATTAGACATTTAACTGGAGTGCAGTAGAATGGGTTTGCTGGCCCCCTCCAGTTTCTTGGGTAAAAGCTCTGTTCATAATCAGTTTCTGGTTTTTTAAATGACCCTCAAGAGGTTTCTTCCGGTCCACTTCAGTTCCCTTTTTAGTGTCCCATTGATTTTCCAGACTTAAGGAACGTGTCCTTAACCACCTGCTTTCCCATTGGTTCTCTCCTCTGAATACTAAAGGAACACTTTGTTACTTCATACATTGAGACGGGAATATCTTGAGAACTAACACACCATTTATAAGAGTACAGTTTACAATAGCATTTCCTGCAGAAAGAAGGTGCCTCTCTCAGACAGAGAAAAATGATTTCTGTACCCCATTTGCTTTTAAAACTGCAAGCAGCATCCTTGTTTCTTGTCAATAAAAAGGAAAATAGAATAGAGTAGCAATCACAATACATAAATGATACTATTTGTCCCCAGAGTGCGTACCAAATAGTAATTCACTCGAAGAGCTTGCATGAATTATGAATGGCATGAAGGCACAGAGAGCAAACCTCAGTATAGACCCTCTCCACACAGCTGAGACACAAACATTATAAAGTCACAGAAGCAACACCAACTATGGGGTGAGATTATAAAGGCATATAATTTACTTTTGATCCCCCTCCTTCTCTAACTTACATTCTAAATAATAGAGACTATAGAAGCTGTGAATTAAAAAATATAATACTGATTAAATTTAATGTGAAAAATCTGATCAATATAAAATCTGAAAAACCTCATGACAGTGGTGGAGTTTTCAAAAAAAAAAATGTCTTCTTGGTCCCACTCGTCCCCAAACAATGACAAAAACAAAAAAGGCAAAGGAAGAACAAGGAAAACCTTGGGTCCTACAGTGTACACAGAAGTAGAAGACAAAGATATAAGCTTGTAGGAGACTTGGGGATTTGTGTCATGTTTGGTAATGTAATGGCATGCACTGAGGACCTGAAATTCAGGGGCAAAGCCATTATTGTTTGTGTTGCTGAGAAAAAGAGTATTCACGTCATAATATAACATATGGTTATATTGTTTATTTCTTTTTTAGACTCTGCAATAAAAAATTACAGTCATTTTCCAAAGAAAAGTCATAGAATGATCAGATCAGAAGCTCTATAAATAAAAATATGCTGGAGACCTTCAGTCTTGTCTCAGAGTACAGTATTCATGTGTCTTATTTTCTTATTTTTTCCTCTAGCATTTTCCTTGAGTTTCTTTTGAACTAAATAATCACGAGGAATTGGGAGGCTAAAGGGAGAATAAATCTTGTTCTCCTACAGATAAAAAATGCATAAAAGAGTTTCTTATACATACAGACACACACATACCTCTCAAAAGACAATAGTTGAGTTGAAATAGAATCATTATCGGGACATGTGCTTTAGGAGAAAGCAAAAGAAAATGTAAAGGCAAAGATTCATCTGAATGATCCTAGTTAAGGGCCTTACGGAAGAAACAGCTTAAGTTATCTTTGAAAACTGGTGAGGCACCCTGCTTGGCTGAGTTTGAATTGAATGTTCCCAACATAGCATTTCACAAATAGGGATACCCTTCCATTTCACACTGATCTTTCTGGAAATAGCAACACCATTTAGCAATATTTCATATGAAGACAATTACATTGTAGAATTATTGGAGTCTTAGTGCTTCATTAAAATTTTTTAAAAGTGAAATCCCTGTTTTGTTGAACGCAAGAAATGAATAGTAAATATTGATTTAGAATGAATGCAAACATTGCCCTAGGAGTGGATAATTACCGCCTTTCTATGCAAAACACTTATATTTGAAGAAGCACTTCACTTACTTTGCCATGCGGTATACATTCTTTAGTACATTTTAAATTATACGTTGTCCTGGACAGTGTCTGCTCTATAATTTCTTGTGTCTCTACACCAGAGTCAGTATGTAATTTTAAACTACAAAGTTTCTGCCAACTAGGAGAATAAGCTTAACTCTTTCTCTTTGCTCGGATCACAAATTATTACACAAGGATATCGGGAGAGCCAGAAGAATGATGATCTCAGACCCGGAGCAGTTTGGGCTCTCTCTCCTTTTTTTAGGCTTGCAGAAATGTCACTAGTAACTGGCCACTGATTTATAGAGCAGAAACTAAATGGAATATAGAATTTATGTACTAACCCAGTTTTACAACCCATCTAAAAGACATAAATTAAATAATTAACATCAGAAATTTTGAATGAATCACAAAGTGGTTTGAATACTTGTTGTAGAAAGGAACTGGGCTAAATAAGGAACCATAACACTTTAGGTAGAGTATATCTTTGTTAAAATCTTTGATTATCCCAGGTTTATCACTCTTCCAGAATATTTGCAACATAGCATTGTGTAAAGAAATACATGGCATTTTTACACATTTATACGTATGTATGCATATGCACACAAATATTTATATATATTTCACATATAAGTGATATCATCCAGCATTTGTGTTTCTCTGTCTGCCTTATTTACCTTAGTATAATTCTCTCTGAATAATGGCTACCAGGGGCTGGTAGTGTGTAGGTCAAAGGGTACAGACTTTCAGTTGTAAGAATAAGTTCTGAGGATCTAATATACAACATAGTGACTGCAGTTTACAACACGGTATTGAAAAGTTCTATGTTACTGAGAGTAGACCTTAACTGTTCTCACTACACACAGAGAAAGAGCTAACTATGTGAAGTGATGGATGCATTAATGATCTTGACCTTGGTAATCATTTTACAATATATATGTATATTAAATAATCACACTTTATTATTTAAATCTATACAATTCTATCAGTAAATTATTTTTTAATTGGAAAAATACGAATAAAATATTATTTTAAAAAGAAAGATGAAAGTACATGAACACATATAAGCAAGAAATGCTAACTTTGGAGAAATGTTACTTTGCAGGAGATAAATGAGACAAGACCAAGGAATTGCTTCCGTGTACGAATGCAGCAGTGTGCCCGTCTTCCACAGACTCCTCGCATTCACATCTTGTAGGATGTAGTCTCACATATTCTCCCTGGTTTCAAACTCCCTATAACCTTCCACCTCTCTGACATATTAAAGTTTGTGCTATAGGAAAGGTAAACTCTAAAAAGAACAATACAATTTCAGTAATTATACCATCTCTAAATATACTGGAAGGCGATAGATCAAAGTTTTAGACTTTTGTGTATCATGTAGAATCTTGTTGCATCCACTGTGCTCTCCTGTATTCATACCCTCTCCTATTATTGGCTTCTTTGAGACTAACTTGACTGGTCACAGGAACCACCTGGGGAGATCATTTAAAAAAACGATTCTCAAAACTGTATTCCAGAGAGTCTGACCTTATGAATCTGTAACAGACCCAGAAATCTTTTTAATGCTTCAGATAATTTTTATGATTAAGTTGGGTAATGATAATTCTAGA
Organism: Glossophaga mutica; assembly: GCA_039655065.1. NCBI lineage: Eukaryota > Metazoa > Chordata > Mammalia > Chiroptera > Phyllostomidae > Glossophaga > Glossophaga mutica. The sequence continues at coordinate 75,454,889 of CM077306.1, forward strand.
TCTTCATCTAACCCATCCTCTAAACTCAATTTTATTTTTAATTGGTATGAGCAGTATTTTCACTAGTCATGCATCAGAGAGAATGGGTGATGTCGACTCTTCAGTCTACTCAGTGAGAAATGTCCTCCTTAAACGTTTCAGCATAAAAGGGAAGCACAATTAGGATAGACTTTAAGTCAAATCAGAGCAAAACTACTTAACACCAGACCCATTTCTTGATGAAGATTTTGATAGAGGTACATTTTAATGAACAAGAAAGTATGAGTTACTCAAATGCAAATTGTAAAGGAAGTGGGTACAATAAATAAACACAGAACTGGGAGGGCTAGATGGAAAAAAAACTGATAAATTACATACGTCATAAGAGACACTAATTTCTGCTCCTTGTAAATACAATAAATGCTATAGTTTGAGAAGAGACAATCTGCAAAAGACTATGTGGATTTTACTGATGTCGATTTTTAATGCAAATTACAACTTAATACTTCAACAGAAATAGTGGATAGAGATAGCTCTGGGAAATTTACTAGCACATAAAAAAAGACACAATCCTAAACATGTTAATCAAATCCAAACTTGCTTATGTCTCTGTGAGTGGAAGAAAGAGATTTTTTTTGAAAGAGGGTGTAGGAGATATCCTAGATGATGTAAATACTAATGTAAATGGCCTTGGCTGGTGTGGCTCAACAGATTGAGGGCTGGCATGCAAACCAAAGGGTCACCAGTTCGATTCCCAGTCAGGGCCCATGCCTGGGTTGCAGGCCAGGTCCCCAGTGGGGCCGCATGAGAGGCAACCATGCATTGCTGTTTCTCTCCCTCTCTTTCTCACTCTCTTCCCCTCTCTCTAAAAATAAATAAATAAAATCTTTAAAAATTTTCAAAAGAAACAATAAAAAAGAAAATAAGAGGTTAATATGTTGTACCAAAAATAAAATCATAAAGATAATTAATAGGCATGTTAATATGTTTTGACTTTGTCCATTATATCCCTCCACATTTCTAACCATTGTAAGCAGTAAATTTTGTGGGAATTTTTGCCTTCCTTAGTGCACTTGTTAGCAGCATAGGCAGCAGGAGAGGTGTGAACACACCAAGGCTCTTATTTAAGAGAAGGAACCTCCAGAATAGGGCCTAATCTAGCCCTTCACTCGTGCATTTATTGGTTCTAGGAACTACCTTATTTTATCTAATCTAAGCTATTGCTAATTGTAATACACTTCTTAATTTCAGAATGTTAGAAGTTGAAAAAACGAGGATCTTAGAATTTATAATATGTGCAACTCTTGAAGTAAAACAAACAAAGGGACAGGTAGCTCCTGACTTTTTAAAGGTGTTTATCACAGAAACTCAAAGACTGTCTCAAAAAGGTCTGGAATGGTTAAACCCAGAGCCAGTCTCCAGGGCACTAGTGCTTTGTGAGGCTGGCATGAGATACTTTGTCATAGCACAAGAACCTTTGTCCTCTGAGATAAGGATATAATTGACAAGGGACAAGGGTCATCTCTCAACAGTTGATCTCAGAGCAGATAGATTGGGTGACTGGAATCCTTTCCACCACCAGGAGGAAGGGATCCTGCTACTCTAGTCCACCAGAGTATGGTGTATGCCAAAACCTTTTGACCACAGATAAGCTGTTTCCCCTTCTCTGTTCTGAATCATCCCATTTCTCCTTCTCCGTTTTCCATGATTGAAAATACCACCTGGCATCAGTGAGTCGACTATGAAATTGCTGCCTTTTCATCAGACTCAAGACAAATACACATCCCTCAAAGATCCTGACCTTGGACCTGGGATACAGTAACAGGGTGAGATTTGGGTTTGTGTCTCTTTTGGAAGGGTGAATCTGTTTATTGTATACAAGAAGGTTGTGTTATTTTAGGCAAGGGCATTACAAAATTGTTCATTGATAAAGAAAAGCATATGTAGAGAGAAATTTTCCACAGGTGGTAACTTGTTGATGTGCATCTATTACAGATATTTGGCAGAAAAGCTAGCCTTTGTTCTGGGAATTGTCTCAGAGCCACATCATTTCAATGTGCATCTTCTAGGACTGCTTACTTTAAGATCACCTAGGCTAGAGGACATACGTGCCATCATGTGGAGACAGTTTGCCTAAAATGCAACCATCATAAAGGAAAGCAAATCCTGGAGCGGGTAGGGCCAGAGGAAAAGAGAAAGTGTGTGTGTGTTGTGTGTGTGTGTGTGACATGGCGAGGGGAAGAAGAGAAAAGAAGAGCCAACAGGTCAGAATTTTAAACACAGAAATTACAAAAGAAAGTGTGAGTTGGTTTTCTGTCACTGTAAATGGAAAGGGGTCTTTTTATTGCAGAATGAATTGGCTTCTGATCCAAATTTCACAATTGCATGGCAAAGGTAAGGTTAAACAAGAGAACTCTCATTGACTCACTGTCATTGAATTGGTGAAAGTGGAAAGAGAAGGCAGATTTTGTATCTTACTTCCGCAGAGAAACTGAATCTAAATTTACCACGATACATAACCTGCTAATATAACCTGGAAATGTCCTGCTAATAAGGTTAATACTGAACAGCTATAATAACTGACAGTGGACTTTTATGTGCCAATCATTATATTCCATTAATGATATATTTATATTAACTCCTTCCGTTTCCCTCAAATAAATTCATTAGTTTTACTTACTCCATATTACAGATGGGAAAACTGAGGCTTAGGGAAAATAAACAATATGCCCCCAAATTACGCAAACAGCTGAGTTAGAAACCCAGGCTCTTTTTTTTCTTTGTCATTACTCATCCATTCCCTTAACCACCATGTTCTACTTGGGACAAGTATAGCACTTCCCAAATACCAATGCAATTCTTGTATTTGTCTTCATCTCCTGTCCGAGTCCAGAATGAGAGAAAAAAGTGTTTTTCCTCTGCCAACAATACCACTAACATTGCTACATTGCATTATTCAGAAGATTGCTTTCACTTAGTAAGCATGGTGAGAACTCTCTGCCTAAACATTAGAAATTGTTTTCCAACAAGCACAATCCCAACTAGAAATAGACCAAATACAATTCAAAAGTAGTAGAAGAGGTGGGATTTATTATCATTAACTCCACTTTGAGATTTATTTCAAGACCTCATCGACTGCTTCAGTGTACCAGACACTAGAACAGAATCTAATTTGTCCAGCCCTTCTCAGCACTGATGCTCCAGTTTACCCTACTTCAGTCCTTGCAACCAGGCATCATTTCAGAAAGCTGTGTGTTCAAAGAAATGTGACTTCTGCAAACAGTGTTCTTAATGTCAAAGGATAAAGCATCACAGTTGTGGGGAAAGTTGTGCATCAACCAGGAAAATATTCATCAGCCTACCCACTTGGTCATTCACTTTCCCTTTGGCTATTTGGGTGTATTTTAGTAAGTATTAAAATACCCATGAGCTCGCCAATCTTAATTATAAAGCTTGAGAAAAAACAATGTGCAGTGAAAGTTATTTTCAGGTATAAAATTAGAACCTCCTTTTAACTCCTCTGCCTCAATATTTACATAACTGTGAGGGCAAAGAAATCAAATGATAAAAATACCAGATACTGCAGATTAGAAATGAAAAGTAAACCAGCCACATGCCAGTTTCCTTTCTACAAGTTCCAGCGGAGACCAAAATCAACGTGACTGAGAGAAGATGTAGTGTGGAGAGAAAAATCTCCCAGGATAATCAAGGGATAGATTTCCAAGTTTATTTCCCCCCACAGAACTGTTTTGTTTTCTCACATCAATGAGCTAGAATAAAATGTGGATCCCATGATCAAACTGGCAGAAGGCATGCTCCCTACCTGGATGCTCGCAAATTGTAAATCACAACTTTACAAGGATTTAACTTTTCCCTTTCCAAAATAATCAAATGTTGTGGTGAGGGGGCCACTAATCATGACAAAAAATATACTGCAAATTCTTTCTTTTGGTGCCAAGTCCAATAAGTTCTCTGAGTGAAATTAAATGCACGATCTTATTCCAAACCACAGCTTCCCTTGGGGATGTTCAAATCTCAAGTGGGGGCTGAAAGGCCAGTTGTATCAAAGCCCAGGGTTACACCCATTTTTTCAAGGTTTTTTTTTTTTTCCTTTTTTCCCTTTTTTAACTACTGCTTGTAGTGTAAACGGCTCAGGCCTCTCCGCTTGCAGCCTTCACAGTCAAGTCAGTGCTTCATACTTTCCACATTCTGCCTCTAAAAAGTGGGCCAGTCCCTGACTTCTCTTAGTTTCTCACAGTTTTTGTTTATTTTATGGAAAGGGGAAAAAAGTAGAGAGAAAAAGGGAGAGAGGGAGAGAGAGAACTCTGTTATGTTGTAAGCAGTTACTGTCTCCATCTCCTAGATCTGCAATATCACAGGAATTAGAGAGGGAAAAGACCCATTAGGTCATCCTGTATGCCCTGTGCCAACACAGCACTATTCCCTACTGTAGATTATCTCTTCCGAGAGTTTTTAATATGTTTAAAGGGTAGCCAATGATAACATAGTTTCATTTTATTTCTTTTCGTGCTTTACAGTGTCTAGTCTACAAAATGCCATTTTTAAGGATGGCTCTAGAGTGACTTCTTCAAAAACATTTGGACTGCCTGTAAAAACTTAAAACAACATTTTGCTATCCAACATCTATGATCCATGAGTTTAGCATGGAAGCATTTGTAAAAACAAATTTAAGGAGCCAGCATTTAGTCCCAGGATGGAAATGTTACATATAAGACAATATTACATAGATATATTCTATCTATCTAGTACATTATACCCAAAATATAACCGTGTAAGTGTGCATATATGTTCACATAAAGTGCATACAAATACTCCCTATTACCCCAGAGTGTTTCTGTTTCCTAAAAGATGTGCCAAATGCTGCATAATTCATGAAAATGTGATCCAAAATATTTAAGGTTATGTTTCTCACAATTTTCTTCTTATCTCTCTTAAGTCATGCATTTTAAATGTCAACTTACATAGAAAAATATTTAATTTCAAGGACACCCTTCCATGTAAAAAGTCTTTAACTCCTTCCTAAGTAGTTTTGTTTTTTCTTGTTTGTTCTTATGCTAAGGTAATGTAGCATTTCAGTTCACTTTTTATACCCAAGTATAGGTGCCCTTACATGTTAGATTACCAGTCTTATCCCTCAGGAAAAAGCAGTACAATATGGGAGAAACCAAGAATGAAAAATGAAAACACTGTGTGATATCTCATGCCTACCCTTTTAATTCATTGTCCTTAAAAACTAAATATAGAAAATCAAGTCAATATTACTATTTGAAAGTGTACTATCTTATCCTGGGCCTATAGTCAACATTGATAGAATATATATTTTTGTTATATCACGTTCTAAGTTATATAGTATTATCTAGGTAATTTGCAAAATATATTTTCATTTTAATACAATTAATAAGTTGGCTCATCTTTGATATGTGTAGCAGAGAGAAATGATTTCTCACTGATCTACTAAAAGGCAGGATAGTATAGTAATCAAAAATCTGGTGTATGTCTGCTTTATGAGTTGTGTGATTGTGGACATTGTCCACTGTCAGTACATTCTATGTGGATTTGCTCAAGTTACTTATTATTCTTCTTTAGCTCTAAGAGGTCATAGTTTCTAACACTGAGGATTATCCTATGTACTAAGAAAATAAAAGCAATTTTAATTAAATGATGATCTGTGGCATGCTCATCAATTAGAATGTTTTACACAGTAGTATTATATATGCCAGCAGAACATTTCTTTAAGAGCACTGACCCTTTGTTCCTAAATTTTGTTCCAAATTACTTGAAGCTATTCTGCACATTCCGATTTTATATTTCTTGACCTGATCACAAGGAGTCAACAGCAAATGTTGAGACAACAGTCAGAAAAGCATTTTTAAAATCTATTACACTCAACATATGTAGTTTCAACCTTCCCCATAAACCTCAATTGGAATAAAACAACATAATTATCTGTGACTAAGGGAATTCATAAATAAGCAATGACATCTATACCATGATTGGATTATAAAATGTCATCAATTATAAGACATCCTGATACCAGATCTATCTATAGATAGATATAGATATAGATATAGATATAGATATAGATATAGATATAGATATAGATATAGATATATTTTAACAGGTCCTCAACCACACTTGAGTTTCCTTACTGTCTTAGAAAGCCCCTGTCAGAAGGAAAGCCATCCATACATTTAGGGTAAATTATGGGCCAAAAAGTGGTGGGAATTTTTTGGAATCATGCAGACAAATCTTTCAAATCCAGGGTTTGCTGCTAACCAGTTAGAGGGCCTTAGGCAAATTTAATCTTCCTGGCTTCAATGTATTAAATTATTTAATGATACAACTTATTTAAGTGTGAGATTTCAATGAGATAAAATATATAAGGCAATTTCATGATGCTTGATACATAATAATCTCTGAAAACATTTTAGTTATTTCCCTTACTGTGCCATGGATCAGTGGAGGTCATTTTTAACAAACAATTTTTTAATGGGGATAGCAAGTGAGGTGATAAAAAATAAAATAAAAGAAGCAGAGGTGAAGGACAAAACTAATTATTTTTACAAAGGTCTTTATTAAAAGGCAAAGGTCTGTTTGTAAATTTAGAGATCTATGGTTTATATAATACTTTACAAGGAAAAGAGCCCATTTTATCACAAATGTGTAAGGTACAGGGATTCAGTTTACTCTATATACCAGTAATTAAAAGAGTAGAATTAAATTGGGAAATTTCAGTGGGAGAAAGTTTTGGCTTCAATACCCCTCAAGTTCTTCCCCATCTTGTTGAGGAAGACTTTCAGTTTGTTCTTCCCTTGACAAGGGCTCTTCTCACGGCTGCTTCCTGGAAACCCTCCCTTCCTTCAAAGAGGTCCTCCCTGACCATGGTTACACCATTACTAATGAGGTGGACCCATTAACCTTCCCACGGAACCTTGTTTATTAACTACATAGCTCTAATAATGATTAATGATTAAATTGTTCATTTATTTGTTTACCTGGCAACTTAGAGAAGATCATGGTGTTAGGGTTAAGAGCATGCGCTCTAAAGCAGTCACACCTAGTTTAAATTCCTGGTCTGCCACTTAGTTGCTTCTCTTTGGTAAGTTACTTGCACTGTCTTCTGTACATGTAAATGGCGAATAATAACAGTTTCCATCTCACAAATTTCTTATGAGGAGTAATTGAGTTAATACATGTAAAGTGCATGGTAACTAACATGTAGCATGCTCTCAATAAATATTAGATGCTATTTTTTTAAATTTTTTATTGTTGTTCCATTACAGCAGTCCCAGTTTTTCCCCATTGCTCTCTGCTGCCCCACTTCCCCTCCGCCACTCCCACAGTCAGTCCCCACTCTGTGGTCCATATCCATGGGTCATTTATACCTGTTCCTTGACTAGACCCTTCCATTTCTTTTCCGACTTTTTCCCCTTCCCCCTCCCCTCTGATTAAGGTCAGGCTGTTCCTTGTTTCCATGCCTGTGGTTCTATTTTCCTCATTTGTTTGTTCTGTTCATAAAGTCCCTGTAATAGGTGAGATCATATGGTACTTGTCTTTCACTGCCTGGCTTATTTCACTTAGCATAATAAGTGCCCATTAATAAGTAGGAGGATTAAAAAACTGTGGTACACAGCCCTGGCTGGTGTAGCTCAGTGGATTGAGCGTGGGCTGCGAACCAAAGGGTCGCAGGTTCGATTCCCAATCAGGGCACATGCCTGGGTTGCAGGCCAGGCCCCTAGTGGGGGCCACATGAGAGGCAACCACACATTGATGTTTCTCTCCCTCTCTTTCTCCCTCCCTTACCCTCTCTAAAAATAAATAAATAAAATCTTAAAAAAAAAAAAACTGTGGTACATTTACACAATGGAATACTACACAGCAGAAAGAAAAAAGAGACTCCTGCCTTTCAAGAGAGCACGGATGGAACTGAAGAGTAGGTGCTATTCTTTTAGGATTATCTTCCTTCATGTTCCAAAAACTGAGGTCATTAAGTCCCTGTCATTCAACAGAGTTGCTGAAATAATTCTTAGAAAAGTTTTAGACGTCATTCTATAGTGGTGTGAGGCATATAACTAGTTGATCACTCAGGTCTTCTCCAACGGAGAGATTCCGACATTGACCTAAGGTAGTACTCTCAGCACTTCCTCTCTTCAGTTTCTAGTTTTCTCAAAGGTAAGGGTTTTTGACTAGATAACCTCTAGGGTCCACCCTGATCTAACATTCTTTGATTCTATGTGTGAGCCAGATGAATGTGTTATTAAAATATTCATTTCTGAAAAAATTGGTATAAGAGAAGATTTTTTTCATTTAGGAACTCAAGTAACTTGGTTCAAATAGCACCTGGGACAGAATTATTCTACCCCAGGGGCAGAAGCCTAGACAACCGGTGACAGTGCTATAGTCACAGTCACTTGGCAACAGGAATATAAACAATCTATTCCCCATGCTTCTTTTTTCCACTACTATATTCTCCTTTCCCACCTTCAACAGCCTAGCCTTACACCGCTCCAAACCAGAGGAATTCCACCCACACAGCACTACAGAAACTGGAGCCAGAAAATCCCTATTAGGTCATGCAAGCCCCACCCCTTCCAGAGCAGGAACATCCTCTCCAACTGACACTTAGCTCCTCTTCTGGCTCCAAAATATGGCTGGGCTTCAGCAGTTCCCGTATATGGTTTGAATAATAGTTTACAAGCATTTTGGGATCCTTTGAAAATAAGGATTGCATATAAAGTTATATTGCTATTTTGTTTACTATAGTTTCTTTTTGTTTCTTTTCTTTCTTTTTTGCTTAATCATCCTGAGAGTAGTCACAGGAAATTTTCTTAAAAAGAAATTGTACCAGTGAGCCTTCGACTTGATTATTATCAGACTGGATAGTCAGGCACTCAGAACCTGGCTGATTAATGCCCTGTTGTAAATGTGCTATAGAAAAATTAGTTTTTTGAACAATTGAAATAGTACTTAAAGTATTATGTGTTAATTACTGTTAATATATTTACTCACATTTCTTCAAGTTGAAGTATACATTTATTTTTTGTCTGCAAATTTTATTTTTAATCCTATAACAATGCTTTATTGCCTTTGGATATGAAGCCTTATAAATGCTAATTTGCTAAATGTTCAATATTTTTTAAATCTGTTTGCTTGTTTCATTGTGCTGAACATAGAAACCTAACTTAACATTACTCCAGGTGATAAGAAAGCCAACTGATTAACACAAATGTCAAACATCACTAGGGATTTAACCCAAATCCTTGGCTAGCATCCAGCCACTCCTCTGGCTCAAGGACAATTCCATTACATATTCTTTTGTTAGGAGGAGAACATGAGGGCGGAAAGCAGAGTCCAAGATGACACAGTAAGTAGCACTTTGTATGCTATGATATTTATCGTTTTCTTCTTTTGAAGAGCTTAATAAAAATGACCAAGGATAATATTTCTTTTTAACACACACACACAGACACACACAAAATTAGCAACATTGCACCCATTTTACAGAGATGAAAGCTTGATTGTAGAGAAATAAAGCTCCTAGTCATCATTACCCAAATCAGGGGTGACAGAGTCAGGGAAGTGGCAAAATCTGTTTTCTAAGTCTTAACTCATAATCATATCAAAAACACCACATTTTCTTAATGGATTGCTAGTAACAGGAACTACAAAGCACTCTGTCAAATATAAAGTGTTGTTAAAAATTTTAAAGTAATAAAGTATTTAATAGTAATAAAGTTCTTAACTAGGATAGTTTGTGTGTTCTATCTGAAGCTATGTATATTAAAAAGAAGAATTATTGTAAGGAGGAGAAGAATTGTTGAATTAGTATTCAATAATTTGAATACATAAACAATGTATTTTAAGAATTTGTCATTATTTCAGGTAACACAATAGTTTATATATCTATATAGATAGATAGATATAGAATATCTATAGATATAGAATATAGATAGATATATAGAATATATCTGTCTATCTATATAGATATATATATAGAATATATATATATTTAAATATATAAGAATGATTTCCCCATTTCGCAAAGGCTGCTATACATGTTGGAAAACTGCTGTCTACTTTGACACACAACTAATAAAGCAAATGAACTCAATTGTGGCCCATATTTGAGAATGAACCTTAACTTCTACAAGTTTCCAATAAATGAGCCTGGAGAGGAGTAGAGACTGATATATACTACTTAGAAATTTCTAATTTCAACTTTTTAGCCAAACAAGAACAAATCTTCAAAATAAACAAAAAGGAGGGGGGATCAAGGGATAAATAGTTATTAACGAAAACATTGGGAACACAATTTTTTGGCCCATTTGGAGAATGTAGACTGGGTATAAACTAGCAAAAGATATTTAAGTTTATATTGAAAAGGGGGACAAGTGAACAACTAAAAGAAAACAATGAGTTCAGCAATTTTAAAGTGGTAATGTAAATAAATGAACTAATATAGTAAGATGTCAAAATTTCTCTAAAAGGAAGCATTTCTCACAGGAACGTAGTCATTGAAAGCAATATAAAAACATAAGCATTTATGCTGTACTCACCAACACGTGAATTCTTTATCTATTTCTCCATTTAACACATTTGCCCATTTAAATATAGACAGTACCTCATGGTGAGAAATATTATTAATCTAGAATTTTTGCATTTTAGGGACCATCTAGCAGCTAACAGGGAAAGCCAACAAGTCTCATTTCAAGTTCACTTTGAGTGATGAGGACCACAGGAAGGCTGCTTGGGTCACTGCATTGAGAATTTGAAGGCCTCACACTGTCTCAGCGGGAAGAGTCTGTAATCAATTATTGCTGCCTGTCATGGCTGTGGGAGGGGGGAATCCAAGCCCACCTGCCATTTATTTGATTTTCTTATCCAGTCCAACCCTCTGAACTTACAGTTGAAGAATCTGAAACACAGAGAGCTTACATTTAGGAATAAAGAGCTGGGGTAATTGGCCTAAGGATAGACAGATCACGGGTTGCTCTTCGTAGAATGTAGCCAGCTTGATGTCTGGTTCTGTCCTTTCTATCATTTCATTCCAAGTGCTGATTGTTTGAAATTCTACAGTAGACATTACTAATACACAGTTGTACTTCTGTAACAATATAGTCCCAGATCATGCTACCAAAATATCTTAATGCTTCAATATATTCTTAAATCTTTTCAATGTATCTATTTTTAGTCTATTAATATCTATTTTTTTCTGGAAAAACGTTTTTAGTAAAATTAACTTTTTTCTCTAAGAAGATATAATGCATTATTCTTCCTAGTCTCCATTCTTTAGGATTTTCTTTCCTGTTCATAAAGTTTATAAATCTAACTGACTTAAGCCCATCCCATATGACACTAAAATTAGTCATGAAGTGTAGAACCATTAATATACCATCTTTTTCTAAAGTGCATGTCAAGGCTTTGAATAATCTCAAGCCAATTCCCTTAAAGCTTACAGCAAGCAGTACAAAATATCCATTGGCCTATATTTACTTTTTATAACTATGCTCGATATAGAATTACATTTCAGGAATTCAAATAAAATGTAATCAAATAGTTGTTGCAATGGCAATCATCATATCTCTAATATCCACATCAACAAAAATAACCTCCTACTAATATATGCTGTTCTTCACTTAAATTTCCCGAGTCACTTACCTTATTTTTCACCTTGTATATAGGTGCGTTCATTCAAAAACTTGCTGGAGTGCACTTGTAAAAACACCAGTGCCTCTGCACAAGGCTCCTGGTGAGGAAGCACACAGAAACCATGAGATGGGTCATAGCAGAAGTGCCTCATGGACACTTGGGTGCTGCCACCATATTTTTCTGAAATACCTATATTAAGCATTCACTGGGAAATCCATGGCAAGTCTCCATTATGTGGGCTTTCTTCTAAAACATCCTCTACCACTAACTACCCTTTAAAAAAATAGCAGCAGATAGGGTAGTCATAGGGCTTATTTTATGACTTTCACTGCTTTGCCTTTCCAGCTGCCCATTGAAGAGATATTTTGGCTCAGGTTTACCTATCATAGCAGCATTGGCCAATGGGGACCCATGGAAGGTTGTAATGAGGGGCTGCATTAACCAGTTTCATTATTTCAGAAGACCTAAGGGAATAACATACAAGCCAATAATAAGGCTGCTAAAGCTAAAGTGTTGAATTACTTTGCTTTGAGGCAAAATCTTATCAATTTCATATGAAAACTCTTATTACTTCATGCTGATCAGAGTCTCTGATTGGCAACTCTGTGTTTGATTAATACAGTGTGAAATAAATACAAATGAATTGTTTTGTTTGAACAAAAAAATATTTCAAAACAGAGTCCCAGACGTAGAAGATAATCAGAGAAGGCTAATTTCCATTAAAGGCTTAATGTCAATCTAATACCGTTAGAAAGGGTGGTGATGACAATGCAATAGCTAAAACTTGCGTAGCGCTTACTAAGCACCAGGCACTGTTATAAGCATTATACATACACTAATTCATTCAATTATCACAACAACCATATTAAGTAGGTACAATCATTAGCAGGAGAGAAATCAGAAACAGAGCTGTTAAATGACATGTGCACAGTCCTCCAGCTAGTGCTGAAGCAAGAAATTGAACCCAGGCGATGTGGCCTTAGGATCCATTCTCTCAATCCTTCCTTTCATGAAATATTCTTGTTAGGGTCTCATTATTAAGTAAAACATGATAATATAGCATAGTAGCTTCCTACCCTGTAAAATTAGGGATATTGATAGTAGTTTACTCAAGAAATTTTGGTATGATTTAGTAAGTTAATTTTTGTGAGATTCTAGACCAATACTTGTCATAAGAGAAACTGATTAGGTGTTTGCTAATATTAATAAATAATGCTTTTTTAAAAAAACTACAAAGCTTTTTTTCCTCCCCTTGTTCACAGAAAACCTCACCTGTGCTCAATATGGGCAACAAATTAATTTTTAAAATTGATTTGCCTTTGTGTAACTAGTAACATGTATGGCAATTCAATTGGCTGCCTAAAAACAAACTGTACTGATAAAAGTTCAGCATGAATGCTCCCTTTGCAAGCAGGGTGTGGGAGGTGAGAAGGATGGGGCACTACAGGTAGAGCAGAAGCACATGGATCCTGGGACCAGAGTGCTTCCAGAGACCATTGCTGAGTTTTTTCCTTTCTTTTCTGCCTCTTCACAAACCCCCTAAATTCATGTGCATGGAAACCAACATTTGAACTATAACGTCCGCCATATGATCTATATATTCCTTGGACTAGCATATCATTGCATAGTATTGCTCAGTTTTAATAAAATTCCATCCTTTGAAGCTCTGTTGTGGAGGAGAGTAATTCCACAGCAGCTTTGAAGTATACTCCCTTAAATAAAGTCAGAGAAAAACCCATTGTTTATTTCACTACTATTTAAGAGTTAATGAGAGATTTGCACCTGTACAGCTGTTGTGGACTGAAACTAGCTCATGGAGTGAATGTGTTTTCTGCTTGAGACAGTTGTAAATGCCTTGAGTAAAAACACTGAGGACTGCTAATGGATAGGTTTATTTTAAAGCATGCCATCTGCTATCAATCATAGAGAAGTATAGGAAGCAAGTTTGGCTAGGCTCCCTTCTTGTGAGCCTGATAAAGACAGGGCTCCAGGACTTGGGAACATTGAGTCCTCAAGAGAATAAAACATCAAACCTACTCTGCAGCTCCACTAACAATAATAAAAATGCCTCTGCCTAAAGGTGACATTCTGAATTTACGATTATTTGTGTCTATAAAGTGTATTCTTTGGCTCCTGACTCATTCTGACTGTCTCACTCCGAGAACAATACATTAAGCCTGCCTGGAGTAAATGGAAATCCTATCCTTTTATTAAACCAGCAGCCAGTACCTGAGACCATCTAATGCCCTGTAGGATCGCAGGAAGATTTTCAGCTCGGTTCTTTCCCTTTTGAGCAAGAAAATTACAAATGAAATCTATGTTAATGCACTAAAATACATAAATAATGTAGGTAAGTTTATGTTTCCTAAAAGAAAAAAATGAAATAAAAGGGTGAATTGTAACTAATCCTACTATTCTTCTATCATGTGCCCATTACAATGCTGGTGGAAAATTACATATTAAAGATATGTTATTGTAAAATTTAAAACCAGTTGCTCAGAGTTGTTATATTCTTTATGCCGTATGAACCAAGCATGTTTTCAAGAGGACAAACATTATTTCCTCGGAAATCTTCCAGCTGTGGAATCATAACCAATATTGCTTTCAAAAATGGATCCCAAAGTATTCCTTGAAAAATGCCGAGGCTGGCTTATTAAAAGTGCTGCCTGCTGAAATTCTCAGTGGATGAGATGAGTTGTGGTGGCATTGGAAACGTCCACAGCTTATAATGGTAGACTCTGCCTCAAATCTGCAGCTTAACTTAATTCTACTGCTAGCCTGGAAAACGGAGTTGTGAGCATTTAGGGAAAACCCACCTGGCCAGCAAACTCATGAGCCTAATTAAAGTTAATAGAGAAATTAAAAGAGGAAAACATTGGCTCAGTAGTGGTAAGAAATGTGTAAAGCAATAGAAATTCAGGGCAGGAACTTACATTTCTGCATTATGCATTTGTTAGAAATACTTCTTCCTAAAGACATGAAGTAGAAATTGGTACTATTTCACTTGCTATGTATTATGGGTGATGTGTTACAGTTCAATACATGATTTTTATGCTGAAGAAAATTAATGTTTTAGGTTAAATAGCAAAAAAGTGAAAATACTGATTCAATCAATGAGTACACTTATAGCTCCGCTGTGTGCTCAGCACTCTGCTAAGTTCTGTAATATCAGGAATGTGAGTACATTAATATTAGTGTATTATTAGTAATATGTGTAACATTAGTAAAAGGCATGGTCCTTACCCTTCATGGAGAAAAATGTCTAACATTCAACTGAAATAAATGCTAGAGCAATATAATAGTGTCAATCTTAAGAGCTAAATTCTTAGAGATTAAAAATAAAAGGCTATAAGAATCAAAAAAAAAGAGAGAGAAGCAAAGACTGAGTAGCCAGAAAAATTGATAAAGAAGTGCTGCATCATTTTCTTAAAAATAGAAGAGACAGAATGAATAAAGGGAGCCTATAATCCACACTTAAAAGGATATAAACAATATTTACCTGGTGAAATTTCAGAGCACTATCAGATGCAATACAGAATTAAAGATTGAGTCAGGTTACAAAACATACCTGGGGCAGAGGATAGGACCAGCAACACATTCATCCTTTGATAGGGGGTAAAAATCAAATATACATATTGCTCAGGCAGGAAATGTATTAACATTTGAGTGAAGCATGCTAGGTCATAAGTAGGGTGCAGCCCATGAAGGGCTCCTGGCTGGTCTGAACAGGCAGCTCCTATATAGCACAAGCCAATTCAGGCCAGGACAGGAAGAGAACCCAGTGGTACCAGATCCTCCGATATATCAAACAGAACTGGAAACTTGGCTTTTAAGTAATACTTCTCAATTTTTTAAAGACTTTACAATCAAACTAAATACTTTACTACGCTGGGACAGGTCCATCAGTTCTGTGCTGGGTCATTCAATAGTCCACGTCATAAAGAAGCCTGGGTCTTCAATTCTAGGAATCCTGAAACTAAGTCTATAAACATTACCCAAAGCTCATGCATTATATTTGAAGGCCTTCTATATGGTGGAATCACTGAGCAGTCCATGAAGCCAGTTCTGTGAACTGTTTTACAAGAGCGAGTCTGTTTCTGCAAGTCTCAAGGTTAGAGCGTCTCTTTCTCCAGATTCCAGACCCCTAACAGTCACTCAGTGGAGCACTGATGAAAGCGGCACTGTGACAGGCCTGCGCCACGACGATTAGACAGTTGTGGCCACGTCAAAAAGAGAAACACCTGCAGATTAGCACTGATTTGTTTCTCTAAACCTGAATCATTTAATCTCTATTCTTAAGAAAGCAGTGGCTCATAAATATGATAAAAAATTAAATTGAATTTGTAAAGTATATTCTAAAAGGTTTTAATGTTTTCATTAAAAGGATGGGTCATTAAAATATAGTTAGTAAGTATTGGTGTGGCCAAAAAGTCCCTGTGGTTTTTTTTTTCCATAAAATAAAAGACATTTTTCTTTTTCACCAATAACTTTATTGATTTGCATATTTTGAGTCTGACGACTATCTCCTATGGGGAATATTGTTGATTGTTCTCAATGTCTCGATTTGATCACTATAAATTTCAACTGGTCTACCTGACCATGGAGCATCATCCAGCAAGAAATCTCCAGCATGAAACTTTGCAAACCACTTTTGACATGTTCGATCAACCACAGCACCTTCTCCATATACTACACAAATCTTTTTTTTTTTTGCATTTCACTTGTGTTTTACCTTTCATGAAATAATAAAATATAATGTGCTTAAAATGTTGCATATTTTCTTCCATCCTCAATGTTAAAATGGCTACACAAAAATTCACAAATTTTTGATGTTTCTTTAAACGTGCACTGATATGACAGCTGTCACAATTCAATATAACAAAATTGTTTTGAATGAAGTTAAAGACAGCTAAGTGCTACTAGAGGCATCTTATGGAGAAAAACCTAATGAACTTTTTAGCCAACCCAATATTATTCATAATTCATTATTTTAAATATTCCCTATCTAGACAGTGCAAATCCTCACTGACTGAATTGTAAAGTTATAATTCAGTCAGGTATCATGTCATTATTCAGTCAATGTAGGTATTATGCGATGTTTTCACAATTAATATTTGCAACATAAGATCTACACATGGGGAAGGGGAAAAGTTTAAACAAAAATAAACCTACTCTTGTTCTTCAAAAAAGTCTTATTATTTCAAACTATTTAAGAAAACACCTATGTGAATTATTTAAATAATGCTGTCAATTCTAACTAATAATTCTAACTAATAGCTAATAATTATATGCCATCAAGAAAGTGTTTCTGAAAACATCATTCATTTATTAATTTGGTCAAATTTTTATTGAAATCTTACAAGGTTTTATATTTGCTACAAAAAAAAGAATTCTTTTTTAGAATTCTTACTAAAGGAACTTGTGTTACTAATTTGGAAATCGCTTATTTGGGTTTATTTGCCTTACATTTTTTATTGGACAGCCTCAAATTCAAAACCATATATGTTAAAAGTCCGATGCATAAATAGCAACAGGTTCAAAGACAAGGGCTCTTGCTGCATACCAACACTTTCAGACATCGCCAAACAATGTACGAGCCTGCTGTTAATACTGGGACAAATTTTATGAATTTTGAATGTCAAACCATCCCCAATGTTAAGAAGAAGATGACCATTTGGGAGGCAACTATGACAATCAAATAATCCAGGCTTTAATCAAAATTGACTTACCTGTAAACAAAGAAAGAATAGCATTAACAATAAAATTCAATCTGTTGCATCGTGGAATGCTTAGGGCTGGGATATGTTCTGGCTTTATCATACAGTGACTCTAACCTCTCTGTGCTTCTTGTTTCTCCCCTGGAAAGGTAGAGAGAATGAGGTGGTCTCTTAGAACTCTGCCCTGTCTAGAATTTCTCATCTTGTTTTATGCTATTTCCACTCTGTGGTGACTAGACTTATGAAACCAAAGTGATGTTTTCTTAAATATACTTTGACATGGATATGTTCATAATGTATAGTATTTATAGATTGGATAAACATTTTCTCTTTTATATTGAATAAAATGCATTTTCCTTCTTACAAAAAAATTACCTATATCTAGTTATCTATTATCTATCCATCCATCATACCTGGAATGCCAAGCTATGGAGAAAATCACTGGTAAAATTTTGATCTATTTCTTTTTAGTAATTTACTGTATGCATAGTTATACAAAGTTGTCATTGAATTGTATAACTTTTATTCTTAATCTCTCTCCACTCTTATTACATCAAAAACATTACCCCATATCTTTGGATATTCTTTAAAAATACAACTACATGTGAACCAGGTCCCCAGTGGGGGACTCTCGAGAGGCAACCACACATTGATGTTTCTCTCCCTCTCTTTCTCCCTCCCTTCCCCGCTCTCTAAAAATAAATGAACAAAATCTTTTAAAAAAATACAACTATAAAAGCTTCCATTACAGGGGCATATCATAGTTGATTAACCATTTTCCAAATTTTGGACATTTATGTTGTTTTCACTTTTTATTTTGCAATAAAAATCCTTGCTAACAAAACCCATAAGCATTTCCTTAAGATCAATTCCTAAGTACAGATATACAATTTCTAACACTTTTGACTTGTAGTGCTACAATGCCATCCAGAAAGACTGTCTCAATTCACTGTCACTGGTGCAGAAGATTGTCTACTTTTTATTAACACAATGGAATGTGCTGCATGAATACGATAAGTGGCCTGTAACAAGAGATTTTATATTGTTTCCTGAGGAGCAAAAGAGGGAGAAGTGCCACCTTAATCTGTAATTCTTTCAATCACAGACTTTGAGTATTCTTAAAAGCTTAAAACTAGGCACTGGGCCCACTCCCACTCTTTCCTCTCTCTCTCATACACACATGCACGCAACTCCCATGGTCATATATGTAAGATGAACCTTCTGATGACAGCAAACAGACTCCCACTGACATACACAATCAGGGAAAGGGAGGACTTTTCTGAGACCACTTGGTTGTAAGCCAGCTGTCAAGAGGCCGTGAGAGTGAGAGTGAGTCTTCAGGGGATCCTGCCTGGTTGAGAAAATAGTTTCTAAGATGTCAAAAGTATGATATGGTGTAGGTGGAAGAGATCTTTCTTTTTATCTACTAGAGAAAAAAAAAAAAAAAACTGTTACCAGGAAATGCAGTATTTTCAAAAACCCAGCAACAACTAAAAGAAAAATTTTCTAATTTTGCCAGATAGCACAAGGAATACAGACACCAGTCAAAAGGATCTGTGTCCAGCTCAGAGCTGGATTCCTTTAACAAAAATTTCCCTCTACAGCCATCTAAGTGTCTGTTGAATTAGGCAAGAAGCCAAGCTGGGGTAGAAACAGTCATTCACAAGAAATGTCCGTTTCCAATTGGATCTCTGTGGCCCTTTCCCATGCCATGGTGAAAAAATGCTTCCTGTGCTTGTATGTTTTGAGGAGGCTTTGCTTTGATGAGGAAGTCAGATCTGCTTTTCAGAAAGACACCCATAGCAAGGGAAGTCACTGTTTTGCACACTCACAACCAAGATGCCCATGCCTTTAAAAATATATATCTATCTATATTTCATATACACACATATATGAAAGAGAGAGAGAGAGAAGAAAGAAAGAAAGAAAGAAAGAAAGAAAGAAAGAAAGAAAGAAAGAAAGAAAGAAAGAGAAAAAGAGAAAAGAGAAAGAAAAAAAGAGGGAGAAAATTATTCCTTATCCGCTTCTACCCATGATTTTGATGTTGAAAGAAACCTGTTGTAGTTTAAATGACTCAGTCAATTCTTTTGGGATTTTCCAAAGTTCCTATAAAAAGAAATCTGTGAGAAATGAATGATTGAATAATCACTAACATATGCCAATTTCTTTAAACCTGTTATCTTTCAGGTGTTTGCATTGGATTGTCCCAAATAGTGAATTCCTATCTTCTATATATACCTAATAGTGTTGAGTAGTAATGCAGATCGGATAGCCCCCTCTATCTTTTTTAGCTTTTACCTAGGTAAATAAAAAACAGACAGCATGAAAGGTGAGTCCAGGTTGTTTGTAAAGCAGCATTAGCAGGCCAGGATTATGAAGGGGATGAAATTAAGACAATTTTCCAGACAACTAGTGGATGAGGGAAAACACGATTTCTTCTGTTAACTGTATACCTTAAACAATTTTGGTTTTAGCCTCTTAAGAGAATAATTGTCTCTATAATCTCTTTTGGTAGCATAGACTTGGCCAATTATTGATAGTTAGATTATTTGCCTTTTTAAACCATAGTAGACACAGAATTTTCTTATTGTTGCTTAAAAAATTAAAGTGCCTGAGCTTAGAAAACCAACTTTAAAATGAAAGAAAAGCTGAAGTCCATGTCTAAAGACCAAGACATCACATATAAAGGACTCTGAATAAAACAAAATGGATGTTATTCACTTTCTAAGGATGAAGATGACTGATGCGTGATCATCAATTTATTAAAGGAGTTATGAGGAATTCCAAGGGCTGCTGTTCCTAGCAGCTACCCAGCAGAAAGTCTACAGGTTTATCATTTCCTGGAAGCACCAAAGATCCTAACAGAAAACTAATGCTAAAAGCAAACCCCTTCCCTTTTTAAACTTCTTGAACTATTACTATCCTTTGTGAAAAATTGAAGAGCCTCAGGAGGTACTGACGGTTGGTTTGCCGGAGTAGCACATGTCAGCACCCTGCAAACCGAGGCTCTGCAGCAAGCATTCAGCTAGAGTGGGGACCAGCAGCCCCAAGCCCTAGCTGCACCTTAGCATCACTTGGGAAACGTTGAAACGACTCATGCCTCAGGTCTATTCTACATCAAGTAATCAGAGTGTGGGCATGAGACCAACGCATAGGTGTTTTTCTAAAAGGTCTTAACGTGATTCCAGTGTGTAGCCAGGGAAGGGAACCACTCACATGCTCTTAAGGCCTCATATCTTACACCACACCCTACTCAACTGTGGATACATTTCTAAATGTAGCATCTTTACAACTAGATTAAATTATAAAATACTTTATTTTGCTACTGTTGTATTCACAATACTTAAAATGATACCTGCATTACATAGTGTTCAGTGCATATTTACATATAATAATAATAATTGAATTCATTATTACAAGGCAACATTTTCTAACAGTGAATTATTATTTTATAAGTGATGAATATATCATGGGAAGAACGATTTAGCATAGGGCATTATTGTTCAAAGAAAACGTTAGGAAAATGTTGAGTCTTTGCCTAGACTTTGCAGGTGGTATGAAATGTGGCTTATAGAGAAGTATTTGAGCAGAGATTGAAAAGGCCAGTAAAGGGAGAAGGGGGCCAAATATATAGTGAGGGATGATGATTTGAATACAGGTGGTAGGCACACAATGCAATACACAGAGCATGTATCATAAAAATGTGCACTTGAAATCTACAAGGTCTTATTAACCAATGTCACCTCAATAAATTTAATTTTAAAAATCAGAAAACAAAGTCAAAAAGAAAAATCTAGTGTTAAACAGAAAAGGCTAGTGTTAAGCAGTTTACAGGCTAAGAGGACCAAAATTTTGCTGAAGAAATGTCTAGGCCTCTGCATTCACACCAGAATATCTAAATTGAAAATTTCTACCTGATTTGAAAAGAATTCTGGAAAATACAAAAAGCTAAATGTGTTTGAAACATAATTTGTGATCAAAAAGAAAAAAGGGGACAATTGAGAGCTAGGAAATATTCACAGACAATAAGTAACATTTCAATAACTTAACTTCATTTTATGGGCATAGTTCTAGTTTGAAACAGTAGGGAAAGCAAAAGAATAATATATATTTATTTCCATAAGAGTTATACATCATATCTTTTTGGGTAAAGTAAAGATCATGGGTTAAATCTTGGCAAAGCTAAGAGGAGTTGTATAATTGTTGAGGGTTTCACATTTTATTTGTGGGAATATAAAACTCTGTGGTCAAAATTGCCCTTAAAAATGTTAATATATCTCAGTAACAAAAATACAACCAGTCTTTCTCTAGCTATGGAACTAATCATTTTTTCTATGATTGAGCATTATATAAACCAGTTGGCTCATGTTTACAAATCATATTGTATATCTCAAAAAAATCTTTAAAAACTAGAATCACACTCAAAGTGATCAAACTAAAATCTTCATAAAAACTAAGAATCCTATGAGAAGTAAAACCAGAAGGCATACATCAACTGAGGAGAATAACAGTGTTCTCTATTTCTCTTTACTGCTCAAATCTCTCTCCTATTTGTATTTTGTAGAGAATATAATGCAATTAACATAAGTTAAATTCATCTCTGATGATATACATGATAGTCACTGACCATAAACAAGGTGAGAAACATTATAATATTCTCTTCTTTTATTTTGCTCAAAGTTTTTGCAAATGAATTAAGAGATGCAGAAGGAAAGTTATTCATTTTTTATGCTAACATAAAATTTGAAGGGGAACTAATATTTTGGCATATAGAGTCAATATACAAACATACTATGGCAATCTAAAATTACAAAGAAACATAATAGTTAACAGAGCAAAATGTAAGTTTCTGGACCCAGGTTCCAAATATTAGTTAAGTTCAATGTAACACATAGCTAAATTTACATGAAAACAACCACCCATTGAACATGAGACAAAAATCAAGAGCTATGGTGCTGAGAACTCTGTGTTAGAATAATAATAACTGTAACAATTACACAGCAGGAAGACACAGTTAGACTTATTTTAATGATACATTTAGAAAAGTAGTGGTAAGGTAGTAATAACAGAGATTATGTATAGGAGGTCCGTCCAGAAAGTCCAGCCATTGATAATATTACACTAACAGTTTGTGTGACATCTGTGTTACCTGGCAGCCAAGGACAGTGGACTGAAATGCACATGAATGAACAATGATGACTTCACTGTACTAGTCAGTGGGGACAGTACTGTGAGGATATTCAAAGTGACTGAGCAAGTAGAGCAACGAATCTGCATCAATTTTTGCATTAAACTTGAACATTCCTCCATGGAAACTATTCAGATAATTCAGAAGGCTTTTGGGAATGATGCAGTGAGTGCAATGCAAACAAAAGTGTACTACAAACACTTCAAAGATGGTTGAGAATCTGTTGAAAGTGATCTCTGTTCTGGAAGACCTGCAACAAGCAGAACACCTGAGAATGTTGAACATGTACAGGCTGCAATCAACAAAGATCAGCGACTGAGAGTGTGAGAACTGGAAGCTGGTCTGAGGATTCCAAAAACTACTGTGTCCGAGATTTTGATGCAGGATCTTGGCATGAAATGTGTCATGGCAAAATTTATTTCACAGCTTCTGCTGCCACAGCAAAATGAACATTGTGCTTCAGCTTCTAATGACTTGATTCAAACTGCTACCAGTGAACTGGATGTCCTCAAAAAGGTCATAACTGGAGATGAATCATGGGTCTATGGCTATGACTCTGAAACAAAGGCCCAGTCATCCCAGTGGAAGGCACCTGGTTCTCCACACCCAAAGACATGGCAAAGTCGCAGCAAAATCAAGAACATGTTGACTGTGTTTTTTGATTGGGAAGGTGTTGTTCATCATGAGTACAAACCTCCTGAGGCCAAACAATTAATAAGAAGTACTTGGAACTGGAGAGCATCATGCTAAGTGAAATAAGCCAGGCAGTGAAAGACAAATACCATATGATCTCACCTTTAACAGGAACCTAATCAACAAAACAAACAAACAAGCATAATATAAACAATGACACTGAATTTGAGAACAGTCTGACAGTGACCAGAGGGGGAGGGGAGGGAATTTCAGGGGAAAAGGGGAACGGTTTAGAGCAACAAGTATAAAGGACACATGGACAAAAACTATGGGGGGTGGAAATGGGAGGAAGGTGGGGAGGGCTGGGGTGGTGGGCTGGGGGTGGGGTAAAAGACAGAAAACTGTACAATATCAACAATTAAAAAATACTGATTAAAAAATTAAAAAAAAAAAAGAAGTACTAACTCAATGGTCTTCATCAGTTGAGAGATACAATACAATGAAAACAGCCACAGCTATGGGCAACTGGTGATTGGCAGCTTTATCACGACAGAGCGCCTGCTCATGCATCACATCTGGTGCAGAGTTTTTTGGCAAATCATCACATCATCCAGGTGACTTAGCCCTGCTACAGCCTAGATTTTGTGCCCTGTGACTTCTGGCTTTTCCCAAAACTAAAACACCTTTGAAAAGGAAGAGATTTCAGATCATCAACGAGATTCAGGAAAATATAACAGGGCAGCTGACAGCAGTTCTAACAAAGGATTTTGCAAAGAGTTTGTTTTGTTTTGTTTGTTTGTTTTTAATTTTTATTTTAATTGTTGATCTTGTACAGTTTTCTGTCTTTTATTCTCACCCGAACCCACCACCCTAGCCCTCCCCTCCTCCCTCCTATTTCCACCCCCCCATAGTTTCTGTCCATGTGTCCTTTATACTTGTTCCTGTAATTCCTTCCCCTTTTCCCCTGAAATTCCCTCCCCTCTCCCCTCTGGTGACTTTCAGCCTGTTCTCAATTTCTGTGTCTTTGGTTATATTATGCTTGTTTGTTAGTTTTGTTGATTAGCTTCCTGTTAAAGGTGAGATCATATGGTATTTGTCTTTCCCTGCCTGGCTTACTTTGCTTAACATGATGCTCTCAAGTTCCATCCATGCAGTTGCAAAGGGTATGAGCTCCTTCTTTCTTTCTGCTGCATAGAATTCCATTGTGTAAATGTACCACAGTTTTTTGAACAGCGGGAAAGATGCTAGGAGAACTGTGTGAGGTCCCAAGCTGCCTACTTTGAAGTGGACTGAGGTGTCATTTTCCTTTATACAATGTTGCTTTTTTCTTGCATATTCTTCAATCAATGTCTTAGTTTTCATGGTTCATGGCTGGATAATTTATGAGCAGACTATATAGTCAATTCTCCAAATATTTTTAACAAAATAAAATTCTAGTGTAATGCATGTTATCGGTGATTGCCTCACCACCACTTATCATGGTAAATTAATGAATTTGAGGGTAACTTGGAGTCCTTATATGAAGTTTGATGGCTAGTAATCTTCTTGGGTGTTTCAGATGATTTAGATGAAACAAAACAAAAAACTTTTTTATTGTGGAGAAATAAAACGGTTTACCTGCAATGATCATTAGATTCATCTTAAAATGGTAGAATCGTAAATTTGAAAAGGACTGTAGCAACCATCCAGTCTGAATTCCCTCTTGGTAAAATATTTCTTTGACAGTGTATGGCATCCAAGAAGGAAAGAAATGTTGTAAGTTTATTAATACATGTAAGAGTGAGGTGTTTGAATTTTTTAAAACATGTCTTGTGAGTACTTACACAAATGATCACCTAGGCACTATTTAAAAATAAATTTGAGTGGCTGATTCATAACTCTAGGAAAAGTCTAGACTCAAATTGACCTTTTCAGCTCAATCTCTCTTTGGAAATCAGAACTTCCATTTTCAAGGTTCAACCAATCATCTCCACTTCCCATATCCAAAACTGGATTCTAATTTTCACGCTTTTCTATCTGTTCCTATTTCTGGGTTTTCTTCTCCATTTATATTGTTACCCATTCTGTCAGCTTGGTTTTAAATGGGGTATTTAGTCCATCCAAACTAATTAGTGATATTTGGGCTTATGCCCACTATTATATTATTTGCTTTCTATTTAATCCACTTGTTTTATATTTTTTCTTGATTTTTTTCCTTTTGATTAATCAAATATTTTCTAATCTATTAGCTTGTTAGTGGTACATTTTCTAGCTTTTTCTTTAGTGGATACCATACAGATTACAACAGGAGCCTATGGCTTATTACTGTCTATTACAAGTTCCCTGTCTCCGTACATGGTGATTCCATCATTATAGTTACACAGACCCAACCTTGAAGTTATCCTTGAACATTTATTTCTCCCACAAATACAACCTATCAGGAAAATCTGTCGATTCGACTTCAAAATGTATTTAAAATTCAACCATTTTTAACTACCACAATTCCTAACCCTTTAGTATAAACTATCCAGCTCTTACTTAAACTATGTAAACAGTTTCTTCACCAATCTCTCTCTCCTCTTGTCCCACTAGAATCTGTGTTCTACTTTCTGTCAGAGGGACCCTTTCAACCATAAGCCAGATAATACTGCACAATGCTTAAACTTTACAAAGGCTGGCTGTCTCACTTAGAATAAACTCCTTAACCCTTCCTTATCCTTCAAGGTTCAGCACAATCTGACCCCAATCATCTTTGCAGCCTCTCACCTTGACTCTCTCTGTTAGTCACTCCTCTCTAGCCTCACTAGTCCCCTTGTTATTCTTCAGGTACAGACTACAAAGCCCCTGCCTGAGCACATTTGAGTGTCTACTTCCCTGGCCTGGAGCAGTCTTCCCCCAGTTCCCCACTTCTTTGTTCTCTAACTCAGTCAGGTCTCTACTCAAATGACACCTCCTCAAAAACAGATTTCTTAAATACTTTTTAAAATTACAGTCACTTCCTCTTCATCCTCTTGCTCTACTTTATTTTTCTTCATAGAAAATCCTGATACATTAACCATTTTTTCTGCTTGTTTATCATCTTTCTATTCCTCTTTAAATAAAACATCAGAGACCTCTGGTTTCTTTGGTTCCCTCCCCACTGTCTAGAAAAAGGCTTGAATAGACCTCAACAGAAGCTCAATTTATGGAATTAAAAACAAAGTAATAAAAGATTTCTAATCATTAAAAAGTTGCATTCCTTTTATATTTTCTCATTTCTCTGTTCGTGTTCTGTCTTTCAGAGGTTTCCAAAAGAACTCTGTAGTGAATTATGCACATCTAGGTCTTACCCAAAACATATCTTCTTGGAGATTGTGGCTGACACCATCCTCAGCTGACAACACTTTACACACAGCCCTCAGGCCAGACAAGCACATTGCCCCACATACATTCCAGCTGAAATGCTGTCTTTTCTTTTCTTTGTTATTGTCCCATCCATCCAAGAGATGCTTGCTCTGGGATCTTGTAGTGATCTCTCCTCAGAACTGCTACTGCTTAAATTTCATTTAAATGATATTCACAGTCAAAACTGTTGCAATTAAGAAAAGAATACAGCTGAAAGTAAAAAGATGCATTATATTCCCAAAGTAGTCATACATTTATCTCTCTCTCTCTCTCCCCCAGATAGAATAGAGCTGTCTGATAGGAATATAATGCAAGCCACATAGGTCATTTTAGATTTTCTAGCAGCCATATTTAAAAACTAAAAAGGAATATGGAAATTAATTGTGACAATATATTTTATTTAACCCTATATATATATCTGAACATTATGACTCTAACATGTAATCAGTATGATAATACAAGTTTTTATATGAACTATGTGGGGATTGTAACAGTCTGGCCATAGCATAAATCTTCCAGGATATTAAAGTAAAGCAGTAATCACTCCACATAGAATGTTAATAAGCTGTGGTTCTCAAACTGGGGGTGTAGAGTAAGGGAATGAGGGGTGGGAGTTGTAATCATCTCAAAAACCTTTTGAAATGTTCCTGTTGAGAGCCAAAGCATGTGTGGTTTGAAAACAATGCTCCAGACAATTTAGAAGTCACCCCATTTCTTCTCCCAATTTGAGAACCAAAGTGGAAAACAGAGTTCTTCCGATGGGAATGGATAATTAATAGAGGCTCTTCCACTAATAACACTCAAAGATTACGTGATGTAGAAGCCTGGCATCCTCCCAGCAATCTTCTAAATCATCCGCACATCATGTAACACTTATTTTTTCAAATAGAGGGGAAAGGCTACATCCTTAATGTCCATTTTAGCTAAATACATCTCTTTTGGCTTAATGTGTAAACCACATCTAGATTAATCACAAGGGCTGCTAACTATGAAATGAAGCACTGCTACCTTTCCTTTACCTCGCTCTCCCTTTGCTGGCTTTTCTCTAGCACGGAATTTTTCACAGGATAACACCTGGTCTCCATGTCCTTTTGGCTCAGCCTTCTAACCTCTTTGGGCTGATGTAGATGAGGTGGCATATTAGAACAAAATGTTATTGAGAGAGCCAAAATTAAATATCAAAGATCAGCCACACCACCGTGGGACAATTCTGATTTATATGTGCTTTCCTGCGCCATTTTCTATCCCATGGTAGAAGCTGTCATGTGCGGGGAAGCATTCCAGTAAGTTGACCAATGGTCTGTGAATCCATGCATTGGCATCATCTTAATTCTACTCTGTGACTTGATCTCTCTAAGATTTACATTGCAACAGTAATCTAGACATTTCAGAATTGTTCTGGAAAGACACAAAAATTATGTAAATAAATGCTTTCAAAACGCTTTGGAAAAATAATTTTAAAATCACCAAAAGGTTTTGTTTTTCATTGTCAGATGCTTTCTTTCTCATTTTCAGATGACAAATGTAATGACAGATACTCAATGTTCCTGAAAGTTTTTTTTTTTTAATATGTAAACTCCTTGATTTAAGTTTAGAGGCACACAACAGCCTGTGTAGCTTTAAATGCTGTAATTATTTCAAATACAAATTTAAAATTCAGACACCTAGTGTTACTTAAATGCACCCAGGTTTTTGTGGTTTAATAATAACATCTGTTTTGGTTTTTCAACCACAAAAGTGCGTTTAATCTGTTCTTCCTTTAGTTGAACTTTTCACATCTGCTTCGGCTCGGTTCCCATAAGCTAAAGACCAGATCTTTTCCAAAAGTAGGAAGTCTACCTGTACCACTGTTGTTCCAGCTCAAAAGATCTGTTTTTAATACCAGCTGAATATTTCAAAAGAATAACAAAAATAAACTCCTTACCCATAATGCACTTTTTATACTTTTTGGCTTACATATCATCACGTGTTCATTTTATGGATCCAATGTTGGGCAGAAATGTTAAATGAAAAAAGTGAATTGTAAGATCACACATACGCAGGTAGTTCCCTGTCTTACTTCACCCTCGCAAATTTTAATCATGGGAAAAAGAATGTATTTTACTCATTTACTGTTTGTGAGAAAGTTACACCAAGGATGGACGGTGGCTTCAAAAACCCAGTGGTTTGTTTTGGACACATACCTAACGCTTATCTGAAGCCCGTGGGTCCTGAAAAATAGGCCGGAAAATGTTGCAAGGACAACATTACTTCACAGATTTTCCACAATTGTTTGCTGCCGCCAGACTTTGGTTCCACTTCTGCCTTGTTTATAACTAATTCAGAGAGACATACCTAAAATCAGAGACTCTGAAACCAAATCCTTTGAAGTGTCCTTGAAAAATGACCAAGGCTCTAAGAAGAAAAAATTTTCTTCACTTATGGATTTGGTTGAGAAAGTTATTAAATAAATGAGTGCCTGGGTTAGATGTGTGTTGTTTTTCTCAAGTGGAAGGATTAACTCTCTTTATCAGCATTTACATGAGATTGAACAAAGCTGAATATTCAGTCTTTATTTGGACAAGATTTAATTGATATCAAGCTAGTTTACTTATTTTATTTTAGAAATTTATTTTGAATATGCGAGATGCACATAATTATATATTTTTCCTGACACATGATTATGTAATTATATTTGGTCCTGTTTCCTGGACAGAGTAACACAGCACACTGCAATTAGTAGGTGTTCAACCCATGTTTGGTGAATGAGGCCTAATGAGGCAATATAATGGGGAGAGCCTGGTACGGTACCTTTGTCTATGCAAACAAGATGATTCCGTGATTTGAATAATTTCCCAATGCCTAATGTAAATAAGAGCTGTCAGCGGAGAATGATTCAACTTAATTCAAACAAATATTTATTAGTTGCATGATATGTACAAGTCACTACGATAGCTACAAGGATTCAGAGGAAGGTAACTAGGAGATTCACGAGGTTAAAATATAAGATAAGCATGCAAAGGATCTAAAATACTTTTAAAAAGTAACAATGATCTCACCTTTAACTGGAACCTAATCAACAAAAGAAAAAAGCAAGCAAAATATAACCAGACACATTGAAATTAAGAACAATCTGATAGTAACCAGAGAGAATAAGGGATGGGATAATGGGGGGAAAGATTTTCAGGAACAACTACAAAGGACACATGGACAAAACCAAGAGGGAGGGTGGAAGCAGGGGAGGGAGGTGAGTTTGGCTGGGGTGGTGGGGAGTGGCGGGGGTGGGGCGGTAAATGCAGACAACTATAATTGAATAATAACTTTTTTAAAATAACAATGCATTGCTATGGTGGAGCTAGCATTTTATAACAGGCCTTGAAAAAAAGTAATAAAAATGTTGAGAGTTTTAAATAGGAGATGGGCAGGAAGCGAAGGGAAAGAGGGGAAGTAGTCTGGTAAGAGAGCAAAAGATTTCAGGTCTAGAGAACAGTATTAGGAAACGTTGAAAATGACAAGCAGCCTCACTTGTCTGGAGCACAGGCTCCTAGAGAGAGGATTAGAGGAGGATAAAGATAGAAAAATCACTCAGTGGCATGCCGTGGAATGCTTAAACACTATGCCAAAAAAACATGTACATAATTCAGTAGGAAATGAGAAAATGAATCTTCAAATCAGGTTTTCTTAAGGTAGTATTCAAACAACTATCACAAAATTTTAACCATTTTGCCAGCATAGACAAAAACAAAGAATTAGCATTTTTTTCTCAATTTGGTCAAATACATTTAGTATAGTTTTCAAATTCATTTTTGTTTAAAAGGGAATTCATGAGTGTATCTGTGTATCTTGAGGGTGGGAGGTGTCTGTCAAATTTCCAGATCCTCAGATTACTTATGGGGCTTAGAGATTAAGCACAGAAGGCTATTTTAAAGTTTATGAAGCAAAAACATACATTCCTAGTCAGAGAGAATGAAATTCGAAAAAAATATGAGAAAAACCATTGTTGGAACTTCTTGCACCCAAATCCTCAAAATTAAGTGCTTATCATGATCTATTAGACTATTGGCAATTGTAAAAAGTAGGCTCCATATATGAACCATTAATCAAATGACAGTAAATAAGATATTTTTTAAAGACAAGAATCAAAGAAAATTCTTCTTTTTTTATTTTGTTGAGAGAACTAAAAAAGCAACTACATCAATCCTAACTGAGAAAAGTTCCATGATGACTTATCTCTATGGCTTCAAATAAGAGTGTTGGCTTGTTGAAAAATATAGAATTTTGTTATATATGTAAAGGATGTGGGTCATACCCCTACCTAATGGGCTCATTTATTTAGTACCTTTTACTAAGACATGACTATGTCAGTGGAGTCTGGAATGCTAAGGTGAAAAAGATGCAATATGTCCCAAATGTCCCAAGCCAAATTTCTCTCCGCATTTTCTCCACCCCAACCTGGTATACTTCTAATATTCTCCCACACTGACTGAGTAATATAAAACACCACTCGTAATCCCACCCTGTGTTCCACATGCAAACCAACAAAATGTCTTACAACTTTACTCATGAAGTATTTTTCAGTGCCAAACCTATCACCAATTCTGTCACCCTAATCCAAGCCCTCATCATGCCATATGTAGATGACTGCACTAGTATGTTACCTGATCAACTCGCCCTTCTGCGATTCATTTTTCATGCAGCCAGAAGATTGGCATGACCTTGTCACCACCCTCTATCAGTCTCTGTTTCTTTCCATTGCTCTTAGGATTTTATTCACTGTTTTATCTTTGATGTTTACTTATGAGTGGAATTGAATTCAGTTTAATCAAAGATGCGGTCACTATAGTCAAATGGGAAGAAAGGCAGATAAAATAATGGGATAAATGATGCAACTGGAAACCCAAAAGAAATTGGTTATTTTGGTAAAATTCCTTTCAGAGGTAACTAAGTTCCACATGAAAAATAAAGCATTCTCTTCCACGAGGCAACATTTTCCTTGCGTCTTCATTGGATTCCCATGATTATTCATTGGTTTGGTATTTTAGAGTTGGTGGACTTGATTCAGAACATGAGAAACAAAATTCTTTAGAAGTCAAATGCAAGTTTTGAAAACTTAATTCATTTAAAAAAGAATTTGCCAAATATTTTTATAGCCTTTCTTAAAAGACTTCCTCAGTTGGTTGGTCACAGTACTTCCAGAAAAACTGTTATCATCCAGATTTTAGGTAAGGCTCCCACTCAGAAGACTACCCAAACCTGATTCTTACTTAATTTTAAAATTCCACAATGTGTTTTTCCTTCTCGTAAAAGGTTAAAACTGCATCATAACAGAACAATCTGTAAGACTCATAATGCTTTTTACAAGTAAGAAATGGATTAAAAATCACTTTATGCCTTGTTAAAGAAATCCTCCTGTTTATCAGAAGCACTTTTTAGCATCTTATTAGTGGCATTTGATCCGACTGATGTATTACTGACATAGTGATCAGTAATTTGGACAGAAGATGGATTATTTCCACTTAGATCACAAAGGGAATATAATTTTATGACTGTCAGTTCAAGAAGGACAACTTTCAAAGAATTTTGTTAGACTAACCCCTTTTTGTATAAACAGCTTTTAAAGTTGTTTTAGGTTTTTCCTCAGATTCCTTAATAAATCAGTGTCCAAAGTGATACCTAGTACTAATCTATTGTTTTTATTTGGACTTGAAAATATACAAAAGTAGAATTGATCTTAAAGTGAAAGCTAATTTAAAAATACCCACTCCTTATTAATATCAATACACTACTATATTGGTAGCCAAATATGACTAGTAGTGTTTTGTCATTGTTGTTGTTTAGTTTGCAGTGTTGTTTTTTCATTTTAGCTACTTTGCACTACTTACATATTAATACTAATTGGTTTTTGGTGCCACATTCTCATTGATGAACAGCTCCTCAAGTTGAAGATGATACAGTCTTTGCATATTTTAATAAATTGGTTAGACAAAAAGCCACATATGTTCAACTGTAACACAATACTAAACATACCACCATTTTACCCTTATGTGAAACTGTGAACTGTGAATCAGCCAGGCAGCTACAAAACGTACTAAAATATTTCCTTCGTAACTATACTGTTAAAGTCTCCAAGTACCTAGATTAGCACACACATTACTTACTTACTTACACTATTTGGTTTTGTTTTCATTATTTAAAATAATAATTCATCACTATTTTTCTTATTTAAAAAACAAGAAAGAAATTAATTTCAGGAATGCTAAGGAAAACATATATACATTCATGTATTTCCAAAGGTTGTTTTCTTTTTTAGCACTTATTTCATCCACAAAAAATACAATTCAGATCATGGATGTTGTATGAATACTTGCAAGGATCTGACCTGATTCTCTGATTTTCTTTTCGTGTGTTACACTACACAAAAATCACTTCTTTATGGCAGTTATGGATTTATCACCTAAACATATAAGTTCATGCATTTCCAGTATATTGATCTTTATTTTGCAAATGTTTCAGCAGCTTTTACTATCACTGAAGTAGTGGCAACATGTTCTACTTAAGATCAAACAATCGCCCGAAATCTGGCAAGATTTAACAGAAATTTAAAACAATACTTTCCAGAGAAAACGCTAACCATCTGCAACTATTATTAACACTATTCTTTTCTCTTTTTTCTGCCTATATTATTTATACTTCCTGTTGCTCTCAAAGCTTTCTATCTATTATTAGCAATTAATTGTAAACAAATGTTTGAAAAGGATGTTTGTGTTTATAATTTTTATAAGTCAAACAAATATAGTATCTTGTTTTAGTCACATGAATTTTCTGTGCACACACAGATGTACCTGAGTTCTGCTCAGAAAAGTCCATGGCAGAACACAGAAATGATTGCTTTCAGAAAGGAAGGATATCATCTTAAACAATACTTTTGGTGTACTTGTACTAGTTCAATGGATTTTTTAAAAAATGGAATAAGACTTAAACAGGTTAATAAGGTCTACTTTAAAAAATTAACAGCTTAAGTTAATGTTGTTTAAAGGAGAAAAACATATTTAGATACATTTGCTCATAAAGAGAAGTTGAAAACATCAGAACATACCCCAGTGTCTCGTGTTACTTTGTCCCAAGCACATAAGCCCAGCTACACTGGAGGAAGCTCTCCTGAACAAAAGTGTGTCCCCATTTCTTAGTCCTTGTCATAACCATGAGGATACATCATCCAATGCCACCCACTTGTATCTCTGCCAGAGGGAGTGCAGTTACTTGTTCAATTCTGCAGTCGAGTTCCCTCTTTGATGTTGTTCAGCCACCATTTCCTTTCCATTCACTTTTATCTCTATCCTGGCACTCATTCCTGCAGCATCCTCCTCTCCAGATGGTCTCCATCTCCCCTTCAGAAGTGCCCAAAATACTCCGGCTTCCTCCTCTTGATCTTTCCCTATCAACAGCCACATTATCCTTCAAGATTTTAATACCAACCTATTCCCTGTATTCTTTAACTCATTGATTGTTTTTATGAGTAGAAAGGACACAAGAAAAGATCACAAAGTCCTCAACTAATACTGTTGCATTACCAATCATGCTTCTCAAATATTTTCTGGTGCATTGTTTACTCAACATTTACTGAGTAACTATTATTAATCAGGAGTAGTGTTAGGCACTGGGCATTCACATACAAATAAAACAGGGTTAATGAGAGAAGGTAAATGTGGTCTGGGCAAAGTATGAGAGAACAGGCTGAGGAAACTCGAGGAAAGAAGAATCACTTGTGTTTATGCAGAGTATCATAAAAAGTTTCATGTAGTGGGTCTTGTAGGATAAACAGGAGTTTACCAGGCTGATCATGTGTAAAGGTCACTTCAGATAATGAAAACAGTAAAGGTATTGGAATGTAAAACAGCATGCCATATTTGGAGAATCTTAAGTACTGTGTTTGCCTCTAGTACAGCTTCTAAGAGCAAGCAGGGGCAGTATAACAGATGAATTTGGAGAGAAAGGCATAGAAAAGAAAAGATATATCATTCCCTGATTTTTGGACTTGTCTAGAAGACAAGAATATATGAGAAAGGTTTTAAATAGGTGATGTATATGATCATATCTATAGTTTTAAATGATTTCTCTGACTGTACCATGGTGAATGAATGGGAAAAGAAAAAAGTTGGACAGAAAAACTTGATGAAACTCCAATTTAGCAGCACCACTGTGAAGTTACAAAAGTCTAAAATAAAGCAACATCAATAGGTTTGGACAGGGAAGAGGGCAGATTCTAAGGTTTAGGCCTATTAACTGAGTTAGGAGGGGAATACAGAGAAGACAATCTGAGAGGCTTTCAGATATCTGACTTAGGAAGTAGAGAAAGAGAACTATCGCTTCTCTTTTGAACATGTTGAGACTGAAGTGGGTGTCTGGGTAACTGTGACCAGAGGGAAGGTAGAGTTTATGAGTGATGACTTAACTACAGGTAATAATCTGGGAGCTCAAGCATATGAGCTAGGAACCTGGGAGAAAATGTAAAGAGGAGGCCAAGCCTCAATTCCAGAAAGCAGCAAAGTCTCGTGTTTACTGCAAGTTGGGGAGCTTGCAAAGAATGTTCAGAATCATGACTGACTGGAAACTAATTTCAAAAAGGCAGTGTGTAAATGACAAGGTCAAGTGTTATTAAATATTTTAATGAGTAATTAGGAAAAAAGGAAAGTAAGTAATAAAGTAAATAAGTAACATTACTCTTGGATTTGAAGAGAGTGATAAAGGATGATGATTATTGAGGGCTTAAAATTAGTTTTAAGATGTGAGACCCTGCAACATATCATTAAAGAAAGGAATCGGCAGAATTAAATGAAAGACAAGAACAGAAAAAATAATTACTAAAACCATGAGTGCTATAATAGAAAAAACAGAAATGGGAGAGCATCATCAGGAGAATTACATTCATCCACCCTTCCATGAATGCAAAGGCCAGTAATATTTTTAACTCTAAATAATGGATGATAACCTCCAAGTTACAGTCTATTTGCGCACATACACATGTGCACAAACATGAAGAAAAAATCCTATGGCTATATCATTAAAGGACTCACCACAGTGTTCGAATTACGTACTCTGTAAAACAAAGCGACTCACCAAGTGTGAGGAGTACATGTTAGAAACACTGCAGTTAAGGCCCCTCGTTCTATTGGAAGAAGATGAAATTGCAGCGGGCCCTGGCCCACCGAAGTCAGCTGGAACGCCAGGGGCGGAGTTGGAGCCCATATGCACTGCAATTGTTTAGCATCACGCCTCGCCTTACCCTTTCAGACTCTAAGTTTTCAGCATGAATTTTGGCTGTGGGGAAGAAATTTATTATGATTTGGATTTACCACAGCAAGCACAATAACAGACACTGTTCTTTGATGGTATGTATCACTTTATTATTTCTCAATAGACACTTTCCAGAATGTCAAGTTGTAGCTACACTGACTATATTATTTGTTTAGTATTAAATGTGTATTGCCCATCAATGTTCTTACTTCCCCAAGAAACGTAGAAATATATTTGAAAACACATTCTGTCACTAAAAATAGTGCAAGCAAGACACAAATTTGGTGTTGCAGTTGTTGTTCTTTTGTTGTTTCTATTGTTTTTCTTTCAGTGGTAGGAGCAGGAGTGAGAAAAAAATTGTAAATTTAACTTTCCTTCCTAACTAAGCAAAAACAAAGCTTTCATTTTCAGCCTCAATTCACTTCAAATCTTATACCCCAGTCCCACTGACACTGTCACTTCAAAATCACAGCCTAATCCAGTATACTGTTTTCCAAGGTCTGTAAAACAAAGGCTTTGTTGAATAAGTATGTGTGAAAATGCTGCAAACAAAAACATCTCCACAGGCAGCACCTGATTGGCTCATAGCAATGCTCTCCATTGTCATACCAGAGCTCAGCAAGTAACTTCCTAGCATAACACACTAATGTTTCCTTCAAAGTCGTTGTTTGTCCTTTTCTAAAAGAAGGAATCAAAGGAAATTAGAGTAAATATTTTCCTAGCCAAACCTGGAAGTAGAATGTTCTTTATTAAAAGATAGTAACAGACTACAAAGAAATATATTTGTGCGATTTCTCTCCTTTCAATCTACACATATTTTTAAATAAAATTTTGAAGGTGACTTCCTCTCTTTGTAGACTCTCCATCAGTGCTATAGCTTTACGTTTAACTAAGGAATAAACACAGTTGTATCCGTTTAACTACATGTTTTATGAACATGCAAGTATCTAACCTAACAGAGAATTATCATCTTCTCCCCTTTGCTCCTTGCCCTTGTATGTCAGCACACTTTGCCACATATCCTATAGCTAAAAAAATTACTGCAGTAATACAAAACTCAGCTCTACTGTGGTAGCCAAGAGCCAGTACAACCATACTAAGGCCTCTAAAACTCCATACTTTCTCTAAATTTTCCTCTGCTTATGAGGTAGCTACTCTCATAATGGTTTAGGGCACTAAAATCTGGAATCTCACTAATTACAATTAGTTTTGCTTTCCTCAACCTCAGCATCTGTGCCAGCAGCCAAGCCACTGCCTGGTACATGGAGCTGCTTCTAACTGCCTATGCACTGATGCTGCTGGCAAAACTCTTAACTGAGTTCCACATGAGCCCAGTTTGAATTTCTGTCTTTTGGGGATCTGTCTCTCATCACTTTACTATAACCACATATTTTAAATAACTCTAAAAGTAGCTTCAAAAATCAACTGCAATAGAAACAATTTGATATAAATGAATGCATTTTCTCCAGTGAGTTATCTAACAAAAATTCTAAACTGCAAAAGCTAACTTTGTAAAGGCTACACTAAAAGTGCTTTGTGTGTAGTTATTTCCAACTCATTAAACATCTTTAGAAAAATATACAAACGTCTTCAAAGCAATGGCTTAAAAGAATCCATCCAGTTTTTCGAGGTAAGAGCAAAAGAGTGGGCCATTACAAAAAGTGGGAAAAGCTAAGTGCTATTAACTATGATCAGGTGTTTAATCTATAAAAAGAGAAAGCACTTTTATAAATAGAGATTTGGCTACAAATATTATGTACAGTTTATGGAATAGATACTCACATTTGTTCATTCATTCATTCAGTCATTTATTTCATTCAGTAAGTATTTATTGAGTGGCTCAATAATGTGCCAGGCACTGAGCATAGACCTACAAAAATAACAAGCAAGGCCCTGCTATCCTGGAGTTTACATTCTGGTAGGAAATACAAATAATAAAAAGTGTATATAAAAAATAAAGAGAGGTAGTATTAAGTGCCATGAACAAAAATAAAATGGGATCATGGGACTAAAGAGACAGGGACACTATTTTAAAGAGATGGCCCCAGAAGGCCTCTTGGGAGAGCTGATGTTTGAGTAGAAACCTGGATATAAAGAAAGCATAAGTCATGCAACTTTAATAATTGAGCACTTAATAGAAAGAGGATTAGAAATATGCAGTTCCTGAGCAGCCAATGGGCTTGAATCGTTTATGAAACAGCAAAGATGTAGGAGTGAAGAGGAATGAGGAGGAAATAAGTCTGAAGCAAGAGGAATAGTTTTGAAGGCCATAGAAAAGACATTGGATTTTATGCTAAGTGGTTTGGAAAGTCCCTGGAGAATGGTGAGCAGGGGAGGGACATGATCTAATCAAATACACACACAAGCTTTCCAGTATTCCTGTTTTTAACCCACAAAGATTTGTTGACAACCTATGCTCTCCATGGGGTACCACCTTGGGCATTCATTGTCACCATGTGGGCCCTCCAATCTATTGAGGGTTTCCTCCAACACACAAAATGGAACTAAGGGGAGGATCAAGGGAACACTCATCACAATTCATTCGTATTTCATAGCATCTTCTCATCCATGATCTCATTTGGAACCCCATAAAAAGTAGAAAGCTTATTAAGGAATGTGAGGCAACTACGGTTATCATTATTTTATAGATAAGAAAATACAGAATTAAATTTTCTTGAACAATTACACATCAGTGGAGAGTAAAATAACTAGGACTAGAACTTAGGTATTCTGCTGCTGAGTCCAAGACTATTTGTTATACATGAGCTGTCTCTCAAGAGAAACTTAGACTAAGTCTTTCTCCTACTT
Source organism: Glossophaga mutica (assembly GCA_039655065.1). Lineage (NCBI taxonomy): Eukaryota > Metazoa > Chordata > Mammalia > Chiroptera > Phyllostomidae > Glossophaga > Glossophaga mutica. Next base: position 75,493,520 of record CM077306.1, read on the forward strand.
TCTCCCAATTCTCACTCATCAAAAGCTAAAATAAAATTGGGCAAAAATGTAATAGCATAAAAAGTCCTAATTGGAAGATATAAATTATTTGCTTAATGGGATTGAAAGGAAGAGAGCAGGTATATTATATTGTTCTTCTAAAACCAGAGCTATGACATTTGTTTTATAGCACCTTGAAAAGTACTGAGCAAACACATTCTCAATACAAATAATTAATTGATTAAGACAGAGAGAGAAAATAGGAAAAGAACCAGAACTTTTATATCAGGAAAAAATAATATTCATTACTTTCATAATCTCCTTTAGACTTCACAAAGATGAAAGTTACATGCATTTAAAAATATATTTCATATATACTTCAACCTTAAGTAGTTGTAATATTATTTATGGACAGGTTCATGTAACACTATTTGGGAATAAAAACTAACTTTTTTTTTGTGGGAGAAGGATATATGATAGGTCTGCATTCAGAGCCACTTTTAAGACTGAATAATTGCCATTTTACTTCAACATATATTGAGCACCAATTAAGTGTTTGATACACTTTGTTAGATACTGGGGGTACAAAGACAAATCAGACTGTGACACAGTATTTTAGTAGACCATGTGATCTTGTAATATTAAGAATGTGAAGGGAAACATTATTTGGAGCATAAGTCAATAATTTTATTCACTACCCATTCCTCTGCCTTTTCCAACATCCCATCTCTGCAACCTTCACCTGAAGCCCACATGGCCCCTTTTCATATTCTTCTCCCACAATTTCCCTACCCACCTATCCTGTCTCTGCTTGATCTCCCCTACTACCACCACCAAAAAAGAACAAGGAAAAGCAAACCAATAGGAGCAATGCGCTGAAGCAGGTGGTCACCTCTGCCTGAACAGGTCCTTTATTCTTCACTTGGCAGAAGGAAACAAAAATTCCTTAAAATAGCCTCTGGCTAGAGGAAAAGAGCTGCCTGAAGTTAATGGTTCTGAATGTTTGTCTTAGAGGAGTCAAATATGACAGAAAAATATTAAAGCCCCACTGGGCCCACTACATCAGAGGACACAGCAAAGGGGTCAGCCACAGAAAAGGACACTTGAGTCCAAGGAGCAACTATTCCAATGGAGGCCAGAAACATTGGATCAGAGGTCTTTTTAAAATTCTGAAATTGTTGAAATCAGCAAAATGTAGACGAGGAAGCTCCAAGCTCTTATTCTCCAATGGAAATAATAAATAAATGAAAACTGACTAAATAATTTTATAGACACTCTGGAAATTAATTAAATATCTATACCCACCAAGCGCATTCAATTAAAAAAAAAAAAGCCATGTGCAATATATTTAAAATTTTTCATGGAGATTTTATTCACACTTGCCTCATCCAGTTTGAAGACAACAGCAATCTGGTCAGTCCCCAAGTTCATTCAGTGACCTGAAGAGAACCAAGCAAGGCAAATTTTAACTTTCTAACCTGTCTGCAAGCTGCCTGAGGGACTGCTCTATGTGCCACTCAACCTGAAGCACAGATGGACTAAAGTATCTCAGATCTCAGGCCATGAAAAGCAACAGGGAGCAGTGTGCATGACTTGTGAAAACTGCAAGGAGTCTGCTGATCTTCATTCACTTGGGGACAAGTGATTAAGGACAGGGGATACAATAGAACAGCTAAAGTCCAAGAAGAAGCAGGGGTGAGACTCCTAGGAAAATTAAGACAGTTAAAATCAGTCAGGTATACTGGGAAATTAGCGGGGGAAGCACACACGCAAGCCCACAGAAGACGCATGCACAGAAAGGCCAGAGAGGACCTTAAACTTTTACACTGGACTCACTAGGGAAGGTCATTCTCTTGTAATGTGTCCAGTCAGCAAACAAAAGTTGGGAGAGGTGGTCCAAATTTCTACAAAAGATTATAAGGCAAACAAAGAAACAGGAAAATATGGCACATTCAAAGAAACAAAATAAATTTCCAGAAAGCATCACTGAATAAACACAAGCTGTAGACTTACTAACCCATGCCATTAAAACAACTTTTTTCATAAGCTGAAAGAGCTAAAAGCAAAAAAAATAAAAAAAAATAAAATAAATACATTTAAAAATACAGAAAATGGTATTTGAACAAAATGAGTATATCAACAAAGTATGAAAAGGAAAGCTACAAATTCTGTATTTGAGAAATATAATAATTGAATTGAAAGATATACAAGAGAACTCAAAACAAGTATTAGTGGACCTGAAGAAAAACCATGGGAATTTATTGAGTCTGAGGAGAAAAAAGAGAAAGAAGAAAAGGGAACAGAGCCTAATAGCCTTATGGAACATTATAAAAAGACCAACATACACACACCTCATGGGAGTCCCAGAAAGAGATGAAAGACAAAAAGATGTAAAGAGCTTATTTAAAGAAATAATTGCTGAAAGCTCCCACAAATTGAGAAAAGACATGATTATACAAATGCAAGAAGCCCTTTTAACTCCAAATAAGATAAACTCAGAGACCATACCAAGGAATATTCTAATCAAACTTTTAAAGGACAAGGAGAGAATATTGAAAGCAATAAGAGAAAAGTTAATCATCATATACAAAAGATTCTCAATAAGATTTTCAGCAGATTTCTCAGCAGAAGCCTTGCAGGTAAGAAGGCAATAAGATTATGTATTTAAATTACTGAAAGAAAAAAATAAACTGTCAACCAAGAATTCTATATCTGGCAAAACTACTTTAAAAATGAGTGAAAATTATGATAAGCAAAAGCTGAGGGAGTTAATTACCACTAGACCCGCCCTACAGAAATATAGAGGGGATCCTTCAAGTTGAAATGCAAGAATGCTAGATAGTAACTTAAAGTCATATAGAAAGATCAAGTTTTTTGTTAAAGGTAAATATATGGATAAATATAAAAACCTCTTGAGAAAAACATCAATAAAAATTTATCAGATTGTGATGAAATCACTTGCTTAATTAATATCATCTCAGCCCAGAGAGTTATATACAGCATTACAATAACAAGTGATGTAAAGGTGTTCCCACTTAAAATTATTTCATAATACTCTAGAGTAGTTAGAAAATGAGAAATGACAAAATTGCTGTCACAAAAATAATTCTTAATCTTCCACAAGGAATTTCTGAACAAATGGACTGAAGCATGCCAATACTGATATTAGTAAAGTAAACTTACATTAGACAATATGTATACAATGACAATGAAGAAAATAAATATGAACTATAAATATATTATTTGAAATAAAACTATATATGGCTATTAATGAAAGATTAGATAATGTTCCAAGAAAATTTACAATGTTCTTCTAAAATTATTAAATAAAAATGACTTTATTTGAAGATGAAGTGATAAGAATATATTGGGTTTTCATTTAAATCTAGTTCCCTGATATTTCTTCAGCCATTCCCACCTTGTTATCAATGTCCATGGGTCTTTTTACCTCTTGTCTCTATTTGCACATTTTGTTATTTTTAAATAATACCGTATGCATCACTTTAGTTTGTTGTATTAGAGTAAGAATTATGCACAATATTTATCATTTTGTAGATTAATGCTTTATATATTTATGTTTGTCCTTGATATGAATTAAATATTATTTAATTCTATTGATTTTTAAAGTGTTGAATGCTGACACTTTGTTTTATAAAATACTAGTGAGCAAAATAAATCCTTGTATATGGTCCTTTTGCTCTAAAATGATTATTGCTATATCCTACAGAAAGTGAAAGAGACAAACGTGTGAGATGATATTAATGTTAAGGTAAGTGGTCTAAGAGTAGTTTGCTCAGTGGTGTAGTAACAACACAAAAGGACACGTTATTATATTAGTAGATCTGATTAACTACTAATTGAGAGGTCCCAGTCCATGTCATAGCAAATACATTTAAATTTGGCCACATTTCACAAATAAATAATTTTTATATAACTATACGTTTGAGTTGAGTTGCAGTAACATTTGACTATTCAACATAATGGTGTTATGTTCTTCGGTATTTAAACATTCATTCATTTCAACTTTGCAGCATTTTTTTCTTACTCTACTTGCTAACATTTATGGTAGGTGTGAGTTAACCCCATAGGCTTTTCCCCTCTGCATGTAATATTTAGTGGTTAAAATAAAACTGGGAAGGATTTGCATAAAAGAAAATGCTTGAGATGACTTTTGAAGAATGAGTCTTTGAATGGTGAGTTAAGAAGATTAGGAATGTTATTTTAGGTACAAGGATGAGCAAAGACACTGAGCGACATTTAGAGTAAGTTGTGTACAACTAGACTACAAGCTATTTCATGTTATGGAAATAGGAAGTCTTCAACAAAAAATGGAGAGGGATTAAAATGGAAAGATAGCAAGTGGAAATGGTGTGAAAAGCTTTGTATGAGAGGGCTTAGACTTTATACTGGGAGAGCCTCAGTATAAAGGCTCAAAAAGCATAAATCACTTTTTGCTGTGGAATGACAGAACCAAGTATACATTTCATATGGACCACCTTGACAGCTAAGTGGAGATGAAATTAAGGCAACTGTGGCAGACCCTTCTGCATGGCATGGGCCCAGCTCCCACTCAGAGATGCACAGGACCCACGCTCACAGATAGATTCTCTTGTGGGTGATCAGATTTGCAATATACCTAAGCTGCTTTTTGCTGAAAACTCCCTAACCCTGCAAATGCTTGTTGTAACTTCCTAAAATCCATGCTGAACCTTGCAGGGACCAGTGTAACCCGCTCAACCACTTTTGCCTTTTCATTTGCTAATATCCTTCTTCTGTGATATGATTAGAGGCATTGGCTCCTTTTGTTATAACCAGGGCATAGTGAATGGGGACCATCCTGTAATGTGAGGAGATATAGAATAAAGGCCTATCATGATGGAGGCTGAGGCTTTTGCTGCCCTTGAGAGAAAAGCCATGCTGTCATCCTTTTTCCTCCACCGGACTTGGTAGTCCGTGTGTATGTTTTATTTCATCCTTAATGACGTGGACACTGCTAGCCAGTGTCCACATCAGGCAACAAACTAAAGGCAGAACATAAGTTAAAATAGTATTGCCATATCTGAAGATAATGGTCTCCAAAGAGAAGTGTGTGGAATACATTTCTCCCAAAGAGAAGAGTACAATTCATTTGGAGAAAAAAGGAATTGAATTTTTGGCATTCATTACTTTTATAATGTATATAATGTATTAATACAATAGTTTGTTTATAATGATATAAACTGGAGGCAAAGACTAAAAAATATTTATCAGTTGGGGTGCAGGAAAACAAAAGCTTAGGGACCCCACTGTTCTGGGTAAGTTTGTTGTGTTGGGGAGCCAGTGACTTTGCTGCTGGAGACATACGGATTGAGTTGTGAAATGTTTAGGAGCTAATATCATCAGTGTTTGATGGTTGTTTGAACATAATGGTTAGAGTTATACAGTATATGCAGATGAACATTCCTGTACACTAGGCAGAATGCAAGGCTAGAAGTGAATCTAGGGTTGCGAAGTGAGGCCGAGTAAAGCAGCTCCGTAACAGAGGAAGTAGATTTGTGGAAGACAGAGATATTCTAGTAGCAAATCAAAAGCAGATGGTGGAAGACCATGTGAAAATTCTTTCTCGGATAAATCAAAAAGTACTTTCAAAATATGTAAACAAGAAAAATATCCTTGAACTACAGCATAAAACATTTGGGTTAGCTCAGAGAAAGAACTTTGTCAGTAAACATTGTTAAAAACTATGTGGTAATACAAAAGGTCATCTTTTCTGTTTGCTAAGTTTCACAGGTTTATCTGGTGTTCATGCAGACAACACACAAAAGCATCTTCTATGGTTCAGTGTTTTTCTCCACTGTCAAAAAGTTTACATAGTGAGTTTAATACCCTAAATCAGAATCTTCCTTACTGCAGCTTATCACTCATGGTCATCTTAATTAACTCTTTGATAATTCAGGCTTATATACCATAAGAAGTTAAAAGATTATAGATATTTAAGAAGAACATGCTTTCACTGTTGCAGAATAGAGGACTGGATGTTTTACAAAAATCACATATGTCTCTTGATCCAGTTATCAAAAACTCCAGTTTCTGTAGGAGTTAGGGTATATTTCCAAGCAATACTAAATGCTCTGAAAGCATCAGGGTGAGAACTACACAGGCTCACCCAGATGTGATTAGTAGATATGGCTGCTTCTGCTATGACTTAGGGCTAACAAAAGTAGTCACACACCCAAAGTACATTCCCCAGTTGTTTGTTACATGTTCTAAAATTCATAAGTCTAGGATATTTCAGTTGGAGGGGTGAGGTCCTCATCATCTGGAGGTCACTGTTAAACTGTACAACTGTATATTAACCTGAAAGACCACAAAGGCCCTGGGAACTGTCTTCAGTCTTATTCCTGAACATATCAACACAGGTAACTCATTCTCATCAGCCAGCTGTAACCTTGGGAGGCATAAACAGCCATCCTAGAGAAGATGAGATATGGGAACTAGGTAAGCTAAAGGAAAGCTATGCCTCCTGTTTCACAACAGCCACCAGAACAGGCTTTGAGCAAATTACTTGGATCTCTTCACTCAAGATATTCTAAGCCCATAAAGACTGTAGGATAAGCAAGACTATATAAATACATGTGTTTGCATAGTAAAAACTCTGTTGAGAACACAGCTTTCTTATATACTGTTTGTACTTTACAATAGTTCAAGACCACTCTCGTGGTAATTAATAGTAATTAGCATTAATATTAATTATTGTTAATAAAAGTGTTATTAATCATTATATTATAAAATTATAATGATATAATTCTTAATTGTAACACAAATATATTAATAATATTAATATTGTCTTATCTGGTAGCTGGATGACATATTATGCATCTAGAGGATGCAACCCAGCATAAAGTTTAGCTTAATTTCCTTCAAGTTGTGATCCTGAAAAGTTAGTATTTAGTGAAATACATGTTGTTCTCAAGTGTGCTTATGGAAGAATTTGCAATGTACAACAATAGTTAGCATTAATTTTCAAGGAATCTTACTAACACTTGATATCATATAGATACAGCTAACTGCACCAAAGAATGTATGTTCACTACACTTTCTCATCCAGTCCTCACAAAACTCACTTGACAGATGAGAAAATTGAGGCTTGATGAGGCAAAAGTCACAAAATCAAGATTATGCAAATAAGAAGCATCACTGGGATTAGGGCACCAATGGCACTAGGTTAACTGGGATCTTAACCTAGATCTAAATGTTCACAGATCCTTCTTGGATCCGTATGGAATGATTCATTTGTATACATTTCTTGTCATGTATTGAGAGTATTTAATGTCACAGGTAAAAGCCCAAATAGATATAAATTGGAGATGACTTCCTTCAAGGAGATTATAGACCAATGGGTAGATTAATGGTATATAGAAAAATGCAAGCTGTAAGTGTGAGGAGCCCATGATTGTGCTACTGAATTTGAAAAGTTTGTCTTCTTTCCTTTATAAAAGTACAGGTTCTTTCATGACCCAGACGACAGGCATACTCTGTTCAGTGCAAGAACACAGATTTGAGGACATGAAGACATGGGTAGAATGCTCCATATTGGGCCAGTGTGGCATCCCTACTGAACGGACCTGTATTTCCAGTATGATTACGTGTTACCACTGTGTTGGTGCTGATCTTTGGGAAGTCAAGGCAGGGCTTGACATGCAAGATTTGGGGGCTTGACATTTCTTGTGGGTAAACAGTAAGCAGAAAGAGAATAGGAGCAGCCAGAAAGAGGCTTTAGATTTCAAGTCTGGTCTAATACTTGTGAAAGATATAGAAAAGGAAGAATTGAGTAGGAATGCCCTCAGACAGCAGAGCACTTGTGAGAAATTATCTGCCAGGTCAAAAAGAGTAAGTAGTCTTCGGTCTCAGTGCAAGCACTAGTAGGCCTATTACATTCAGCCACTGAGTGGAGCAGCTAGCGGAAGTAGATCTTCACACATGGTGGGGGCAGCTGGGGCCACCGGTCAGCACTGTTCCAGGTAGTTCACTCCCTTGAATGAGATCCGAGCTGTGCATCTCCATGGCTGCTACATCTAAAATCAACATGCAATGAAAGTCTATAAAGTGATGTCCTTTGTCTCCCAGCATACTTGGCAATTCCTCTAATGAGAGGCAAGTAGGCCTGCAGCATCACCCTCCCATTCATCTGAGGCTAGACCCTCAAGTTGCTATGATATCTGATGTGTTTTAACCATGAAAAGAATCCCATGTTTGTTTGTCTCTTGAAAAAGAATCAAACTTTTCGCTGAAAATTAAAAGATCTTTGGTGGCAAAATAGGATATTATTGATGAGCAAGAACATGAAGGAGTAAATAAACAAAAAAAAAGGCAAACTCTATATAATGTTAATGCTCACTGGCCAACAGGGTGATTAAGCACTTTATTGGCTGACCCACACCTTAAAGAATCAGCTTGTCCATCACTAAATGAGGCTTGCCTGGTGTCTCACCAACACCTCATCGTATGAAACTGCAAACAATTATTGACCACTTATTGATCGATAGGTGGACCTTTGATAGAAATGAGGTATTAGAAATAGTTCCCATCCAAAACATTATTAAAAATGACTACCCACACTTGTAAAGAGTTCTGCAGTTTACAGTGCATATTTACATAAATTTTGACATGTAAAACTTGTGAAAAAGGACACACCCACATCATACTTTGTGATAACTCAATTTTATTATAATAGATGAAATTATTTAATTAATAGATACATTGATAGATACACAGACTTGACATACAGTCTCTCTCTCTCTCTCCATGTATACAGGGTAGGGCAAAAGTAGGTTTTACCGTTGTTTGTATGGAAAATAATACAATAATCAATAAATATTATAATAATACAAGAATAAATTATCTCATGTACTCATAACTGTAAACCTACTTTTGCTCCACCCTGTATGTGGGATATATATATTATATATTATATATATACTACATTTATTTAATTTATTCCTCAACACTAATGTCTAGGGTCTATTGTGTCCTCTGACATGTGTGGAGCATTCAAAGAGACTAAGTAACTTGCTCCTGGTCAAACAAACAACAAATAAATTCTTCAGCCAAAATTGAAGGCAGAACTACCTCACTCCAGAGCCAACACTCTTTCTACTGAATGGCAGTGCCAAATTGCAAAAGCAATTTGTGAGTTCTTGAGGCCCAGATAGTGTAGCAAACCCATGTCCACGTGGAACCATTTAGTAAAGAAAATAGAACTCCTTAAGACAAATTGATGCTGTGAGGCTGTCCAGGTGGCTATCATCTTCAGGTCACACACACCCTCATATTCTGATAGTCTAGTAGATACTGTCATATAACAAAATGTAAGATTCTTCATATTTTAACATGGAGAAATCTTACTTAAATCTATACAGAGTTCAACAAAATCATGTTATTTTTCTATAATTCACATACTCCCCCTAAGTAAGAATAATGTCAAGTAGCATGAAATATTTGGAAAGATGTCTCTGAATAAACCACCAGAGTTCAGTCACTAATTCTTGACACAATTCAAATGCTGTAAAATCTTGAGTCATGAATTGGCCAATTGTTTTTCTTCATTAACTTTGGTTCACTGAAGCATGGCTAAATGTATTAACTAAATTCAATTCAATAAATATTTGTTGACCACTTACCACATAAAATCTGTTACCATAACCCTGGGTGGTGGGCCGGGGAGATGGGATTTGAAGAAAAATATGGCATGGCCCCTGACCTCAGGGAAGTTTGCAATTTTATATGGGAGAAAAGTCTTATTTTGTTTTCATATACAACTGAAAACAAAATAAGGCAGAATTTGAAAATTTATAAAATACTAATACACACAGTGCATTTTAGTAACATATAAAAGAGAGATCTTACTTTTTACTGAAGGAATTCAAGAAAGTTTTAGGATTTAAACCCAACTCCTGGTACCAAAATTTGTATTCGTTATGTATTATGGTGTAACAGTCATCAAACTTTTTGTGCCTTAAACATTTATGTTCTCAACAGTTTTTACTACACATCCTGGCATAGCTTAGTTTGAAGCTCCTGCCTCAAGGTCTCCCATAAGGTCACTGTCAAAGTGGTATCTGGGCTGCAGTTTCTTCTAAAGGTTCCTCAGTGGGAGAACCTCCTTCTAACTCACTTACATAACGGCTGGCCGGTTCCAGTTTCTCTCAGCTATTGGAGTGAGAGCCTAAGGTCCTTGCTGCTCGTTGGCTAAAGGCCTCCCTCAAATCCATGCCATCTGGGCCTCTCCATAGCATAGCTCCCAAGATGACAGCCGGCTTCCCTCCAAGTGAAACAACAAAAGAGCAAGAGTAAGAGATGCGTCACAGTCTTTGTGTAATCGAATCCCAGGAGTGACATTTCATCCCTATGTTCATTAGAAATGAGTCACTAGGTCCAGCTCACACTTAAAGGGAGGAAGTCAGGAGTCAAGATGACTGGGACCCTCTCAGAGGCTGCATGCTAGGGTGTGTCCTGAAGGATAGGTAGACTTTCAACTAATATATATATGGGAAGACTTGAGTAGTACAGGTTTTTGAAAGAAAATGGGCATGTATGCCCAGGTAAAGTCACATAGGGGTTTGCTTGAAAAGAGCAAACAGTTATTCCAGCTTTGTGGAAATTTAAATAATTTGATGCTAACAGTTAAAGCTTTATTATCTTAGAGTTAAAGAATTGTTTATCTTTAACATTTTGTATCTGTAACAGGATCAGAAACGTGCTTCAAGAAAATTAGCCTTGAATTCTCGTGAAAGATACTTTTGATGCACAACACATGGTGTGAAGGTGAAGCGTACTGTAAGGCTGCCCTAAAAGACAAAGAGAGAGCGACTATCGTGACCCAGCTAGGAGAGCTGCAATGGTGGGGGGGAGGGGCGAGGGAGGGGAGGAGAGAGGATGACTTATGAAACAGCATACCTATGTTCTGCAGTGTATTTCCTATAAATGTTTTTTTTCAATTTCTGATTCTCAAAACACCTTATGTTATTATGAATTTTCAAAGGTTTTTCAGTTTCTATTATTTTTTTCTCCTAACGCTTTCATGCCCTGCTTTAGGGCAACTGTTACCTATTGAATATCATGCTAGCAAATACATTTGATCTGAACCTTGCCCATTTGCCTCTGCTGCCTCAAAGAAGGAAACATATGACCTGTCTTTGATCACACTTTTTTCCTAAAATGAAAACATCCTCCAATATGTGATTGTTATAAAAGGTGAGTGTGAAAATTTGGGGATAAACCACATTTAAGCCCAGGGACTCACTTAAAGTTAATAGAAGCATATTGGGAAAAGAGAAACTGTTGCAAAGTTTGGTGGCTATTTAATTCTTTTGCAAACCTCAGGAAACCTGCCCAGCCTCAATATAGACAAAAGCTGGAATGAGCACTCAATTAGTAGCTGTTTCTCAACATTTTCTACAATTATCTAGTCAAGAAAGTGAGAACCTCAGCACATAAATTTGCCCCATTCTGGAAGCAACCTTCAGTGAGTCAGTCAGTCAGCTTTATTATTCAAATCGTCAATGTGATGCTTATAAAATGAAACAAAGGCCTCTCTTTAATGATAAATATTACAATGCAGTGACTTTTCACGTATGTCTCCACACACACACAGGGTGAACCATTCGCTGAAGTATAAATGAGACAACCAAGTGACAATTTAGACACAAGAAAAATAGGCAAAGCCCAAAAGAGAATGGATTTTCCAGTTACTACTCTGACATTATTGCCGCTTTTAGGGAACAGCTGACTTTAGTCATCAGTTTCCATCATCTGTTCTATTTTCTTTTGCAGACTTCTGCTATGGAACTTTTCACTGAAGATGCTGGGTAAATATCAGAAATAGATAAAAGTCTGGAAAGCCATCCTTCAAACTAGCACCCCCTCTTCCTTTAATTTCAAGAAGGGATGAAGTTCTTAGGGGGTTCATCTTTTTACAGATCATTCAGCGGCAGAGACTCGAAATCTCCTGTATCAACAAGGTCACTGGCACATTCACCCCAGCCAGAGTCTCCTGGAGTGCTACAGGCTGTGAGCAAAAGAACGAAGGCCCAGAAACAGCTTGAGAGAGAGTTTCTATGACTGAAGAGAGGGTCAGGGCTTCTGGAAATGTAAAAGCAGACACATATTACCAGAAGTATTACAGTTAGCACGACTTGCATATGTTCTTGTATTGGTCTCCTTACATTTGGACATATTTTTTTCTCTTCAACACAGAGAACAGTTTGTGCACATTCCAGCAGCATCCTGCAGCCAGATTTGCCTGTTTAACAGTACCCGTTACGGAACCTCTATCACCTTTGCAGACTCTTTGTTTCTAGTTTTAACACTCATTCCACCCTGAATCCCCTTGATCCACATGCAAAAAAATCTCTCATATTCCAGACATCCAATAAAATACATGGGCATCAGACATCCATTGTCAATGACACCTGGTAGAAGACCTACTTATTAAATGCAAGTAGCATATGACTTTCTACAAGATCCTTGAGATTTACTGTGTACCTGGCCTGAGCTCTCCTTTGACCAACATTTTTAGATATTTCCCTTCATTCACTTACACAGGCCTCTCTGAGTAAATTCCAAGTAGCATTACCTCTAAAGGACTCAACAAATACCATAAACATGGCATGGTATCTGAAACTGCAACATCTTTTCTGAATCTCACAACTCATCAAGTTGCTATCCAGGAAGAGTGAAACAGTGATCCTGCTTAAATAATGCTATTTGTTTTTTTGTTTGTTTGTTTGTTTGTTTGCTTTTTTAAATATATTTTATTGATTATGCTATTACAGTTGTCCCATTTCTCCCCCATCATTCCCCCCACCCTGCACACCCTCTCCCACCCACATTCCCCCCTTTAGTTCATGTCCATGTGTCATAAGTTCTTTAGCTTCTACATTTCCCACACTATTCTTGCCCTCCCCCTGTCTATTTTCTACCCACTATCTATGCTACTCGTTCTCTGTACCTTTTCCCCCTCTCTCCTCCTCCCACGCCCCGTTGCTAACCCTCCATATGATCTCCATTTCTGTGGTTCTGTTCCTGTTCTAGCTGTTTGCTTAGTTTGCTTTTGTTTTAGGTGTGGTTCTTAATAGCTGTGAGTTTGCTGTCTTTTCACTGTCATATTTTTTATCTTCTTTTTCTTAGATAAGTCCCTTTAATTTGATTATCAACTGCTCAAACAGCAGTATTTAAGCAATTACACCCACAAATTATCTGAACACCTTGGGTATTATATTCACTCACACCAGCCTGATGAATGCCAAGGTCATTGGGAATAACATTCAAAATATGGTATGATTTCTGAGGAAGTCTATACCATGGCATAAAGGATGTCCCTGATCTCAACTTTGAGAAAGGTACACATACTTTAATTTGGTTATTTTCAAGTGAAGGAAAGTACCCCATGGACTCCCCACTGTGTGAAGAGAATGTTAGACATCTTATTTTTTAGCTAGTCTATATATTTGGCCATCTTAAGAAATGAGTTAAAATGCTGAGCCAAGAATCAAAGTTATATGGATCGGCTACCTTATTTAATTCTCTGACCTATCATTGTGCAGACTTTTCCAGAAAACACACGCCACTTCTTTGTAGGTCACACTTCTTCACAACTACCATATGATCCTCCTTTAAACTGTTATCAGGTAGTCCTGGTTAATGTGGCTCAGTTGGTTGGAGCACCATCCCATAGACCATAGATTAAGAGGAGGCAGATTCGATTCCCAGTCAGGGCATATTTCTAGGCTTCAGGTTCCACTCTCAGTCAGGGGGCATAGGAAAGGCAACCAATCAATGTTTCTTTTCTCACATTGATGTTTCCATCTCTCTCTTTTCCTTTCCCTTTCCCTAAAATCAGTAAATGTGTCCTCAGGTAGGAAGTAAAAATAATAATAATATAAATAAAATAAATTGTTGCCCTGGCTGGTGTGGCTCAGTGGATTGAGTGCTGAACTGTGAACAAAAGTATCACCAGTTCGATTCCTAGTCTAGGGCAAATGCCTAGGTTGCAGGCCAGGTCCCCATAGTGGGTGCTTGAGAGGCAACCACACATTGCTATTTCTCTACCTCTCTTGCTCCTTCTCTTCTTCCCTCTCTAAAAAAAGGTAAAGAAATAAAATCTTTTTAAAAAAGGTTTACAGGTAATTGTATTCCCTAGCAAAGTAGATGAAATAATAAGGTTACTCACACATGAAGAATTTTACTCAAGGACAATCATCTTAACAATATATTTTTTCCAAAATTAACTAATCTTCTGTTCCATGAAAACATCATTACTTAATCTTGCTCTCCTCACCCCAAAACAAGGAAAGTAAGGACAGATTCCTGTTAGGAAAAAAAAGCTTAAAAGGTTAAAAAAAAATCCAGACAAAATTTTGAAATATTCTAAAGTGACATACAGGTACCAACATATATTTGATCCTCACTACATCCCAACCTAAAATTGTTCATCCTGACATTAAATATTATAGACAATTGTTTAAAAAAACTTTTAGAGACTGGGAACTTAATGAAGCTTCCTTGAAAATTTTCCCAATTAGAAGAGTACCACTTAGATAGATTATTTTTAATCAAATAGCAATTGGTAGCTCTGGAGCTGGATATACAGTCAGCATTCAGCTGGTCATGGAAAAGTATTCTCTTTTCACAAGAGATAATCTGTGGGCATTGATGGATTTCAATTGCTTTTCATTTATAATTTAACATTTTAACATGAAGACCAGCACAGAAGCCCATTTTTATACTTTTCCATATAAAAGTGACAATTTTTAAGATTTTTTTCTCTTCTATTGAAACAGCATGTTACTTATTTCTAATAGCATTGGCTAATATACCCTGAGGGCCTATTATGTGCCAGAATCTTTAACTAGACTATCTCTAATTTTCTTTTTTCTCTCTCTTTTTATTTTAATTGTTGTTCAAGTACAGTTTTCTGTCTTCTACTCCCATCCCAGCCCACCCCCCAGCCCTCCTCACCTCCCTCCCATTTCCATCCTCCCCTAGTTTTTCTCCATGTGTCCTTTATACTTGTTCCTGTAAATCCTTCCCCTTTTCCCCGGAAATTCCCTGCCCTCTCCCCTCTGGTGACTGTCAGCCTGTTCTCTATTTCAGTGTCTTTGGTTATATTTTGCTTGTTTGTTTGTTTTGTTGTTTAGGTACCTGTTAAAGGTGAGATCATATGGTATTTGTCTTTCACCACCTGGCTTATTTCTCTTAACATAATGCTTTCCAGTTCCATCCATGCTGTTGCAAAGGGTAGGAGCTCCTTCTTTCTTTCTGTTGCATAAAATTCCATTGTGTAAATGTACCACAGTTTTTTGATCCATTCATTTACTGATGGGCACCTTGGTTGCTTCCAACACTTGGCTATTGTAAATTGTGCTGCTATGAACATTGGGGTGCATAGGTTCTTTTGAAACTGGTGTTTCAGGGTTCTTAGGATATAATCCTAACAGTGGAATTGCTGGGTCAAAAGGCAGATCCATTTCTAGTTTTCTTAGAAAATTCCATACTGTTCTCCATAGTGGTTGTACCAGTGTGCAATCCCACCAACAGATACCAAACTGTATTACAAGGCCACTGTAATCAAAACAGCCTGGTACTGGCATAAAAACAGGCACATGGACCAGTGGAACAGAACAGAGAGCCCAGAAAGAAACCCAAGTCTCTACGGTCAATTAGTATTCAACAAAGGGGGCAGCAACACAAAATGGAGTAAAGATAGCCTCTTCAACAAATGGTGTCGGGAGAACTGGACAGCTACATGCAAAAAAATGAAACTCAAGAACCAACTTACACCACACACAAAATAAATTCAAGGTGGATAAAAGATTTAAATGTAAGTCATGACACCATTAAAGTCCTACAGGAGAACACAGGCAGGAAAATCTCAGACATTTCACGCAGCAACATTTTCACTGATAGAGATATCAGTGAAAGGGACATAAAGCAAGGGACTAGAGTAAGGGACGTAAAGGAAAAAATAAACAAATGGGATTTCATCAAAATAAAAAGCTTCTGCACCGCTAAAGAAAAACAATATTAAAATAAAAAGAGAACCACTGTATGGTGAAACATATTTGCCAATGATATCTCTAATTTTCATGAGGTGATATTGTCCCTAGTTTTACAGATGAGGATGCTGAGGCTCAGGAAGCTGGTACAGGCAGTGCTGGGGTCCAGTCCCTGCTCATCTCTTCCTCCAGTGCATGTTCCTTCTTCTATCTACTCTGCCCATGTAAAGAACATTCCCAACTCAGAGTTTTAAAGAAAGGGATGCAGAATGGTGTCAAAAGTTATATTTCCTTATACTTATCTATAGGCAACTTCAGAGTAAACCATACCTTTTTTCATACCTTTTTCCAACTTAAGCCCAAATGAATTCTGTGCAGCAAATAGGTAAGAACATGAACACATACATAAATATACATATTCACACACAAATCCCAGAAACAAATTTTCAGAAGTTATAAATAACTGAATAAACAGTTAGTGTTATAGCAGCAGCATTAAAAATTGTAATTTTCAAGTACATACAAAGTATTGTGCTAGGTATTATGTCAACTAAAACAGATATAGACTTCACAAAAATCAAAGGGCATGTAGATCCATATGCAATTTTACCTTAAGCAAATAATAACAAAAAGTGCAAAATCATAGTGCACATGACTATATAACATTAATAATTAACACAATGTGAATTATTAACACAATGTGGACACTGCATATTTGAACTTTCTTGAGCTAATTAAAAGAATTCACTTCAGGTATGTGGAAAAGATTTTAAGGAAGAGGTATAATTATTAAGAGTTCTTTAAATGATGGGAGGGAAGCACTTTGAAATATCGGGGAGAAAAGCAGGTACATTCTGAATGAAGAGGCTTAGAGTGTGTTGAAAAGTGGGTGGTGAGGAAGTATTCCTGTTAAGAAGTGGAGGAGGCATTTATTATAGGCAAAGGATATGTCAAAATTACCCTTTTTAAATAGATGAATTAATGTTTAAACTCATAAAGGATCCAATTTATTGAAAATTATTGAGTCCCTTATGGAAAGCCAATAGTGATTACAACTGAGAGAGCTGTCGTTCTGTACTCTGGTATGTATACGCCATATGTGTTTATCTTTTTCACTAGCCTACTTACATGCGATAATACTACAGCAGCTTTCAAGATGAACATTTGACAAGCCAGCTCACCGCCGACTGACACCTCCATTTCAGCTGGCCTGACATATATAAAAAGAAATTGAATGTTTATCCGTGTGCTTTCCGGATTTGACATATGTGCTATATAAGAGTCACAGAAGGAAACTTCAGAAAAGAAATTAAGGAATGTACTTGTCAGTTTATTAATCAAAGTTTACCTGCTTCACATTACATGGAGACAAATTAAGCTGGCTACTATGGTACTTCGAAAACATCTGCTAACAAAGTCAGAAGTAATGATAAACAAACGAGTTCCCTTTGTGGTTGATTTCCATCCAGCTGCATTTAATTATAATAGTGCTATCAAAGAAAGCTCCCCATTAGCTGCTAATTCAGAATGACTTCAGAAGGAACTCCCAGAGCTTCCAGTGATATCCCTCCAACTCCAACAACTTTCTAATCTCTGCCAGTGTTTGTGAAGAGCCATATTATAGAAGTTTGGTTATCATTTCTGGCTGTTAGTAACTGCCATGGCCATATGCAGTGCTTTTTTCCCAAAACTAACTTCAATGTGACCAATTAAACTTTGTAAATGACAAAATTTATGGCATTCATATTTTGTTCCAACTTTAGACTAAGATAAACCATGTTAATAAAGGAGGGAAAATTTTATTTTAATGCATTTTTAAATTGTATTTTTCAATTACAGTGGATAGTCAATATTATGTTAGTTTCAGTTATATTGCACAGTGGTAAGAAATTAATACACCTTACACACAGGTGGCAAACACAAGGCCTGTGGGCGGAATCCAGCCCTCCACCTTGTTTTATCCTGCCAGTACCTTGTTTCTAGCCGGCAGCAGCACTGAGCTCCTTGCCCCGAGTTAAGGAGTAGTTACATTAATACAGTCCTAAAATCACATTTGGCCCTTTAAAGGCAACTGCGAGGCTGATGTGGTCCCCATTGAAAATGGGTTTGACACCCCAAAGTGGTCCCCCAGTAAGTCTTGTACCCACCTGGCACCATACACGGTTATTGCAACATCTCTGACTATATTCCTTATGCTGTACTTTATAACCCACTGACTATTTTGTAACTGCCAATTTGCACTTCTTCCCTTCACCTTTCTCACCCACCATATTTTAAGTAAAATGAAACCCGTCATGTTATTTAGCAATCTACAGTCACTATAGTAAAAATTATAAGTGACACTGGTTTTTCAAATTGAGGTTGAATTGGCTTTTGAATAAACATATATCCAAAGCCTCTCAGGACAGCTATATTTCTACCCAACTCAATAATGAATCATCATCCAATTTTGCCTATTAATCAGCATTGGTTCCTACAAATTACCCAGTGCGTAGTCTCCCTTTGCAAGTTCATAGTATGAGACAAGCAGGTAGAAATATCAAAAGTAGCACCTATGTTTTAAAGCTTTCCCAAACACAGAAATGAGCGCTTCCTCACCCATATCTGGTTTTTGCCTGGCCAGGAAACAAACAAAAAATCAAAAGCTCCATATGCAATCAATTCACAGCTATACGTGTGCCTTTGCTGATTCAACCTGGGAGCACACTACACCTCATTTATTTGTCTTGAGGTGACCTGGTAAGGCACAAGTTAAAAGTAAAAATGTATAACCTAGGAAAGTATTTATGATCATTTGTTACTAACCTCTTTAACAAAGCAATAAGCCACAAGAAGAAAAGTTTCATAAAGAAAATAATGAAGGCAGAGTAACTCAGAGTGGGAATGGTTGGTATTTGCCAGAATTGGATCTGGCCAACCTCCCAGGACCCATGTCATAATGTATTTTGCTAACATCTGCAAGAACTTATTTGATCATGGAAGGTGTTTGAAATTTGGAGAGTATGGAGGCAATTTTTGCTGACTGAAATGTTAATTCCTTTGGAAGCTTTTGTTTATGTTTGTTTGTCTCTTTGTTTTCCAAGGAAGAACAAAATAGCTATTAATTAAATTAATGTCTTAAATTCTGAATCTCCTCTGCAATGTCCAGTCCTCAAAGAGTGAGTATCATTTGTGAGGATTCATTGACTTATCAGAAGGGAATATGGAAAGAAGAGAGTGCACCATGGCTTTTAAGTGTGCTTTGTGGAAACTTACATGTAGTCATTCATTAGGGTGAGCATATGACATTAATTTCCCCCTTGGCGCAAAGATCAAATCATGTTGCCAATGTTGTTGTTGTGTTTATAACAATATTTGTGATGACTTGAATGTTGTCCTCCTCCAGTTGGCTTGAGAACAAGCATTATTTTTCTGTGCTTGCTTTTATAAAACTAGGGTATGTCCTATTTCAAAAAGAATGTGCAGGAAGGAGCATGATTTTTGGTGAGAGTCAATCAAAACTGAGGATTTTCCTAATGTTATTTGAAAGAACTGCAGTAATACCCACAGCCGTCCTTCTACTCTAACATTCTTCAGGCTGAGGGCTTGGACAAATGCAGCCCTCTTTTCAAATCATACATCTCATATACCTTCCTTTATTTTTTTCTACAGAAAACACATAAGATTTGCTATGGAATAAATATTTTGGAAAGTGGAAGACCCTCTCCAATCCTTATTATATTCTAGTACAAAGGGCCTTCAGAGTAAGCTACTATGTCAATTCACTTTCTCTAATTATTAAGCTCAGTGTCTTAATTTTAAAAACTATTTGGTACTAGAATTCATATTCTCCTCTAAAGCACTGACCTACCCACAGGTGCTGGCTATTCTTCTTATAGCTTAATCCCTGAGCATGCAAATATACTCACAATGTATATATTTCCATTTAAGAACATTAATCAACCCTCTAAGGTTTTACCATTATATAACTACATTAATTAAAAAGAAAAAGAAGTTTATATGATTTTCAGGAAGTTCCAGTAGGCAAAATGAGCCCTCAAATATTGTCCAAGGCTGTACAGATAGACTGGCAGACACGGGATGGTGTGTGGGCCAACTCCTGCCCCTGACCTTTCTGTGCCTCAAGTTGCATATCTACAGTTTAGGGATTATACTCACCTTAATCTCCTTCTTGCCTTTCTAACATTCACTGAGAAAATTGACAAGAAAGTACATTTTACTCTCTGCACATAAGGAAAGATCCACTGCAAAATATATTAGAATTTGAATGCAGAAACTAATGGAAGAAGTGGTCCACACCAGAGGTCTTCATTTGTAGTATGTGTATCTATAAAGACCTAGAGTCAGTTACATGTAATTCACAGAAGCAGAAATGGCAGCCTATTATCCCATAGACACAACACTTCCATTCAACCACAGCAGTTCAAGTGTTTTCTACTTTTTATATTGCAATACAGAACATGAATTTATTCAGAAAAAAATGTTTACCGGAAAAGAAAATGATGGCCACTCATCTAGTTCAATACTCTCCGTTTACAGGAGGAAAAAGGAAACTCAGAGATATAAGTGACTTGCCTGTGTCCAACATTGACCAACAAGATTAGACCATGGAAAAGATTAGTCTGTCTCTGCCTGCAAGTTCAATGCTGCCTGTTTTGAGGGAGTGCAATAGGAAAAACATTAACCATAATGTTTTATTATGTTTAGACCCACAACTAAATTTTCTTACTGTCTATCATCTTATCTTTACCTACTTGTTGGACTCTGTCAAATGTTTTGTTCCTCTTACGAATTTTTTTTGACTTCGAAGCACTTCATATGTATTTCTAGTCAATACATTTATGGACTTCACAAAATTGTAAGGTTGCAAGTTGCTCTCAGAGAACTGGGAACAACTTATTTAACTTATCTGGCATGCTGCTTATCACATCAATATGTAAATGTGATTGCTTAATAAATACTACTTATTGATGTTGACTTCATCTACAACTTCCTTTGCAGTTTAAAATTCAGTTTCAAAATTATTCTGTGAATTTATTTTCACAGTTACATTTACCCAGAAAATGCTTCCTAAATACTTCCTATGTATAAATAACTGCTAACCTTCCTGGTTTTCACATGGAATATGGGAAACATAGGTTCGCAATTATATCTAAGTGTAAATATCAACATGTTATTGCAGTCCAAGAGAAAAGAGAGAATTTCCAGGTAGGGAGTATGGGAAGAGGCAGGCAAGCATTTTTTGTGGAGGTTGTGGCCTTATAACTCTCCTGGAATAATGAGTAGAATTTCATTGCCAGAAAAAGAAGGTAGGTTTCCCAGGTGGTATTTAAGTTGGTTCAGCACTCTGAACAGCTGAGGAGGCTATTGGACTCTGCGTTAACTGTGCCTGCAACAACAATAAGAACACCTGGATGTTCTATTAACCATCCTCTCTTTCCAACTTCTCCCAGATTTGGTATTCCCAATCATCCTGCTGCGCTCTCATTGAACTCTGCCTCTCTTTCCGTTGGACTGATGTTTCATCCAGACTGTTTGCCAGACTTTCCATTTTAGTTCCGTGAATAGACATCGTCTGTCATATCACCTTGAGTCTGGGTTCCTTTGCCTGTATACCAACCCAGTCACCCTTTATGCCAAGCCCAGATCCTTCAACCCCTCTGCCTAGCACCATGCTCCCGAAATATTGTTCGAGAGACAATGACATAATAAATCAGCAAATATATTCAGGAATGGTCTCAACAACAAAAGTCTTTTTTTTTTTTCCTGTTTATCACTTCGTCTAACCATACACCATAATCTTTCCTTTCCCTGTTCTTTGAAGACAAATGTCACAGACTTCTGACTCATTTCAGTATTTAAAATCTAGTCTAGAACAAAATGTAAATTTTATATCCAAATTAAGGTACCTTTCCTCTTACCTGGATCTTGGCTTGTGGCTTGGTTCCTGCCATGGGGAAGGGCAGCATAGTTTGATTTATTTACTCTTTTTTTTTTTTCAATTACACTCTCACAGCCTCTCTACCATTCTCTCTGTCATTTCTATTTCCCCTGAGTCTCAGTATTGTTGGGCTCTGAAAGGAGACGGGTGAGTTGAAAGTCTGAGTGACAGTTGTCCAAGTACTGCCCATTGCACATGTAGGATCCTGATACTGAGCCCCTCTCCTGGAGATTTCCTGAGATGGATGATGCATGCTATGGCTGACCTGTCTCTCTCTCTCTCTCATCTCTCACTCCTAGCTTTCTGCCCAACATTTTCTTAAGGGTTCAGTTCCCAGGAT
Organism: Glossophaga mutica; assembly: GCA_039655065.1. Classification (NCBI taxonomy): domain Eukaryota; kingdom Metazoa; phylum Chordata; class Mammalia; order Chiroptera; family Phyllostomidae; genus Glossophaga; species Glossophaga mutica. Next base: position 75,515,814 of record CM077306.1, read on the forward strand.
ACAGTAGACCCCTGAGGCCTCCACATGATCCAGGGAATGTTCACACATCCTTGTCACATAAAACATGGATAGTGCAGGCTGCCCTGCTGCTGCTGTTTCAAGAGTCTTGAGAGGGAGTGTTTCAGATGCTGCAGTTCACTCCCACTGAAGACTCAACATTTGCATAAATTCAAACCCATGAGATACGTGTAAGCTGTCTTAAGAATTTTCTTAGCCTCCTCTACTCCGATGCTGGTGCCAGCATGGCCTCATGAACTTCTAAGGCTCAGCAAGCTTTCATTGGGAAAAAAAGATGTCAGTCTCCTTTTTCAATAGATGTGACAACGTCTATCTGCAATTTTCTCAGTCCTTCTCAATAGCTACAAGGAGAGGGAGAAAATACATCAGAATGCTCTACCTTTATGCCTACAGCTTATATCTCATTCAAAGCACTTTAATATCTATTCATCTCCTTACATTGGTTGGATGAGAGGAGGGGAACTATGTCTGTTTTTGGAATATGGAGCCACTTTTTGCCTACTCCTCTCAGCTTTGGCTCCTCACACAAAATTCTAAAACAGCAGGAAAAGTTCCATTCAGCATTGTTTACAACATTATTTGCATAGGCAGGCAGTGACAAAAAGTCTACATGGAAGTGCTAGGTTCTGTGGCAATAGAATTATATTCAGGCTATGAGCTAGAAACATTTTTTTTTACTAAGGCAATGCTAACATTTGCATTATAAAATTGACTCTTCCATGCTTTACTTATACACAGATTCTTAAAGCTGAAATATCATTATTGTAACAGGCTTTTTAAATGATTTTGCTTCTTAATGAATGTAGCAGTCGTTTTTGCTGTTCATCAAATACAACCAGTCACTTACTCAGCAGAAGGCAGAATTGCACTCCTCTGCCACTTTGGAATTGATGTAGCCACATGAATTGCTTTGAACTATAAAATTTAAATGGTAGTTAACATCATATTTCATGGTGAGAAACATGAAGCTTTTCCACTAAAACTAGGTATTAACTAGGCAAGGATTTGCCTCTCATCTATTGCCTCTCCTCTCATTACTTCTTTTTAACATTACCTAGAAGTTCTAGCTAATGTAACAAGACAAGAAAATAAAAGATATTCTGACTAGGAAGGAAGAAACAAAACTGCTTTTGTTCACAAATACACACACAATGTACTCATCTACGTAGACAATCCCTCCTCCTGCCAAAAAAAAAACCCTCCTGGAACTAATAAGTGATTATAACAAAGTTGCAGGATATAAAGTTAATATATCAAAGTCAATCACTTTTCTATACACCATCAATAAACAAGCAAAAATTGAAATTAAAATACCATTTATATTATAAGTATACATAAAAGTATATATGTATAAATCTAACAAAATATACACAAGATCAATTGAGAAAAACTACAAAACTCTGATTAACAAAATCAAAGGACTAAGTAAATGGAGAGATACATTTCATGTTTATCAGGATAACAACTTGATTTATAGATTCATTGCAATCTGAATAAAAATCCCAGTAAATTATGTCATGGATATTAATGAACTCATTCTAAAGTTTATATGAGAGGCACAAACCCCAGAATAGCAAACATAATATTGAAAGAAAAGAACAAAGTTGGAGACCCCATGCTGACTTCTAACTTCTGGCTTACTATAAAGCTACAGCAATTAAGAAAATGTAGTATTGGCAAACAAATATAAATCAGTGGAACAGAACAGAGAGCCCCAAAATAAAACCACATAAATATAGTCAATTGATCTTTGACACACAAACCAAGGCAATGCAATGGTGCGAAATAGTCTTTTCAACATATTGTGCTGGGACAACTAGACTTCCTCACACAAAAGAAATGAACCTACAACAGTGCTTACGCTTATCAGAAAAGTGGTATTCAAAATGGATCATACAACTACTGCTATTTTCCTACAACTACTGCTGTTTTCCACTTAGCATCACTTAGAGAAGTCCAGGAGATCACCTATCAAAAAATGATAAAGATCATTTTTTTCTCCATCAATCTTTCCCCCTAAAATACATGACTTTAAACTTTGTTCCAAGTATGTATCTACTAGGATGTCTTCCTCAGTTACCCCCCAGCCAATTCTGGTCACAATTTTATTCTGAGTTGCATCATCACTTATAGATTACCAATATTATTGCTATAAGGACACATTTTATAAGTGCAGAAACTGAAGCCTAGAGCTGTATGTAGCGGTTTGCCCAAGATCAAAGTTACTATGGGGGAAATCAGAGCTAAAACCCAGCTCCAACTAGCCAGATCCCCTGGCTCTGCATCTGTGTCCATGCACCCTCGGCCATGGTTTTATAGTCTTGATTGACTGTAAACTGGATATTTTTCTTAAGTTTATTTATAGAGTATTTGTTTCTTCTCTATATTTCTTGGGGATGTGTACACAGACATTTGATCAAAGAATCAGAAAGAATCTTATTAGTTAAATCCATAAACCTTACAAAATTTCAAATTTCTTTCTGGTACTAAATATTTTAATAAATAATATTATCTTTGTAAATAAACTTGTATCTACATTTCAAGACAGTAAAACCATATTCAACTCTGACAATAGATAGCCCAAATTCACAAGTTTTTTAAAATCCCTGCCAAATGTTTTCCATGAATTTCAGTTTTGTTGATAACAAATAAAATTCCTGAATATCATAGAATGGGACAAAGTTTTTAAAGATAAATATTTCTTTCATTGGCAAATATAGCAGTAAAAAATAAATCTTTTGAGGGATTTGTTAGATATTTTGGTTGGTAACGAGAATACTAGAAGATATACAATTTCAGATGCACTACTTTTTCTATCCCCATTTCCCCTCATTTTCTATGAAATATATCACTCATAGTAGAGCAATATTTTAGGTCTCCCCAATTTCTTCAAGATTATTCAACCACCTTTCTTATCACCTTCCCATTTCACGAATAAAAAAAGCCCATCAGCTTTCCCCCCAGATCCTTCATTTCATGAATGATCTGTACTCTTGACAAATACAAATTACTTGAGAGTTTGTGTTAATAGGCACCTGACATCATTTTCCTAAGTTTTTTTGACACTACCTTTTAATTAATAGGATGGAGGCTGAATAAGCCTGTCAAATGTTTCAACAAAATAAAAAGGAGTATATTATAAACCCACAAAAGTACATTGATTGTGTCTGCAAAGATACATAATTAAAAAGTATAAATCAAGCACTGCTAATTTAGACTTGACTTTAGTTATTTGAACACTTGTAGTATAGTAGCGTTCATTGTTAAGGATATGATTTTATGTGTTTAGAGTAAATCTGATGTAAGCAATTTTATAGTTTAATGAAAATAATTATAGTTTGAGTAAGTAGCATGAAGTGTATCTGATGCTGCTTCCCCCAAATAAGCTGTGATATAAATTATCATGATTTATTACAGTTATTTTTCTGGTTCTGTTTGGAGTGGATTTTAGCAAGTGATGATGATTCTAAAATTGCAAAAAGAAACACATTTCAAGCTATTTTTCCTCAGATCTCATCTTTAATTTCTCTATAAAACTGATATAATATCCACTGTGGTACAGTATGTGCTACTGAGAAGATGGCATTATTGTGCTGTCAATTTGACAGCTTACTTTAATTTACACCATTTGGTGAAAGAATACATTTTTAAATCCTTTTAAATATATCATATGCCACCGTTGTTACTTACTCTTCAGTTTTTAGCCTGTCAAACAGTAATGCCATCCTCTAATGCAAAACCATGCATGTCACAACTTAAACTGTTTACAGTGGCTTCAGCAACAGTCTCCTTTTCTAGTATATTTTAACTTCTTTTCAAAAGTCAGAGTAATAAATGTATTTTTACTTTTAAAAATTAAAAGCGTTTTCAGGCCTACCCATAATTACCTACTCTTGAATCTACCCAAGTACTCCTTTGAGGGATCAAAGTGTTTTGATAGGATATAGTCATTCTGTGATCTACTTACATACCAGAAGCTAGGCTCAAATCACTCTACAGTAAACAAAGTCATAGCTGATGAGAAAAGTCATAGCTCAGTTTCATACTTCCAACGTCTTCATTTTACTAGTCCCATCGATTCATCCTTCCAAGAGACCCTTACTCAGAACCAACCAGATGCCTAACCTTGAGCTAGACACTGGTGAACATATTCAGGCCTGGAGAGAAGATGAACAATTAGGCTGCCAATGATACTAGAACATAATGAGTGCTACAACAAAGCGATGCACAAGATTCTGTTGGAGGCAGAGGGATGGACATCTGACACACTATTTTAATCCCCAGTGCTACAAACCAGCTCCATGCCTAAATAGACTCAAATGTCCAAAGGAGCAAACATGAAGTAAAAAAAATATATATTCAGGTAGAGAAATTAGCAATATCACTCCTTATTGTCACTTGGAGAACATTTCACCCTTTGAAATTAATTGTTAGAGCAAAGTCAGTCTATACTGTCTTAAGGCTCAGAGACATTATGAGTCTTCTAGGTAGCTCTCTCCTACTTTTTCCTAAAATTGACTCCACAGCTCCCCTGGGGGTTTAAATTCCTATCCCATAAAGACCTATTCAACAATCAGTTGAGACACAGTAGTCAGATAGCCTTTAAAAAGAATTATTGATATTTAGAGAGAGAGGGAGGGAGCAGGAGAGGAAGAGAAACATTTGTTCATTGTTGCACTTATTTATGCATTCATTGGTTGATTTTTGTGTATGCCCTGATTGGGATCAAACCCACAACCAGGACGACAAACCCATTATCAGGACGACACTCCAACCAACTGAGCTACCTGCCAGGGCTACATAGTGTTAACGACAGAGGGCTTGCCTTGGTTTAAGGTAACGATGATCCCATTCATTGTAAACTTATGAAAATTGTGGTCACAGTTATAGGATGTCTTAAACCCAATTCCTTAGAAAAAAATGAAAAAATGTTTTCTTACCACCCAGAGTTCATATATAACAGGACAATGATGTTTTAATTTCTTTGAATGAATATATATTAAAATATTTGCATTTTCGTTTGGTTATTTTTATTTGCCAGCGATTCTTGCCAGGAATCATTGAAATGTTGACTCATACTAATTCTCTGCCCACAGGTTTGAAGGTACACAGAGCTGGCTTCTAATTCAAGTTCCATTGTGTTTACGTGCTGCATTACTGCAACTAAGTTATTTAAGTATTTGAGGCTTTAGTTTTCTAATTTGTAAAATGGTGGAAATGTGTTCTACTCAAAGGGTTGCTGTGAGGATTAAGTATATATCAAAGTGTCTAGAAATTGCTCTGTGTCATTAACAAGTCACTCATAATATTTCAAACTATTGGATGCCAACTACCAAACAGGAAATAGAAGAAAGTCATTTAATAGTTAAGTCATGGCCCGGGCAAGTCTATTTAACTAACTATATGCCAGAAAGGAAGCAATTAACTGTTCTTTTTATTTTATCCTCTCAATATTTTCTGATTTGTACCAGTTTGCCACCATTAGTATCCTGATTCCCTACAAACAGGAAAGATAATTATATTATTAGGATTATCTAGGAAACATTTAAGGAACTCAGATTCCTAGGCCCCACCTTAAACCCACCAAATCAAAATCTCCTGAGGTGAGGCTGAGGAATCTGTGTGAAATTGCTCCCTGGGTGATTCTGATGTTCAACTAAGTTTAGAAAACACTGCATTAAAAGATCCAAGTCAAGGTTAAGTACAGTAATACAAGTAATACCTTTCTGCTTACCCTACTTCTAAAACTTCAGTACAAAAGACTGACCTTGATCTAGCTGAAAAGCAATTAACTCCTATCTATCTTTATTCATCCATATTCAAAAGGGCAGTGAAAGATAACACTGGGTCAGTTAAGTACCCCTTCACAATGCTCTTCTTAATGTGCTATTTTTATGGCAATTTGCCATCACCTAAAACCTTAGGACAATTTTTCTTAAAAAAATATTTTAGAATGTGGGATTTAAACATACATTAGATCAGAGCTGCTCTACCCTACTCATACACTGCTAACATTTGGGGAGTTTTTTTTTTTTTTAAAGATTTATTTATTTATTTATTTATCTTTAGAGGGGAAGGGTAGGAGAGAGGGAGAGGGAGAGAAATATCAATGTACGGTTGCCTCTCATGCGTCCCCTGCCGGGAACTGGCCTGCAACCCAGGCATGTGCCCTGACTGGGAATCGAACCGCGATCCTCTGGTTCGCAGGCCCGCGCTCAATCCACTGAGCTACACCAGCCAGGGCTTAACATTTGGGGAGTTTTTAAAACCCTGATGCTTGGGATCCATCTGCAGCCATTTTGATTTACCTGGTCTGGGTGCTGCCTGGGCATATGGACGTTTAGAGTTCCTGTGTGATGCCAGTGTGGGGCCCAGACAAAAGTCAGTGCTGTCAGAATTGACAACTCACCTTGAAGGCTTCACCAATACTACTTTTCCTCTTCCATCAGTGTGGTTTCCAAACTCCACTGCTCCTCAGATTCACTGAGGAAATTGACAAACATTAGAGGTTCCCAAGATGCCAATTCAGTCAATTTGAGATAGAGTGACGGGAACTCTATTGTTTAAAAGTTCCCCAGGTAAGTTTAATAATAATGATATAATTACAGTAACTGATATCCACTGAATGCTTAGATGTGCTAAATTATGTTCTAATCCCTTTGCATGTATTCATTTAATCTTTAATAAAACCAGTGAGTAGGATCATTGCCCTTCCTTCATAATTAATATAACTGAGGAACAGAGAGGGTAAGTAACTTGCCCCAAATCACATAGAGAGTAAGAGGTAGATTCAAGATTTGAACCCAGGCTGTGAGATACAAGAGGCATACACTCAATTTATATTTTTTACAGCAACTCTTATGATGTTGATGTACATTATCTTTATTTTATAGGTGAGGAAACTTACATGAAAGAAGGCAATATTTAAGAATCTAAAAACCAATATAGTTATATTATAAGTGGAGCTTCTGATTAATTACACTAACCATAAAATATACATTCTCTGAAAGTGTGAACTTATGTTACTACCAGTCCTTTTTCTCAGATTTTAAATTCTTTCCAGCCATGAAGGCCAACTTTTAACAGTTGGCCTTGGTCATTTTCTAGATCAACTTTTTGACTGCTTTTATTTTCTTGCTGGATTGTTTGCCTTTTATGTACACAGATAATGCCTCTGGAATTAAGCTTGCTGGTATAGCTTGGATGATCCTTCAGTCCCTTTTAATATTTGTTGACATACAGTTTTGAAAGAACTTGCCATTCTCTCTCCCTTTGTATGTATATGTTGGTGTATCATGGACTAGAAGACAAGTTTCTTGGTCCAATGAACAAGACAGGCATCAAATTCATGTTTTTATTTCTAGTACATAGTGCAGTCCACAGACAGTAGCCCTTAAGAGTGATTGAGTTAATGATATTACAAAACCCAGAAACCATGTCTCCTGAGCTTCACCAATCAGCAGACTGGAAATTGTCTCTGTGCTATTCTATGCTCTAATTTATCCAAGTAACATGTTTCCTCAGAATACATATTCTTCCCTAATGAAACCAGCTCTTCAATTCATGGCCCAAAATTAGTATTTATGTCAGTAAGAACATTTTCTCTGGAATTTCTGGCCATTATAATTACTAATTACTAGCCAATCAATCACAATACTGTGTGCTACTTTTGGATTCTCAAGGACTCTTACGTTATGTGGTCCAATATGGTAGCCACCAGCCACACAGAGCTGTTGAGCTCTGTGACCAGCTTGAAATGATGTATGCCATAATAGAAAATGCACACTGAATGTTGAAGACAGTATGGAAAAAATAATGTAAGTTACATCATTAGTAAGTTTTATTATATTTCAAAATAAAAATGGAGATATTTGATAAAATATATTATTGAAATTAGTTCCACCTGTTTCCTTTTACTCTTTTGAATGTCACTAGAAAACTTAAAATCACACATAAAGCTTGCAATTGTGGCTCACACATGTCTACTGGAGAGCATTTCTCTAAAGTCTCAGTGATTCTTCTGGCAGCTTCTTCATTTTGACTATACCACCTATATAGCTGGGTGACTTCATATAAGTTATCTAATTTCTATGACCCTCAATTACTTAACCTGTCCAATAAAACTATTTTATACGTTTGCTCTGTGAATGCTATTTTATACATAGCATAACCATGCTATGATGGTTTCAAATTTCCAGTGAGGAACCAGGTTTCTCAATGATCTTTTCATCCCGCCACCCTCTTACATATATCTCAAATGCAGTAATGACTTGCAAGTAAGAATAGTACAACAATTCTTCTTCAGGAGGACAGAGACAATATACTCTCAATGAAAATGCACTTAAAAATGTTTGAACAACAATAAAAAAGTGTTTCATCCTTCCACTTTTCCTGCCAACTTTTGTACAGGAATCATTTGCAAACTCCTTGCCAGTTTACTCAAATTTCCAGTTAGTAAATAACCAGTGATCAGGTAGGTGATCCAATAAAAAGTGTTGAATCAGCTGTGTTGAGGGGGAAATGTAGATTAAACTGAAATCAACCAATTAATCAATTAAGCACGTACAGCCTCTTTAGGCAGTGGACTTTAAAATAAATTAATGAAAAACAACTTATAACTCTAAAATTATTAAATTCAAATTCTAAATATACTTTATTGTATAGTGTTTTGTGTTAAATTTGCAGCAACAAAGATATCATTATTTTTAATCAAGAAGTGAGAGTAATTGTAAGATTAAATATATATAAGCACCTGACAAAAATAATTTAAATTTATCTACGATCTTATAGATGTGATGATTTTCTCTTCACCAGAAGTTTTCTCCTCTGTATAAATAAAATAAAACACTCAAAATAAAATTTCATACTTTTAATAATTGCCATCACAATGTTTGATATTAAAATCTGGGATAGAAATGTGTGAAATTCTGCATTTTAATAGACTTTTTATATTAACAAGAATATTAAATCATCATAATGATACATACACACAATAAATTTATTTAGAAAACACCTGAAAAATAAAAACCATATGTTCATAATCTTTAAAATTAACCTGGGTAAAATATCCATTAGCAATAAAGCTTTGTTATTAGTTGCCAGGTTTATATGGTGAGAAGTGGGGGATAATGGTGCAGGATAGGAAGACTGGTGTTAAAAAAAAATAGTTATCTTGGAGCTTTACTGTTATTCTTAATAAATAGTTTTCAACCAAGGTATTTATGGATGGAGAAATAAAACAATAAGTGAATATCTCCTTCCCTAACTCCCCCCAAAAATAGATGTCTGATCTGTTTTGCCTTGTAGGATCCCAACACTCTCGTCTCAGTACTTGATGCACAATGTGTTCATATGCTGAAGAGATGAATTAATTGCCTGGCATAGCTTTATAATGAAATAATTCAAAGACTATTTAGCAAACTCAGTTATTTCTATATTTATCAAAGATGGTCTCCATGTGTTATTCAGTTTCAGGCAATTATTACAGGAACAATAATTCATGCAACAAAACTGTCTGTTTAATTCAGAAAGGCAGCTATTTGGACTTTGTTTAAAAGACACCTATGAACTTTTTAGGAGTTGCAATTTGATAACTATTTAATGGAAATGTGGTTTGCATATGGCTAAAGAGCAAAGAACAATTCCACATAAGACTCTAGTACAAAAGTGAATACCTAAAACATCAACTTAGTTTAAAATACCAAAAATGCTACCAAATTACTGAGCAAAAGAGGAAGCAGATGACAAGGATCTGTCTTTTCATTTTCAATAAGCATGGTAAAATAACCTTATCTGCTTATTCAACTTTTGAATTGCCAATTTATTTTCTAAGATATATGTAATGAAATTTTGAGAGCTATAAAATATTTCACTAGTAATTTAAAGATCAAGACACATCCCCCTAAATCTCATATGCTATAGGCATGTATATTATTATTTTCACAGGTTTATTGTTGTGCAAATAGAAATAATTAAAATATCATTCTAAACCTATAAGCCTTAGGGGTTTGGAATAAGTAAAAGACATTTCAAAACTTTTCTCTGTTTTAAAGAGTGTGATTAATACTATTGAAAGCACATTGGGGACCTCAGCATTACCTGATATCAATCACGAAATCCCCCCAACACTCCAAAGACTGTTGTTCTAGAAGTACTTTCAAGCCATAAGAAACGACTAAGTAATAGGACTTTCCTGAAAAAGTCTATCTTCACGTGATTTCCAACTGCATTTCAATACCAAATAGACCTAAATGCTTATCGGATCTAATCAAAACTGCCAAGAGCTCTGATTTCTGCCCATCTGTCACTAGGTTATTGGTTCAAGACAATATTAAGACAAAGAATAGGAGACAAAATCAGTTGGAATTTTTTTCAACTTTCTATCCTTTTATCCCTTTTCTTTACTGTCTATCAGAGTTATGTGGTCCCAAAGTGACTTGAAGTTGAAACCCAAGTATGAAATCAACCAACTTCTCTCAGGAATTAGTTACCACATAAACTCTCACACACGCACAAATTGTCTGAAGTACTTTAGGTTATTCACTCACTCTTTCTTCTTTTCTCTCTTCCACTGTGTCTATTTCACTCCCCTTGCTTTTTTCTCCTGCCAGTGCCTTTGGTGTGAAAGAAATGCCAAAAACAATCAAGGAAATTTGTAAAATTGTAAGATCTCTACTGACTCAGGCTGTTTCCCTAAAGGGGAAAAAAAAGAAATTTATATAAAGTTAAAACAAAATTTCATATGAAGTGTGTCATTTGTATTTGCAGAATTAAAGGACTCCTTTATTATAATGTTCTTTTATCTCACCTCGTGTCATTAAAATATAGGACACTGGCAGTAAAACTAAAAGTAAATATGCACATATCTTTATCCATGTAGGGAAGCAATAAATCTCCCTCAATGATAGCAGCTGTACTATAGCTATCATTTGAATAGTGCAGCTGCCACAACAATATCAAATTTTATAGTTAAAAAGCAGTCAAAACTTTAATGTTACAGTGGAGGTAGATATATATTACACTATAAATAAGCATCCTCTAATGAAGAAATAAAGCATGTTTATTTTTTTCCTAGACATACCACTGAATAGCATATATCTCGCCTACTGCAGTCTGTCTAGAGAGAACTCATTACACATGGGCGTCTCTAATACAAAACCCTGATTTATACTAATTAGGTTGGCTTTCATTGACAGCAACAAGAACTTGAAAATCTCTGGCCTGAGAGCAAACTTTACCTCTTTCTCTGAAATTTTGTTTTTCCATTCCTCCTTTAAAATATAAACTGGAAGAATTTTTGTTCTTTTCCTTCCATATACGTATTTTAAACTTGAGAGTTTGATTGGCAGAGGTGAGAGGTACATGCAGTTTGGGGAAATTGAATCTGGCAAATGTTTAAACCAAAAATGACCAGTTCCAGAGCAGGCTTATTCAGAGCTGTAGGATCTCAATCTAAAGATGGCATTATGAGGATTCTCCTGTCCTACCCTCGATGCCTTGTGGAATGTGGTTTCTGGGCCGGACACTAAGTTGCCAATACAAAAGTTTAGCTCTCTGCATGCATTCTGAAGATGCCAATTTTCTCCCAGTGGGGAAAGAGGAGTGTAGATAAATATACTACCAAAAAAAAAAAAAAAAAACCAACAATTTTCAGAGTCATATCAAGAGAGATTTTTTAAATGATTAAGTTGGTCCTATTCCACCAGCTGGTCAGTTGATAATTGAGCAGGATGCTTCCACAATATGGAGAACATGGGCATTTGCAACTTCTCTTTTGGAATATGTCAAATCTCTCCATTACTGCGCCAAGACAGTATATACTAAGCAGTCTGAAAATTCTGATAAAGGAGCCACCACACTTTTGGGAGTCTTGCATTTTGCAGTTCTTTAGTGTGCCTGTCACATTATGCTCGGTCAAATGGCATGTGGCACTACCAAAGTGACCTATTTGTGAATCGTTGTCTTTTTCCTTTGTGCCATAACTGGTATATTTGGCATTGAAGAAGCCACCTGAAGTAAAGTGCCCCTCATTCTATGGGTTTTAAACTTTCTCTCCTGGCATTGCCACCTAAAATACAGGTAAAGCAGGGCCAAGGCTGCTGCAAACAAAGCAGGGAATGTAGGATCGAGAAGCACCAAGAGAGCCTATACATGAAGTCCCACTTCTAGGCTGATATCAATGCACCAATCGGGCTGTGCTGCTGTAAGTAAATTGTACAAAACCCAAAAATGATATTAGTGTATTTCATGTACCATGAATCTTTGGGAAAATTTGTCCAAAAGCAGCAACTAGAAACATTGATTGTGTTGAGTGCATTGTAGTAAGAATAAACTTGGTGAATTGAACTAACTTCAAATTCAATTTGTTATTGATTTAAATGGTCCACAAATGCACATTGACACATTTGGGACATTGAATATTTGAGACAGACCATTTTAACAAATACTTATTAAGTTCCTCCCTAGTCCAGAGCCCAAAATGTATTATAAGTATTATGTATTTATATACATATAAGTAATGTTAGGCATTTTCTCAAGGCCTACAAGGCATACAAAAATATATTTCCTTATGTATGCTTAAAAAGATGTTGGATATTTTAAAAACAATATGTTCCTGGTTCTCAGAAAAGAAGAAATTAATTAAAGAACACCAGTGTATTTTACTAGGCAGTATCAAATACTCATTCTCACTTGATTGTAAATATCACCATTACAAAAGGATGTAGATATCCCCTCATTTTGAAGACAAGAAAATTGAGGCTCATTTTGCCAGTTGGATTGAGGAAGGCTTTGAAGATGAGTGGGTTTTCAATACTCAGAGATGGTGAAAGTGACTTTAGTCTTAGAGATCAACGTAAACGGAGACTCATAGTCATGAAAGCACCTAGCCCATTTGAGTACAGGCGAATTGTCTTTTGCCCTAGTGCATAGCAGATGTGTGCAGGAAAGCTGCAGAAACACTGGGTAAGTAAGTGCAGCAGAGGGAAAAGAGAAAAAGGTGTATAGAAAAGTTCCAGGCTATAAGTTTATCTGTTGATTAACCTATGTGGAAATGGTGTCATGGTCTAAATAAAAAGAAATTCGGGGAGGGCTGGGGTGGTGGGCTGGGGCGGGGTAAAAGACAGAAAACTGTACAATATCAACAATTAAAAAATACTGATTTTAAAAAAATAAAAGAAAAAATGGGAAAAAAAAAAAAAGAAATTCAGTTGGCGGGTGGCTAGGGGGATAGTGTCTTAGTCAGTAGGCTGCTCTACCGTGCCATAGATTGAGAGATTTAAAGAACACAAATTTTGTTCTGCATCATTCTGAAAGCTGGAAGTCCAAGATCAGAGGGCCCTCTTCCTGTCTTGTAGCAAACTGTCTCCTCACTCTGTCTTCACATATTGGAGAGGGAGATTATCTCTTTCATATCTCTTCTTATAAGGGTACCAATCTCATTCAGGTGGGTCCACCCCCATGACCTAAGTAACCTTCCAAAGATCCCACCTTCAAATACCATCACATTAGGATTAGAGCTCCAACACATGAATCTGGAGGCATATAAACATTCAGTACCTTACAGAGAGCATGTTAGAATGAGGTGTTAGAACCTATTACTCAATAAATTGAAAAACAGATCTCTCCTTCTTGTCTTGTTCCCAAGATCTGTTCTTACTTCTTTGTATAAATTACTAGGTACAACTGTGTTTTCCATGAAATGAGCCATTTAAAAAAGTAATGCTAATGTGTGCACTAATGCATGCATATTATGTATAGTCTATTATCTTAACTCTGGGAAATAAGAGTGGTCCTTCTGAACCAGAGCATACTGTTCCACAAACAATAAACACACAAATGAATGGCTGTGAGTGCCTTCATACTATCCTAAGATAGTAAGCACCTTGGAAGGAACATGCATTTTTTTTCAGGCCCCAGTGGCATCATGTACTTCCTGGAGACAATAATATTCCCATTTATCCCCAGGACACCTGGGAGAATCTGACTCACTATGCAAAGATATTGTTGAGAGCTTTGGATAAAAAGGAATAATAAACAACAAATCTACAGAGGAGAGAGCTCTCTGCAACTGCATAATCAGGACACTGGCAGAGAAAAAGATTTGCACTTTGTGTTTTGATAATTTCACAGTCAGTGTGGTCACAGTTTTGAAATAAGCCTGATCTTCCATGGACTGGAATGCCCACGTATCCTGAGTCTCAGACAGTATTGATGGAGAGAAGAAGGAGGTGTGCCAGGGAAGCTTCTGTGTTGGGAAGATGGGGATGGAGAAGTGGTTCCTAACCTCTAGCAAATAATCCAATTTGAACAAAAGTGAGTAAAGCTCATTTTCGGAGAGTCCGATGTGATAAGTCTTTTCATTTCCCAACTTACTTTTATGAGCAACACCAGGACATGGCAGCACATACATCTAATCACTATTGCCAGATAATGACAAATCTCTAATACCTTTTGTCATATTCCAGTGTTCGTTGCTAGTTTCATGTTTACAAGCAAATTGTTACCTCATAGTATGAAACACTGGCATTTACAGGAATACAGAAATTACTCAGTTCCCTGGAATTCCGCATGACAAATTAGTACTATGCTTTAACTCTAATAAATGTAGCTATAACAGAGTTTTTGTAAACATTCTTGAGATGTTCTTCTGGAGTAGCTTTATTTTGGCACCCTACTTTTCCTGCTTAAACAAATGAAAAGGTTGGCTGATATTGTCAAAATACAGCACTTCTGGTGAACCAAGAGCCATTTATTAAAATAATGTATTGATGCAGTGTCATAAAACACAAAATCATATTTCTGCAGGAAAAACCTATTAGTCTAAGCCAAGATTATTTTATTTTAAAAGAAAAATTATTGCAGTTGTGAATTCTGAAAGTAATACGATGCGGTTCAGACCTCGGTCTTTCAGAGGCTGACCAGACAGCTTCAATGCACCACGATACGTTATGTAAAAGAGATATTTATACAATTAACGAGTCTTCTCGTCTTTGTAAAAATGCATTAGAAAGTATATTCAGGATTTCTTATGGCTCAAAATAGCTAATTTAAGCACACAAATATGATTTTTGTATAGCTGTTGTAAGGCTTTACACTAACACATACGCAAGTGTGACAACACCCAGACTCCGCACCCACACACACTCCTCCTGGAGGATCAGGGCTCTCCAGAGCTGACCACTTCCCTGACATGGTCTTAATTGTGTCTTTTGTCACAGCACTGCACTTTTTGCTCTAAAGGTTTCAGCACTAAAAAGTGGGGAGGTGAAGCCATAGTTCAATTCAATTTATTTTTATATTGCCTCTCATACAAAGTCTCTCAAAACGTTTTACAGTAAGAGATAAAATAATCATATAACACTTGCCCATATTTGAAACAGCTGTGATCACCCAGACAGCAAGGGGGTAAATCTGTACACAGTCATGGGTCAAAGTCCCTGGTGAAGCACCCCTGGTTTAGAAGCCATATAAATGAACATTGCAGCAGAGTGGTATGGCCATATAATATCACTCATCAAGCCCCACATTCTCATGGGAGAAGTAAGAGATTTCATTTTTCTATTCAAATAAAAAATTATCTCTCCTAAACCTGCAGTGATCTCAAATGGTGACCAGTTTCCTCTCATATGCAAAACTAAAGAGCCAAAAGCACAGGAACATGTTTTCTTTCTATTGTTGCCAATTACTTTAATCACACATGATTTATGGCTTCCTGGAAAGCAGTTATTCTGGGGCACCTCTTTTCCTTGTCTGTGTTCCATATTTTGGCCCCAAGAGGTAAAGAAGAAAGGCTGGTGGAAAGACTAAAAGAGGTGATATTTCTTTTAGTCAACCTATAGCCAAAAATTAAAAAAAAAAAAAAATAAGCTTACACTTGAGACTTGAAAACTCAGAATGAATCAATGGCACTCTGGGGCAGGAAGAGAGATATGAGGGAGAGTGATGGGGAAAAAAATTTTGCTAGTTAAGACAGCCCAACTTAAATAATAATTTTCATTAAAACAATTAAAAAATAAAAACTAATGTAAAGAAAAGATAATGAAGAAGCCAATCCTTGCAAAAGGAAAGCAGGTCAAATCAATATATCATGTGTGTTTCGCTTTTAATTTACAGAAGAGCTGTACTGCACTTGATGTAAGACAATTGGAGTTGTTACTATTCTCTGAGAATGATAGAGCTATCCAGTAGGGGAAGAGAGTACAGTCAGCAGTTGAAAGCTACCACGTTTGCAAAGATATTCTTTTACAGAACAAATAACAGCTTGAAATTACCAGGCTCCAGTGAAAGTAATTCTCCAAAAAGAAGTTTCTATCTCAACCCCACTCCAGCCCTGTCTCAAAGTTTTCGAAGTATGAAGACAAAATGTTCTCTATCAAAAACATATTTTCAAAAAGTGCAAAAATCAAAAGAAAAAGAGCCTCTGACTCCAGAAAAATTTACAGTATTCCTATTAGCAAATAATCAAAAATGTATTCATTTTGGAAGCATGTTTCTCAAAGGATCCGAACCTTTTGCATTCTCTCCTTCTTGAATAGATCCACGTCTTTATAATACATAATAACAAAACAGAATATATTGTAACTCATTTTTTGACCTTTTAAGATTTCTGTCACTGATTGTCAGAGTTGAGAACTACTTTCTATCCTGAGGTGATGGATTATTTAATTAACCATTGACCTTTTCTCAACATTTGTTGACAATGAGCACAGTCCCATGAAAGCTGCCTGCTTTGGATATTGGTCAATTCAACATTGTTTATCAACAGGAGAATTCCATTTCTCGTAACTTAAATCAAATAACTAGAATTACTTTTTGCTATTTATTTGTTCAAATCTATTTTCAAATGAATTTATGTATGCTTCCTTTTCACTCTCTATTAGAAAAGAACAATAGGTTTACTTTACCTGTTTAAAACAAATTCCACGTCAACAAACACATGTCTGATGAAATTTGAGTCAACAACAACAAAAAAAATCCTATTTTCTAGTAATGAATCTTTCAGAAAAAGTTGCAGCAACTAATTTCTAATGATATACACTGATCCAGGTCTCCCAGGAAGGAATGTAAGGCAGACCCTTGGGAAAGTCCAAATATAATCTGTGTTGCATAATGATGTTTTGGTCAATGATGGACCACATATTTGATGCGGGTTCCATAAGATTAAAATAGAGATGAAAAAGTCCTATCACCTAGCAAAGTCACAGCTGTCATAACAATGCAGTGTAACACACTGTTCACATGTTTGTGGTGATGCTGATGTAAACAAACCTACTGTGCTGCCAGGGTATCAAAGTACATTACATGGAATTATGTACAGTACATATAATATTTGATAATGATAATAAATGACTATGTTATTGGTTTATATATTTACTATACTATACTTTACATTGTTATTTTAGAATGTACTCTTTCTACTTATAAAAAAAGTAGTTTGCACTCTGGCCGAGTGGCTCAGTTGGTTGGGGTTCATCCTTGCACCAAAAGGTTATGAATTCAATTCCCAGACAAGGCATACATGTAGGTTGCAGGTTTGATCCCCAGTTAGGGTGTGTAAGGAGGCAGCCAATCAATGTTCTCTCTCACTTAGATGATTCTCTCTCTCTCTCTTTCTCTCCCCCCCACCCCTGCCTCTCTCTTGATCTCCCTTCCCCTCTCTCCAGAATCAATGAACATAGCATTGGATGAGGATTAAAAATAATGTTTGCTATAAAACCATATGTCATGTTACGCCAGCAGCAGTGTCACACATCTCGTGTTTACTGTGTTTCTAGAATGGATCATTTTTTCTTGTGCTGATTTAATCCCCTGATGTTTTATACAGTAACATGCTGTACAGACATGTATCCTAGAAGCAATAGTCAATACCCTATAGCCTAGGTGTGCAGTAGGCTGTACCATCTAAGTTTGTGTAAGGCCACTCACTCTATGATGTTTACGCAATGACAGAATTGCCTCATGATGCATTTCTCAGAACTTACCCCAACTTAACTGTTGAATGACTATACTTCTCCATAAATTCCATTCATTGGTAAGGGAAATATTCATGCAATTTTCCAAGGGCTATTTTCTCCATAGAAGATAAAAAGCTATGAAATATTTTTGGCTAAATGATAAAATTAGAATTTTTTTGTTTGAATGACTTACTTGTTTCAGTCCTTGTGGTAAGTAACATCTTCAGGTACCTTTTCCCAGAGCCCCACACCTACCTACTTTCCTCTTAGAAAGGATTTCTATCTAGGAGGCCAGGGGTTGAGGCTTTCAGTACTGCAAGCACAGATCAGAATTATCATGGAGAATGTTTCATTTTTGCAGACACTTCTGCTCCTAGAATCAAGTAACATGGTACTTCAGAAAAGGGGAAAGTTTTCAGAAGATCCAATTGGCTTCTTTATCTATGGGTATCAATACTATGTGTTTAGCTCTCAAAGATTAGTTTAAGTCCGCAAAGTGTGATTGAGGGTATACCACAATGTAGACATTTGGAGATATACAGCTCCAAATGGGAGTATTTAGTCCTTTTCCTTTCTGGATGGTACTGTGCACCTCATTTATTTTTTTATCGCCTTCTTTTTCTTACCTATAAAATGGGAATGAAAATACCCACCTCTCTCATTTACTATGAAATCTGAGGGAAATACTATATGCAAAGATCCTGGCAAATAGTACAACAAAAATCTAATAAAAACAAAGCTGTTTTTATGTAATACTGAATTTTCTATTTTGTCATGTAGATATGGCCATTATCTCTGCAAAGTGGAATACAATATATTAGAGATATTTCAGCAACAACTGAAGTCCATTTCCATCTCCCTGGGAGTCTACAGTGTTTAAAGACATGACATTATGGAAGTATATTGTCCTCTTAATTTATGTTAATTTTTAATGTTAGCAGTATGATACGATGTATATGGAAGCCTGTGTGTGTGTGTGCTCTGTACACAAACACAATTTGCACACACACAAATGTTGTGGGGTGAAAGTGTTTTGACCCTGAGAAAGCATATTTTTATTAAAGCCTAACTCTAGGACATAACATAAGGCATTAATAGTAATAATGACCATTTTTGTTTGACGAGGAAAGAAATTCTGAAAATGAGGGGTGTTTTAAAATTAGCAAAAAAAGTTGTGTATATATTGATTACATTTTAACAATTGTGACTGAAATTCAACTATATGATTATATCCAGTGAATCTGGGCATGCAACTATAATTTATGTTATTTTCTCATAGATCTGTTAATCATAATGTTTCCTCTGGCATCTATCAATTTCCCTTCAAACCCAAAGAGCTTATCTCCTGTTAGAACAGAATATAAGGCATATCATCAAACATCTAGATGCTTAAGTTGTACATTGGATACATGAGTGACATTAATGTAATATTATGATCTATCTCTGTTAGCATGTACATCACCGAAACATAGGCTCTTGAAAGTCTTTGACAGTGGCTGCCCGTCCCATGTCAGCGTCAATCCACACCAGGATCACAAGAATGAACAAATGTGAAAGGAGAGGCTGTACCAATTACAGACGAAGGGGCACTATCTACTCCCACCATTTGATGTGATTTATTTGGCTGTCCTTCTGCATTTGTAGGCAGCAGATTGTAGCTGTTTATGAAGTGACAAATGGTATTCAATGACATTGAGTGACTTCTCTAATCAATTTAACTTGCTTAAAAAGTGGTCATGAATCGCCGTATTTGTTAGTGGATACAAAAAGTTTGAACTTTTTGCACTAAAAACATATTCCAAATATGTACCCCAAAGAGTAAAAGGAATAAATAAAACATTAGTTCAATGATAAATGTTTTTTCAAAAGAGTTTTAAAAACGTTTTATGAGGATTTTGTCAGAGAAGTGGCATTTTCTATTGATTTGAGATAAATTCTTTTCTTTTTCTTGGTCAGTTTTATTTTGGGGAAGGGAAGCACATGGTTATCTATATAAATGAATTATTCTCTGATGGAAAAGTAAAGCAATTTAACTAGGGTTCTTAGTGAAATAATTGAGGCTTCTATTACATAAAAAGTCTTCGGGCTTGTGACTCCAGATACTGACTAAAGTTTTCAATTATTGTTTAGCCCTTTTTAACAAAAACTATTTTGGTCTAAGTGATTTTACTAATGAATTTATTAAATTAATTATACAGTTTTTCAAATTATCACCTATTACGCCCAGGTTTGATGACATGAGCAGAAGCTGTTTCCCTTCAACACTGAAAAACTATATACACTTTTAAACTTAACAACTATTTAAAACAAGACTTTTGTCTCACATACATTACTAGCAAAATGAAATAAAGTCACAGGCTGAGCTAACCTTACACAAGTGTATTTACATATTTATTTCAATTTATTAGACATAGGTAGTCTTTTACATTCTTGATTCCAACTACTACAACTATAAGCCAAGAATGATTTTTCTATCTCTGTATTATTCAAATTTATTAAACAATATTTCATATTTGTTTGACACCATGTCAAACTCAGGACTCCTAAAGAAGTGCTGCAGCTTTGGAACTGTTATGCTTTCTTGGACTTTAATCATTTTTGGCAAGGCTCCATTTCCTGTCAGAAAGTGAAACAGCTTTGGAATGTCATTTTCACGAAAGAAAACAGAGAGAATCCGAGAGGAAGCTCTCCTCCACTCCAGATCCCCTAAGATACCCAAACACGCTCACAGGAGGGCTGGAATACATCAAACATTAGCAGAGGGAAAAGGACACAATTTTCCCACATTAAAATACATGGGTAAAGTTGAACTTCTGCTAAAAATAGTTCCCATGACTAATCCTATTAAGTTTAAAAAATTGGGCAGTATCTTCCTTGAAGCAGAATTACTCTCTTCCATCACACTGTGCTGCTGTCCGCCCTGCCCCCCCAAACCCAGCAGCCCCTCAAAGTTGGGCCCTCAACTTTCCCTTTGTAATGACATTAGGAGGAAAGGGAGAGAGAAAGAGATGGGACTATGTTTTTTACTTGGTTCTCAGATATCAAAGGAAACCAAAAATAAGATATACAGATTAAAATGATCTCAAAATACCAAAAATTCTGAACAGCAATACACTGTCCTTATATATCAGCAATGTTTTCCCACTCACTCTTGGACTCACTGACTGTCCCCAGAGAGCAATGAGATTGCAGAAAGCAGATTAAATTTACTCTGAGCTGCGCCACTTCAAGGCCCAGACAATGTTGGATGCAGAAATCGAGCAACAAATGTAAAAAGTCTACACTACTCAGGGTATGGAAACCTCCTTTTTTTGCTGCACGTGACATCATTTTACCGGATAGGGAGAAGGAGGGGGCGAAATGAATCACTGAAAATGCCGGACAAAATTGAATGATTTTGAACCAAGCACCTACGTTGTGTAAGAGAGTGGAGAACATTGGTCTCCCACCGTCCTGCAGCTCAGACTGGTGATGGATGTTACTTTGGTCTTTTAGAGGGGAAGGTATAGAAATATAAAGTGCAGAAGGAGTCATTAGGGACTGTGATGTCGACATACGTTAGCTAGGTGACTAGCAGTGGTGACGTTCAGCTGCAATGACTCCTAAACCCAGCTGATGCCATTAACACACTAGATCTAATGAACCCCACAGACCCCATTAAAGCAGAAAAAACAAAATGACAATTAGAGAATGGCTTTTAATGAAATTATCATTTCAAAAAAGGAGAGGGGATAGATGCCATTTAAGAAACCTTTGTGGGACCACTGGACAATCACTTAACCACTAGTTTTAAAGATCAGGCAGGTAATCTATCCCTAATTATAATGAAATACTTTATAATATATTGGTGTCTTCTTAAGTAAAGTGGATCAACTTTCTAATTTTGTATTAGTATGCAGAAAATGAATTGACCAAATGATTTGAGATTTTCCAAGTTGTCACTATAGTGTACAAATGCTTGTAGTTACACAAGTCATTAAGAAAAACGTCCATTCTTGGGGGCTCTACATTGAATTGTACACATTTAGGCTAATCCACAATTCATAGCCATTTAAGTGTTGGATCTTATCCTCTTTGTATTGTACTTCATGGAAAACTGTGACCTAGAACTCCCTCAGTGTGCTGTTCCATACAGAGAGGATTCTTTCACCTTCTAAATAACCACATTTTTCAGTTTGTCTCACATGTATAAAAGGATCTAGCTAAATAGTCACCAAAGCAGTTAAGAGGAAATTTTTGAATTCTACCAAAGGAAAGAAACTCAGCATAACAGGCAGTGCAGCGAACAGGAAAGAACGTGGGTCCTGGAGCCACACTGCCTGGGTTTAACTCTCAGCACTGCTACTTACTAATTCTAAAGTTGTAATTTCTGCAACATTGTTTGGCCAACAGAAAAAAAAGAAATATAAGGAATTAAGAGAGGCAAGGAGCAATTGAAAGTAGCAAAAAGTGGTTTTCGTCTCCTTTGGAGCATCAACCCTGTAATTCCCACAATGCTGAACATACCATTGTGAGTCAGTCCAGGAGTTTTGGCCACGGCCTTTTGTGGATATACATGGTTTGTCCTCCATCTGAACCACGCAGCAACACATCTGAATCACTGTCCCCTGGGCCCAGTAGGGTCCAGAAAATATGAATTTAAACTTTCAGAAACTTTGTACAAAACTTGTATGTCAACAAACAGAAACAATTCACAAGGATAAACCATCACTCTTTAGAGCAGAAACATTCCACATCTAGAAAGGCTTCAATTTTATAAGCCATTTATGAAAGTTTCAGGGCAACATGACCCAAGCTCAGAGAACTTCAGGTTACTATTTAAGGAGCCAAATTACAATAGATATTTTAATTTTAAAATAAACAAAGAAATTATCATTTTGCAATACAGTATATAGGCCCCATTTTAGCAGATGTGGGCATATGTGGAAATATAAGCCTGTTTTTCTAGCCTTAGGGATTCAGGTTATGATTCAGATTCCTGTGTTCTAATCCTACTTGGCCTCGAACTGTGTAACTATTTACTTCAACTCTTTGTGCTTAAGTTTCTTTGTAATGTAAAATGGGGACAATAATCATAGCTAACTTATGGGATTATTGTAAGAACTAAATGAGATAATACACATTAAGCACTTAAAACATTAATTAGCACACCTAAAACCCACAATAAACATCAGTTATTGTAATCCACTGCGCCAGATATTGTAGGTGTCTATCATGTTATGTGAAATTCTGAATTCTAGATTCCTGGGGACCAATTCCCCTTCTCATGCGCCTATATGCAATGCACGTCAGCTCACCTCTGGTACAAATTCTGCCATGAGTGTTTCTTCTACTCAGGTCCTCTCCAATTCCTCTGCATCAGTAACGGCCCTAAATTTTAGGAATCCAGTAAAACCATCATCTCTTATTCCACTCTGTGTTACTTTCTCTGTCCTAATTCTATCCACAGGTGGACTAATTCCTTTGGTTATTGATTATGAGCCTTGATGTCTCTAAAATCAACATTCAGGTCTTACAACCCAAGAGAACCTCTTCTCAGCATAAACCTATCGGGATTTATTGGCCAGCTGAGTTCACTGACAGTGAATGATTCAACAGCACCTTACCTTTCATGGCTGCTTTTGTGTTGGCTTCTCTGCAAGCCGAGCACTGTGGTCTAAACCCGGATTGCTGAAGAATGCCTGTAGGGGGCTAGTTCACCAAAGATCGACTGACAAACAGCTTGCCACAGCTCTAATGGTGAGACATATAAAATGCATCATACATTAAATTTAATGTTGTCTCATTAGTCTTAATTAGATTCCCACATTATACCAGGATTATGATTTCTCTCTGTTTATGTTTTTTCCCTAAAAATGAGTCCACCCCAGATAATACTTCAGTGTACTTTTTGAACTTCTGAATAAAAATGTCCAGTAATAGATTAATATCAACAACATTCCTGATCTTATAAAATAATACCCAAAGAAAGGCCAACTAAATTATTATGTGTAAGAAGTTTTATGTCATGCATAAATCCTATAAAAGAATAATTCGGGAATAAACTTAAAAACCGCAAACATTTGTTCATTAAGAAAAGTAATTGGTCTATTATTTCCTTTGTTTCTCTTTCTGTCATTATACTTAATATGTAATATGTTTTTTCAAGAAAAGAATAGTTGCTCCCTGCCTCTTCTCCCCCATCCCATAGTTTAGCTTCTCTTTTTATCGGCATCTATTGTGAAGGCATATCACATTCAGTATCACCATGTAGCTATTAAAGAATAAGAAAATTGAGAAACCATAGAGTGTGATCATTTTTGAATACTAAAGAAGTTGAGGCCCAGAAGTTGTAGAAACTGGTGGAGTCATAGAAGTAATGGTGGATCCATCATCAGAAGCCAGGTTTTCGGGCCCACGATCCCTCACATAGATGATCAATTCCATCATGTACCTGAGCATATAGTTGGCTGCCGTGGTCCAGATGCACCCTGCAATGCAGGTCACCTAATTTCTGACTCTGGATTCATGTGTTTGTGCAAATGAAACAACTGAACAGACTCTGTAATACCTATTGCTTGGCTGAATTTCTACCAGTAATCCCACACTCATTTAAAAATAAAGTAAATCAAGTCTGTTAAAAAGAATACTTCAGCTCTCTGTCACTGGACAGTGAAAGGTTTGGTGGTGTGGAAGTCTTCAAAGACTGTATCTCATTCAAGTCTATATGCTAGTCATTTAAGGAGTATAACAGACATTACAGAAGGGGTTAAGAAATTCAAGGGGTTAAGAAATTCAAGGGGACATTACAGAAGGGGTTAAGAAATTCTATAATTCTATAGATTCAAGAGCAGCCAGTTTTTCTGTTAAGAGGGGATATATTTATTTATTATGTTGTTCTCCTTGTCTTCCTGGGCAGCCAGTTGACTCCAGCAGCAGCAGAGAGCTGGCATATGCTACTGCACAACAAAGTCACCTCTGGGAGAAAAATCAAGGATTAGGGGCTGTTGGGAACTGCCCTGCCTGGTTTCAGGAGCTGTAAGCCCCCTCATGGCTAAGGCTGAGTGCGTGACCTTCGGACTGTAAGCCACTAAGGAGACAAAATTATCTCCCCGGCAGGAGCACTGTTTCTGCTTCATCCATAACTGGCCCCCAATGCTTGGTCGGTTAGCCAAGGACGGGTAAGATCCCTCAAGGAAGGGGTCACCTAAGACAGGCACGATCATGTGGGAGGCCTTCAAGGTCTCCCAAGTCCTTACTTGGGGGCTACAGCAAAAGGGGGTGATGGACCCTGGCCCCTCACCCCTCAGCTATCCTGACATAGCCTGAGTCCTCATTCTGTCTGCGAGAAGTTTCCTAATCTCTTGGTTCCTTGGCTGACTCTGCCTGACTTAAGCCTGAAACAATGACAGAGGGTGGTGCAGCTCTGTGCTGGGTAGGGCGGGCTCCCTGGGTGATCAGGCCTAAGAAAGAATATGTAGAATCCTGTGAAACCTGCTTTGCTAAGAATGCTCTCAATTAAATGATAAGGGTCAGAGCAGGAAATGAGTTTGTTTCCCAAAGTTTTGTAGCCCTTTAGCTGACAGACCCTGACTCAGAATAAGCCCTCAGAGTTCTTTGTATGTCATCTATTATTTGATCCTTACTGTCTGACAATGATTAATGAGCTTTACCTGTATCCCTGTGTAAAATGAACCCAATAAAAGCCATTGAGGAAAAGGCTCTTGGCCCTTCTCCTTTGAGAGATCGGCCACCTTTCCTCCCCAAGCAGATCATGTCTTGGTAGGCTTTTTCTCACCTGTGGCAGCTGGGTGGGGCCCTGCTGGTGGAACCCCCCTGCCACAAGGAGCCAAACAAGGAAAGAAGAAAATGAAGAGAAGATATCAGAATCAAACAATATTCTTGTGCAATTTGGAAATACATGGAAAACATTTAAAATGTGTTAGTCCCTTGAAACTATGAGCAGGGGGGACAGATAGCCATGGAGAAGGCTGGGAGGTTTGGGAAAAGTCAGTGGATGCTGATAGGTCAAAGCACATTGTAGGCGAATTACCTTTTGGACACTGTCAATATATTCATTTCTGTAATCTATATATTTTGGAAATAAAGACCTATTAGCAAATCTAGCAAAAAAAAAAAAAAAAAAAAAAACCCTACCTGTCCATCTGTGAATTTATCCAATTACTATGGTCATTTTCCAACATTCTATTTAGTAGTTGTTAATTTAATGACCCCACATGCCAGCACCCTGGACACATATTTTAAATCCTGAAGTTTCTAGCACATTTTTAAACACTCCCAAAGCAATCCCAACATTTTCAAGTTAGAGAAATAAATCATATTTTGTTGGAAAAACTTTTGGTCACAAAGTGGAACATTTAAATAAAGTAATATTTGAAAATTTTATGAAGTATAGGAAGAAATTTTAAAAAGAAAAAGACATATGAGGTAGGATAAAAATGGAATTTATTTATAAAAATGTGTATTTAATCTTACATATTTAAACTTTAGTCACTTTCAAAGTACTCTGCATTTGATGCAATACACCTATTGAGGTGTTTTTACCACTGCTCAAAACTGTTTTGAACTCATTGATTTTGATATCTTTTAGTGCTTCAGCCATTTTTGTTTCACCTGTTCCACATCTGCAAAACATTTCCCTTTGAGGACTTTTTTCATGTAGAGAAACAGAAAATAGTCACTGAGGGTGAGATTAGGTGAATAGGAAGGATGGGGAGTGGGGGGTCATATCATTTTTTGGTCCAAAACTGCTGAACATTCAGTGTGCTGTGGGCAGGTGCACTTGTAAATCACCCATCAGGAAATGGGCAAAGATGTTGAAAGAGTCTTCAAAAAAAATTCACTGAAGCTGAATGCAACCTCTCACAACAATGGCAGCTGGTACACTGATACAGATGGGGTCCTAGAACACTCACCTACTGAGGGAAGCCTGCACTACAAGGAGCATGACCTTCAGAACATAATTTCAGCATTTTTGGTGTGCTCCCTCATATGTGATATAAGAATTCATAACTTAAATTTTTGTAATTCATGATATAATCACAATATTTTAGTGTGCATATATTAGAATACATGTACAAGCTTTTAAAACTTAAGCTTTAAATACCAGAAAAAGGTGTCTCATGAAATTCTAATAAATTTACACTGGGAGAACCAATTCTATAGTCATGTGATGAAATGGACAGTAGCTCTGCTATAAAACTTTTGGTTTAGTAGCAAGCTATCAAACCACCCACAAACTGTCAAAATATTCTGTACACCTTAAAGTTACAAATGTCTGACTCTTTGTGATTTATGGAAACATTATTTATAATGTATTTTTCTGTTCATTTCTGTCCAGTGCTACACCTTTTATAAACCTACTGATTAATATCAAACAGTGAACAAATCTGACAAGCAGGATTACCAATCTAACAAAACTGTTTATAAAGTGAATGAAAAAAGAACACCATTTCCAGGCAGTGTACTTAATAATAAAATCCTGTTGTACTTTAAGTGGTGAAGGGATTACTTAACTGTCAAAGTCCTTTTAACCGCTAAGAGCTGCCACATTAAAGACACACTATTCAAAAAACTAGCAGACTATTTCAAGCTAGTTTATTCATTATTATCACATTTTCTTATTTAAATATAATTTATGCATATAAAAAACAAATTCAACTACTTGAAATTATATTATCTCTCCCTAAGGCATTTTTATGGTAGAGAATAAACAAAAATTAATTCTTCTGATAGAGATTTAAAATAATTTTTATACATATTATACAATTTTTTCAAGAAGTATAATATCAGTACATTTTATGAATTATATTTGAACATTTTTCTTTAGAAAATAAACTTTTATATCATGAACATCATAACTTCCATGAGATACTTTTCAAAGCTTTTTAATTTTGATAAACATGCTAGTTACATGGATAGAATTATAAAACTATAGTTTATAGATTTAAAAAGTAAAGTTTTTAACTCCATAATCATTCAGGCTATTGGAACATTAGCAACAAGTGAAATAATTTGTATTATTAAAGTCAATTACTGAAATCAATCAAAATCATAAGTGAATTAAAAGTTAAATAAAACTAACCTAAAACTCTTTAAGATTATAAAATTCCACTGCATAGTAATCCATTGTGTAAATGTGGCACAGTTTTTTGATCCACTCATTTACTGACGAGGGGCACTTAGGTTGCTTTCAGTACTTGGCTATTGTAAATTGTGCTGCTATGAACATCAGAGTGCATAGGTTCTTTTGGATTGGTGTTTCAGAGTTCTTAGGATATAATCCCAGCAGTAGAATTGCCAGGTCAAAAGGCAATTCCAGACTTCTGGCCAAGATGGAGACACACTGTGCCTTCTTGAACAACCAAAAGAAGGACATCAACAATTTAAAAACAAAAAACACCCAGAAGGACAGAAAATCGAACTGTATAGATGTCTGACAACTAAGGCGTTAAAGAAGACACATTCATCCAGACCGGCTAGAGGGGCAGAGTCGGGCATCAGAGAAGGGTAGGGCTCGTGGCAAAGCGGTGGCTGGAAGACCCAGCAAGGTGGCAGATTGGGGCAGGGGGGAAGGCTGCAGCTGGCATACAGGGTGGTCCCACATTCACGTGCAGATAAACCAGGTGAAACTGGGGAGCATGACGGACTGCACAACCCAGGATCCTAGTGCAGGGAAATAAAACCTCAAACCACTGATTGAAAACACTTGTGGGAGTTGAGGTGTTGGGAAAAACTCCCAGCCTCACAGGAGAATTTGTTGGAGATACCCACAGGGTCCTAGAATGTACACAAACCCACCCACATGGGAATCAACACCAGAAGGGCTAACTTTGCTAGTGGGAAGCGGGGAATGTGACTGAAAGCCGGTAGAGAGCTGAGCAAGAGCCACTGTACCCTCTCGGACCCCTGCCCCACATACAGCAACACAACCCAGCAATGTGGGTTACCCTGCCCTGATGAATACCTAAGGCTCCACCCCTCACTACTTAACAAACATGTCAAGATAAAAAAACGGCCCAAATGAAAGAACAGATCAAAGCTCCAGAAAAAATACAACTAAGCAATGAAGAGGTAGCAAACTTATCAGAAGCACAGTTCAAAACACTGGTAATCAGGATGCTCACAGAACTGGTTGATTTTAATTAGATGAAGAAAATGAAGGCTATGCTAAGTGAAATAAAGGAAAATGTATAGGGAACCAATAGTGATGGGAAGGAGACCAGGACTCAAGTCAACGGTGTGGACCAGAAGGAAGAAAGAAATATCTATCCAATCAGGAAAGAATGAAGAAACAAGAATTCAAAAAATTCAGGAGAGGTTTAGGAACCTCCAGGACATCTTTAAATGTTCCAACATCCAAATTGTAGGGGTACCAGAAGGAGAAGAGGAAGAGCAACAAGTGGAAAAGTTATTTGAACAAATAATAAAGGAGAACTTCCCCAATCTGGCAAAGGAAACAGACTTCCAGGAAGTCCAGGAAGCTCAGAGAGTCCCAAAGAAGTTGGACCCAAGGAGGAACACACCAAGGCACATCATAATTACATTACCCAAGATTAAAATGAAGGAGAGAGTTCTAGAAGCAGCAAGTGATAAGGGAACAGTCACCTACAAAGGAGTCCCCATCAGACTGTCAGCTGATTTCTCAAAAAAGAGACCTTCCAGGTAAGAAGGGGCTGGAAAGAAGTATCCCAAGTCACGAAAGGCAAGGACCTACATCCAAGATCACTCTATCCATCAAAGCTTTCATTTGGAATGAAAGGGCAGATAAAGTGCTTCCCAGATAAAGTCAAGTTCAAGGAGTTCATCATCTCCAAACCCTTATTACATGAAATGTTAAAGGGATTTATCTGAGAAAAAGAAGATAAAAAACATGTACAGTAATATGACAGCAAACTCTCAATTATTAACAACCACACCTAAAACAAAAACAAAAGCAAACTAAGCAAACAGCTAGAACAGGAACAGAACCACAGAAATGGAGATCATATGGAGGGTTATCAACAGGGGAGTGGGAGGGGGAGGGGAGGAAGGTACAGAGAATAAGTAGCATAGATGGTAGGTAGAAAATAGATAGGGGAAGGGCAAGAATAGTATGGGAAATGTAGAAGCCAAAGAACATATGTATGACACATGGACATGAACTAAAGCGGGGAATGTGGATGGGAGAGAGTGTACAGGGTGTAGGGGAGTGAAAGGGGGAAATGAGGCAACTGTAATAGCATAATCAATAAAATATATTTTTAAAAAAATTTTTAAAAGGCAGTTCCATTTTAGTTTTCTGAGGAAATTCCACACTGTTTCCTACAGTGGCTATACCAGTCTACATTCCCACCAACAGTGCAGTGGGGTTCCCTTTTCTCCACATCCTCTCCAACACTTGTTGTTTGTCAATTTGTTAATGATGGCCATTCTGACAGATGTGAAGCAGTATCTCATTGTGGTTTTAGTTTGCATCTCTCTTATGGCTAGTGAATCTGAGTATCTTCTCTTATGTCTCTGGGCCCTTTGTATGTCTTCCTTGGAGAAGTAAGTGTGTGTTCAAGTCTTTTGCCCATATTTTAATTGGGCTGTTTGTCTTCCTGGAGTGGAGTTGTGTGAGTTCTTTATATATTTTGGAGATCAAACACTTGTCTAAGTGTGAGGGGCACCGCCTGCAGAACGCCCTGTCTGTCACGGATGAAAATAAAACTACCAAGACATGATCTGCTTGGGGAGGAGAGGTGGCCAAACTCTCAGAGGAGAATGACCCAGAGCCCTTCCTCACTAGGCTTTTATTGGGTTCCAACACACAGGAATACAGGTATGTCAGGTGGCAAGGATCAAACAATGGTTAACATTTCAAAGAAATCTGAGGGCTTAATCTGAGTCAATGTCTATCAGGAAAGGGGGTTGCAAAACTTTGGGAGACATACTCATTTCCTCCTCGGACCCTTATCATTTAAATGAGAGTACTCTTAGCAAAGCAGTTTTCACAGGACTTTACGAATTCTTTCTTATGCCCGATCACCCAGGGAACCATTCTGGCTGGCACAGGACTACACCGCTCCCTGTCATAGTTTCAGGCTTTAAGCCAATTAGGCTCAGGAAGCAGAAGACATCTCCCAGACGGAAATGGGGACTCGGGCTATGTCAGAATAGCCAGGGGGCAAGGGTCCGTCACCCCCTCTTTGCTGCAGCCCCCTGAGTCCTTCCATGAGGCCTCCCAAGTGGTTGCATCTGGCTTAGGTTGCCCCTCCCATGAGGAGTCTTACCCGTCATTGACTACCAACCAAGCCTTGGGGCCAGAGATAGATGAGGCAGAGATAGATGACGCTCCTGCCAGGGAGATAAGCTTTGTCTCCTTCGTAGGTCACATCCTTGTGACAGAACAGACCCAGATGAAGTGGGTCCCTAGGCTCTTACACGGCCCACCATCAGGTGAGGATTACAGCTCCTGAGACCAGGCTGAACAGTCCGCAATATCTAAGGTATCATCGGCAAATATGTTTTCCCATCAGTTGGTTCTTTTTTTCATTTTAATTCTGTTTTCTTTAACTGCACAGAAGCTTTTTATTTTGATGAGATCTCATTTATTTGTTATTTCTTTTATGTCCATTGCTCTAGGGGACATATTGGTGAAAATATTGCTGTGTGGAATATCTGAGAATTTCCTGCCTATTTTCTCCTCTAGGATTTGTATGGTGTCACCACTTATATTTAAGTCTTTTATCCACCTTGAATTTATTTTTGTGTATGGTATAAGTTGGTGATCAAGTTTCACTTTTTTGCATGTATTTGTCCAAATCTCCCAACACCATTTGTTGAAGAGGCTATTTTTACTCCATTTTATGCTTCTTTCCCTTTTATCAAATATTAATTGACCATATTATTTCTGGGCTCTCTGTTCTGTTCCATTGGTCTATGTGTCTGTTCTTATGCCAGTACCAGGCTGTTTTGATTACGATGGCCTTGTAACACAGTTTGATGGAATACTACACAGGAGAAAGAAAGAAGGAGCTCCTTTGCAACAGCACAGATGGAACTGGAAAACATTATGCTAGATGAAATAAACCAGGTGCTGAAAGACAAATACCATATGATCTCACCTATAAGTGGAACCTAATCAACAAAATGAACAAGCAAGCAAAATATAACCAGAGACAGTGAAATTAAGAACAAACTGACAGTAACCAGAGGGGAGGTGGGAGAGGATAATGGCGGGGGAGAGGGGGTAGGATTTTCAGGAACATGTATGAAGGATCATGAACAAAACCAACGGTGGGTAGGATCAAGGGTGGGAAGTGGGTACGGCTGGGGTGGGGGCAGGGAACGGAGACAACTATACTTAAACAACAATAAAAATATTTTTAAAAAATTTTCTTCCCTAAGTATTAAAATATAAAACTCTTTTCTTTGTTCTGTGGTTTCTCTTTTGACTTGTCATAGTATTTTCCTTTGCTTTTTAGTGAGTGCTATTCTATGTAAAGAAAAATTAAAAATTTAAATTATTAGTAAAGAGAGGATTATAAAATTCCCCAAACAAACAGGAAAAAAATCACACAAAAGACTTTTCCCATAATAATTCCAAATTGTGTTTTTGTTAGTATAGACAGAAAATTTTTAAACTCAATTTTAAGATTATTTCACATCTGCACATTGATCTTAAGCTGATGTCCATGGAAATCATAATAGAAAAAGTTTTGAAGACTCATACAGTAAGAAACAAAGGAGATATGATGAAATAATATCCCAGCATCTAATTAATTTTCTCCAAGTAAATAAAATAACTGTTGGTGAGAAGTAACATCACCAAAAAGTGGTGAAGTAACAAGCTTCATAGACCTGTCCCTCTGGGGAAGAGTTATTAAGCTGGCGAAAACTTTTTGAATCAATTCTTTTGAAACTCTAGAAACCAATAAAAAATCTTCCAACCACCAGGGGATTGCTGAATTAAAAAATGACCTGTTAAATTTTGGTATTTAGGAACATTCCTACCGGGTGACTGGCTGATGGCTGAGCTAATGAAAAGAGACTTTAGTGAGCGTACATTACAAAGGACATTCTTTGCAATGTACTAAAAAATAGACAACTGCAGTTCACAGGTCACAACTGTAAAATTCGG
Source organism: Glossophaga mutica (assembly GCA_039655065.1). Classification (NCBI taxonomy): domain Eukaryota; kingdom Metazoa; phylum Chordata; class Mammalia; order Chiroptera; family Phyllostomidae; genus Glossophaga; species Glossophaga mutica. Next base: position 75,548,889 of record CM077306.1, read on the forward strand.
GGAGGGAATAGAATCTTTTTTCCAGAGTTACAACACTACAATATACAAAATGTTCAGTTTTCAGCTAAAAATTATGAGACATGTAAGGAAATTTGGTAGATACCATACTTGAAGAAGCCTAGAGATTAAACATACTAGACAAAGACTTTAAATTAACTTCTTCAACATGTTCAAAGAGTTAGAGAAACCTATAGGTAAACAACTAAAGAAAAGTCAGGAGAACAAGATCTCAAAAAATAGAGAATAGCATCAAAGAGAGAGACATTATAAATACTCCATAGGCAGAGGTATCACTTGGTCCTCTAGCCTAGAGGATTTCCTAATAAGTTGGTAAATCTACCAAAAAGCAGGTTGACTTTGACAATCTGGGATTTCATTAATGTATGATTTTCATGATTGTTTTAACTGGAAAATACAGCATAATACTTGACATATTTACCACTTGTGATCTTTGGAACTTATATTGTAGTGATAACCATAGAACTAATCTACATACAAATTTTAGCATTATTAGTCCAGTAAGTCATTTTAAATTTATTAGTAGAATACTCATAAATGAATTAATCTGAATAAAATATATATAAAGATTATAATTAAGTTGTTAATGAAGTAATTCATCACAGTTGAAATATAACTAAATAAAAATTACTTTCAGTAAAGATCACTTTCAGTTAAATTTTGAAGTTTGCTCTATTTGTTCCTTCTCATTTTGTAATAGATTCATGAAAATTATATTATTTGATTTTCCTCAAAATTCTTGGACACATTACCTTACATTTTGTTTCCTTATTTCTTCTTTTTAAGCTTACTCATTAAAAGCTCTTTTGGATGACTAAAAGAATAAAATCCAATCTCCCCTCAAAAGTCATATTTCTTTAGGAAACAAAATTTAAATTTGAAAAAGAAGTCTAAGATTTTTAGTAGTAATTACTAAATATCTGGACTCCTTCTTCCGTGTCAATGGAATATACAATTGGTATTTATGGTTTTCCAGGTTCAGGGTTGGCAATTGATATATCTTAATTATTTTTCATGCTTATTTCAAGAAGCTCAATTTTGTAACCTTGAACACATAGGTAATATATACTATACAGACAAAATGACATGAAAATCACATCATGTGAGTAAGGATTGGCGTGAGAACAGAAGCTTGGAAGAAGACATATAACAAGCATTATTGTTGCTGTCTTTCTACAACTCTAACCAAATTTTCAAGCAGTTCTCCAGAGCCAAGCAGCTGCTGGGCCCAACAAGAATGTGGCTTCTGCAGGTATAAAAGATCTATGGGCCCCAGGAAGAAAAAGTGGTTTATAGAAGGCTGACTGCCCAGAACTAAGTGTAGCCAAGAATTGCTAAACTGAGTTCTCCCTACCACTGATAATCCAATTCCAAACTTCTGTTACAGAGAAAACGGGGAACAGAGAGAGTTTCATTTGCTACCCTAAAGGAGACTAGCATGCATGAGCAAAAAACACCATGAGTTTTCAGATGTGGACTACAAACCCTTCTATCATGTGGGAGACTACGACTGCACAAGCCAGCCAGAAGTTAAGCTGGCACAAAAGAGTAAGGAGAACAACAAGCTGGCCAAGGAAAATTACAGTGCTGCTCAGGGACAGCAGCAAGAGGGAGGTACCAAGCAGGACACTCAGAGTAGGCAGCTCCCCGTGAAACAGACCCGCAGAGAACATTGAAGAACTGACCCACCACAAAACAAACTCTCAGTGTACACAAAAAGATCCAAGTACATTAGGAAAAAATTCAACCAAGAATCATGATTATTGAACTTTAGTATCAATACGTAAATTGAAGGTGAGTATATTACTGATGAGATTTGAATAATTGTCCTGAGAGATTAAGAGAAGGAAATACCTCAAAGCACAGAGCAAAAAATACAAAGAAATGGAAATGTTAAAGAATAAGCTAAAAAACTTAGAGGACTTTCCCAGGAAATATACAAATAATGATTTATTAAATAAATCGCAGATGAATAAAGCCATGTTATACAGAACAATAAAAATCATGGAAAAATTTTAGGATGTCATGTATCTTACCTACTGTTAAGCTAAAAATGTTTTTTAAAGGAAGGAAAAAGGACATATTTGACAATGCAAATGAGTAATATAGCAAAATATAGCATAAATAAAGCCAATATGCACCTGTTAGAGATGGATAAATATCTGCAAAGAATGTGTGTGCATGTTCATATATGTACGTATAGAAATAGATGAAAAGATGGAGAAAATAAAACCAGAATGTGTCACTATTACAAACTACTTAGAACATGTAAAATTAATTTTTAAAAAAAGAACTCTAATTTAAAATGGAGTTGAGAGCTGGAAGAGAGAACGCTCATTCAGGAGTTACACAACTGCACACTACTGACCCCAAAAGGAAGAGATATACCTTGCATCTCTAGCAGGAAGTGATGCTACAGTTGACTCAAACAAGTCAGGGGTTAGGCAGTTGAAAATCCACATATAATGACAGTCAGCCCTTCACATTTAAGGATTCCTAACTTTGAAGTTGACCCTTAAACGATGTGGGCTTGTGCTACAAGGGTCTACTGAAGAAATATACATCTAAGAGTATTCATGCAGTTCAACCCATGTCATTCAAATTCATGTTGTTCAAGGGTCAACTGTACTTCACTTCCCTAGCTGGAGAAAGAAAATATTCCTCCTGGCTCAGTAACAGCTTAGCCACTGGGAGACTACCAGAGCTCAGCCAATGAAAAGTCACTATACTTTGAACTTTCAGTTTCCTCCAATAGACTCTTCCTTTACAATAGCCCCTCCCAAGTCCGTAAAAAGGCGTTCTTTCCGTTTGCTTCTCTGGGCTTGTGTGTTGTTTGCAATTAGACCATGTGTCCTGAAGTGCAAGTTTTGTTTGCTCAAATAAATCCATTTTGATGAAGAAATATCTGACTGTCTATTTGTTTAAGCTTAACAAGCCTAAAAAGAAACAAAAAAAGTGAAACAAGCTGGTCAAAAAAAAAAAGACAAGTACTATATGATTTCACTTTTATGTGGATATAATGGGCAAAATAAATTTGAAAAAAAAATAGAAACGGACTCATTGATACAGAGGACAGACTGACAGCTGTCAGAGGAGAGTGTGGTTGGGGGTTGAGTTAAAATAGTGAAGGAATTAAGCCAAAATTTAAAAAAAAAAAAAAAAAAAAAAAAAAAAACCACCTCATAGACACAGACAACAGTATGGTGATTACCAGAGGGGAAGGTGGTAGGGGGCAATAGAAAAGAGTAAAAGAGGGATAAACGGTGATGGAAGAAGTCTTAACTTGGGGTGCTGAACACACAACAAAATATGCAAATGATGTATTATAAAATTGTACACCCAAAACCTATATAATTTTATGAACCATGTCACCCCAATAAATTTAATTTTATAAAAGTTTGAAAAAAAATAAAAGTTCCTTGTCTACCACATTGTGTCTAGTGGCTCTTCCTTGTGAGATGACATCTTAAGCAGGAGAGTTTAAATAGTGACTGGGGCTTATGCACATCTAGCAGTTATGAGTAGGAGAATCCTCTCCAAGTAATGTGGGTAAGAGACCTGACGCACCAATCTGAGCACATTACCATTACCAGAAAACTGTTCCCCATGATTTCATGCATTCATTTATTCTAAATCACTTCGATGTGTTTTGATTTATGAGCTGATAGTCTCTGTCATTGTGTATCTATGTAATGTTTTAGAGTAAACCACATTTGATATACAGTAACATTGTGAGAGCTAGAAAATGTCCTGGTTTGTTAGGCAAACAAGAAAGGATAACACAAAAGGAAGGTCATTCAAATTTGTAATTGCTGCTTGTCTCTGAAGAAGTAAAGTGTTCTTAAACCACAGGTCAGAGGAACCAAGGTTACCTGCACTATGGAACATAGATCCTCACATTCTAACAGTAAGTGAAAAAGAGCTAAAGTCTTATGTTTAATGTTGGGAAATGAATTCTGAGGCACTTAAGGTATGATGCCAAAAGCTTGTTTATAAAGCATGTGGAAATTTAAATAAATAAATAAATAAATAAATAAATAAATAAATAAATAAATAAATGTGAAAAGATATTTCTAAATAGCATTCTAACCTCAAAAAATTTTCTCTGACCACAGTCTAATTCAGATAATCTTAGCTATCTTTTCAAAGGCACTTCTAAAACCACCAATCCCCACAATGCTGTAAAGGATCAAGAAAGAAATAATATTTTAGTATTCGGCTGGCCATTACAAAAGAATATTTCTGTTAACATATTTCAGACACCCATTGACTCAAATGAAAAGGACCTTTTTACTGGTGCTATTGTGGAAGCAATTCTTTAGTCTCAATTCCTTCTTGAGCATTCTGCTCTTAACTTCTTTTACATTATGCTCTCTTCTTTCAGTACGGCTTATTTACAATGGAAACAGAGTATGGTAACCAATTCCTGAATCTTTCTCAGAAACAAAACATTCTCTCAACACAACTTCCCTTGCACTTCACACTACATCATACCACTTCCATTAATGTTGGGCCACACCTAACACTTTCCCACAGACTGCAATTTCACTCTAATTACTGTTACAAACACTGCTGATGAATGGGACAGCTAAAATTTATATGCACACTAGACACCACTTCCTACACTTCCACTCATCAGAAAGGTTTTCAGAGTTGTTAAGTAAGAGTAAAATGAATAAGGATTGACTATATAAAAATCCATTATATAGGTCAATTGCTAACAAAGCAAAAGTTTTAGGAGACAAATGTAATCCAAAGAAAAAAATTTTCTAAGTGAATGGAATAATGAGTAATTTATAAAGATATTGGAAACTAGAAAAATAGCCATCAATCATTAGTATATTTAGAAGCAAAGGCTACGTAATTCATGGAGGGAGAAAACTGTAATTATCAAATATAAAAATTATGGTTAAACACAAGTAATAATTTGAAATAGCCTGCATGAGGTACCTGAAGTACATCAGAAGAAAAGAAGAATTTAAATAATGCTTAAATTATAAAATTGTCTAGGTTTTAAATATATAAAAATTGAAATCTAAGGTATGAAAACTGTAGAATGTACACAGAAAATTTTCTTGTTCAAAAAAAATATATAATGTTAATTTTTAGGTTTGAAGAAATCATGGAAAATGCCTAAAAGAACCTGAGCTTTGAAAATGATAAATGTATGGAAAATATCACATAGTTAGCAAATAATAGAAACAGGATTCAAAGACTGCTCTGCATTTCTTGCTTTTCTTTTCTTCCCTCATCATAAGGGTACTAGACAAACTATCACCTGGGAAGCTCTCTTATTCAGAATAACTTATACCTTGACCAGGTAAGAAAGGCTTTGTTATATGTTCTTTCTTAAGAATTTATTTATTGGGGATAGGAAAAGAATAGGTGGAAGCGAAGCCCACTTGCTCATGCCCCTAGTGCAGATTTTCAAACAATCTCCCAATAAGTGACCTGAACAGTCAATGGAATATTAGCTGATATGAATTTTTAAAGCCAGGGAGTGCGGAAGAGATTTTGCATTGTCTGGTAAGAGATTTTACGAGTTCAAGGGGAAAATAGCCTGCATGAGGTACCTGAAGCAGAGGAGCAAGCAGAGGAGAGAAAGCACATCTTATGGGCTCCTTCCCCTCCCAGAGCAGGGGACCCAGTTTCACACAGGGAACCCCAAATCCTAATCTGGAGAGAATCAGGATGATATATGGAGGCTGGGAGACTTGGGCAGCACACATACAGGAGTATCATGTCCATGGCTGCAGCACCAACCAGGGGAGTCCAGGCGAGAAATTCTGGCACCTGAGACTGTTGAAGGCACCAGAATGCTGTAGCCAGCCCTGACAGAGAAAGAATTTTAGGGGAAGTGGAGTGCACAAAGAGCCAGGCAGGGTCTAGAGGCTCAAAGCTACAGTGTGGGTGCCTCATAGATAGTTTTTTAAAGTAGAGAATGGAGGTATAACTGGGTAGGAAACCTGCTTGTGCACAGCAGCCTTGCCAGCAAAGAGGCCAGATTCAAAGAACAGTTCATGCCCCCTGAACCTAGCTGGCCAGGAAGAGTAAAAGGCTGTAGGACAAAGGGATTGTGTGGTTCCACAAAGTGCACCTTGCAAGGGGTGAGGCTACATGCAGAATGGAGGGTCTAGGTCTGAGCCTCCTGCAAGAGCAGTGAGCCAGAAACCGGACAAGCTAGAGCTGAGCACCTGGGATTCTTTGTAGTCAGGCAGGGCCACCCAAATGGCAGAATACAAATCTCTGGGAAGGGGAAGGCATACCCATCCCCCACCTGCAGGACTGCAATCTCCACAGAACAGTAGGGCCAGGCTCAAGAACTCACTGCTGGGTGCAGCTTCACAAGGGAAAGAAAGAGAAACTCTAATGGAGCCATTTATGAACTTTTATCAGACGTTATGCTTACTGTTTCTTGAGCCCTATTCAACTGAAAACAGCAGAGTTGAGAGATTAGAAATTGGCACAGCAAGAGGTATTCAGGGACCCCACCCCTGGCCTTGGCTCTCACACAGAGTTACCATCAGTACCAAGCAGGAAAGAGCTGATCTTTTTACACAGAATGGGACCACACATGAAACAGACAGCTAATTCATCAACTATGTATTAGCGGAAATAATCTTGGAAAGATCAAGATGTGTGGCGCAGAGGTGGGGAACACACCCACCATCTTCCCTGAAGGCTGTACAGCACCTCCTAGGGGATGATCAAAGGATCCCACCCTGCTGTTTTCACCAGAGGCCCCCTCTGGAAGCAGGTGGCACATGCTGGGTTGTTAGACATTAAATGAACACCCCCAGGGCCTTGTGCTGATAAAAAGACAAGAGGGTGGAACAAGAGGGAACAGCCAAGCCTGAAGGAGACAGCTATAGACTGTCAAACATTTGTAGCCTCAAATGGGCTGACTACAGCTAGACTGGGTCACCACCTGACATCAAGGACAGATCCTGAAAGAGAAGAGAGTAGGCCAACAAACTCTAGCATCTGCTGAAATGAATTCAACCTTGTTCTTTTCATTGTTTGAGCTATGTTTTCTCCTGCATAGTTTTTAACAGTGTTTCTTTGTTTTCAGTTTTTTCCTATTATTTCACTATTTTTATTTTTTTGATATTTTATGAATTTTTTATCTTTTAACTTTATTTTAGTTTTAATTCCAATATCATATTTTACTTTGCCCTTCTATTACTCTGTTTTCCCTTCACTCTTCTTTATTTTTTAAAATTTGATCTTTTTCCCATTCTACATCTTGTTTCTGTTCCTCACTTTTTATTTCTCCTCCCTCCATCCTCTCAAACCTATCTTTCTTTCCATTAGTCATCTCATATTCTTTTCCCTTTTATTATAGTATTGTTATATAGTCATTCCTTTAATGACTATATATAGTCATATATGTATATTTATTAATATTTACTCTATTGTCATTGAAATTAGGGTTGTTGTTGCATTTCATTGATTCTATCCTCAGATGTTCACTATTGTCATTTTTTTTATCTGTAAAACTCACACCTTACTATTCCCATGCCCTACTCCATTTTGCCTTCCTACTGCACTGTCTTATTTTCATTTTAAATTTTATCCTCTCCCTTTCTTGGCCTTGTTTCTAAACCTTATGCTTATTATTTCCACACCCTCTATCCTATTAAAATTGTCTTTCTTTTAGATATTTCACTTTTTTCTTTTCTTTCTTATAATATTATCATTCTCCTTCCACCTTTACCAATCTTTGATCCTCTGTAGTGTATATCATTGAGGTGTTTGTTTTACTGCAATTTTGTTTTTAGTATTTTCTCCTTTTTTTTTTTTTTTTTTTTGCCAAAACTCATATTGTAATATCCTCTTGTCTTAGTCAGACTGCTCTATTCCCTCCCTATTTTATATTGTGGTAAATTTTATTTTCTCCTCTTCTTTGCTTTGTTTCTATTTCTTACTGTTATTATTTTTCCTCCCTTACTTCTCTAAAGCATTTTTCCCACTAGACATCTCATATTCTTTTTTCCTTTCATATAATATTTTTATTGTCTTTCCACCTTTATAAATTAGCTCATTTGTTGCTGATATCATGGTAGTAATTGGGGGGTATTTTTGCTGATGTGTTTTGGGGTTTTTTATGTTCAGGTATGTTTATTTCTGCAAAGTTTTTAATGCCAATAAACCCACTGGAGAGTCATCTAAATGTCCATAAACAGGGAAACAGTTGAATAGATTGTGATATAATCATAATGGAAATATTTTGCAGTCATAAAACTGGTTTAATATATGTTTATTTACATGGCATGATATGCATTTAATGTGATATAGTAGTAGGTGATAGAGCTGTGTGTATATTTTTACCATTTGTTGAAAAGTAATGTATGTATATACTTTCAAATGTTTACATGTGCTACTGTGGGGTTTGTTTGCTGGGTTCTTTTGTTTTGTTCTAGCAGTCCCTCTACAATAGCATAGGAGATGTAGTAGGGGTTGTGACTCTCAGTCAGCTAGCCAGAGGGGACAGCCCACCAAGGAATAAGCCAAAAACAAGTAAAACCCAATTACAATAAGAGAGCCCACAAAATCTGCATAAGAGACATTCCTAGAGTAGCCAGCTGAGCTCAGGAAGACTGCACCACTGAGTCCCATGGAACTCCTCCCACAGAAAAACACCCTGTGAAGACAGAGAGTCAAAGCAAATCAATCTAACATACCAAAACAAACAAAAACAGTGACTTAAAATGGGGAGACAAAGGACAACCTCCAATCTAAAGGAAAGAAGAAATCCCCAGAAAGAGTGCTAAGTGAAATCAAGGCAAGAAATTTATCAGACATAGAGTTCAAAGTAATGGGTATAGGAATACTAAAGGAATTCAGTGAAAACTACAAGGAACTTAGAGAAAATTACATTGGTATGAAAAAGGACATAGAAACTAGGAATAAGAATTAGGAGAGAATGAAGAATATCTTATCTGAAAAGCAGACTGAAGAGCACACTGGAAAGAGTTAAAAGCAGGCTAGACAAAGTAGGTGATTGAATCAGCAAATTGGAAAACAAGGTAGAACAAAACACCCAGTCAGAGCAAATAATGAAAAAAGACTAAAAAGAAAAAAACAAAGACAGTTTAAGGGAGCTGCACAACATGAAACATAACAATTTTTGCATTGCAGAGATACCAGAAGGAGAAGAAAAAAAGCAAGGGATAGAAAACCTATTTGAAAAAATAATGACAGAAAACTTTCCAAATATGGTGAGGGAAAGAGTCACACAAGTTCAGGAAACTCAGAAGGTCCCAATCAAGATGAACCCAAAAAGGCCCCTTCCAAGACAAATCATGATTAAACGGGCAAAATTTAAAGACAAAGAGAGAATCTGAAAGGCAACAAGGGAGGAACAGCTAGTAACATACAAGAGAGCTCTGATAAGGTGTCAGCTGATATTTCAACAGAAACATTATGCACCAGAGGAAATGGCATGAAATATTCCACGTAATGAAAAGCAAAGACCTACAACCAAGACTACTCCACCCAGCAAGACTCTAATTTAAAATGGAAAGCAAAATAAGGATCTTCCCAGACCCCCCCCCCAAAAGGCTAAAAGAGTATATCTCTACCAAACTAGCATTGAAAGGGTGTATGCTCTCCCCACCCTTATTCAACATCGTACTGGTAGTTCTAGCCACGGTGATCAGACAAGAAAAAGAAGTAAAAGGCATCCAAATTGTGAGGAGGAAGTAAAACTGTCATTATTTGCAGATGGCATGATAGTGTACATAGAAAACACTATCAACTCCACCAAAAAACTACCCAACTTAATAAGTGAATTTGGCAAAGTAACAGGATACAAAGTGAATATTCAGAGATTGATGGCATTTTTGTATTCCTACAATGAACTACCAGAAAGAGAAACTAGGAAAAATTCTCATTTACCATAGCAACAATAAAATAAAGTACCTAGGATTACATTTAACCAAGGAGGTAAAAGACCTATACTCAGAAAACTACGGAACACTGAAGAAAGAAATTGAGGAAAATACAAATAAATGGGAGCATATAAATTATTCATGGATTGGAAGAATTAATATCATTAAAATGCCCATACTACCCAAAACAATCTATAGATTCAATGCAATACCTACTTAAATACCAATGGTATATTTCAATGATCTAGAAAAAATAATCCAAAAATTTATATGGAATGAAAAATGACCACAAATAACCTCAGCAGTCCTGAGAAAGAATAAAGCTGGAGGGATCAAATACCTGATAAAAAAAAATCTATACTACAAGGACACTGTAATCAAAACAGCCTAGTACTGGCATAAGAACAGACACATAGATCAATGAAACAGAATAGAGAGCCCAGAAACAAACTCAAGTCTCTAAGGTCAATTAATATTTGACAAAGGGGGCATAAGCATGTAATGGAGTAAAAATTAACACTTCAATGCATAGTGTTAGGAGAACTGGATTGGTATATGCAACAAAATGAAAGTAGACCACCAACTACACTATACACCAAAATAAACTCAAAATGGATAAAAGACTTAAATATGTTATGATACCATAAAAGTCCTAGTGGAGAATATGCAGTAAAATTTCAGACCCTATGTAGCAATATTTTTGCTGATATATCTCCTAGGGCAAAAGAAATAAAGGGAAAAAATAAACAAAGTGCACTACATCAAATTAAAAAAGCTTTTGCTTGACTAAAGAAATTATCAGCAAAATGAAATGGGAACCAACCATATGGGAGAACATATTTTCCAATGATACATTGAACAAAGGTTTGATCTCCAAAATATATGAAGAACTCATATGACTCAACACCAGGGTTTTTAAATTCAACTTAAAAAAAATGAGCAAAACACCTGAATGGACACTTCTCCAAGGAGGACATACGAATGGTCCATACACATGTGAAAAACTGCTCAACATCACTAGCCATCAGAGAGATGCAAATTAAAACCACAATGAGATATCACCTCACTCCTGTCAGAATGGCTATCATTAATACATCAATGAACAGCAAGTGATGGCAAGGTTATGGAGGAAAGGGAATCCTAGTGCACTGTTGATGGAAATACAGACTGGTGCAGCCACTGTGGAAAACAGTATGGAATCTCCTCAAAAAGTTTAAAATGGAACTGCCTTTTTTCCCAGTGATTCCATTGCTGGGAAAACACTCAGAATAATAATCCTAAAACACCAGCATACCTATGTTTATAGAAGAGCTATTTACAATAGCCAAGTGCTAGAAACAGCCTAAGTGCCCATCAGTAGATGAGTGGATCAAAAACTGTGGTATGTTTACACAATAGAACACTACACAGCAAAAAGAAAGAAGAAATTCCTACTTTTGTGACAGAATGGGTGGAACTGGAGAATATTATTCTAAGTGAAATAAGCCAGTCAGTGAAAAACAATCATCATATGATCTCACTTGTAAGAGGAACCTAATAAACAAAATAAACTAATGAGCAGAATAGATCCAGACACATGAAAACACAGAACAGACTCATAGCAGTCAGAGGAGAGTCTGGAGAGGCATTATGGTGGAAAGAAGGGGAAAGGACTAGTCAAAGAACATATGTGAATGATCCATGGACATGAACAATAGTGAGGGAATTGACTGTGGGAGCTGGAGGTGGGCAGGGTGGAAGAAAACAAAGGGGTAAAAATTGGAACAACTATAATAGAATAACAATAAAAAAGAAGTAAAAAAGAATGAGTTCATTTGTTTGCATGTTGTTTGTTTATTTGTATGTTTGTTTATTTAGCATCCATGCACTTAAACATTCTACCATGGTACTCTGGCTCTTTGATCCTTCCAACAAATATCTTTCAATATAGTAGGAAGATAAGATGTGGATATTATTTTGTATTTGTGAATAATGAAGGAATAATACTTTAGGAGATTTTTGGTCCTTAGGTTCTTAGCCCAGATGACTGGGAGAATTATATTGCCCTAAGTGATAATAGAAAAAGAGATGTGATTTGAGTATAATAACCAACCTTTTTTTCCCTCTCATTTTATGTAGTCCCTCTGCTTCCTCAAATGCCAACAGTCTCTCCTATAGTCTGTAGGAAAAAGAATAGAGGAGTTACCTCTCTGGAAAATACCCAAGAGAAGACCCAAAGATTCCCATATCAAGAGTTCCCTAATGAAATGCCCCAGCCAGATAAACTTACAGAAGGAACCATGGTCAACAAAGACCCTTCATGTGCTCACAGCCACTTAGAAAACTTTTAGTATTCTATTCTGAAACATGAGCAGATAGGTGATAATATCTGGTCGTCTAAAGAAGTGTCTAACTGGAAGCACCTTGAGGAAATAGATTTTAGATGTGAGAAAAAAATCTGAATAAAAGCTTTAATTAACATTCTCAAAGAGATAAAAGATGATATTATATTTGTGAATGAAAATGAACATTTAGAGATAAAAGTGGTCTTTAAAATTAAAAATATAATATCAGAATTTAAAAGTCAAAGAAGTATGGAAGATAAGGTTAAGAATATTTGTCAAAAAATAAAGAAAAAGGAAAGAAAGTTGGAAGATAAAATAAGAAAAATAGAGTCAGTCCAGGTGATTCTTATCCAAATAATCAGAGTTCTAGAGAAAAATAGGAGAGGAAAAATCATCCAAAAATATGGCAGGGAAATATTCATAAATGGATGACATGAGCGTCCAGACTGAAATATACTAAGTGCCTATCGTAATGGATATTACTAAAAACACAGCAAGGCAACTACCATGAAGTGCCAGAATAGGTAAAACAAATGGAAACTGTCACAAGCTTCCAGAAAGAAAAACAATTAAAATGACTTTGAATCTATAGCAACACTAGAAGGTAAAAGAAAGCAGAAGGATACTGTCAAAATTCTAAAAGAAAGTAGTGCATTTACAAAATGGAATACTACATGGCCATAAAAAGAAGAAATTTTTGACTTTTGAGACAGCATGGATTGACCTGGAGATTATTATGATAAAGTAAAATGAGCCAGTCAATGGAAGACCAATATCATATGATCTTACTTATACGCAGAATCTAATGAACAAAAATTGTAGAACAAAACAGAAACAGAGGCATGGATACATGAACATACTGATGACTGTACTTATTAGAAAAAAAAGACAAAAGCCAAGCAGAAAGGAATATTTGTGTGTGTATATAAAAATATATAATATATAAAGTGTATATACAATATATTTATATATTACATAAAATGTATGATATATAATATTATATATTTATATTGTAAATATATATTTATATATGCATTATATATAAATATATATACACATACACACAGGAGGTCTGTCCAGAAAGCACCAAGCCAGGTACTATGAAAAATAGGTACACACACATATATGTATATATGTATACACACACACATATATATAATACACACATAAATACACACACATATATATGGCTCAAATGCACATCGCATTTACATAATCATAATTATATGAACATTATATAATGATCTGACTCAAAATATTATAAAATTTGAGAATAAGAGGATAGAAAGAATTAAAATTTTGGTGCGGAAGGCAAAGAATTATGAGAAAGCGTGTTAAATCCTATTTTCCAGAGGTAAATGAGGATGTAGTATGTAGAGCTGAACATTTTGAAAGACAAAAATATATACATATTGTATAGAGTACAGAGATAATAGAGTCGAAATTTACTGGACCTCGGAGAAGAAAGTGGGAAACTTAAACTATATGATGCTTTAAACTATGTACACTAATAGAAATAAACATTGCAGAGAATGAGTCATAGAAATGGAAAGTCTCAGGAAGAATGATAATGACTTGGATTTTCAAGGACAGGAAAGATGAGATCTGAGAAATGGAGGAAAGAAGGCCATGTTAGCAGAGAGGCACTAATCTAACTGCCAAAACACGATTCTAAGTACTTTGCTGATATCCAGGCTCCTAGGCTTTGTTTTTTCAATAATTCTTATTTTTCTCAGTTTTAGCCTTTTCATTGGCAAAAATTTATTGTCATGTCTCCTTCCAGTCCACTTAACAGCATAACTTGACCTTCAGATGTCATCTTAATGTACCACCATGTACTATAATGGGAACCAAGAAAAAGTTCTAATGCATCCATTTAAAATCTTTATTATTAAACTCCTCATTAAATACCTCCCTTGAAATTGCATGCAATGTGTAACTAATTGCTTGGTTAAACTAATAGCACAAATAAATGAACTTTAAAACCAGTTTATGACCATTTCAACCTATGTAAATCTCAAACCAGAATCTTGAGGGGACAAAATAGCTCCAGTATCTCAGAAACTATAAGTGGTATAATATGTGTATTTAATCTTTATACATGTGCCCTATTTTCCTCCCATTTTCCCACTTCCATCCAGCCCCTGATCCCATCCTCTGTTTTAATCTTTATTATAAACCATTCTAGGAAATTGAGAGAAACAGCATTATTTCAACAGATCAATTAAAAAAATTAAAGGTAATTTATTTGAATAAAAAAGAAATGCATGTTCTTATTTCTCAAAATGCTTTAAAAACCCTTGAAACATCCTGAAGACAATCCTCTAAGCCTGAGGGTGCCAGACAAATAGTACTCTGCTCACTGACAGGTTGCCACCCTTGCTTGAGGCTGTAGGCTAGACTGGGGGCCAGATAGATAGAGAACCTTTGGTCTGATTTCCAGCACAGAGTAATTCCTCTAGTTAAAAGAATAGCCCTTTCTACAAATCTCCAACCAAACTGCTTCTTTTATTCTCTAAAATATGCTATAAACTCAAGAAACAGAAATATAAAATACATGTAGACAGCACCTTTTTATTTTATGAAGAGCAATTATGATATAAATATAAATATTTAATAAAAATCAATATAAAAATAGAAATTAATAAATGTGTCATATCTAATTATTGCATTCTGAGTAACATCAAAGAAGCACAAAGAAGACAAAAAAAGATAGATTAAATGGGTCCAATATTTCATTTCATGTATTTCATAAATATATGAGAGTTTAAATACATCTAAAACTAAATATTCTCCAGTTTTATAACTATCAAGTCTCAGAGTGACTTATTTCATTTCTGGATAATAAATCTTTATATTTAGAGCTGTATTACTTTAAAGAAACTTAGAATTATGTGTAAAGATAGAAAACCACCCAAAAAAGCATGTAAGTCACTGATTTAAGCATATTTGTGTCTTTCAGGGAAACTATAATTTATTGTAACCTTCTTCAACTCAAAATGGTTTAATATGCTTGGCTCTAGCATATGCTTTTTTTAGATTAACAAAATTAAAGAATGAGAAAGAGATTGATATGATTAAATATTTCTAATGTAATGGCATTGATCTTTTCAGCAATTAATAGCCACATTTCAACTTATACTATCATATTGTAGTTTCCAGAAACAACTCAAACTCTAAATTCATAGAATGTAATGGACTTTAAGGAATTAAATATCATGTAAAACACACAGTGTTTCAAGAGTATATTTAAAGCATATTTGAGGGGCATGAGAAATAATTAATGCTGTTAATTCCCCGTATTTGGAATTGCTCTCATATACACACACGCTATGCACCTTTGATTTAACTTTACTATTATCATTACATAATAAAAATTGTGAAAAACAGAACAGTAATATCAAGGAAATAAAAGTCACAAAAATACAGATTACATTTGATGTGATTTGAAAACTGGCTTTGAGTAAGTATCTGCTTAGAGAAATGCTAAGAGAAAGAATGTCCTTGGGAACAATCATAAACAGAAAACTCTATAGACTGGATTTACAAAGAAATAAATATACACATAGTCTATAAAAGCAATGTCTTGGGCTTTGTGCTGTCAGTTTTCCAGGAGGCCTGGGAACATGTCTAATTTCCATCTAAATTTGCACACATCTTTATTACAAGCTCATACCCTGTGAAGATTTACTTACTCTCATGTCCTTTGGCAGAAGGGGAGAAATGAAACGCCTCTCTCTCTCTCCCTCTCCCCGCCACCCCCCGTGAAGTCAAATTAGTGATGTCCTTGCAAGACCATCAAGAGTCTAACTCACATTCACAAGGAGACCTCCCCTTGGCATTACTGACATTTGAAAATGTAAAATACACAATCACTGCTTTGGCTATGGAATTTACTTCCAAATAAATTCCACCTTGGGAATTGAATTGTGCAAATCAATCACTGAATGAGGCTACACCGCACTGTAATCCTCTCTGTACCTCATCCCACTTGTGTATGAAAATCACATATTATCAAATAATTTTGTTATAAGGGTTACTAAATGATACCCTTTCCAAAGCATCACTTCCTGCATGTTCATTTCAAAGCTCATTGCTCTCAGATATTCCTACCTTCTCCCTTTCTACTGCCTCCTTCCTCTCAGTAATAAACATAATCCTAGAAAAACCCTCCCCATTGACTCACTGCTTTCTACCCTCACGCTTACTGCCACGCTTTTTGAAAAATAGTTTAGTGTTTCTTTCTCTACTTCTTTGACTCCTCTTACCCTCTTGTAATCTGTTCCTATCCCACAAAATATGAAAACTACTTACTGAAATGTCACTAAAAAGCTGCGAGTTATCATATCCAAATGTGTTTCCACTTTTATTAGTGGTGATGGTGTTGATGGGGATGATGATGATAACAATATTACTGACAGCTGACTTCATGGAGCATGCGCTAGATGCCCAGCAATGCACCAAGTACTTTGCATGTGATAGCACATTCATCCTCACAACTTTTTCTCTTTTTTTGCACATTTTTTTTACTGTTGTTCAAGTACAGTTGTCTTCATTCCCCTCACCACCATCAACTTGAAGAAATTGCAGTTTCAGGAAATGAACTGATTTTCCCAGGTTGCCCAACTAATAAGCACCTGGCTACTTTGCAGCATTTGGTATATTTTCCATTTTCATGAATAACGCACCATTTCTTCTCTGAGGCACATTAATCTCTTGCCTGGTCATACCTGTTTTTTTCTTGCCTCTAGGAGATGCCGCCTTGTCTCCTTCTCTTAATTTCCTTCCTTCACACATCCTCCTCGTGTAGCCTCGTCCTCTCCATAGTTTTATTCTTTCACACCATCTCCACCATCCATCCTTAAGGGTGAATTCTAGGTTCAGGTTTCTGTCCTAGAGTTTTGTCCTGTTAGGGGGCAAAGGTGACAAGGTGCCCTCTTTCTTTTCCCTTCCCGTCCACAGTTCTCTTGCTTTCTCTCATCCTTCCTATCTACTTAATCTTGCAAACCCACAGAATCTTCTTTTAAACTGTTTTTAAAAGCTTCCTCTCCCTTTTCATTTCCAGTTGTCCAAGGGAAGAATCTCATTACTTCTTCCTGATTAATTGCAGTCCCCTTATAGTAAGAGAAAATCTTAAAACCAAGAAGTTTAGAATCAGAAAGTTCTAAATTTGAACCACACCTTGGGGACTTACTATGTGTTCTTGAACAAATTACTTTACCTTTCTCTGTCTCAGCTTTCCCTTCAGAAAAATGGAAATAATACAGTGTTGTTTTGTGGAGTAAATGAAAAAAAGACCTTTATTATATTATTAATCTCAGTTCTCCACCCCAGATACTTCCTCAACCTACTTATCATAAAGCAATTCAAAAACTTTGCACGATTTCTTTTTAGACTCAGTTCCCTTGAGCTTCCATGGAAACTCTTATCCCAAGCCTTCATTTCCAGATCTACTTTCCATTATATCATCTCCCATTTTTTATATCTCACCAACCATACTCAAAACCCCTACAGTTTATTTGACATGACTTGACTTACTCTCACCTCCCAGGCTTTTTAAAATAGTTGTCTTCCTTCAATAGTTCTCTTAATGTATTTTGACCCCAACATTCACTGATCAAAATTCAATCCATCCTTTAGAATAGACATAGAATTTCAGACAAATTATTATTTTCCGAAATCACTCAGGTAAGCTTGAAATCTGTCTTTTGTTGATATTATTTAGCTATGCATCTGTCTCTGCACAGACAGGAGGACACAGGGGTTGCTGATCTTCTTTCAGTTCTCAGACTTTACCAGTCCAGTGCTTTACATGGAGTAAGTTCTCAATAACTATTACATACGTTAATATTAATGCTCTATTACATAAATTAAAATTAAATATTTCCAGGCTTAATATCCTCTATAAGTAATGACAGAAAATTTCAATTTTCTTAATACCAGAATCTCCTCCAAAAAGACTTTGGTCTCTGTGGAAGGAATACTTGTGTTTCTTGAAATGAGGCACTCAGAAGAGAAGCATAAGGTCCACATGGGGCATATTTTGGGGAAGAAACAGATGATCTATCAACTGCTTCCTATATGGGGTTGGTTCAGTTCATTGTAGGCTCGGTGAGTGATTGGGGCATGTGAATGAATAAAGAGCCAAGTTTCTTATGAGGAGAGAGCAGATTTGAGTGAAATAAGGTTTGATTTTAAAGATGAGGAAGCTAGCTCTCTGAGAGGAATAGAGACATCAAATGGGCATTTTTTTGCATTTGTTTCCTGGTGCTGTCAAATATGAAGAAACTTTCCAACCTCTCAATGAAATTGTCAGTAAAATTCCACATCGTCTCTAAAGCTTGTAGAATTCTGACTGGCTTGAGAGGGTTTTGTCAAGGGACCAAGGCCTCTTTCAAAATGACACAAGAACTGAATGGATCAACCATATCTGAATTATATTTATATAATATTCTTTAACTATCCTTTGTTTACAGGAGATGAGGCATAATAATTAGTGTATGGTAACCATTGCATGGTTTCTTTCTCACTTTATGTCCCAAATCCTGTATTGCCTGAGTAAGCATCATAAACTTTTAACCAAACATTTATGGAGAGTTAACAAATACAGTGTTCTATTAAGTAGAAAACAATTATGACGATACCTATTTTTTTTACCAGTAACAGCTTCTACTGACAATAAAATATTGTCAGACACTGTTCTAAAAGTTTATTAACTCATTTAATCCTACCTACAACTCAATATTACTGGTATTTCAATTTTACAGCCTTAGGGGCGTAAAGAGGTTGAGTAACCTACCCAGAGTCCCACAGCAAGTAAGAAACAGGGTCAGAGGTTAAGTTTCTTTTATTCACTTTAATGCAGATATTCTCAACCACTATATTTACTGCTATTAAAAAATCCAAAGGCATGTAGTATATAAACTCTACTACCAAAATGTTTATAATTTATTTGTGCAGATTAAGTAAGTACTCCTTAAAATGTAACCCCAAATGGTTGGAATTTGAGATTCTGATTTCTTATTCAAAAATAAGTAATAAAAAGACACTTGAGACAAACATTCTGATTGCCTCAAAGTCCAAATTAGCAAGTATTATTAACTCAGCCTAGTGGATCTGACCATCTTTAAACAAGAGAAATGCCAGCTTGACCCCTGTACTGAGTTTCACTCAGTAAGCCAAATACGTGGATTGCTTTGGTGAACTAAGGCATATGCAGTCCAAAAAGGTACTCATCAGTTTTTCTAAAGAACATACTTTGGGTCTTTAAAAAATATCTACCTTATTTTCTTGTCCTTCTTCTAATAGCCTTTTTAATAAATATCTTACTAGACTTGGAAGACATTTTTTCCCAAATGCCCACAAGTAAATACTGTACAAAATATAATGTAATTTTTAATTTTCTCTGCTGTTCTGACTTAAATGGCTATTATATTTTCAGAATTTCATTTTGAAGTAGTCCTAAATTGTAAGCCAGTAAATTGTTGTGTTTGTATATTATGAATATCCTAAGACAAACATCATAAGTATGTTTCTTTTCCTACTAAGAAACATCAGAGTTTATTCTTGAGAATTATTTAAATGAGAGGAAATCCCTAGAAACTTCACAGAGTGAAGTAAAAGTTGACATTGCTCAAACAGCAGAAAACCAGAAATTTTTATTGGGAATTAGAATAAGAATTGTTCTCAGGACAGAGATGTATAAATTATATAAATAAAAATTGATTTAAATAAAGATCAGATTTCTGTGACAACACAAGAAATTCCAAGTTAGTGTGCACATTAAGTATTACCTCAAGAATAAAACAAAGGCCAAATGAGATAAAAGGGTATCAGCTTACAATGGAATTTAAAAAACAGATAATGCCCTTATTTAGTCTGTACCAAACTTACTTTCATGGGGACTTAAATTTATGTGACAAATGAAAAGGAATTACAGTTTTGTACTTTTCCACTTTATTCCACAAGGCTTCCACCTAAAGGAACAAATGTACTAGAATATAATATTGGAAGATGTGATCCTTTAAATGAAAAATTGTAGTGATTTATATTAGGTTCCCAATATGTTAGTATGATATATAAACACATTATTAGGTAGGTATTTTTTAAATCCTCTTTTATGTACCCAACAGAACAGAACACCTTCTTTGGAGGTTAAGGTATAAATGATCTATATTATGTCTTCATGTATGTTATTTTATTATACTCTGGGTAATAAAATAACATATATGAAATGTATGCAGTACATAGATGGCTATCCTAAATATTTCATTGTCTTTTTAGAAGTGACAATAAAATGACATTTTGACAGTTATTCTACCAAATTTTGCTTTTTACTCTTAATTTTAACCTAATCACTTTTAAAATATGCACTTTTATATCAAACACATGCACCTTATATGTATATATGCATATTTATATATTAAATATTATATATGAGAATGTTTTGAGAATATTTGTATGGGTATAAAGAATGTAATAAGAATGTTTATATGGGTATGAAGAATTGGAAACAAATGATTTTTTCATGTTAACATGAAAACTTTCCTCATTTATAGGAAATATAGAGTTATACATTTTATAATAGTAAAACTTTTATTGCGATCTGCTTCTGATACAAAGTTTAGTTCTTTGTCTAAGCCTCTCACCCCACTTTCGTCATTTATTTCTGACTCCAACTTTGTAGGAAACTTCAATTAAAACTTTGAGCCAATCACATCAACTATTGTTCTTCTTCATGAGGTATTTTGTGCCCATGACACTGTCATAAACTAATCAATTTAACCAGAAACAGTAATTGATTCAATTATCAATCCCACAAATAAACACATACCTACTCTGTATCAGACTGTGTTCTAAGTTCTGGAGATGTAGCACTGTATACCAAACATACATATCCTCGTCCTCATGTGTTCTGATTTCTAATTGGCAGTTGTTTCCTTTGAGTCCGTAAAATAAGTTAGCCAAGCCTGAATCCTCATTGTCAGTAACCAGACCAGTCATATAGCACCATAAAGTAGATTTTAAACTTTTCAAGGTCATTTGAAGAGCTTCCCTTCAGGCTGAAAATATAAGAGAAAGGTTTAGGAAAACATTTTTTTTTTCCTTTGAGTAGTTAGAGACAGCAGCTTTTTGGTATGGTGGTGGAACGATTAGCAGAAGCAGCTCATGAATCATCCACCTGGGAGAGCCTGACTCCAGTTACCGGAGACTCCTAGCTAAAGAAATTTGGCAGTGGAGAACAAGGTGTTAGAGACCAAAGCTTATGGACAGCAAATCATGCTAATAACCACAATGGCGATTCTCCAGGAAGAAAACAGAAGTTTGGGTTGGTAGCTCTAGCTCTATGAGAAAGCCTCAAGGATATGGGAAGAACTGGTTCTAATTAAGTGTGGAGAGAGGATTGAAAGTTTTTCATTTCCCAGCCCCTACAGTATGGACTTTTGGCTTGGGAAAGAATGACTGAGGCTACATATGCTTGTGAAGTGTGACAACTATAGCTCTGAAACCCCAGTATGCAGCATCGCTGTGAGCTGGGCAGGAGCCGTGACGAATGGGGACTCGCCAAATGGCAAGTAGACCTCACACTTTCCACTTTTCCCAGAATGAAACTTTGGGAAGCAGGACACCTAAACCATATCACCTTCATATCAGCCAGGCCCCTGGAGTTCTTGCGCAATTCAGGAAGTAGAAGGAGACCTCTCCCCACAGCAGATTTCCTGCTAATAAACAAACGTGGGCTGGGTGATATACTAAAATAAGAAAATTATTACCAGACTCATACTCGAGGACATTGGAAAAGTACATTCGGGTTGAATTAAATTAATGTCTAATTAGTATTTGTCATTTCTTTGACATTCTTTATATTTGCCCTTTATATTCAGGATGATGAGAAAAGTAAAAACCAAAAAAATAAGATGCTTAAACTCTGAATTTTAAGGGAACACCCAATTTTAAATGAAAGGTTTATAGTAACTCTTTTTCCTGACTGTATAAATATAAGCCAAGACAGAAAAAAAAAAGTGCTGCTTCCAGGCTCAACTCAACTTTCTGCTGCATTTTATAGCTACTCCCCACTGCGCTATCTTCAGAGGCGATAAAGGCGAACTGTTTATTATCAGACTTTTCCCAGCCTCATCTTCTTATTCCCTTTGGTCCATATACTTGAAGACTGTGGTAGTGTCTTAAATGAAATAAATCTTATATGGAATAACTAAGTTCTATAAGGAAGCTAAAACACAACCACACCACTTTCTGATACACTGTACGAAATTACTTTTGCCTCTGAGGAGCTCTAAATGTCAGACAGGTAAGAGCATCTAAGACAACAAACACATTAACCCAGCCTTCAGGCCTCTGTAAGATCAGGTCCCTTCTCACCTGAACCTCATCTCACTTCATTTTCTAGCACATCCTTTACGTTAGACACTTTGGTCTTCTTTCAGGTCCTCAAATGCATCATACTGCTTTATGCCACACAAATTTTCTTCACTCTGTCACTTCTGCAAGGAAATTTCTTTTTTCACATTGTCATTAGTTAACTCATTTTTCAGAACTCACCAACTGTAATTTCTCAGAAATAAAAGCTTTTTTTACAGCCCTACCTGGTGTGGCTCAGTGGATTGAACACTGGCTTGCTAACTCAAAGGGTCACTGGTTTGATTCCCAGTGAGGGTACTTGCCTGGATTGTGGGCCGGGTCCCCAGTAGGGGGCGTGTGAGAGGCAGCCACACATTGATGTTTGTTCCCCTCTCTCTCCCCCTCTCTTCCCCTCTGTCTAAAAATAAATAAATAAAATCTTTTTAAAAAACCTTTTCTTACACATTTCAAGGTGGGACAATCTCTTGGCAGATTTCCTATTGTGTATTGTGATTATATTTTAATGCCTGCCTCTCCCCAAAGTTTGTAAGTTCCAACAGAGCTGCTAGCATCTTTATTTCTTATTCTTTGTTGTACATCTATGCCTAATTCAAGGTAGATATTGAATTAATATTTACTCAATGACTGAATGAATGGAGGAAGTAGAGATCTCAATTACCTGTAATAATTATGTCAACTATAAAAAAAACTAATGTAAAATGAATAAATGTTCATTCCAACATTTACATTTATAAAACTAACTATACAAGTACAGAATGGGTAATATAAAACTTCAGGGCAGCTCATATAAAAGTATATTTCAGTGTTCTTGTTAACTATAATTCCCCAGTGAATCAACAGCATGACATGACAGCCTCACAACAGAATTACTAGGAATATAATGTCCAAAATCATAGAAGAGATTTGCCCTTTATACTTCAAATTGATCAGACCACATTAAGAAAACTGTGGAATACTATTTTTGTAGAAATGCCAATAAAATGGAGCATATTCAGAGCAAAGAAATTATCACGAAAGAGTTTGGGAGTCATTACAACCACTGAAAAGAACTATTTTGTATTTGTTTATTCATTCATTTACTCATTTAATTCATTCAATGGATGAAACTGATTGTATGATACCAGTCACAAGTCTGGGCAACTGGATATATCAAGGAAAATAGACAATGATCCCTGCTCATATAGCTTACATTTTTTAAAGAATGACAGACAATAACTATAATAAACAAGTAAATTACCTACTATATTAAACAGTAAAAAGCACCATGGGTCAAAAATTGAACAATGGAAGAGGATCTGGGGAGCTAGGGTGGGAAGGAGGTGGGATGCCAGGTCAAAGTATTAATACAGTGATGATGGTTGGCTTTATCAAGAGGTGATATTTGGCTCTGGCTGGTGTAGCTCAGTGGATTGAGCATGGGCTGCCAACTGAAGTGTTGCCAGTTCAATTCCCAGTCAGGGCACAAGCCTTGGTTGTGGGCCAGGTGCCCAGTGGGGTCCAAGTGAGAGTCAACCACACATTGCTGTTTCTCTCCCTCACTTTCTCCCTCCTTTCCCCTCTCTCTAAAAATAAATAAATAAAATCTTTAAATAAGAAAATAAGAGGTAACATTTAATCAAAGAATGGAGGGAAGTAAGGGAGTCAGCCAGAGGGAGACCTGGGGAAGGTTGTTTTAGGCAGAGAAAACATGTGAGTGAATGCCCTACTTTAAGATGGAGATAACCTTGCACGTGGGAGGGACAATAAGGTCAGTGAAGCTGAGACAGAGCAGGTTAGTGGGAAAAGTTAGGGAGAGGCTGTCTAAGAAATGGCAGGTGGCCAGATCATGGAAGGCCTTGCAGGGAAGTTCACAGGTGTTGTTTATTCTGAGGTGACTAAATAAATGAGACTGGATAAAAATTTATTTGTTAAAATAAACCAAAGTGTGGAGATTCCACAATGGCAAAATTCAACTCTATTTTAATATTATTACTAAGAATTAGCATTATAAAAAATAGAATGGGCTATCTTATTACGGACCAAATTATTTTTTAATTCATAACTTAAGAAAAAGAAACTTAAATACACATTTTTAATGCACATACATTTTATTTATGGAAAAACTGATGCAGAAGACAAAAAATAGAAGTAAAATGAAATTTCAGGAACACATAAATCCTATTTACCTTTCCATTTTGTCATATTTCAATCCCAATATTTCTTCATGGTTCATCAGAATTAAGGGGAAAGACCCCAGAAAACAAATTTTAGTGCACTTAGCATTTGTGAGTGCACCTGTAAAACCAATGCAGGAAATGATTTATTTATTTTATTTTATTTTTAAATATATATATATTTATATGTATATAAATATATGTATTTAAATATATTTTATTGACTGTGCTATCATAGTTGTCCCAGTTTTTACCCCTTTACCCCCCTCCACGTTTTACCCACCTTCCATCCAGCAATCCCCACTTTCGTTCATGTCCATCAGTTGTGCATATAAGTTCTTTGGCTTCTTCATTTCCTGTACTATTTTTAACATTGCCCTGTCTATTTTGTACCTACCTATTATGCTTCTTAATCCTTACACCTTTTCCCCCATTTTCCCATTTCACCCTCCCAGTTGATAATCTTCTATATGATTTCCATATCTATGATTCTGTTCCTGTTCTGATTGTTTCCTTGTGGATTCAACCTTCCAGTTGAATGCTTATTTCTTACTTATGTTCCAAATCATTGATTCTAATTCCAGCTTCCTTCCCTTCACTGTTGGTTCCCTATAGATTTTTCTGTGTTTCACTTAGTGTAGCTCCATTTCTTCCTTTATGTTGTTGCTGCGCTCAGTGAGTTCTTTGAGCATCCTGATTACCAGTGTTTTGAACTCTGCATCTGATAGGTTGGTTATCTCCATTTCACTTAGTTCTTTTCCTAGGGTTTTGTTCTGTTCTTCCATTTGGGCCATTTTTCTCTGTTTCCTCAATTTGGCAGCCTTCCTGTGTTGATCTCTATGTATTAAGTAGAGCTATTTTGACTCCCTGTCTTAGTAGTGTGACCTGTTATAGAAAAGGCACCTGTAAATTGTGTGCGGTGGAGGCTTACATAATCACCAGGGCAGGGGAACCTGCTTCACCACTTGGTGGCTCTGTGTTGGGGGAGGGCTCAGAGAGATGACAGTGCTGCTGCCCAGCTTCTGGAGGTTTGCTTGGCAGCTCTCCCATTTCCAGTCACTTCACCCACTCTTTGTATGTGACTGGCACCCTTCCAATTTGTTTCCCTGGTGCTGAATGCCAGAGTCAGTGTGTTTGCATATGTTCTAAGACCAGGTGGGCCCATTTAGTGTAGTCTCCTGAAAATCTGGCAGGTTCTTCCCTTGCCCCAACCCCCACTGATTTTACAGTCCGCTGTTATGGGGATTTATCTTCCCACCACTGGAACCCTGGTCCTTGCAATCTGCCCTGGGGCTGAGATCACTTACTCCCAATGTATCCCTCCCAATTTTTATCCACCACATGTGAATGTGACACCACCCATTCCATCACCACCACCACCTCTCCACATCACACCAGGTCTCCTCACCGCTCCATCCATCTCCTCGACTCTGCCCCTCCTACCCGTTTGAATGGAAGTGGCTTCTTTAAATCGTTGGCTGTCAGATTTCCATACAGTTCAATTTTTGTGAGTCCTGGGTGCTATTTGTTTTGATGTTTAGTTGTCATTCTGTCTGTGGTTGCACACTGAGGTGAAGTGCATCCACCTATGCCTCCATCTTGACCTGAAGTCTCAGCACGTTTTAAATAATTGTAATATATATTTGTAATAGTCTGTTAAAATTTTCAATTAACATACGTTTACAACACATAAACATATATAAATTATATGTGTACATATAAAATATAGATTAATAAATATTTGATATTATAAAATAATATTAACACATAATATTTTAAACACTATATTATAATCATTGTGAATGAATGTCATTCAAAGCAGTATGATTTGCTTCTTATCATATAATTCTCTTGTAGTATTTCCTGTTACATAATGAAAGCAGTAAGATTTTCAGAATATATAGTCTTTCTTCATTCAGGAGGTTTTACAAAGTAAGATTTTCTTAAATTTATCTTTATAAAAAACTTTTAAATTAAGTGCTACATAGTTTTTATTTGTTTTCACAGTTGAAAATAATTAGAACTGAAGTTGACAAAAATCCACCTCACGTCACTATTCAACTCTTTTAAAAACAAAACCACTCTCCTTATCTAAGCAGTGCATCCATCCTGCAAATTCTTTATGAGAGAAAAATGTACAAAGAAACACACTCACACAGACACACATACACTTTCCTAAAAATGTTTTCATTGCTCCCCAGAAGTCACCAAGCAGCAAACCTAAATTACACAACTCACCCAGTTCATTAGTCAATTTAGAAAAAGAAGGAGGTCTTCAGAGTGAAGCAAGTAGACAGATTGAAGAACGAGGAGGGGGGTAATGTTTTCTGGAAGTAGCTCTTAGAAATCCTGTTCACAGCCTGGAACTGCATAAATTTTCTCTGCATATGTTATTGCTACCTTGGGGGCCATGATAGCATATGCATTTTGGGTTTTTCAAAAATAGATATATATATACCTGAATATTTTTGTTTAATGCATAAATATTATGATGACTTTTTCTTCATGGGGCTCTGTAGTCCCTTCAGACTGTACTTATAGTCAGTACAGAAAATAAACAGTAATCTACTGAGAATGCATATATTTTATGAGAAAACACAGAATAAGGTTGAAAGGGGGCTGAATATTATTGCCCAATTTAGAATATCTCAGAAGTGAAAAATCATGAGGCAAAATAAACTCAGCAAGACAATACAGACATTTGGTGGCAACACTGACTCCAGCAGAAAAATCAATGTGAATTTACAAACTGGAACGCAGAATCTTGGAGAAGCAAGAAAATCACACTTAGGCACCAGTGGAACAGCCAGAAAAGTTAAACGAGCAAACTAACACACTATTAAAATGCATTATGTAAGATGATTAGAAGGAAATCTAACCTCTGATCGGGTGACTTTAATAAAACCAGTTAAGTGTCGTTTCTTGGACACCTGTAGGTTATTATTCTAAAAAGAATGTTATTATTTGAATATAAATTCAGTCCTTGATGTATTTTGTTTTTTCAGAAAAGATAGATGTTCAATGTACTCAGTCTTACTCTTCTTTGTATACATGATAGAACAGGATGATAAAAGCCAATGATTGTAATCTATTTGGTTTCCCAGTAAGTTCCCTCAAACACAAACTGACAAATCTAATACGAATCCCCAGAAATTCAGTTACTTCCAAGCTTCAGTACTCTGGAATACATAAAATAAATATATGATCAATGAAATGAAATATGACAAAACGTTTCATATTGATGTTTTCTTCTTTCAAAAAATGCCTTTTTGGTTAATGCCCCAAGTCACTTTTTCCATACGTTTTCTTTTTCACAATGTATAGATTTCCTAGTTCTGATCTCGAATTCAGGGAGCCTGGGGAGAAGTGGGAGATTTCTTCAAACTAGGGCTGTTCCTCAGCCTTTCACATGAGAAAATTGTTAGGAGCATTAAAGTATTTCTGACTATGCTGCATTCCTTTGTTCAGAGTGAGTTTTGGGAACACATCCTTTTCTCATTATATTTCCATAAAATATATTTGATCTATTCTATTCTTAGAATACCTCTGATGTGGTCTGTGAGTGGAGCGCAGTATAAAAATATTTCTTTTTTATATGAGACAAAATGTTTCCATTTCTTAGACACATAAAAAAATCACTATATAGCACTCTAAGAAAGTAAAACTTGTCGGATTCATAGCGCTCAAAACAGACCACAAAGGCCCCCTCTTCCTCTATTGTAGTTCAGAACCTCACCCAAGGCACGGAGCCTTCTGCAGAACAAAAGGAAATCGGGAAGAAAAAGGAGAGTCAGGAGGACTGGGAAATATCCTGGATAATCCGACTAAGAAAGCAAGTTTATATTTAGAAGAAACAAATAAAGTTAACCCTCTTCTTCTAAGACAAAATGAGTTTGACGCAATTTGTATTGGGAACTAAAACATTGTCAAAGATTTTAAAAGTTAATGTGAATAGTTAATGTTTCCTACTGGTGGTGAATAGTTCAAATATTTGCTTGGTTAATTCAATTTAGAAACCACTGGAAGCCAAACGAGTCTTTTCTTGAAGTTTTCCACCACAGGCCCAGGGAACACAGCACCAGGCCACACATCTACAAGTCGGCCTAGTTAGAGCTGTTGATCATTCCGGAGCAAGCACTTCTTTTTGAAAACATTTTCTTCAGAAGACTTGTCTTGGCTTTCTCCTCTAAAAGAACAACTACCTAAATCTAGTTCGTCAGGGTCCAATTAAAACTAAAAGTTAATCGTGAAGGATGGCCACCACAAATTCATTACAAAAGCAAGGACATAAAAGAAATCTACTACCAATTCTCTTTAATTACTCAAGTGAGTGTGTATATATCATTTTTATGGTAAATATAACTTCTATGAGGGCAAGAATTTGGTTTCTTTTACCACAATATCCAGCATGTTTAGAACAATGCATAATATACAGTAATTAATATATGTTTGCCAAAAGTAACAAATAAATGAATGAGACTCTGAGCCTTCTTCTTTATTCTTTTTATTACTGAAAGTGAAATATACAAAGTGACAATAATTGGCCCAGTTAAACAGAGCTTGCTGATTAACCAAGAAGCCCTTGTCCTTCCCAGATGAGATGATTGACTATATATTTAGGAAACAATTTCTTCTTGAAAAAGTTATCATCATAGTTACAAACATGTCTGAACTCTTTTTATAAGAGATAAGTGCAATGTTGCAAATAGTCTAAAGATTTCTCTAAAGTGAAATAGTGGATAGTGCTATCATTTTAAGCTTCCATACAGCCTCCATAGTATCATGGATTTAGCACCATCAGCATGACTGATTTTGATATTGGACCAAAATAAGCATACGTATGTGCAGTCACTTCCAACTAGAATGGGGTTTATGCAAAATCACTTAATAAAAACCATGAGGCTTATGAGGAAAATATTGTTGAGCACAACATTCAAAAACTTTGTCAGTAACTCATTAAAAGAGATAGAAATTTAATGAAATTGTAGCATAATTTTACACTTGATAAACAGTTAAGTAATACGTAAACACTACAGTAAATATCACATTACCTTGAAAAAGACCTGAAGTTTGCTTATAGAAGTGAGTCTCAGAGGATTTAGCTAATGTGTTGTTATGAAGGGATAAAAGGAGGGCTATGTGAAATTTGACAGGAAGCTATAAACTAGATGTGGAAGTTGTGGGTCATACCACATGTGGTGAACAAGGTAGCAGGTAGATGTTAGAGGTATGTGCATAGAGGCATTTTATGACCCTCTAAGTGGCTCTATTCTACTGCATCCAGTTTTCTTTGTTTACTTTGTGTTTCTCACAGACAAAATTGTGCATAAGCAAGTGCAAATTTGCACTATGCAATTTTTTCCTAGTATTTTAATCACATTGGAACAAATACATGTTTTCAAAACAGTTGTGATAGCAGAACTGTATCACCTTCCAACAGAATGAAAAAGCAATGGGGACATGAATCTCAACCCCATCAATACAAAATCACCCTAGCACAATTTGCATTGGACTCTTCTACCTTAAATAAAATCTGCTTTATCTACATTTTAAACTTCTTAAAGGCAACAGATATTCAATAGCATATCCAGGGGTACTTTCTTCAACTATTTTTAATATAATAATATTCAATAAATATTGCTTGTTTAAAAGGCCAAAAGAATTATTACACTGTACCACTCCAATTATGTAGTCTTTAACTGCTAAGGTAGAGGGGTAAAATGTAGAAATTACAGTATGAAGCAAAGGCATTGTAAGATCATTGTGGTTTTAAATGGAGTTTGGCTCCTGAGGCCTCAAAATTGATATGCATACATATGCATCTAATAAATTACACCACAGCTACACATCTAACAAAAAAAAAGGTGATGTTAAATTCCCAAGATCCTACACAATATTAAAATTTACTCAATCTTAATTTTGAGGTTCTCTTGGAAGTTGATTAATGAAGACCAGTGTTTTTGCTTCTCTGCTTGCTGTAAGTTAAATGGCTGCATATATAGGTCCACATTTTGGTTATTTAGAAACAGATCTGCAGCAGTGGATCGCATGACAATTAACCATTTATTGCATAGCTCCTGTATACAAATCACTGTCCAAAATCGTAGACAATATGTTGTTTCAAAACTTGGTCCTCCTTTTATATTACCTCTTTTAGTTAATTCGTTAGTTAGGTGCATTGGTATTTGTTGTCTGCATTTGTAATCAATGCTTAAACAACAATTTCATTCCCCTTTTTTCCATGAGTTCAGTGCAGGTCAGCTGGAGTCACTTCCCCCCTCTGTCATCATCCTCACTCAGAGGCTAAGATGACAGAGCTACTTTATCTGAAATATGGCTGGTCACACTGGCAAAGGAAAATCACACACAGTCGCTCAAAGTGTTTACCTAGGAATAACACTCGTTACTCTGTTCATGTTTCATTGGCAAAGCGTGTCATGGGACCACACCAAGCTTCACGTTGGTAGGGAATTTGCTCTTCTGCCATGGGCTGAGAAATTGGGAGTGCCAAAATATTTGTGGATGGTGATAATAACGTCCAGCACTTAATCTTCCCTGAAGTCCTTTGTATCTATTAAATGTTATGGTTATAAGAAAAGGGTACTTTGCATTTAATGTATGAAATTATTTTGAAGTGTGTCAGGTAATTTTTGGACATTTTTCTCCTTTGAGATAGATATTATAGAAATGAACCACATCTTCTCCTTCAACAATCCATTATTCATCACGGTAAAAATTTCAGAAGATTAAAATTTGAAATAAACTATCCAGCCAGGATTTTAATGGTTAAAAGTGAAGAAGGATTTCTTGTTTTGTTTTCAATGTTATTTAGAGAACACAAAAACATATGATCTAAACCTCTTAATGGTAGTAGGAGTTGTGTGAAATAAAAGAAAATAAATTTGTTTAGGAATCTGTATGTGTTAGGAAAGTTTTATAATCATGAAATAGCTAGGCTCTGATGTTATCGGAAAACCATGATATGATCTCTATTAATGTGCCCTTGTTCTAAATGTACAGATGTGCCTGTCAGCCATGGACTTGCCAAGCCTGGTTAGATTTGTCTTCTTCAGTTACCACTCAGTTACTAACATCCCAAACTCAGCACCTCCTCCCCAGCAAGGCTTAGTTGTTACATATAAAATTGATCTATTTTGCTTCAACGGAACATTTTCTTACTGTTCTCTTTGTTATTATATATCATAGCAGAGAGCTTTGAGTTAATAATACAGCATTTAACCACTGCCCACATGTCAAAATAGGTCACAGAACCTTCAAAGGAACACCAAATCTAAAGTTTGGTAACATAACCAGAGCTCATGCCATACATTTTGGAATGAGACCACTCTACCTTTTGGTCCGTTGCCCATATATCCTGTCTTCTGTTAGTCTCTTAATTTTCAGAATTGAGCTTCTCTCTCCAACCTGATTAAAAACTTCTTTAGCACAGAAATCAAGCCGTGCACTTCTCTGGGGTCAACCATAATACTTAATGCAGTGTTGAGCATATTGTATGTCCCCTGAAACATTATCATTCAAAAAATAGTAATTTTGAGCAGCTACCACAGAACCAGGACTGTATAAAATTTGGGTAAATAACAGAAATCTAGCTCCAATCCATAGAGCAGTGGTTCTCCGTCAGGGTCAATTTTCTCTCATAGGGGCATTTGGCAATGTCTAGACATAGTTGGAGTTGTCACAATTGATGTGGGGGTGCTGCTGGCATCTAGTGGGTAAAGGCAAACATGTTTTTAAACATAATGTACAAGCAGCCTTAAAACAAA
The DNA here is from genome assembly GCA_039655065.1 of Glossophaga mutica. NCBI lineage: Eukaryota > Metazoa > Chordata > Mammalia > Chiroptera > Phyllostomidae > Glossophaga > Glossophaga mutica. The sequence continues at coordinate 75,581,441 of CM077306.1, forward strand.
GAATTATCCAGCCCCAAATATCAGTATTACCCAAGTTAAAAGACTCTGCCCTGCAATGTGTTTGGGGGAGGGTCAGAAATTAAAAAACAATTTTAATACAAACTTAGTAATAGCAGTGTCTTCTTTTCCTACTGTTCTTAAATGCCTCAATGTCAATATTTATATTTCATTAAACAATGTGACATTGATAATGACAATTTTAGATGCAAATTTTATGTGACAAAAACCACCTAAAGGAGTTAGTGAGAAGACTTGTTATTGAGGAGATTTTTGTGCATGAAGATACAAACAGTTGTTTCCATTATTTCCTTAGAATAGAATGGGCTTCATCCTCATTAACAGAAATAAGGAAGATAATAGTAGGTAAGGTTGAGTTTAGGAAAGGTATATTTATACTACAATTGTATTCCTGAAACCCCAATAACTACTGGGACTACTCCACAGCTTGAGATTTCATTAACGTTGGCTAAGACTCAAATTCTTTTTTTTTTGCTCAAGGTCTTGAGTAGAAAATTAATGTCCAATAATTTCATCTGTAAAAATAAGTACATAATACAGTAATAATATTTCAAATTATGTCAGTTATGGGGGGATGTTAGGAGTGGAGGGACTGAGCAAAAAGGAAAAAGGAGTCATGAACAGGACACCAGTGTGGTGATTGTGCAGGCAGGGAGGATAAGGAAACTAAATTGTAATGAAAAATAAAAAATAATATTTCAAATGAATGAACAATAATCTAACTCATGTACAGAAAAATTTTAACCAGATAATGGTAAATTATAGTAAGTCAGAAATGTTGTCATTTTGTAGCCTAACCTTCCTGCCAGTACTACAAAGTTCAGTTTTAATTGCTGGGCTCAGTAGTTATTTAACACAAACTCATATTTGTTTGACAGTAAAATCTCCACTATTCCAAGGCTTTCCTAGAGTTGGGGAACCTCCTGGGCAAGACCTAACTATATCTAACCCATGGGAAAAGTGTCAAAAAGCAATACTCTATCTATATCTCCTATTGCAAAACATCAATAAAATGTTAATTACCTATATCAGAGCTTAAAAAATTATAGTAATAAGTAGTTTTAATGCTATCCATCACACCTTCTTTGCTGTTAAGTTTACAAAACCTATCTATCTTTGTGACTTGGTCTCTCTCTTTCTCTCATTTTTTTTCTCATGTCTTGGAGATTATAGACACAATGTACATACTTCTCTTTTTTTTTCCATCCTTGCCAAGAATAGAATTACCAAATTCCTAATTTATCTGTCTTTATATTTGTTAATCTTTATCACATTTTACCCTGAGTCCTTTTTTTAGCTATATATCTCTTTCACTCCACTATTCTTAAGAGCTAAACAGATGTTTTACTCATTTTAGTAATTGAATTATTTTACATTTCACTTCAAATGTTCATGCGTTCATTCATAAAATTATTTAACATGTAATTGTGGAAAACCTATTGTATTTCTCATTTATGTTAGGAACTATGAATGCGACAATTAACAAAATATATATTGTCTGTACCCTCACTATGTCTTATAGTTTTTAGAGAAGTTAGCCAATTAATCTAGCAATGACACTACAGGGTGAAAACCTCTTTGATAGCAGAGGTGGAGTTCTGTAAGAACACAAAGAGGAAGCAACTAAGTTAGTCCTAAAGGAGTCAAGTTTTGAGGAAAAATTGCCAGGGTTTTGATATCTCAACTTCAATGTGGGGAATTGGGTAAAATTACTCTACTGGACAATGGAGAATGGTTACTCCAAGTGGCAAAAATAACATCCAAATAGTGACATGATCAGGAGTGCATTTTCTTTTAAAAAAAATTTATTGTATTTCTTCCATTACCATTTAGCCCCCTTATACCCCCACCCCCAACAATCACCACCCTGTTATCCATGAGTCCTTTTTCTTTTTTGCTTGATCCCTCTACCCCCTAACCTTCTCCCCCAATAGCTGTCAGCCTGCTCTCTTATCTATGACGTTGTCTCTATTTTGCTTGTTAACTAAGTTTGTTCATTAGATTCCACATACAAGTGAAAGCATATGGTATTTGTCTTTCACTGACTGGCTTATTTCACTTAACATAATGTTCTCCAGGTCCATCCATGCTGTCACAAAGGGTAAATTTTTCTTCTTTTTTATGGCCAAGTAGTATTCCATTGTCTAAATGCCCCGTTGTTGTTTTATCCACTCACCTAATGATGAACACTTGGGCTGCTTCCATATCTTAGTGATTGTAAATAACACTGCAATGAACATAGAGGTACTTATATTCTTTCAAATTAGTGTTTTGGGATTCTTCATATACATTCCAAGAAGTGAGATCACTGAGCCAAAAGGCAGATCCATTTTTAATTCTTGAGGTATTGATAGGGGACTCAAGGCTTGGAAAATTTTAGCTTAAGGAAAAAGTTATAAGTCTAGTAAGTAATGTGTCTGTTAAAGCTTTTGTTTTAGAAACTGCAGATAAGGCCCATCCTGGCTCCTGGGAAATAGCCAGCCTCCTGGGGCACTGGCTAGAGATTACCACCTGTGGACAAGTTGGAGGCATCCAGGCCTTGGTGTCAACGAGGAGACAGATGCTACCCCTCCCCTTGGGAACAGCTAACTGCCCAGAACAGGGATGCTGCAGCTTTGCTCACCTAATCCTCCCTAAATTTCAAAGCCCTCACCGCACCTTGTTTGTCCTCCCCCACCTCCCCTATAAAAGTTCTGGCCAGGAAAGAGAAAGGAAGATGGTTTGTTAGGGTATGAACCTGCCATCTTCTCAGATCACCAGCCATCTGAATAAAGCGCTCATAAAAGATTCGATCACTGTTATTGCTTATTGGATTTGGTAGTGACAGGCAGCCCGAATGCTGGCATCTTTTCTGGTTACAGTATCTCTATACTGCTTTCTGCAATGGTTACACCAATCTGCATTCCCACCAACAGTGCAAAATGATTCCCTTTTCTCCTCATCCTCAGACGTGTATTTTCAAAATATCACTTTCTTTTCTATACAGTACTGCAGTGAAGCAGGATTGGTAGCAAGGAGACCAGCCACAAGACTGTTGCATTTGTCCCTTCAGAAGGTGATGTTGGCTTGCAAAAGAGGCAGAGGAAATTTGAAGGAGATGAATGTAATTATTGTTAGTTGGGGATGAGAGTGCAACCGCTAAAGCTGATGAAAGGTCCCTGTCTTGGTCAATTAGTAGATAGTGGTACAGTTTCCTGCACTGTGGAGCAAAGAAGCTGGAGCACAGAAGTTTGAGGGGCAGGAACTGGAGAAAGAATAGGATGAGTTCACAAGAACAGACACATGGACCAGTGGAATAGAACAGAGAGCCCAGAAATAAACCCAAGTCTCTACAGTCAATTAATATTTGACAAAGGGGGCAGCAACATAAAATGGAGCAAAAATAGCCTCTTCAACAAGTGGTGCTGGGAGAACTGGACAGCTACATGCAAAAAAATGAAACTCGAGCACCAGCTTACACCATACACAAAAATAAATTCAAGGTGGATAAAGGATTTAAATATACGCCATGACACCATTAAAATCCTAGAGGATAACATAGAAAGGAAAATCTCAGATATTTCACGCAGCAATATTTTTACTGATATGTCCCCTAGAGCAAGGGACATAAAGGAAAGAAGAAACAAATGGGATCTCATTAAAATAAAAAGCTTCTGCATGGCTAAAGAAAACAGTATTAAAATAAAAAGAGAACCAACTGTATGGGAAAATATATTTGACAATGATACCTCAGACAAGGGATTAATCTCCAAAATATATAAAGAACTTACAAGACTCTACTCTAAGAAGACAAGCAACCCAATTAAAAAATGGGCAAAGGATTTGAACAGACACTTCTCCAAGGAGGACATACAGAGGATCCAGAGACACATGAAAAGATGCTCGATATCTCTAGCTATCAGAGAGATGCAAATTAAAACTACAATGAGATACCACTTGACACCAGTCAGAATGGCCTTCATAAACAAAGCAACAAACAGGAAGTGTTGGAGAGGTTGTGGAGAAAAGGGGACCCTAGTGCACTGTTGGTGGGATTGCAGATTGGTACACCCACTATGGAAAACAGTATGGAATTTTCTAGGAAAACTAAAAATGGACATACCTTTTGACCCAGCAATTCCACTGCTTGGATTATATCCTAAGAACCCTGAAACACCAATCCAAAAGAACCTATGCACCCCTATGTTCATAGCAGCACAATTTACAATAGCCAAGTGCTGGAAGCCACCTAGGTGCCCATCAGTTAATGAATGGATCAAAAAACTGTGGTACTTTTACACAATGGAATTCTATGCAGCAGAAAGAAAGAAGGAGCTCCTACCCTTTGCAACAGCATGGATGGAATTGGAGAGCATTATGCTAAGCGCAATAAGCCAGGCAGTGAAAGACAAATACCATATGATCTCACCTTTAACAGGAACCTAATCAACAAAACAAACAAACAAGCATAATATAAACAATGACACTGAATTTGAGAACAGTCTGACAGTGACCAGAGGGGGTGGGGAGGGAATTTCAGGGGAAAAGGGGAACGGTTTAGAGCAACAAGTATAAAGGACTCATGGACAAAACTATGGGGGGTGGAAATGGGAGGAAGGTTGGGAGGGCTGGGGTGGTGGGCTGGGGGCGGGGTAAAAGACAGAAAACTGTACAATATCAACAATTAAAAAATACTGATTAAAAATAAAAAAAAAAAGAATAGGATGAGTTCAGTTTTAACCATATTCTCTTTGAATGTAAGAGGCATCCTCAAGTAGGAGTCCAGGGAACAGTTGAATATATAAGTCTGAAACTCAGGAGGAAGCAAGTACAACAGATAAACCTTGGAGATAAGTTTTTTTATTAATGGAATGAACACATTGTGTATATATTAAGCTAATTTTTCCCGAATACAGATCTAAAGTAAAAGGATCTCTGGTGCAGTCCTTGATATGTGTCATCAAAGGCCTTGGACATTTTTCACTTATCATCATACACATGCATTTCTTAGTGTCTTTGTCAGAAAGGTTGAATCAAGATCATTTTATTAATCTCTTACATTCACGTAGTCCTTCACAGTTTACTCAAGTTCTTTCCCATACGGCTCTGGACAACGTTTCAAGTCTGTGAGCTGGCATTCGAGAAACAGCCTAGGGCCAGGAAATCAGGATAGAACAACAGACCAGGAGTTCTAATGAGGTTGCTGCAAGTATTTATTCTGGGGTCACAGCCAGTGTTCAGAACCAGAAGTCACAGAGTTAACCAAGCCAAGGCCCAAGCTCCAAGCCAAGAGCCAGAGCCAAAGCCATGGGCAAAGCCAAGAAGCAGTCACAGGATTAGCACATCAGAACAAGACCCAGCACTGCTGTTGAACCCATTGTCCTCCCTCAGGCCCTGTGTCCTTTGGAGGCATTCTCTCTCCAGGGACTGGCACTCTCAGAGGAATGCCATCCATGAGGTAGGAATGAGGCATCTGAGGATTTCCCCACCTTTAGGGGAACTTAGCTTCAAGGGACACATCCAGAATCTCACCTAAACATCCTAACTACTTTCTGTACTTTTTAAAAGACAGGTGAGGTGGTTTAATGAAAATAATTTTGAGTATTATTTGTAAATTTATGAAATTCTTAACTGTAAATAACACATTATTGTACACTGAATCAAAATCAACAGAAAAAAAATATATAATGATTCCAAAATCAATTCTGCTTTTTTCAAAGAATATTAAAAATAGAACATTTCATATTCCATTTTGAACACTTTCCTCTGACACATTATGATAGGTTTTCCCTCATTCACCCTCTTCTGAGGAACTGCAGTTGTAGTGTCTCAATTCACTTCTCTTTCTGAGCTTCGAAGTAGCCAGAAGACTCTAAGATCCACTCAGGTTTGAAACTTAATCTTTGACTGTATTCCCAGAAATATATTTAGCAAAATAAATTCGTCTGTTAAAATATAGTTTTGAATAAACATTCACGAAGTCTCCACCATTTTAAAAGTACATTTAATAAGTATACACTGAAACTTTAATTTCCAGTTCACCTTCTCTGTTCAGCGGTGCACCACCACCCGCAAAGGTGAACATTGTCATTAATTTCTAGTTATCCATTCAGAGATTGGTTATACATGTATAAGCACTAACATATGAAAACTGTTCTCATCTCTTTCCTTCTAAGCAAAATGTAGCATGCTAAGCACATGGCTCAGAACCTTGCTTTTCCCACATTTGTAATTGCAGAGATTTCTCAGTTATTTTTAGAGTTGTGTAGTATTCTATTACATGGGTGTACTATAATTTATTCAGTCATCTAATCTAGACAATTAACACAGACACTTAATTTCCAGACATTTATGCTTATAATGTAGCGATGAATAATATTTTCATATATCATTATGCTTATATGCAAGTACCTATGTAGAAAAAATTGTCGATAGTGAAATAAATGAATTAGGAGATATTTGCCTTTATAATTTTAATAGATATAGCTATGAACCTACCATAGTGTCCTGCTAATTTCCACTTCCCCACATTAAGTGAAAAACTATGGTCCTTGTAGTTTTTCTCTTATTGTAGGTGTTATTGAGCATCTTTTCATATATTTAAGAGACAGAGGTGAGTTTTCTTTTCACAACTTCTCCCAATATTTTCATCCTTGATTTCTAGAATACCATTTCTCTAAATGAGATATAATTGACATATAATATTATATTAATTTGGGGTGTATAGCATAATAATTATATATATTTATATTTAAGTGATTACCACAGTAAGTCCAGTTCACATTCATTACTATACACAAACACATTTTTTCTTGTGATGAGAGCTTTCAAGATCTAGAATATATTTATGCCATTAGCCCTTTTCCTACAATGAGTTGTGAGCTGTTTTCCCAGAGTTGGGTTTATCTTCTGATCTATATATATTGATTTTGGCCAGACATAAATTTTAAAAATATTTTATGTGTTAAATTTATTAATCTGTTTTTAGCTTCTATAAATCAAAATACATGGATACCTCAACATAATAAAAATATATCTATTTTTCTCTCAATCTAGCATTATATTTATTTATAATACAATAAATATAGTAACAAAACAAGAACGTCCAATATCACTGCTATGATTAATATTGTGTGAAAGGCAATACAGTAAAATAAAAAAGAGAATAAAATGGAGGTTAATGATAGGCATAACTAAAAAAAGCTGCAAGACTCACATGAAGAAATTTTGTAAATGCTATTGGATGGCAAAAAAAAAAGCCTTGCACTAACACAAAGACATACCATTTCCATGGACTAGAAAACCCTCCATCATAAAAATGCCAATTGCTTTACATTAACACGTATGTTTTATGTACAACCTTCCCAATAATAACTCATTTTCTGTTTGTTGTGTTATATGATGTCTTTTATTGTTTTGTTTTAAGGCTAGACAAGATAATTATAAAATCTGTGTAGAAAAATAAATACATAATAGCCAAGAAAACCCTGGTATAAAAGAGCAATAAAAGTAAATTAGCTGTACAATATATTAAATTATATTTTAAATCCTCAATAATTGAAATAGTATGAAGTATCACACAAGTACCAATATACTAGAATATTATAATAAATCCAAAAATGGATCCAATATATACAGAAACTTAGTTTATGATAATAAAGATGGCATGTCAATTCAGTGGATTGACTTAGGTGAACTATTACATAAATGCTGCTGGGACAATTTAATATCATCTAAAATAAAACAATGGATCCGTACTTTATATACTCCAACTACGAGATACATTCAAAATTAATCAAAATTTCTAAAACCAAATTGAAGGAAGAAAGAAAAGAAAGAAGGAGAGAGAGGGGAAGAGGGAAAGAGGAAAGGAGGAAGACTAAACCACTAAAAATGCATTAGGTGAGTTCTTTTATAACCTTGCTATGGGGAAGACTCTTAATATGGGGCAAATATGTATTTAGCATTTAAAAAAATAATATGAACAGTTTTAAAACTTTAAGAAGAATTATTTTGGGTAATGAAATATTGGCCAGTGTCAAACCATAAGCAGACATTTTTTTGAGAATATAAATAAATAACATTTTTTCTTTTAAGCAAAAAAATATATACCAGAATATCAGAGGACTATAAACATTGAGAAGGAATGACATTTTTTCATCTCCGACTGATATATGAAACAACAAAAAGATTCTGATTCATCTTTCAAGTTAAGTATTTAGTCCCTGTACATTTCTAAAAGAACATGGGTTATAGTGATTTATAGTCAGAAGGTAAAGATTCAAGTTCCTTTCCCTTACAAACCATATTACCTTATGAAAATTGCTTAATCTTTCTGAAATTTAATTTTCTAATTAACAAATGAGATAATTCCTGGCAAAATCACCAAGTTATTATTTAGATCAAATAATCTAATATGAAAACACTTTGTAATCTATAAAAACTATACAAATATTCATTTTATTCCTAGAGTTATATATTTAAGCACAACATACAGAGTTAGATTAATCAAGCATATGGAGATACTTGGAATTTATAGAGTAGAAAATAGACACGTGTATTA